>OY776112.1:476005098-477205098 GCA_963675035.1 Allygus modestus | reverse complement strand
TGTATAGTTCTGACAGCCATTTAGCTGTCTGTTTGAGCCATATTGGAGCAAGAATGACTGATCTGTCAAACTTTGGTACTGTTAAGCATAAATTGTTCAAATCGTGATTTGACCTCATGATGACTTCAATATTAATTTATTGGGAAATAACATTGTCTGTCAGCAGTTTACGGCTATTTTAAATTATTTTAACCTGAAGTTTTCTATTTTGTCGCCAACCAGAATAACCCATAATTCTGAAACATGTGTTGATGATATATTGTCATTAGTTGTTTCCCTACATATTATCCTTCATAAGTAAAAAGTATTGATTTATCATATCACGAAGCACAACTGTTGTGTTTTTACTTTCTCCCCTTATTCATAGGTACTTATGAAAACATCATAATTACCTAACCAAACCGGTGTTATGGGATATAATGGTACGAAAATTCTTAAAATCTCACTACATTCTTGCTTAGAATTAGTTAAACATCCACAGAGTTTGAGTAGGCAAAGTTCTACTTCACTTTTATTGTAGAAAGATTTTCTTTAAGTTATTTTGTCTAAGTAAGGTATACTAGGTATACGCTCCTATGTCCCGTAATAGGATGAAGCGAGAATTTGTAATACCACCATAATAGGCAGTATAGGTGCCGGATTAATTAATTAAAAATAACTTACCTAACCTCACCTAAGCCCACATTACTTCGACCAGCCTACCACATTCAAGTTTATTGTTGAATCTAGTAGGCCTATATTAGCTGAAGAACCAAAATTTATTCGCCCTGAAAAAAGAACTACTTACCCCATGAAAATTCCTCTCAGAATAGTCATTGTGTAAACAATTTGTCTTTGAATTCTGTATTGTTAATTTGAAGTGGATATAAATAGGCTATACGCAATAGGCATATATTTGAACAAGTCTTTAAAGCCCACTTACTTATGGCCTACCAATGCACAGCTTCAGTCAATGTCACTTTTGAGAATCAGGCAATAATTATGGGTCAAATTATTGCCAGGGAAAAAGCTAGTACAGTATCCAGTAAGACCTAGGCCAAATATGAAAGTATTCTCGTTGGTTGAAATCTAAACAAACATTATTATATTTGTAACGTGTCGCAGATTAATTTACTACAAGTAACTTACTATACCTCACCTATGCCCACAAATTAATACTTCAACTGGTCAACACATCCCAGTTCGTTATTTTATTTATGAATGATTTATTTATACATTTATTTGAATTTGAGGTGTTAAGTACAATTAAATTTAAAAAAGGCACAATAAACTATCAACGCTAAACAACACAGACACAAAACAAGATAGTTTCACAACAGTGGGGATCAGCAAAACGAGTCGACAGCAAATGACAGAATTATAGGAAGGAGGCAGGTAGACAACCAAAACAAGCTACGCGCGCATCCCGAAAACTTGGTCGCAGTCACCAAGTGTGAAGGGCTCCGTATGTTTCAATGCCCCGCTAGTGGGTTGAGTCGCTAAAAAGCAGGGTCGCTGCCACCACCCGGCGTCGCAGTTCCGTGCCCACCGAGTCGCTGACACAGAGTGGGTCACTGCGACCCACTAGTGTGAAGGGCTCCAAAGGCTAAATAAAATTTCGACGGGTTAAGTGGCCGAAGGGTGGCTGCGACCCGGTCGCAGCGACCTAGTGTGAAGGCGCTCGTAAGTCACTTTAGATCACACTACTTCGCAGATCCGATGCGTCGTGCTGTAACCGCTTAAGTCGACGACGACGCAGGGACTGGTGTGGTGCGCGATGGTGGCTCAACATAATTTTACAGGCTCAGGTTGGTGCGCCTCTCCGACGCACCTCAAGCAGAATGCGGTGTCGGTGCGCCCTTTTGTTCACGCAGAGTTTCTTTACTCACCTCGCAAACTGTACACATGACATTTCGACATGTCATTTTTGCATGTTCTGTCCAAACTGGCAGTTAGAAATGATGTGAGAGCTTAATATTTCTGAGGTTCTCGCTGAGCGATAGATTTGTAATAATTCTAACCTTCTGCGCCTAAATTTAATGTGTTTGTGTGCATTTTTTTGTATAGGGATCAGCATAAACTTAAAACTGAAAGTTATATGACATTTCTAAAACTATATTCGGCAATTCGTAAATAAATATTATGGGAAAATGATTACACAAAACATTTTATGTCCACCTTCCATAATTGATTAATAGTTTGTATTTTAGCCCCATTTCCTGGCTTCTACTTGCTCTTGTCCTAGATGTTTGTTAAAAAATATTAAAGCCCTAGTCTAGAGGGACTGGTCCGGGAATTACATACATTTAGTTGTAGGACTACGGAGTTTAACACATCTGTTATGGTTATAGTAACATCAGGTCGCTCTAGGGGTAGGCGAACTGCCCTGCCACCAAATGTGGCAGATTTTTTCGGAGCAGAAACTTTTGCGATGATAAAGTTTTAAATGATGGTATATATATATTAACTACTTTGAAGACAGGTTGGTGGGCACTTTAAAAACATTATTTCACCTCACCTTGCCATCTTTACTTACGTTATTCCGCATGAACACGTTACTCAGCGAGAACAATGTCACGGACATTAGGGGGCTATATGAATAGCCGTTATTTTGGGCTCCTCGAAGATTAGGTCCATACTATGTGGTAAGATCACAATTTGCCGCAAATATTACACCACTGAATAGTTATTTGCGGCCAATATAGGCCTATACCGCGCTATTTATCTAGACCCTTGGTAAAACAACCGAGAAAATCGGTCTATCTACGGGCCTGTTACTTAAACCATAAATACCAAACCAAACATAAAGCATTCACATTTTACTTAAAAAATACGACGTTAAAACAGTGAAACAGTAAAATACAATGCAGTTTATGATTATGTTTTCCATTCCGAATCTTACGAAATAAATACTGGAGAGTATTTATACTTCGGCCTAAACAGCTACTGAACCTCGTGGACAAATCGGAAAACTGGAAATAGGGATGGATCGGAAAACAACGGGAAAAAGGAAAGATAATCTAGCTTTTAAATATGGGGATGTGGGTATTAACGTTTCGCGGAAGTTAATGCTTATTATGGAAAATACCTAATTTTTATGTCGTTTAAAACATTTAAAGGGCGAAACAACAGGTAAGAGTTTTGAAAAATGAGGTTGTGGGTAATCTAATTGTCCGGAGTAACACGCTCAGTTCGAATGTGCAATCATTTTTATAAGTGAATTATAAAGTCAGGAAACATCGGGTGAAGTATTATTAACATTTGTATTTTTTTTGTGGGTAGGCCTACCTGAATTTTACGAAATTAGATCCTATTTTTTTGGTCACGGCCATTCTTAAACGTAAAATACAACAAGGGAAACTGGAAAACATTTGGAAAACAACCAAAAACAGTTTTATGTATGATTTTAGGTGTTAGAATTTTGCGTTTTGCTTTGTAATACCCATCCCAGGAATAAGGTTAATTACTAAGTCAAATTAACTAACAGTAACTAACTAATTAAGTAGCTAACTCATATTTACTTTATAACTCATGTCTTTAATAAATAGCTTAGTTAAAACCTTGAATAAAAATTAGAAACTTAAAAATAATGCAATCCTTTATAGGTATCCTAACTTAGAATAAGTTAATTAAAACAGTATAAACGATAAAAGCGTTTACAAAACCAACTTTAAATATGTTTTCAACCATAATTGTCATAAGTTTAATAAAGCATTTCTATTAAGATTAACGAAGACTCATTGTTTTGGTGGGTTAAAATGATTGAATAAATCAATAATTTCCTCAATAGTAAAAACAATTAACGTTAAAACTTTCAATGTAATGTAATGTTGGGGTAATGTCCTCAACAAACTCAAGCTACAATCAGCAATAATTAAAATTACAAAGCATTCAGGTAAAAGTTAGAGTAATTATGAAATTACAGAAATATCCTGTTGCTTAATATAAAGATTGCATCCAAGATTTCCTCGGGTTTAAATTAAAATATAATTGTCATCTGTTGTATTAGCCTAACAGCTATCCTCCTTATCCGTTTAGTATGCTACAGTAAACACAGTATACATCGTGTGGCGTCGGAGGCATGAGAATCCGAGGGTGGAAGCAATAATCTATACTGTATATATTAAATGAAACGCGCCAATTATATATGACAGCCTCCGGAAGCAAGTAACTATGATTGACCTACTGATGTGATGTGTTACCATTAGTTATTGCCTCCTGGAAGCTATATTTAATAAAATTTCAAGTATGAAAATGAAAAAATATTAATATGTATATATATATTATATTGTTGTTTTCGATGTTGTAAACATATACTCAAATTGGATGACAGATATATCTTTTCAACTAGTCAAGATATAACAGTTAGATTATGGAAGCAAGGGCTAAGGAATTCGGAAGTGGAGGTATGAACTAATGAATGGTACCTATATATATATATAAAATTTTTAACGACCCCCCAAAACGTTTTCAGGGGGTCACGTTAGGAACTTCTATGGTGGTCCCGGGCTTAAGTTTCACCGTGCGGGTCATGCTAATAGTTCACTTTCCAAAGGAAATTCACTAATATGAAGAGAGGTTGTCTAAAAGGGTAATCTGTATCAGCTGATATTAACACAAAGCCAGTATCAAAATATTACCTTCATCATATATCAAATATTTCATTTGTAACTGCCACACCTTTGACATCGCGATAGAGATCTGATGAAACAACTTTATCCCTTATAAGCTAGTCCCAAGGCTTCTATCCGTGCTAAATTGAATTAATGAAAAATAACTATTATTCGAAAGTATATTTTGTATTTATATTTTGAGATATTATAACACGCAATGAATTTTGAAGGGTTTCTTTGAATTTGTGACTTTTTCAATCTCTCTGAGACTAGCTTTCTTCATGTCTTTTATCTATGCTTATCCTACTTAGCAGTTTTTCCCTATTCTAGTTTTCTGTTGGGCACAGTGGTCAATCACTTACCATATTTATCAGGTTAGACGATTAAATTAATTAAATTAAGTAAAATTTTATATATTTGACTGTATTCAGCCTACCTATTTAGCTAAATCATTTTTCTCTCTTAATATTTCACAAATATAATATTTATAACATAAATTTATCTGTTATTCATTTAGTATTTTAGCATTTTGAATATATATAGCATGGTGAAAATATAATTATTATTACTGTAATCAGTTATATTTTCATAATAATTAATTAGTATTTGCTCCGGCAATTGATCTTTACTAGATTATTTATTTATTTTACTAGATTAACTTTATTCTCCACTATTTTCCTTTACATAAAAATAGAAAAAACTCTATTCTATATAATGCATGCTCAAAGTTTAAAACGGTGTATTATTATGACTTTAATCTCATCAATGTATATTAAGATTTAAATGTGTGGTTTTGGAAGTCACAACGTCTTAGAAGAGTCTGATCCATATGAAAGAGTTAACCAAAACAAAATTCATCATCAACTGAATCAAAATATCAACATATTAGGGAAATAATTCAATACACAAACTAAAAGCTCTCAGTAACCTGGGGAGTACTCTCTACCTTTTAAGCTCGATAGATGACGAAGGCGTCCGTTAATTTATTATTAATGCATAAGGTTTACAAACGAAATCTTGCCCTTTATTTGAATTTTTGGTAGAGTTTAGTTTATGTATTTTTTTTATAAATGATTGTGGACATTTTCCATCTGTAATTAGTAAAATATTTTGACAAAGTTTCGGGATCCGAAATCTGATCCCGTCTTCAGGTGATAAAAATACCTAGAAAAAATTGCATAAAACATTAATGGCACAATCCAGGCAAAGTTGGAAAAATATATTAATAATTAATTAAATCTTACCTACACCTTAAAAACAATGAGTTACATTATAGGACTATTAAATGTGGACTAACAGAATCAAGCGTATTGGGTCAATCCTCGTTAAAATATAACAATTATTTTATTATTTGAATAATTTAAGGTTTTGTATCGAGAGTATGCTAAGGTGCTAAGATGAGTAAAATAAAGCGCAGAAATGTAATATGGTCTTAAAACTATATAAGAGTTTTCAAAAGAAGGGTTTTATAAACTGAACCTTTCCAGGAATTCTGAAACTTCATTCTCACCAAAAATAACAGAGATATTCGATGTTTACCAAGAAAATTTTCGTGGTTCCTTTTATTACAGTTATAATTTGTAATATATGTTAGTTTTAAATTATTATCTACATACACACGTTTACTTTTCCGTAAAATATTCGTTTCCTAAAAAAAATTGAGGTTTTATGTGTAATAATTTAAATAAATTTAAAAACTTACTTAACTGTAGTTTTCCAATGACTTGTTAGAGACAATGTTTGAATAGCTAGTCATTTATAGCTTATAACAGAACCTAGATTAAAATATTTCATCTCTTTATATGTTCCCAGTAAAATATGATGAGAAATACTTCCCCGGTTGCACACATACTTTTGAGAGTTTAGAGACAACTGCAGAATAATAACTTGTTACAATGGACGACGCAAGCATGCAAAAGCATTACATAAATGCAACATTAATTTCAGCATGAGACAGAAAATTTTAGTTGTAGGTAACCGTTTTTTACGTGATGGAAAAGAGCGTTCCGCGACCTGATCAGATGGAAGCGCCTCTCAACACCGTTCAACATGAACTTGTCCTGCTTGAACTGGTCGACGTGTAAATGTCCGACCATGTCCACATAGTGGCTTCCCTTGACAAATGACCGCCGCGATATGTATCCAACTTTTTCCTCAACGATATTGTCCATCTTACCGGCAGTGTCCTCGAAGAACAGCTCCGTAATGAGGTGCGACGTCTTCGCTTTGCCACCAGGTTCTCTAGGTAGGCACTATTGGCGTACGTATTGTTCTGTGGTGACACCAGTTTTTTGTTCAGGTACAGATCCACTTGGCTGAACAGCGAATGCAACCAGTTATTCACCGGACCGAACTCTTTAATCGCCTCGTCCCCTCTTACGGCATCGCCGGTTGCCGTTTTAATGGTAGCCTTCACGTGCAGCAACGTCTGCGACCGATCCGTGCACTCTTCTCCGTGACCGGGCACCACAGATTCCACGGGCGAGGCGTCCGAAGAGAATAAATGGGCTTGTACTCGACCCATTTGACACTCTCTATACTGATCTGCATTGGCAGTAGTGAGAACAGGTCCAACTCGGTCTTGACATACTCGCACGATTTCTGATTTAGAAACGCCATTATCCAAAAATGTCTTTGACAGTATCGATCCGCCTAGGGAACTGTCAATGCCGTGA
The DNA here is from genome assembly GCA_963675035.1 of Allygus modestus. Lineage (NCBI taxonomy): Eukaryota > Metazoa > Arthropoda > Insecta > Hemiptera > Cicadellidae > Allygus > Allygus modestus. The sequence continues at coordinate 477,197,831 of OY776112.1, read as the reverse complement.
CCGCATTGAAAGGTGGCGCCCCTGAATACGGACACTCCGCCGTGGCCCAATTGCTGATGTACGGCAGATAGGGATCGTTCGGATTCATTACAGCTCTCTGTGCAGGTGAAGTTTCATGCTCATAACTCCAAAGTAGAATGGCAGATGTTGACCGGTGCTGTTCCTAAATCTATTTCCACGCTGTCCAACGAACTCTTCATCACCGGCACGTAGTGCGGATCGGTAAAGTGCCCAATGTTCGGTGCTCCGTATGTTTAGTTTTTAGCGTTGATTTTGACGATCTTTAATAACGGTACCACCTACCAGTTGAGGTTCGACTAGATTGAAATATACGTAAATGTACGAAGGAATCCCAGCCAGCAAGTTCGGTGATCTTATAGCTTTTTTCTGCTTAACCAAATCCACACTGTGGAAATTGTATCCCATCTGCAACGCTAAAGTGGAGCTCAATTCCATTTGCTCTATTGTCTGATCTATTGAGATCAATTCGACCTTTCCCGTCTCCTTTTCATGCACAAACTGACATTGATACAATTTCAGTTTCAATTTTGGAATGGCATTGATTGCCTTTACCAATTCTTTGATGTCTTTATAGTTTCCAGCTTCCACTGGTACCGCGATCTGTGACGACTTGCCCGTGTCAATTTTCGCTAAAAATATATGCGAGAATCTTCGCGCGATGTGATAAACGAGCAAGGATAATGAGCTTCTACTAAGGCGATCTCCCATTCGCCACCGCTCAATTGTACGACTGACGGTAGATGAGGGATGTAATTAGCTTCGGTGTTGTTAGGATAATACTTCATCGAACTCTCGCTGGGTAACGTCAGGTAAAATTGGCTGTGCCTCGTCATAGCAGCTGTTGGACTACCGAAGCCGATACCCACGAGTTGATTGCGTCTCTGTAGCCGACCCACTTGACTAGGTAGCGTTTACTGAGGCCTCGCCCTTTGGTGTCCAGGATTTTATCTATTTGGTTCTGGTGGTGGGGAGCGATCGTCACTTTTTGTGTTTCGTGCTCGTAGATACGACCTTCCAACAGTGTTCCGTTCAGATCACACAGCACGAATAATGACAGGGGATGCGATCCGTATACAAAAACTGTACAACAGTAATTATATAAAAGAATATTACAATTTAATGAGGAAATATTTATAGTTGATCACTTTCTAGTATCCAGTTACTATTATAACACATCATTGTCCAGTACTCGTTGTGGTACCAAGGCCAGAAAGTTGAAGTGAGTAGGACGCGTAACAAATTATTCATAAAAGCAAAACTTGTTATGTAATTAGGACTCACTTGTTTATTAAACATTTTTATTAATTTATCACCGCTCCTTCATCTGAGACCCCGTATATTATTGTTACAGTGTCCAGCGTGTACATCGTTATAACCACCAGGTACTACAGCCTTATCATTTATCTTTATAGATCAATAAAGAATAAATATTATCTACAACTTTGTTCAACTTAGCATTAGGTTTGACAGATCCTAAAACATTATACTCGTCAGAACATTTGCTATAAAGATTGTCAGATAAGTGTCGACCATAGCTATTAGACAAAACAGGGATTTTCTAGAATTGACATGGGGAGAACTTAAAACATAAACTGAGAACTTAGAACATAAACCTCTCTTGCATCTGTCTGAGAGACCTTATTTTTTATGTGTGATTGTTTTTTCCTGTTAAGGTATTTTTTAGCGAATTTCACCTATAGGGAAGAAGCTATTACCATAGGTCTCATGAGACTTAAGCCTGAGACCATGATAACTTATTGTTTTGAGGTCCCCAGATGTTAAAAACACTATTCGTTCAAATTTATATATATATATATATATGTGTGTGTGTGTGTGTGTGTGTGTGTGTGTGTGTGTGTGTATGTGCCCTTGAATGTGATAACTTGAGTAAAAAACGTCCAATTTCTATGAAATTTGGATCAAATGTGTAAAGTGACATTCATGACATTAAGTTCGAAAAATCAGACCATGGCAAGGGGAGTTTATAGGGGTTTTAAATTTTCAAAAATCATTTTTTTGCATTTTTCACCCTAAAATTTAATTTTTTTTTTTATGGTTTTGACCATATTATAGAGCTTGAAGAAACAAATAATATAGTTTTTTGAATTATTAACCTAGGTTGAGTGGTTGCAGAGAAAATCCAAAAAAACCTACTCATAAAATCTCCTATGTTAATCTTATGGGAAAAAGGTTTTTGGTTTTTCCTCAGTTCATTTCAATGTAATCTTCACATTTGCTTTTCCCAATCAGTTCAGCTCCACAAAATAATAATTTTAGTGTTTAAATTGTGATTCTTCGTCCAACCGTTGCAGAGATATTCAAAGTGCTAAACACAGTACGTTGTTTAAAGTTATCCTTAAGGAGAATAAATAAAATTTGATATCTCGATTATTTCTGAATGTATATTGATGAAACTTGGTAAGTGGCTTCGCGTAGTTCTTGTTTATTGATATTTGCAAAAAACATTTTTTGTTGATTATCCCCGTAGCAGCAAACCTGCGTACACAGCCCCCATGTTACTCTTATGGAGAATAAGTAAAATGTAATGACTCTCTTAATTATGAAAATAAATTAATACAACTTGGAATGTGGCTTCACCTTGTTGAGTTATACTGTGCATAAAAACCCATTTTACTTATGGCAAACCTGCTTACTCAGCCCCATGTTTTTCTTATGGAGAATAATTAAAATGTTATATATCGCTTATTTATGATTGAATATTGATGAAACTTGGTATGTGGCTTCGCCTAGTTAAATTCTATTTATATTTGAATAAAAAACAATTGTTTGTGTTCCTTGTTTAAGAAAACTTACGTAATCATCACCAATGTTATCCATATGGAGAATAATAAAAATTGTATATATCCCTTATATGTAAATATATTTTTAAGAAACTTGGTACGCGGCTTTATGTGGTATTAAGACATAATAATATTCATTGTAAATTCGCTGAGTAGGCAGGTTTGCTGTGACGGGTATTTACTTTGCGTCTTCTTCATGGTTTGTCTATCACGATCAGGTGTTCGCAAATTACTAATAGCAGCCCTATAAACATACCTAAATCAATCAATCACCTAAATCTGTTATGAGACAGGATGCAATTTGAGTTAAGGTTGGTTTTAACAGACTTATTTTTCGTTTTGGTTTGAACAATCTCCCAGCTTTTTTCCGCAGGTTTCTTGATCTTGATAGCGAAGGGACGAGCTTCACTCTTTGTGATAACACCAGTTTCCTGTCCACGACTAGTATGTCTTTTAATAAAACCACTGTCATACTATTCACGAAATGGAGTGTTACTCTTGTTACCAATGCAGTATACGACGAAATATGCCTAACTTTTACTAACACATTAATACTAACACATTAAAACGAATTTTTCGTTAAACACAGGACAGTCAACCAAGTTTTCCTTAGGTATATTTATGTTACACGTAACTAATAATGCTGACTCATGATTTGTTCCCTGGAGTGAATCACAATTATATGATTTATGAGCCTGTATATCAACAAATAAGGCTCCAGTGAGATCCATTGTCATATTTTCCTGGCTCCATACTATTGCTTAAACAACAGAAAACAAATTTATTATTATCAAATGATGAAACAATCATATTATTTGATATTTCTTTAACTCCACAAAACTTCAAAATATGAGTTACAGAATGCTCTAAGAAAACAATTGAATATTGCACACACTTCAGACATTGAACAAAATATGAATTTAAAACAGTGTCATCGAGCCATTTGTCACTGTCCCATGATTGACTATCTTTTTGATAAAACAAACTCATTAGTAACAACGTCAATCTTAAATTTAAGCTTATTGTTTACATCAGTTAAAGATTTGGTTTTGTAACTTAAGGAAGTGTTTTCTTCTTGTTTGTAGTCATATCAGTACTTAAATCTTAGTATTCAGGAAGTAAAATGATATATCTTACATTGCAGGTTTTAACTTCAGCTTCTAGTTTAAGTATTTTTTGTTTAAACTCATTCATTTCGATTCTAACAGCATCTTGGACTTCAAAAGAATGGTTAATTTCTTTTTGCCTAATTTTCTTCTCAAGCTCCAGCTTGGAAGTTAGAGTAGCAACTTTATTTATGGAGTTACTGTATTTAAAAGTGAAGTTGATGATTGATTTTCATCTTTAATGCCATCAACTGGTTGGAGGGCGAATCATCCTAGGGTTATGTCACTCACATAGCCTAGCCCGGGAGCTAGGTAAGGTTCTCTCTCCCTTTCAGGAGCGAGGCAGACCGACCCCGTCCCACTACCTTTCCTATTCCTCTTTTCCCTCTTTCCGGTGGCTGCATAATAACCCAAAGGGAGACATGACTAGCCAACTATGCCGGGGCCTCCTAATCCCCCCAAAAACAAACAATCAAATAAACATGTATCATTTAACGCTAGTTAGCGGTGTGGCCTATTTTACCCCACTTATACTCTATCTAGGCATTTCTTGCCAGTATGCGAGTTTAACATAACTTGTATAATGCTAGTAACAATGTATACCCTTGATTTAATAGCTTTTCCAAAGCATATTTCAGTGGACCTTACAATATGATCACTCAGGGCTAGATATTGGGCTTGCTTGGGCCTCAAGATTGATAGTTAGATTTATGTTTGATCCTAACATATATAAGAATACTCAACCACCAAAACTACAGTGTTCTGTAAAACCCCTTGTTTTAATTTTATCTAAAAATAAATTATACTTTCGTCTCATATTTTAAAATTAGATTTAGGTTAAACATTATCAATTAAATGTCTTGAGTAACTGTTTTATTTTATGTTACATATTATATAACACAATTCCCTTAATACAATTTGTATTGTAGCGATTTAACTTGAAGTTTTCCCATGAGGAGCAGGCTTGGGCTCAGGATTGGCGATGGAGTACTAAACAGATATGAGGCACTTGTAAAATTCTCTCAACAGCTAAGAACATGTTTCTCTTAATTTACTATGCGAATAATCATTTAACTTAGACTAGTCGTAAGATAATAGCTTTTATTCATATAATCATCCCATTTTTCAGCTACTATTACATTGAAAGTAAGTAGCTAGAAGGGGTTCAACTCAACAAAACTGACCATTAAAGAGTGTGATTGTCATATGCATGAATAGTAATATGCTTTCTTACTATTTTTAAATGAATTAATTTCCTTTCAAAATTTCTCAAATTTTTTAGTTGGGGATTATTATCACAAAGATTATATTCAGTTGAAAAAGCTCTTTGAAACTATTATATCCCTATAATGGAACTATAAATCCGAAATAGCTTGGTTCGGACTGTTTAGTTTATTTGATAGTTAAATCATTTTTAAACATTTCCTAGTTAAATAATATGTTACTGGTTAAACAGACATGTCTAGGAGGCAGTTCTCAGACCAATGTTGTGTTGCCTCCCACTTGATCATACAATAAGCTCCATTGGTACTGTTTGTTGACTCCATGTTGTATAAGTTAACAATACCTAATTGAAAATTAAATGCAACTAACTCCTTTCACAGATATACTCACGTTAACCAAGGCCAGAAGAGAGGCCACAGCCACAATAAAGGCGGAGGTGAAAGTCATCTATAACAAATCTGCATTTTAATCTCAATTGTTAACGTCCCCTGTACCAACACATGCCATCCTAAAACAGCAATATAGTTTTGTAAAATTGTAAACGTGTTGTAGTTCGAGCATATGTGGATTCGCTGGCTTTATTTCGCCTCGCTTGTATTTCTAAAAGACTTGAGCTTATTTTTTATTTTTTTAAATATTACCATTTTATGAGAAATTAAATTTTGTTTACCATTAAATAATTTGTCTAAATGTAATTATACAGCCATTCATAGTATCTAGAAGCCAAAAATTACAAACAATTGAAGAAAAAAATTTGAAATTTAGAGTCATCCTCCTGTTGTTGTCTAGTATTTTAAACGGTCACATTAGTCATAACTCTTGTTTAGCGAAATGTTCCTTAAATTTAATGACATGTAATACATATGGGTGTCATTAGCCCAAAAATACATAGCATTAATAAAAGTGATGCTCAACACGCTAAGTATAATATAAATAAAATAAATTACATAGTTCCTTATACTAAAATAGTGGATGTAAAAGGAATCTTAATAAATTACAAAATCAGAGAGTATGATTGATAAGGGATTAAAGAAAGTGAAACTGTCTCTTAGTGTACATAATTATTTGTTAGGGTTCCACAGCAATTGTTTGTTTCTGTTGGTAAAATACACATATAGCTCCGGGTACCATTACATATTTTGTAAATTTTCTTTCAATTATGCGGCACCTGTATAAACTGTAGGCTTGCTCTCTTCGCGAGATAATAGTACAATTCCGTTTCTATAATATACAAAATCATGTAACACATAACAGTAAATTTTATAGAAATCTAAGTATTTAACTTTATGTCATGACCTTCTTCCAAACAAAGTCTGGACAATCTTGAGTTTTTCATTGTTGTTGCATTTATTTAATATATTCACCTGAATTTATTTACTTATTTTGAGCTAATATTTGTACAAGCTTACCATTTGATCTTGATGTCGTTCTTGTTGCTGCAAGAGGCTGAATATGTTTTATATTGCTGGGAACGGCTTATATACTTGCCTGTGATAACATTTTTTTCTAATAAACACAAAAGGCAATTAATACAGCTAATGACAACCTTCATGGTTCATGACAACTTTAATGGTAAATGACAACCTTTGCCTTCCATATCAGAGTTATCACAGTAATAAAATCTCTTACAATGACATTGAGTTACGGGGTTTTGAAAAACAACAATAGGTCTATTCCTAAAATCATTATTCGTGCGAAACTTTAAATTTGCAAAAAAATGTTGAATAGGTTATTAAATGTTTGGAGTTAATTTATCTAAACAGAAAATATTATTTTATTTCCTGGGAAATTTCCATAAGCAACAAAAGTTTTGTTATTAGTTATCTATAATCATCAACAAATTTATTAGTTATTTTTAAATTGTATTAAATAGCTGCTGACCCGTTTTTCACCAGCTAAAATTGCACTTAGGGCAAAAAGTTGCAAAACTTTACGTTTAACTTTCTGTTATAAAGATATTCATTAACTTGTAATAAAACTGTAAGACTAACGTTGGAGATATATCGGAATATAGCTCAATGCCGATTGAGAAATTTCTAAATGTTTCTCACAGCTCCAAACGAGTGGAATATATCAAATCTGAAAATATATTTCTGTGAAAAGCGGACAAAATGTAGCCTACAAACGTAAAAGAAAATATTATGACCAATAAAGTTACTTCTTATTATGTTTAATACGTTAAAGTTTATGTAAATTAAGATTAAAAGCCATTTAAAACAAAAATTTATGAATTCCTAAACCCTGTAAAATGATTATATTAAAAAAATAATATGCACATATACATGCTTACAGAAGTCAAGTAGATTAAGTTATTTACTTGATTTTACAATGAGTATATCTCCTCTGGAATTCAACTAATTTTCCTTTATTTCCTTTTTTGAGAAACAAATTCATAAACTAAATTATCTTTAAGGGTTTTCTTTGTGTTGGAGTTGAATCCATAGTGTTAAAAAAGTGTGTTTAGTCATTGAAATAGGTTCCCTGTTAATTTTGATGGTTTACAATGGTATGGGTTTCCAGTTCTTCCGATTGGATTTGTTAGATTCAAACAAATGACAAAATTAATGATTTAAATGTAAGCAACTGATTTTACCTGATATTGCCTGACATTTTGAAACTAGAAATGGCTGTAGACATTTAATCTTGCACAGTTACTTTTACTAAAGTACCTGTTTGAAAGCTGAATAACTGTGTTCGGTTTTCCCTGTTATACAGTGACCTGTTATATGTGTTATTCCATCACATAACTTAGGTTAGTAGTTATTAATTATTGATACTATTCCGTTCGTGTGGGTCAGTTTATCATATTCAAAGTAGTTAATTTATTATGTAAAAATTCTCTTATCGTTGAGTTCAAATAAACACATAACTAGTAGATGAATAAATTAATATGCGTTTCATTGCATAATATTTAGGAACTCAGACGCTGTTTAATGGAAGTATTTATAATTATAGTATAAGTTTTTACATAAGCGAGATGTAAAATTGTATTTCTCATATAGTTTAATAATCAATATGGATTTAGCAGGGGTTTGACTAATAAAGATGCGTTATCTAACTAAAGAGATTATACCGACCAAAATAAGCTTTTTCTGTTTATATTTATTTATCCATCCACGCATTTGATTCTTTATAGACGAACTTGCTTGAAAAAATCGTACATTTGTGTAAATCAGGGGAACTTTACTAGATTGATAATATTACTAACTAGATTAAAATTATAACTAAATGCCAAAAAATATTATTACGATTGTATCGTGTTGCTATTATAATTTCATTTTATAATACATAACAACAAGATCAAACAAATTCCAAACATAATATTTATGTAGGTAATACAAAAAATCTGTTAGGTAACAAAAATGTTATAAAGACACATGATTCACTTTAAAGATTCTCCCACTTTTTGAGTCTTACTCTTACTGCCAAGCTTTAGACTCAAAACAATTATTCAATCACAAAGTGTTTTAGGTAATATTATAAGTCTTAAGACGGCCACACACTATCGGACTTTTGCCCGAACCAGACATCGAACAAGACATCGAACCGAGCGGATTTGGCTTCGAAGGGAGAAAATCCGGTAGTTTGTGGGGCCTCCGAACCAGACATCGAACAAGACATCGAACCGAGCATCGAGCGCTCTCGAGGCGGTTTTTTGACGAAAGATCAAAGAAAGATCGGTCCGATGTCTTGTTCGGGGTCTGGTTCGCGGTTCGATAGTGTGTGGCACCTCCACGCTGCTCCGAGCGCCGTCCCGAGCGCCGTCACAAGCCTATTACTATTTACTATTTTAAAGTTCATCAACTTATATTATTTAATATTCATAGTTGAATTATATGTATTATTAATTTAGATTCTCTTTAATTCAGATTTAAATTTTTTTTATATTTAAGTCATGTAATCACAAACTTATATTTTATCCAGACAGTTGTTATATAATTTTAACCGGACTTACTTGAAATAAACATTAACCCTACTACACTGTTGGTGTTTTTTTTTTTTTATAAATTAAAGGTAGTAAGACTTAATTGTTGAAATGAAGGGAAGCGCATACAAACCTCGAAATGTAAAATTACAACATGTATCTCTTGTGTATTTTAATTTCTCATAAAACCAAGCAGTTCAAATTGGCAGCAAACAACTTATAGGGCAACTTTGAGACACACTAGAGTGTAACCATAATTCTTTTTTATGTGAATAAGTTTTTTTGTAACAGTATAAACGTTACAAAGTTATGGTATTTGTTATGTGTTATTTTATTGCATTAATTTATATATACTTTTTACTATATTCCATTTGTAATAAATTACATGTTGCATTACTTTTTGATTTACTAAATTATTACAACCACCTTATTGTTGATACAATCCTCCTACATAGTTAATAATATCCAGGCCTACTGCTTTTGCAAGAAACAGTGATAGATATTTGATTTGTTAACAGATAAATCTGCTAAACTAGTTTAACCTAAATAAAATGAATAATGTTAGTAAAATGAATTCATATGCAACTACAAATTAATCTCTACTACATAACCCCAGCCCCCTACCACCCTACCTGCATCCCCTAAACCCCACAAGTAAATGGCCGACCTGCACAACGGCAACTAAAATGGTCCCCACCGTTTTTACCCCGCTCGGTGTTTTCGCGCTCAATCTGTCCGATCCGATGTCTTGTTCGGGGTCTTGTTCGGTATGAAGTTCGAAGTGAATTTGTGCCCTACTCCCTGCTCCCTGCTCGGTCCGATGTATTGTTCGATGTCTGGCTCGGGCAAAAGTCCGATAGTGTGTGGCCGCCTTTACTCTTCTGAATACGATGGAATAAAATATTGTTTTTTCAACATCCTACCCACATCTGTGAGGGAAAAATTGGAAACAAGATGAATAATTATTAATATGTTTAAATACTTTATACGAATTCCAAACTTAAACCTCAGTGTTTTTGTCTGGCTTAGCAATTCTGAGACCGAAAGGCTGAGGTTATTCACCACGAGGCTTATCACCAAATATAATAACGAATAATTATAGATAAAATGATTAGAATAAAAATCACATTATTAACTGATATCGACGGAAATATAAAGGATTTAATTAAATACTGACAGCCCTTTTCCGAGAATTAAAATTATCATCTGTCCCTGTGGCATGATCCTGAAGTAGTGTACCAGAGCCTACTCGGCATTGACACGTGTCATGATTTATGTTTTCTAAGTTTAACCGGATTGACTATTAAAATAGACATTTATTCTAAAACTACGAGTTTCATCATCATTGTTATTAAGTGAAGAAAGTATGAAATATCTAAAACACATTGCTTTGGGCCATAACAGAGACAAATACCTCGCTCGTTATGTCAGAGTCACTTGGTTTAATGTTATTAATGCCAGATTTATCGTTAGGTGCAGGAAAAAAGTTAGGTAGGAGAGTATGCGAGTAATAAGTTGTTTTGCGTTCTGATCGGAATTTATCAGTGTGTACATTGATTTACTTGGATAAATTTCGAATGCCAGTATAGGTCATTTGTGCGAATCCCACAGGGTTTGTGAGAATTCGATCCACGGGAGGAAGTCATTGATGCTTACCTGATGCATCTAAAGCATTTCTTCAAGTCCAATAATGTCAAGGAGGATAAAAAGGTATCTGTAATAATTACGGTTATTGGACCAACGATTTTGGCTACTCTGTTGGATATTTTTTCTCCTAGTGAAGAAGACGGTAAAAGTTACGATTATTTGATTGACATTTTGAAAGATCACTTTGCGCCTAAACGATTTGTAGTAGCATGTAGAAGTTATCAAACACTTGGCCAGTTGGTGCAGTTTTAGTTTGTTTCTCAAAGATGCCTTAAACCACGCCCCCGCACCCGCACCCAGACGAACCATCAACTGGAAGCGTGCTCCCATGTAGACGGGGCGAGGGGCGGCTCACAGCCCTACCTAACAATAATAAAGGCCGTGGAGGAAAAGCTCAAGAAATACTCACCGTTGAGAAGCACTAATCTGTAATTGAATTTAACCACAATTCACAAACAGCAAAAATACATCAAAAGGCTTCAGACTCATATCTACAACAGCATCAATGATTACTCCCACCTTCCCTCTAGTTTACTGATCTCAATTACAGTCCCAGAAATTCTAATAAATAAATCATCAATAAACAACTAGTATCACAAATTATCAAATTCTAAATTCTTAAGCTTCCAAAAATAATTAAAAATATTAAAATTATTTTGAAATTTCTAATGAGGCTTTTCAATTTAAAGTGGTTTAAAATTGTTTAATAAATTAATAAATAAATAACAACACTAGACATACAATATAATTATCATTACAGTGAAAAAAATTGACTTGAGTTTAGTTTGACTTTTAGTTTTGTAGGAGCCCCCAAATAAATAACAATATTTTAAAAACTGTCGCTTAAAACTAAATAACGAAAAAAATTTAAAAACTTAACAGTCCAAGAGTCCTCAAGCATTCATAAATAAATATAAACAGTTTATAAACAAAACATTTTAAACTTGCGGCAGGCGGTTCTGGGCGGGTCAGGTTGCAGGTGACCACCTGAGGGAGACATGGCAGGCAGGAGAGGAAGCCCAGGTCCAGTGAGGCAGGCAAGGTGGAGGGGGAATACCCCCTGGAAGTCCTCTCCGCCGCGACCCAAGATGCAGAAGGCGGTCGCTCCGCTTCGGGACCCCATTTTACCTTTCAAGGCACGCTTGACACTCCATAGTTGACGAAACTTTACACAGAACAACACAAAATACACAAGACGTACATTACACAAAAACCTTGATGAAAAACAGAAATAACATCGTGCCTCAGATAGTCCTGGCCCTATGAGGCAGAAAACCACGTTTCGGGCAAGGGACAGTTCAGGGGTCCACTGACGGGACGCACAAGGACACAAAGAGGTAACAGCTTTCCGGTTTGGCGTCAGACCCAAACATCGACAGAGCACAAAACATGACTCTAAGGCTCTAAGGCTTGAGCAGGCCGAAAAACAGTCAAACAATTTTGGTGTACCTCATAGTGAAGTAGCAGAAATTAACGTTTGCGGCCGTGTGCAACCAAACTTTAACAGTTCAAATCAAGGTTCTGCTAGATTTATTTAGGATGCTAGGTGTAATGTTTCTCAAAGTCTTGATTGTTGGCGTTGCGGATCTGGAAATCACCAGGCTACTTCGTGCAATTATGATTATTTTAATTGCCATCTGTGTAAGAAACAATGTAATTTGATGTAAATTTGATGTAATGTAACATTTATTTTGTTAAATAAAACGTTGAGTTGATTACATTGGCAAATTAAATTACAAGCGTAGACTATTATATCATTACTCATTACAATATTTCAAAATACAAATAAAAAAAATACATACAAATAATAGTTCTTTTTCATTAATTACATTTCGCACGGATAGAAAGCTAGCTATTAAAGGATGAAATTGTTTCATCAGATCTATATCACGATGTCAAAGGTTTGGCAGTTACAAATGAAATATTTGATTAATGATGAAGGTAATATTTTGATACTGGCTTTGTGTTGATATCAGCTGATACAGCTCACCCTTTTTAGACAATCTTTCTTCCTATTTTTAATATAGTTTTATTAAAAAGAGATAAATAATAAAACCTATGAAATATAATAACAATTTATTATTATATTAGATACAAAATACGCTCCTAATTTTGTTTACATACTATATGTGTCCTATATGTTATGGAATACAATCTTATGATTCTAGTGGACTCTTACACTGTTATCTAACTTTCATTAAGGGGCCAACGAACGAAAATATTGCTCATACCTTTTAGGTTGGTCGTTTAGTTCTGGTTTATTAAAACAGCACTAACCAGAAATAAGTTAGGTTTATTATTACCCTTTTCTATAATTTGCGGATGCTCTAGATCTGCCAACAACATGGGGAGCCTGATCATGTGAATACCAGGAGCATAAAGGGGAAAACGATGAATGGAAAGCGTGGAAAAGTGATGAGGTATAAACTGACAGTAATTTCTTACGGATTACTTTGCTACTCACCAATTTCGATTTAGATAAATAAAGGCTCTACATAGTTTTAAAATATCACGCATACAAAAACTGTATAACATGGTCAAATGAAATCAAATTGCAAGTCTACTATAAGGTTAGATTGTGGTGTTTAGTTTTACTCTCTCAAGCATGAAAGTTTCATAAGGGAATCTTGACTGCAGTGCGACGTGATACGTCAGCAAACGAGACGTTAGAGGAAACAATTGTAACACCTTTCACTTGCCACTTTTTATGCTGCGGTTGAAGTAATAAATACTCTTCAAGTTTCTCTCTAAAATAAATATTTTTATTTTTACTTTATTTTATAGAAAGTAATTTGAGTAGTCATATTACTAAACTATAATTCTGAATCATTAGCTGGAAGGCAATTAGCAAATTAGTCGTTGTAAGGGACTATGTTAATATTCGAATTATAACTTTTCTTTTGCATCTTAATTCCTTCAAAGGCCTACATCTCATTTATGTGATTTGTTATGTTAAGCAACTGGTTTTTAGACCACACAATGAATGAAATTGTGAAATGTCTAACCTTTACTACCGAATTAATGTTATACCTCTAACTACCAACTATTGACAATGACAAAACTAAACAACACGTTGATATTACAGTTACAAGAGTAAGATACATAATAATAACATAGTAATTAACATAGTTCAAAAATTTAACTATATAGTTAGATATAGCTGTATGCTGCTGACCAATTTACCAATTTATCACTAAGACATATTTTATAAATGCCAGTGATATATATCTTATAAGTATTGCGTCGTAAAATGACTAAACTAGATCAACAATTTTAATTAAACAAATTTGGTTAGATCATTATATTAATATTTCATTACTTTTATTTACTCGGCATTCGAACATTAAACCTAATGGTAAATTTCAGCTAGTTAATTTTAGTAAAACTAATCATTAGCAGCCATGAACATGAGGTAAATAACATAAGTGATAGGTCATTACACTTTAAGGTTTAAAATCTGTCATGAGCACTGTAAAATGAAAAGAGGCGTTTTTAAACTGATAACTATATAACCGTCTGGTTACATAGTTTTATTTGCAGGTAAATAATTTGTAAATTTATATGATATGTTTTCTATGTGAATTGACATTTTTCCTCTAAGAACACTAGTAATCCAATGTATCACTTAATCAATTAAAAGCTTAAATTAATAAGTCAACATTTTATTAGTAATTTGTGTATTACCTGAAACATTTCAACAACAAATACATAAGTTAATCATTATAGTGACTAATGCCATCGAAAACTTTGACCTAATTTGTATATTTTTTGGAAAAAGACCTATCATTTTCATAGTTTAAATACGTTATTTTATCCACGCAATAAACTCTAACTATATTCACCCCTCCATTGTTATTATACAACCAAATCCTGATCCTTCTAAACTTACCCCCACCACTGCGGAAGACAACTGACAAACGCAGAGGCTCGTCAATTTCCTTGACATTCAAAGACGTCATTTGCTATTAGCTATTGACTTTTTTAAACATAACACTTATACAAAAATTTATATATAGAAAATGACCATATATAAATTGCCACGTTACATACAACAAATATTAATATATAATTAGTAAAAGGTGCCTTTTCCAGAAAAGTTTTACTCTATTTTTAACCCTAATAAAATACTTAACCCTTTTTGTACACCAATGTTTGTCAGAATCAGCACTTACGATATATGTAGAACGAATTATAAGATATTCTGTGTGAACCAACATATTTAAAATATTGAAATAACTTATTTATTCTTTAAAATAAAATTGTTTTCCAGTGTTTGCACAAATTTAATTATAAATATAATATTATTACAAAATTTTCATTTTCTGCCTGTTTTTGATATATGTATTTATAGTTAAAAATGTTTAATGTAACTGTATGGATTTTTTTAATGGATGTTTTCGAATGGAATAAATAGATAAAAATAAATATTATCTCCAATTTTCATAATGCCAAGCCACTCCTATATCTCCCCATGGGTGTCATTAGCCAACAAACCTTTAAGATAGATAGTACAAGAACAACCTTGTCAATAATATAATATCCATTACTAAGAGCACTGGATGAAACACCAAACAACAAAAAAAGTAAAGGTTGGAGGGGGGAGGGAGGGGCTTAAACTGTCCTCACCTTAATAACTAATCACTTTCATATACTTTTTAAACATTGCAAAATAATGTATTAAGCCCATATCACTCTCACGTTTGTCTTTACTGATAAAGTTATTTTAATTAACTTATGTTAATACAAACTGTGTAGAAAAATAAAGTAATCTTAAAGTACGTTTGGTATAATTAGATGTTATTTCTCTTTATTTATTATTTTTATTTATAAATTTCATAAGGTAATATTACAGGTGGATCAATACTGATGCAGCGCCAAAGCGGTGAGTCCTCCTCATCTGATGTATCGAAGGAGGTCGTCTTGAGTGGTGGCGCTTCTTGTGTAATCCCTGTAATCGGTTTAATGGTGTTCCTCTCTATAGAATTATAGTGATATGGGTATCTTAACCTACATATATATATATATATATATATATATATATATATATATAAAACAATTTTTTTAATTAGTAGCAAATCTGTGAGACCTAATTTGTCTTATCCTGATGTCTTTCATAGCAATATTCCTTAATACATACAATTAATATTCCTCTAAACGTCTATTTTAATTGAATAATTAACTATTTTTATCCTACTGTTAGGTTGTTATTACAATATAATTTATATTATTTGGGCAGCTATATGAACTAAAATCAAATCAAATCCTAAATATATTTGTTTCAATATCCCACATGAAATAGTTACAAAAGTATACAATATAAAATATATCTAACACAGGTGTTGAAACCTGAGCTTGGGAGTGAGTCCTTTTTATTGCATTGTGACCATGTAAATTATGACACGTCGTACATAATTTTACAATACGGTGTTTAAAAACTTGTAACAGAAAAACAGGTAGTCAGTAATATTATCAAATAGCGAGGAATATGACATAGATTACAATATTTGTAAGGGTAGACTGGGTGAGGAAAAGGAATTCTTATCACAATATAAATATGCAATGTACTAATTTATGGATAACTTACGGAAACAAAAGTTAATAGACGGCATAAGAAAGAGTAAACACAGTTTCTCCCTTTAAACCCTCCCATATTCATTAGAGTAAAAAAACGAGTTCGCACGCAGCACGCTGACGTGAGGGAAGTGAATTTCCACACAAAAAAAACTATACAAACTCAAAATCAGTTTAAAACATACAATTATTCCAATTTTTATTCAAATCTGAAAATATTGATATTTTGGCTGTTTTGATGCTCCTGGTTCTATTTACCTGCAATGATGGGAATACAATTTTGTGCATTATAAGGTTAGGATAAGGTTCAGTCAGGCTTTAAAGTAGGCGTGAGGATATTTGGGGATGATAAAAGTACACCAACAAATGAATAACAGGCTTTTCTGAAGTAAAATCCCCATAAGACAACGTACTGTGTTTGGTCAATACACATTTTCTTTAATAACTCGGTAAATATATGCTAGAATGACGAGAGAGGGCTTAAAAGTTTCGCTACACGAATTCCCACCGTTTTTCATTCTTTAATTTTACATCCGGGGCTTTTCTGACCCTTTTTGGGCCCAAAAACCCAAATTTCTAAATTTAAAATCCCCAAAAAAGGGGGTTAGAGTTTTCCGATTGTTTTGCCCAACGAACTTGTCCAACTGATTACAAAAAGGAATGTCCCTACCAAATTTGAAGTAAATCGGACAAAAAATGCGACCGCTATAGTGCATACACATATATATATATATATATGTATGTATATATATATATATATATATATATATATATATCATTTTGAACGACCCCCCAAAACGTGTTCAGGGGGTCACGTTAGGAACTTCTATGGTGGTCCCTGGCTTAAGTTTCACCGTGCGGGTCATGCTAATAGTTCACTTTCCAAAGGAAATTCACTAATAATACAAATAAAAATATAAAATTCAAGGTTTATATTGTCAATTGTAGGCGAGATTAATCGCAGTATTAAATCAATCTTCAAAATCTAAATGAGTTTTTATCCATTTAAACAAACTAACTTGACATAAGACCTTGAATAAAACATAAACAGAAAACTACAACAAATAAAAAAATATTTCTATTGAACATTATTTTTTCGGAGTGTTTACTTTTTCATTTATTTAAACATAACTAATTTATATTAATAGTTTTTAGAACATTAAGGGTTTGATTGTACCTTTCGATTAATACAAACAGGATGAATAAAATACGACTTACAACACTACTAAGTATATTTAAACTTGTACTGGACTTACATAAAAGACGGTAAATTATACACAGAAGATAGTACAAGGCGATCTATTTCAACCAGTTGCAACGGTCATCATCAGACCCAATTAGAGAATGGCAGAAACAAGTTGGCGAACAGCTTATAAACTATTGTGTTGTAATACTATTTAATTTATCCTGTTTAGTTGTAACAACACGTATCAAGCTACTAAAGAAATTATTAATACAAAATAAATATAAGAACAAATTCATCTAAAATTTTGGATCATTTTGCGATTGACTACTAATCAAGCTCAATATTATTAAAACAAACAATTGCATTAGTAACATAATTAAATATCGTATTTTTTGCGATGTATCAATTTAATTTGATTGACATATCCAGGCAAGTTTGTAATTTATAGTTGAATACTTGTGATATAATCTTAAGATGACTCTTACACATATCCAAACGTTAGAAAATAGCGGTAGTATATCCAGCCACATAAATCCAGTTATTACGTTGTGAATAATCATAATTGTGAATAAAAGTGATTAGAACTTTTGAAAACAAGGGAGAACTTCTATAACGGCTCTGTGGCTAGAGCTAAAAGGAAGGAACAATAATGAATATTTATGCCGTTTGTTGTAATGACTTCATCGTCAATAATCGTGCTTCAGATTATATGCAGACTCTGCGGTGGATAAATGGGGTTCTCAATTTTTAAATACCCCCCTAAAATTATATCTGACACGGAAAATCAATTATATAGGTAAAATTATTAAGTTCATTCTAATTATCAGTTGTCATAATAAAATTCCCTGCTATTCGTAAAATTATAGAATTTTACGAAGAGAATATCCCTAACTACACATTGTTGCTTTATTAGTAGCTATTAAAGGTATTTGAGCTAATCAATATATGATTGGTGTCAGTATGTACTATTTAAGCAGGACTGCTCATCATCTAAACAATTATAAAAGAGAGATGGTGTCTTTCCGTCAACTTTTGTTCCGTTTTAACGTAAAAAGTACTGAGCTAATCGAGCTGAAAAATGTCATGTGGGAAGATAATTTATCTAGGCTACATATAGGCCTATTCCCACCTTGACAATCTGTTAGGGCTCCGCCCCAGGGACCCATAAAGTTACAATGTTAATCTTATGGGCAATAGGTTTAACAGATCAGATAATTACCTAACAGACGTAGCTGCAACAAGAACTTCGTTCAGATGTGCGAAGCACGAGTTTCAGCTAATATTGAACAAACTTTTAAATTCGGTAAAATACAAGTAACTAATAACTATACTGTATTAATAATTTTTTACTAAAAACCCTGTCATATATTTTAATCTTACTTGTCTTAAAACGTATTTAAATGTATTTGATTTTGTACGATCAGATTTGCTTTAAACAAACAAAAATCAATGAAAGTCTCATAAGTTAGAGCGGGGTGTTAATTAAGTACAGGCTGATTATAAAAAAGGATTTCAATTGGTATATTTACTAAACACGATTGCGTAAACTTTTAAAATGCTGAGTGTTTTACAATAAACTACTAGAAAATGCTTTTTAAGAGGTTTTATTTAGATATTTTTGTTGTTTTAAAATTGTTTACATATAGTTTTTAAAACCTGCTTATACAGGTTGATCCACGAAGCTATTAACAAACTTCGGGAGCTTTTCCATGTAAAACTAAAGAAAACAAGATATATAAACATAGGTCTGGAAATGCTTCGCTTTCCGTCTTTCTGTCTGTTTGAATTTTTTACTTAATACGTTATATCTTAGGAAATTATTAAGATATAAACTTCAAACTTAGCACATGTATTACAATTAATAAGACCCATTTTGGTATAAAATATAAAATTTATACTCTGTACCATTTCAAAATAGCGGCCATTTATGTTTTTCAAGGCTAAATATCTTATAAACCGTAATATTTAAGAGAAATCTGTAGGTATCAAAAGTGTGTAATCCTGCCCTAATAATTATTTGAAAGTTTTAGTTACAGAATTTTAAATAACTGAGTAATTGTGGTTTTTAAAATTTAAAACAAGATTTCTTTGCAATTTCTGACTAAAACATCATTGCAATTTAAAGTAGTTTTAAAATATCATAGTTTTAAAGTCTTATTGAAGAAATCCTAAAATTGCATAAATTGTAACCAATTTCATGTTAAATGGATTATTGCCAATTTATTGAGTAAAATCCAAACTGCTTACGACAGTGCATTCTGACTATCTTCTACTTTAAGTTAACCCTCGTATAATTGCCTTTGACAACTATTTGAGACTGTGGATTAAAGTTACACCTGCTCCCGTTATTAACGGTTTTCTCGACAACCCCCCCTTCCTCTTAAGCAGGATTGGCAAAACAGTAATATATGGTATTAAAAGTTATGTTTTTCAATGCTCTTTTAAGTTGTAAATAATAAAATAATTTTACATAATGAAGTAAAAAAATGTTTTTGGGGTGGATTTCCCCCTTAATAATTTCCAATTTACTAGGCGTAAATGAACACCCGTTGTGTGTACTGAATGCCAAAGTATTAAGTACTCGCCCTGTTCATTTGAGCGGGAAATATTTGTCATGCTTGATTAGTACTAACAGACATTCGTAACTGCTCGGGGGTGAAGATTAGTTTCCCAGATCTATTAATACAAGTTTATACTACATATCGCTCCTTACAATCACGTAGATTGTAAGAAGGTTGTATGCCATTTCTTTGACATTCTGTTTACAAATGTATTTGCTATAAACAATTGATGAGAGAAAAACGTTAACTTGCACTGCAACGGCTCACCCCTTCCTTTACTGAATGCATTCCACGAAAAGATACATAGTCTGTGTGGATGTGCAAATCAAGGCAACATTAGGCTGCTGACCTCTTAAAAATAGGTAATTTTACCAAAAAGTATAATAAAATAAGACTATTTTTAATTTTTTTTTTATAAAACCTCTTTAGATTCAGGTAGACAGCCTGTGATGGACTCATGTCAGACGTTATTTATCTACCAACACATGTATGTATATGCATGTATGTATATATGTATGTATATACTTGTGAGTATGTATTATACTCACTTTGACTTATTCTTCGACTATAACTTGGGAGATGTTTATCACATGGCGTCAGATTAGGCATGTTTAGGCTTACTCCCGTAGGTTTCTCTTATTTTCACCTTGCGTGCCGGCGTTACCCAAGGCACCTCAATCAGTCCCCCTCCTTTACATCATCTATCCCTGCCCCGATTCCATACAATCCCACCGACACCTGCTGTGGCCTTGCCCAATTTGCTGAGACACCGTGTTCTGGATATCTGAGAGATACCACAATACTCTTATCCGGAAAACCTCCCACACCCTCCAGAACTACCTCTTCTACTGCAAAAAATGACGCATCCTCCTCAACACTTCCAAAACCCAACTTTGCTACTTCAACTTCCACTTCCGTGGCTTACCCCGCACCAAGAGAGACCCCATCTTCCTAAATCACTTCCGTCTCCCCCTCAAAACATCCTGCAATTACCTAGGCGTCACCCTGACTCCAGACTGTCCTTCGTCCCCCACCTCCGTGAATCCAAGAAGAGAGCAACCACCCGACTCCATGCCCTCCGAATCCTGAACCATTGTAGCCGTGGCTGCTCCACATCTCCTCTTGCCCACCTATACTCCTCAGTCATCTGCCCTGTTTTGACATACGCCCACCCGCTCCTTCTGTCCGCCCCAAACAGCTTCCTTTCTAGCTTCGAGGCTACTGAGAGACGGGCCCTCCGCCTTGCCTCCTATCTCCCACCCTGGGCCCGTAACCAAACGGCTTACGAAGCCCACTCCATCCCCAAACTCAGTGACTTCCTCGACCATCTCAACACTACCTACCTCAACAGTGCCCGAACCTCCGACATCTTCCAACCTTTCTTCCAACCATACTTCACAAACCGCCCCAGCCTCACGATCCACCACCTTGAAAACCTCGACCAACAGCTCGCACCATTACCCACACTACTAAACCCCATTTAAACCCCCCCCTTCTAGCTTTCACTCCTGACCACTGTGATAGGCCCTCGTTAAAAAAAGAATTCTGTTGCAGTTTCTCCACATCTTTCTCCACAACCCCCCCCCCCAATTCCTGGTCACTGTAGCATGCACTCGTTAAAAAAGTCGTCATTTTGCAGTGTGTCCCTCTTTCAACCCCCCAAACCACCACCTGGCCACTGTAGGGGACGCGAAGAAAAAGTCCTGTTGCAGTGGGTCCCTCTTTTCCCCCTCCTAACCAACCCTATCCGACGGCTGAAGAGGGCCCAAGCTCCCTAAAACAGCCACAGTGGGTCAGGAACTTTCCCGCTCACTGGAACTTCACAAACGAACAAACGTAGCCGACGAAAAATTAACAGAAAATCGGGTACAGGTTTGACTGATTTAAAATCTTGTTATTTATACAGATCTATTAGATGATGTTATTAGATAGTAGTTAGTCACAAATAAAAAATATAAAGTATGAAGTGAATGGTTTTATTTAATTTTTTTTTTTTGCTTTTATTAGAATAGTTTAAACTTTGAAAAGTCAAGTTACGTTGTGTTTGTCTATATACGGGGTAATCGAAAAAGAATGCCCATATTTAAAAAAAATGACTACTTCGGTTAGGATAAACATATTGAGACGAAAAATAATTCTATGACACTGTACCTACTTTGAAACTTTTTATAACAAAAAGTTATCAAACATTGTATTATTAAATTAACTATATTATTGTTATTTTATATTTACAACGCTGACATAATTTATTTAGTAAAAACTAAATCATTAGCTTTTGTATATGTCTTAAAACAAATAATGAATAATAGACTATGGTGCTATATATTTATTTCAATAACAATTATAACTATGTTACAAACAAATAAAACTGCTTTACTTACATATCCTATAGTTCCTATAGTATCCTATATTCTTTAAAAACATGATTGAACATTGTGATGTTCCATTAAAACATTTAAATATTTGTAATAATGAAGTAATAACGTTTTAAAAATTGTGTAAAGCTATCCACTTTTGAATATTGGTACGCTGACCATTGTAACTTAAACAAATTCTATGTAACACCTTTGCTAACGATTTTGGTAAATAACTAAAATACTCTTTATAGAGTAAAAGTAAAACACTTACAGAATAAAAAGTGGACATTGGCTTTTCCGCGGTGAGAAAAGGGTATGTAATTAACATGTATGGAGTCCCGCTGGGCCACAGTAATTTCCGGTCTTCTCTAAAGTTAAAGTGACTGTAACAGCAAACTCTGTTGGCATTTTGTTGTAAATTACATTTACAAACATGTTTAGTGACATTTGTATTAATTTATACAAGTTATTTATTTTTATTACTTTTTAGATATTTGATAATAGTTATTTAGGGTTACCGGTGTCCTACTACAGTTTATTAATTTGAATTAACAATAATTATTATTTTACTAAGCCAATCATAAAATTTCTAAAATTGTAACCAACTTCATGTACCTTATTATAAGGTCCCTCGGATAACTTTAAAACCAGAGTGTGTTGTGATATTAAACATTTGTTCCTACTCCTGCAGGTTACCAAAACAATCAAAAACCAAACTAAGTAAACTATTATATATTCTAAATTGATTTTATGAATAGTAAAAATATTTTCAAAGTGTAAATAATCAGAGTATACATTTTTTTATATTTTTTATTAACTCTCTAGGCTCAAGATTAGCTCTAGTGCTCAAGTGCTGGCGGGTTTGATTCTAGGAATGTCCAAATTTGCGCTTAACATCCATGATTTCCTCCCCACTTTCAAATATGCTGTTGGCTTTGAAATAAAAATATAATATATTTATTCGGACGTTCTTCCAATGTTAACTTTTTTTTGTTTAATAAAAACACTTTCCGATATTTTACATTAAACCACAAATGTAGTATCTAAATGTACCTTAGCAGTTGATTTTTTAAATTAAAGGTAAATAATGGAAGTAATCAGTCCACCATTGTGTTATATGTCAGTAATATTGTGTGAATTATTTTAGATATTTATTAAGATTGTTATAAGAATACACAATTATAGCTATTTTTAGTACATGTATACTTCACTTCAGGTAAAAGAAACGGAAATTAATGCAATAATATACTATTTTTATATTATTTATTTATAACAAATGGATTTGAAAAAATAATGAATATATATATATTTATTTATTTATTTATTAGAGATAGGATGTTGAGGCTCAGAAACACCGTGTCACATAAAAAACTCATTTAGTTAGAAACTGTTTGGGTTTCAATTTTGTTGGGTTAGGGATTATAGTTATCGATTCGCATCAACTACGATTTAACTAATTTAATCAGTTTCATTTTTATATAATTCTTAGATCGTGAATTGAGTAAATAGTTAATTCTGATTCCAATTATTATTTCGTATTAAAATAAATAAATTACTTCGCTTTTAATAATTAACCTTTTGTTGGAAGGTTAAGTTTTCCATCCTATAACAGATTGGTACAAAAACCTTCAACGTTCACAAGGTTACTCAAACTATAGTAATTTATCGGAAACTAATAGCAATAAAAGTATTTAACATACTAATTTTCAATTTAACTTTTAAGGTATATTTTAATGAAGTTCCCGCACCGTAACCATGTTGGGGGAAGGGTCACTAATTAACATATGAAGGGGACCTCAAGGGCTTTGTAAATTCCGGCTTCCTCTCGCTTGGTGTTAATAATTTACAGAGAAAACTTATTATACTGAATTTACACTTTTAAACTTTTAGATTACACAAATGATTTGCGAGTCAAACTACAAATAATGACACAAATTACAAATTACAAAGCCGTTACAAATTATAACACATTAAAAATATCAACCTGACCAGCACTATCAAATCATTGTTTGGTTTTACCATATGCATTCCTATTCCTTAACTTACAAACATCTACAGCTGGTAATTTTATAAATGATATCTCCCATAAGATTTGCATCGAAACTTACAGGACCCATGGAGTGGAGCCCTAAGGTTGGATGTAGACATTATCAGGTCTATATGTTAATGTGATACTTAAGCTATGTTCATGCACAATTTTAGCTTAATTTATCCAATAGTTTATGCGTGATGGAACTTAAAGTATCCATACATCCGAACCCACATCAAAACATTTATATTTGTAACATTAGTAGGATATAAAATGTGATAAAATTATATTTAAAATATATTGTATATAACTAAATATACATTGGATTTACATTAGGGGGAAAAGATTGTGACAAAAATCTCTCGTGATATTTGTGACCACAGGGGAGGAAAAGGTAAATGTGTTAAATTTCAGAAGAGTGGCAATTTAAAGTAAAGCGAATTGTTTTTGAAACTACTTATATCTGATATTTGGGACTGATTAATAGCTGGCATATTTCTACAGGTGTGTTAATTTATTTAATCATGTTCAAACATTTCTTTAACGATCTTAAAATCTTTCATGAACTGAAACAGTATATTTAGTCATTTGTTATAATCTTAGAGAAAACTATGTTCAAACAGTATTGTAAAGTGTTGTATCTGAATTGAGTCCATCATCTGTAGGTTAACAATGCCGCTTTGATCATGTGCTTTGCCTGATGATATGTTTCATGTAACAGTTGCTTCTGGTCAGGGGTGCCCATCCCCCCAAGTCTCATGGTGCCATTCACCCCAAATGTCACACCCCCTCCCCATCACAATATACGCAATACACGTTAACCTTAGTAGATCTTGTGTTCTGACAGTGAATGAACTGGTTGTCGAGGGGATGCGGGGGGTCATTACATTAGCATTACAGAAAATATAACCCTAAAAAACAGTAACATGTGTTTCTTGCTGGTATTGTTTGTTGTTGGTAAATAAATCTAATGCTTTATTAAGATTGTTATTTTGATTCATCAAGAATGATTTCCCAATTAAATCATAATAGGCCTACATTATTTTTACAGTTTGCATGTATTTAGAAATATACATTTTTAGAAGATATATACTACTTGGATTAAATGTTTGAAAGTTCCGTCATAACCATGAAATTAATTCCTGGTCCTGGACGAAACTGAAAGATCGGCCGGCTACAGCTTGTGGACTTGGACTTGACTTCACTTTGGCTTGTGAACTTTTGCTGCAGAAAACTGTGGACAATTTTTATACCTATAAAAAATAACTTTGGACGCTCATTTCAAAAGAAGCAAATAAAAGTCCACTTAGTTAGTGCTCAGAAAGTGTGGTTAGGTCGCGAGCATAAAGAGAAAAGAGTTTCAAGTGATTTTTAGGTTAATGTTTCAATCCAATCCGGTCCTATAATCAGAAGCATAAATGTCTAGGATTATTATAGTACAGGAACACTTGCCATCTTAAAAGAAAGGTTGTTTTTCGCCATGGTCCAACACATAATTTGTAAAGGTTTGCTGAGTCGATCTATTTAAGGTTTTCTACTTAACAGGGAGAGACCTCATAAAAAAATGTGTAAGGTCATGTAATCACCAATCCAATCTGCAGTGTTGCTGGAAACACGATATTTATCATACGCGTACCATATTTTCTACATCATTTTAATTAAAATTAACATTGTTTAACTCTTTACAATCTATGATTAGCTGTTATTTTATGATACTAATATGTTTTTTTATTTATTTGTATTATCATATTAATGAATTGAGGGTTTAAATTTTCTTCCTGCATGTCTAGTGACAATTTAAAAATAGCTGTACCATTATTATGTCATAAAGGTGGTTTTGTATACGATAAACAACACTTTATAGTATGTTGTTGATCTATGCATCAGCTGAACGCCCTCATAAGACATCTTTGCTGCGAACATTGGAAATAATCATACCTGGTCTGAAAGCTCTACTACGAACTTGGTTTTGCACGTACTCTACCATAACAATACTTTTTGTCAATAATAAAAGTCATGTATAAGGATTATTTATAATTGTCATCCTCCCGTACAAACACGAATTTTCAATTGTAATTCACAAATTGTCACATTTATTTATAATTTCAAAAATCCCCCCAACATTTTATATACCCCCAAATTTTTTTTTGTTGGTGCTCTGACCGCCATCTTCCCCCCTTCTGGGTACCCCTGCCCCTCATCACTGTTATATTGTGCAAATAAATAATCTGAACAAAGCGAACCAATAGTGAACTAAAAGAAAATATTGTTCAATAGAAAATTATAGACATATATATATATATATATATTTAAAGGATAAAATATGATTTAAATTAAACGTAGATGTATCACACGGTTATTTCACTCGAGTATTTGTTAGCTTAAACAAAATAGTACATAAAGTGTTGAGACATGTGTTGTATCAACTGTTATGGCATTCTCGTAAAATATCATAAATTTTAGTTTTTCTTTCCTGCAATGGAAAAAAAAATTAAACAATGCTAAACAAATTTTAAAATATATTTATTAATAAATATTTGCTGACGCGCAATAATTAATTAGATTTGTTTTATTTGAGTAAATATTGACCTTGAGACCATATCTACAGACATGCCTAATGAATAAAACAAACTTTAAATGACTTAACTTCACGGACCGTTAGACTAGAACCCATGCAAGTTACAGTTTATCACTGTCAAGCTAACATAGCCGTGAATAATTTATCAATGAAGGGGAACTCATGTGATTATTGTTTTTCATCGTTTAACTCATGTACATAAATACAGCATAATATACTGTATATCTTTCTTTAGTTATAAAATAGTAATTAAAACCAAAAAAACCAAGGATATAATAATAATAATGTATGCGTGTATGAGTATGCAAATAAAATATATTACCAACTGTCAGGATTCTGTTACATAATGTTTTAGATATATATTTCACAAAGAACATACTACATACCGTAAGTGAGTTCCAAAGTTCGTTGGGCAAAACAACACAAATATTTAGGTTATGCTTAGCCCTCTTTGCAGCCCTAGCAGTGGCCAAAGGACGGCTCCCGTACTTTGGCTGTGTCATCGTAAATTGGTAGAGGACGGGAGCCGTCCTTCAGGGACCGACAATTTTTTAACGTAAAAAAACACTAATAATCAACTCAAAAGTGAACAATATATATATATATCATTCGAAAGATAATATTCTGAACGTTCGTTTTATTACATAAACGAACCCTGTAGCAGCTATATAACAATATCACGTTTACTTTTTTTGAGACATCTTTTGTTAATTATTTTTGGTTCATTAAATTTTGGATAAATGATTCAGTTTCCCAAAACTGGATAGAATCAATAACGTTAAGATCTTGTTCAACATAGAATTCTTATAATTGATTTTTTATAAGCCGACGAGGAAAATGGCAAAACATGACTTTTTTGAAATTACCCAGCTCGGGTAATTTTTCTTGCGAGAAGTTGCGGTTGGTACCAATGAACCCCTAAAGAGTTTTTATTCATTTTTGTATTAATTGTTAGATCGACATATTGATTGGACAGATAATATGATTTTGTGAAAACAGGTGTTTTTTGTTTCTTTGTGGATGGCTCCTGTCCTTCAGAGAAATCGGATTTATATACAGTATAAGTTATAGTTACGAGTCAAATAATATGTTATTTTGAAGAGCAATAAATGTAGAAGAATTTAGTTTTGTAATTTGCAGCACTGCTGCTAACATAATGTGTAACAGCTGCGATATATTTCGTGATATTGTTTCGTGACTTTCGCATCATAGGCTATCTTAGGTTGGGTTATTCCTATGAACGCGTTAGGTAATGTATTTCCGTCCGGTATCAGTAAATTAGGTATTATTTCGGAGTTGTGGTGTTAGAGAAGTGTTTATGTGTGTATAACAGTAATCTTTAAGCATTATATTATGCATAAATATTACTGAAGTGTGACAAATAGTGTTTATAAGTGTTGGGTTTACTTCTACATAGGCCTAGTGAAATTTGCCAAGACCGCGGCTATTTGTTTAGTGCTACATAACACATATAAAAACAATAATTTACTCTCGGTGTTATACATTTTTATGTAGGTAATTGAATTTACTACAACATATGTATATTGGTTTGGGGGTAAAAAAGTTGAAAAAAAGTTATAGAATAAATATTTTGAAATATTTTTTTCCAAATATGCAAAAATAGAATACACCCGTCGCAGCAAACCTGCATACTCAGCGAATTTCCAATGAATATATAACATAACACTTAACAGGATGCATAAGAAATGTATTCACAAACAAGCGATATTTAAACTATTAATTATTCTCCATAAGAATAACATTGGGGATGAGTACGCAGGTTTGCTGCAACAAGGCACGCAAAATAATGGGTTTTTATGCAAATATCAATAGAACTCATCTTAGTGAAGTCACATACCAAGTTTCATCCATATACATTAATAAATAAGCGATATATAACATTTTAAGTATTTTCCATTAGAATAACATGGGGACCAAGTACCTAGGTTTGCTGCTACAGGAACCATAGGCGAAAAATTGTTTTTTTGTGCAAACAACAATAAACCATAACCAGATCAAGCCATATACCAAATTTTGCCAGTTTATGTTCATAAATAAGCGAGATATACAATTTTTCTTTTTCTCCATAAGAATAACATTAGACAACGTACTGTGTTTAGCACTTTCAATATCTCGGTAACCAATTGACGTAGAGCAATGATCAAAATACCAAATTGTTTGTTTTTTAAGCTAAATTCAATGGTATAAATTAAAATTTGATTTAAATTAAAATTACAAGTGAAAAACCCAAAAAACACATTTTTGGGGTACAAAATCCCCCCAAAACCCCCCTTCCGATGGTGCGATTCATCTGGTTTTCGAACTTGTTCAAATAAATGGTACTTTACACATTTGTACCAAATTTCATTAAGATCGGACCTTTTTTACGAGAGTTATCGTGCTTACGGACACATATATATATATAAAGATATATATATATATATATATATATATATATACATATATAAAAATTTGAACGAATGGTGTTTTTGGCATCTGGGGACCTCAAAATGAAAAGTTATCATGGTCTCGGGCTTAAGTCTTACCATGAGACCTACGGTAATAGCTTCTTCCCTATAGGGGAAATTCGCTAAAAACATTCTGTTATATACATTTATTTACAACAGATAATAATTTGTTATCATCAACATTATGACTTTTTGGGATTCCTTACCTCATTAGCTTTACTAATATGTACATATCATTATTAGCATATATATATATATATATATATATATATAATTACGTTACTTATTTACAAAACAAACTAACACTGTACAGTTTACCCTTTTTTCGGTTTTCTATTTATTATAATATTATGGCCTTAACACTTATAAAAAAAGTTCTTTCCCATATTATATATTTTTTCCCGATATATTATATTATATATATATTACAATACATTATATTATATATTTCTTTCCCAACGTTATGTATTTTTATGTAGGGAATTTAATTGTCTACAAAAAGTTTATAATTAATTTTCCATAACAAATCTGTAGAAAAAGCTTTACTGAGGCTGCTTTTGAAAAAAAAAAAAAAATTTCTTTTATTCTTTTCATTTTAACAAAATATTTACCTTTCTAGAACACTTATAAAAAAGTTCTTTCCCAACATGTTATACATGTTTATGTAGGGAATTAAATTGTCTACAAAATGTTCATAATTAATTTTCCATACAAGATCTGTAGAAAAAGTTTTACTGAGGCTGCTTTTGAACTAAAAAAATCAAATTTCTTTTATTCTTTTCATTTTACCGAAACATTTACCTTTCAAGAACTTTTTGATTTGCTATTTTCAGATTTCACTGTTCTTTCCGATCAAAATGAATATAAGGTTGGCTAAGTATACTTGTACGGTTGAATTTATACGAATTTTCAAAAAAAAGGTCTGCAAAATCGCCAAATTTAGCCTGCAATTTCCCACTTATACTTATACAATTAGCCACTGCTAAGGTTAAAGATACCCTATATTTCGTTAGTAAACAGATATTTTGGTTGATGATTTACTATGTGAAATCGGAAAACCCTAACTACCATTTGGGAGGTTTTAAAAATGCACAAGTTGGTTTGTTGGGTACAAGAGGGTAAAAAAAATACCCGAACGTAAAAATCAATGCTTATTATACCATATAACGCAAAAATCCAAAAACATTGAGCCCTCCATCATAATTCTAGCATTTGTATTAACTAAGTTATTAAAGAATAAGTAAATCTATCAAACATAGTACGGTATTTGTCATGGATATAAGTGTACTAATAAATGATGGAAAATGTCCGCGAAAATTCCTTAAATAACATAAAATTACCATCACAAACAATGAATTTTAACAACAACAAAAAAAACATAGTACGTTGTCTTAAAGGGACTTTACATTAAAAAATGTATTTGTTTATATCCACACATAGTTGTATCACCACCCTTACCCCCATTCCTACTCTCACTTCTGACTAGACCTCCTCAGAACTTTATGGTGCACAATATTGCTAGCCCAAAATTTCAGATAAATAAAACCAGGAGGATGAGAACAGCCGACAAATAATATATTTTCCAATTTCCAAAACAATTAGAAAATCTTTTGTTTACAAAGGTTTTAGCTTTTTTAAAATTGTTAATGTGGAAATTCGCATCACGTAGGTGTGATGCGTGCGAACTCCTTATGATTAAAATATATAACATCTTATAAGGGAGCTCAAAATATGCAATTAAAAACATGTTACTGGAAGCGTTTGGTAAAGCATAAACATGTCTCCGTTTCCTTTTTATTGAATCATAAATCTATTAGTTTATTGGATGCTAGCGTTGTCTAACAGTTGCACGGATCAAGGATCTCCTGGAATCAACTTGGGCTTTGATAAGCCATTATAAGTGTTATAAGTGTGATTACATGTGGTTTAACGTAAAGTATATTTGTATAACTAACTTTATCTTGTTAGTCCAACAACTAAACAAAAATTACCAACTTACCACAGAAATTTCGTTTTATTCATGATTAAGTTCTAAGTTATACCGTAGCACGCTAAACTTTTCCTTGCAGTATCCTGGCAGGATGATTGTGAACTAACTTACCCTTACCTGGCCAAGGTCAGAAACGTTTAATACAACGATAATTTGAGTAACAATTTGAATTAATATACAACAGCAGTAGATTGTGTTAGTGTTAAATCGCATCAACTGTTGATATTCCAGTCGAGGCTTCTATAGTAAGTTATTCAATGATTGATATAAAAACGAATAATTGCATATTAAATTGGTTTATATCTCTTTTATTTTGAGTAAATTGTGTGTACACTCACGCATACGCTCTATTATTAAAGTAACTCATTATTTAATTCAAATGCGACGTAAATATGTATATGTAATTGCTCTAATTCCTACGATTTCGTTAGTTAAATCATATTCGATGCCTGTCAAGGCTCTCTTTCAAGAGAACAAATATATTTTTTAAGTTTAAAACACTATGAAAATTTACTCAATGCAGCTTATAATATATATTGCCTATTTTTAATAAACCTTCAAACAATTGTAGAACAATTTTAATGTTTCCTTATTCATATATTACTTGTAAAATATTTTTTGGATGTTGTGCAACGTGTTAAACCTGAATTAAACAAGAATGAAATATGCAGTAACGTTATGCACCATTTAAAATTATAAATTCAAAATAATAACAATGTACTTATGGCATAACATTAATATACATTGAAATCAAAATTAATACTTGTAATAACAAATAAAACATTACATTTAAACTGCTTCTTTATGAAAATTACGAAAACCAAATTAACCTCCCCTATTCAAGTTTTACGATCAATCATATTAGTGCATTCAATTCATTCACACAGAGCTTTGTTGGACTTACAGTGGTAATGCCAGATATGAAAGGCATTATGACAACTAAATAAATATTCATAGCACATTTCTCAATACATCATTGTTCACATTCATTCCATGACTACTGAATTCTAGAAAACCGTAAAAGCCGAAAATTACCTAAAATATTTCATAAAACTTTTGGGAAATTAATTTGCCAAATATGTGGAAACATCTAATTTATAGCTTGATAATATATATTAATTTTTATTCTTAATTTATATTGTGGCACTATTCAAAATAAACTGTCAACTAAAAATGTTTATGTTTTATTTTAATTATTTTATTTTTGTGTCGACATACGTCAGAAAAAACTCATAAGCAACTAAGGTAATATTCGATATGTAATATCCAAAGTTAAAACATTACCTTATTAATAACAATAATACTGGGTCTGATTCGCTCGCTGAGCCTAGCTTTTCCGCTTGCTGCGCATTCATTTTCCGCTCCTAATAAAATGTCATTGATTACCTCTTGAATCAGCGAACTTGGACTCGATGTTTATAACCTCTATTCCATGAATCCAGCCAGAATGGACGAAAGTGAGTTGTGTAAGTTGTGTAGTATCCAAAACTGTGGTTGGAGGATGATTTGTGTATGTAAAGTGACGTCACGCTCTTAATACATGTATTGCATTTGTTTATATGTACAAAGCCTCGCACTAAGTCACAGTAAAACAACATAAAGAGTAGACCCAAGGCAGTTCTAAAAGGCTTTCAAGCGAGGTTTATTGTATAATGCATTGGCACCCCATCCTAAAAAATACATAATCGAGATTTCCGTGTTTAAGTCGCTCTTTCTGATAAAAATAAAACTATTTAAAATGTATCTACAAAAAACATTGCATCTCTGAGATTATTGTAACTGCAGGAATTCTTCAGCATACGGAATTCTTCAGCATACGGAATTCTTCAGCATACGGAATTCTTCAGCATACGGAATTCTTCAGCAGGTATAAAACACCGATTCGATTTATACCATTCAACAAATGATAGCATTCAGACAAAACCAATAAAATAACAAAAATCCCAAACTTTACCCTTATTGTCAGACCGGCTCATGATCTAAATGTGGGTATTTTACCTTGGATTATATTTATATTTTTTTATACAACCTAAAATAAAAAACATACTTATTTAGTAATGTACGATACCTTAAGAGTCTGAAAAAATAATAGACCTAATTATTTATTGAAAATAATTTTGACATATACTATGTCATGTCGGAATTATTACAAATACAACTGCACATCATTTAATTTATACTCGTTTTTTTCAGCAGAAAGATTAAATAAATATTGGAAGGATAGCAATAAAGTAATAAAGTTGGCAGGAAGATCAACTATCTGACAGTAAACAAACCTTGACTAAGCTTACCCGATAAGATCAATAATCCTGGAAGACTTACGGGATGGAAAAAGTTTTGTTTGCAGAATCCCAAACTTTATTACCCACCGTATTTACTATGCCAGGATACACGCGATGTTTTCTTGCTCTTCCAGTTTGTTTCTTTCTCTTTTACAATTTATGAATTAATACATATTGTTTTCAAATTCTTTACGCAAAAATAAGCCACATAAAATCTTTAACATAAATTGTAGTAAATGGTTCTTCTATAAATTACCCAGCAGGCAAAAGGAAACTGAACCAAACACAAACGCATACTGAATATAACATGTTGCGGGAATATTACCCTTGGAAAATAACCCTATTGAAATAAATACATTATTATACTGACTCTATAAGCACTTTGTTGTGTGTATATAACCCAATTGTGTTATTTATAGATATTTGTATTAGATCAGATCTAAGAAATAGGTACCTTTTTATTTGTAAGTTTTTTTAAACATATTTATTTATGCAGAACTTTTTTTTCAATACTGAATAATCGGTAGTTTGTTTAGTATATACATACATACATACATATACACACATATATATATATATATATATATATATATATATATTGGTCCTCTTGATTTAATGCAACGTCATGTTGATACAATGCTAGGCTATGCTTACGGTCTTAAGCAAATGAGTGCGCGTTGTGTTAGAAATATGCAATACATGTGCAGAAAATGTTTGAAATGCATGAATATTACAACACGAACTTGTACAAAATGTTTAAATAAATATATTCTTATTTGTTACATAAAATACTAAAACATTTGTTGAGGGCTCTTGGATGTATTGCAGCTTATCAATATATAATTCAATTGCATAACTTGAATATATGGCCACTAGGAACAAACCTTTTTGTTTATCAGCATTTTATAATTTAATAAAATGTTGAAATATTAGTTAGATTCATTTCAGATTTTGTTCTAAATTTTCATTAAAAAAAAAAAAAAAACAAGGCAGCCAAGCTATGCTGTGCCTCTAAATGAGAATTATATTGTCAAAATGGAATACAAAACATTATATAAATATGGCGCTCTTGTATTTTGAATACTCTTTCAACAGAATCAGGAGTTTTACGTAGACTTGGAGAATGGATATACTGTTACGTATATTCAAAGGATAGATAAACACATCTTTAAGGTTAACATTATTTTTAATTTATGCATTCTTTCTCGCTGTACTTTAAGTTAGTACTCAACTTGCCCCACTTCGAGTAATATCTTAAAGTGGACGAAATTAGCACAAATCTAGAATTTAAATTGAAAAAACCTGATTAATAAACTAAATCTGTTCATCACAAAATATCACAAAATTCACAAAATAATGTAAAGAATATTAGTTTAAAATGTAATTTTATCTTCTTTTGTGAGACGAGACTATCCAAATATAGGCTAAATTAAAACCAACGAATCATGATTTTAAGTTATTTACTCAAACATAAACAACTTCAAGAACATGCCGTCATTAAACAGAATATGAAATAACCAATGCAGACTGCAGATAGCTGTTTATTGCACTTCCAAGAAGACCAAGTATACCAGAACTTAAATAATTACCTTGTATAAGTGATGAACAATGTTATATTAGGGTGATTTCTCAAAACTTAATGACTAGAATTCGTAATTCAAATGGTAATCCCCACAAATTTGGTTTTATATATGGGTTGGTATGAAGTTTTAATTGGTTTATCAATAAGTAAATAGTTTTGATCCACTTACAAATTAAGTTATTATGACTACCAAACTGTAAAGGGGCAAATGTTATCTTACTTATATATCAGTGTAGTTATATTATTTTAATTCTAGCTTGGGCCATTTATATATGGTATTTAACGTTGAATGCGTTTAAATAAAATTATGCTATGTAAAACGCACACAGAACTATTGTTAAAAGTAAAAAAACACAAGTAGATACAAATAGATGATTTCGTTACTATTTTTATGTGGTTTACATCATGTTTTTTTCTATTTGTACAACTTTCAGACCAATTTATCTATATTATTTGTTTTTCTATAGTATTATATACGTTATAGTATAAATACCTTTTATAAATAAATATTTTGTTAAGTTAAAGTAACACTTATGGACTTCATAGAGAACATTAAGCGTCAGTTTGTGTGATAGATTGCAGATGATGTCTCATGTCTAATGACACAGTCATCAATAGATTACAATGTTATTGATGACACACAGATCATCAGTCACAGCAGGATATCCCGCTTGACAATACGGCCTTTGTTACACATAGCTTGGTGTTATGTTAATAGTCAGGTTCCTAATTTATAATTTCATTGCTATTCAGGTATTTTCTTTCCGTTCATCAAATAAAAATGTGGTTATATTTGTACGTTTATTAGCTTAATGAACTTATTAGCGGAATAATTAGTTTAATTTTTCTGTATCCTTAGTAAATTAAACAAAAGTTTATAGTTTTAACTATGATTTAACTAAAAGAAGTGAATACAATAAATACTGACTATACAATAAATTGTGTAAATTGTTATACAAAATTCCAAAGTATCCTAAATTGTTTATTTTTGCACTAAATATAAAATCAACGATAAAGTTGTCTATTTTCTACAAAGCATCTGTATTTAATCAATTTCTTGACTATATTTGAACCCATCCATCGAATGTAAACTACATAAATGGTCGCTGTAGCAATAAAAAGAAACCATAGCTACTTACTAAGACTTTCCACAATACAAGAATCAATCAAACGGAACCGTAGCTACTTACTAAGACTTTCCACAATACAAAAATCAATCAAACGGAACCTTAGCTACTTACTAAGACTTTCCACAATACAAGAATCAATCAAACGGAACCTTAGCTACTTACTAAGACTTTCCACAATACAAGAATCAATCAAACGGAACCTTAGCTACTTACTAAGACTGTCCACAATACAAGAATCAATCAAACGGAACCTTAGCTACTTACTAAGACTTTCCACAATACAATAATCAATCAAACGGAACCTTAGCTACTTACCAAGACTTTCCACAATACAAGAATCAATCAAACGGAACCTTAGCTAGTGTACTTACTAAGACTTTCCACAATACAAGAATCAATCAAACGGAACCTTAGCTACTTACTAAGACTTTCCACAATACAAGAATCAATCAAACGGAACCTTAGCTACTTACTAAGACTTTCCACCATACAAGAATCAATCAAACGGAACCTTAGCTACTTACTTTGACTTTCCACAATACAAGAATCAATCAAATGGAACCGTAGCTACTTACTAAGACTTTCCACAATACAAGAATCAATCAAACGGAACCGTAGCTACTTATTAAGACTTTCCACAATACAAGAATCAATCAAACGGAACCGTAGCTACTTACTAAGACTTTCCACAATACAAGAATCAATCAAACGGAACCTTAGCTACTTACTAAGACTTTCCACAATACAATAATCAATCAATCGGAACCTTAGCTACTTACTAAGACTTTCCACAATACAAGAATCAATCAAACGGAACCTTAGCTACTTAATAAGACTTTCCACAATACAAGAATCAATCAAACGGAACCTTAGCTACTTACTAAGACTTTCCACAATACAAGAATCAATCAAACGGAACCGTAGCTACTTACTAAGACTTTCCACAATACAAGAATCAATCAAACGGAACCTTAGCTACCTACTAAGACTTTCCACAATACAAGAATCAATCAAACAGAACCTTAGCTACTTACTAAGACTTTCCACAATACATGAATCAATCAAACGTAACCGTAGCTACTTACTAAGACTTTCCACAATACAAGAATCAATCAAACGGAACCTTAGCTACTTACTAAGACTTTCCACAATACAAGAATCAATCAAACGGAACCATAGCTACTTACTAAGACTTTCCACAATACAAGAATCAATCAAACGGAACCTTAGCTACTTACTAAGACTTTCCACAATACAAGAATCAATCAAACGGAACCGTAGCTACTTACTAAGACTTTCCACAATACAAGAATCAATCAAAAGAAACCATAGCTACTTACTAAGACTTTCCACAATACAAGAATCAATCAAACGGAACCGTAGCTACTTACTAAGACTTTCCACAATACAAGAATCAATCAAACGGAACCTTAGCTACTTACTAAGACTTTCCACAATACAAGAATCAATCAAACGGAACCATAGCTACTTACTTTGAACTTCTGCAATACTAGAAACAAACATTTAATTAAAGTGCATGACAATTACGAAATATAAAATAAATTCTGGATTTTTGCATAGTGATCGGATATTTTATTTTCAGAATTTGCAAATCTTTAAATGAAATCTTAACAATGTTTCAAATGGTGTGTTATATGATCAAACCAAAACAGGAAAATAAGGCTCCAAAAGTTTAATTGGCATCAAATCTGCATTTTACCAGTGGCTCCAAGAAACACAGTAAAAATAGTAAATCAAATTACTCAGTAGTGGCTAGTCTATACGTTTTACAAATAAAAACAAATTATTAACAAAAACAATGCAATAAATAAATAACAAGGACCCCTTTTGTGTTTTTATAATTACTAAAGATTTTTCAACATCTTTTTAGCTTTTTGCTACCTCAACAATTGAATTGTGTCTGTGTTAACAAAATTTTGGAAACTAATTTATTAATTAAGGATGTGAAATTATATATTATAGACGAATTTCGAGGCTAGCATTTAATTAATTGCAGGCAAGCTTTCTCTATAACAGAATATGTTTCTAACGATATAAAATCTATAAAATTACAGATTACAAGATAACAAAAATTTGAATGTTAATTGCACGATTTTAGCATGTGCTAGATTAACTTAACTGCATTACAATTTCTTTGGTGTGGGCTGAATTATTTACGTTGGCATCGTTTTACTAAGAATTATGACAAAGACAGGTCTAAAGTGGCATTCATTTAAAAAGGTTCTAATGTGTAAATGCTCCTTCTTTATGGTTCATTATTTACTGTTATCAAACGGTTAACAAATCCGTATTAAAAGTTGATGTAACAGCTCTTATTTGTTAAATTTTGAAGAAGGTTAAAAAAGAATTTCAATAAGTGTATCTTAATTTTCTGTAAAATTGCATGTTTCAATAACTTGTCAAAACTTAGACTTCTATTTACCGTCTTACCTGTCTAGTAAATGCCTTGTAGAAGTATACAAATTATAAAATGTTATATATTATTAATACAATATTATGTCACACTGCAGAAAAATACTACTCCATTTACATGCTATTTTGATTGTTAAATGTGTTTTCTACGTGGTAGTTTCAGCTCTGTACAATGTGTTTTTAAGATCGTTTCATATGTTACGTTAACGAAAAGTATTTTGAGGGAATAAGGCTGGTTATTGTAAAAAACAATATTAGTGGTAAACCGAACTGTTTAATAACTCAAGGGATATTCAAAGTAAACATTTGCTCTTTCATAACGTTAAATACCCTTCCGTTACACAAATAAAGTCTCCTCTTTTTAATTTAGTCCAGAAAAACAAGAGATGTTTTCTTTGTTCAAGAGCTTCTTATAATCAGATAGTTGCTAATTGGTTTGATAGTATATATTCAATATAGGTTTACTAAATCTTGAGTCGTAATGATACACACTCTAACCTTTGTTCCTTTACAGTAAATACTGATTATGTAGTATAACATTAAATTCCAGGAGAAGCAATACAAGTTACAACGTGTTTCACTTAGTACAGAGCGGATAAGCGTTATCCATGTTAAGTAGACGATAGAAAATTGAATGAGTTACATGAAACTGTTATTCGTTTCTCTGTAATTTTTACTCGTTTTCTGTAAACACTTTTACTATAAAAACATTCATAGTGTTATTAGATAAATATGTATTAATTTAATATTATTTATACTATTTATTAGTTAAGTAGAGTAACAGTTGGCTGGAAATAAAGCCAAACAAAGTATTGTTGAATACTTACCTAAAACATGTATCTAAATATAAGTATAGAGTTTCTATCATTTTCAAAATATAAACGGGTCTTTATAATGCAAGTTACACAATTGATCTGTATGATTAATAAAACATAATTTAATAGCAAGAGATTGTATTGCTTATAATAGTTACAAGTTTTATTGATTTGTATAAAGAAATAATAACATTAATATAGAAAACATTGTTTAGCTCTTTTATATCCCATATTTCATCATATAAGTTAAAGGATTAGCCATTATATAGTTACAAACTTTAAATATTATTTGATTACACAAAACCTTAAAACCTGATTAACGTCATTATTATATTATGGTGGTTGAATCTTTACATAAGTAAACGAATTAGCATTTAAAACACTCTCTAGATTTACAGAGTTGCTATGAAAAGTTACAAATGTACAACTTAACAACATAATTTTAAAAACTTTTAGCGTCAATTGTTTTCTTTACTTTTAAGTGTTTATTTATTTAACTTTTACTTATATTTGTTTTTATTTGCTATTTAGTGAAAGGAGATGTCTGATACAAAGGTAGCTGTTCTCACATTAGGAACTTATCTATTATTATTATTTTTAGTGAATTTCCTATGGAAAGTGAACTATTAGCATGACCCGCACGGTGAAACTTAAGCCCGGGACCACCATAGAAGTTCCTAACGTGACACCCTGAACACGTTTTGTGGGGTCGTTCAAAATTGTATATATATATATATATATGTGTGTGTGTGTGTGTGTGTGTGTGTGTGTGTGTGCACTCTAATGGTCGCAATTTTTGTCCGATTTACTTCAAATTTGGTAGGGATGTTCCTTTCTGTAATCAGTTGGACAAGTTCGTTGGGCATAATAATCGGAAAACTCTAAACCCCTTTTTTGGGGGATTAATCTTTCAAATTTCGAGTTTTTGGGCCCAAAAATGGTCATAAAAGCCCCAAATGTAAAATAAATTCATGTAAAAAGATGGGAATTAGAGAGGCGAAAGTTTTAAGCCCTCTCTCATCATTCTAGCATAAATATTTACCGAGTTATTAAAGAAAATGTGTATTGACTAAACACAGTACGTTGTCTTATGGGGGTTTTACACGAGAAAAGCCTGTTATTCCTTTGTTAGAGTACTTTTATCATCCCCAGCAACCTCACACCTACTTTCAAGCCTGTCTGGACCTTCTCCTAACCTTATATTGGGCAAAATTGTATTCCCAGCTTTGCAAGTAAATGAAACCAGGAGTATCAGAACAGCCAAAAAAATAAATGTTTTCAGATTTCAATAAAAATTGGACGAATGTATGTTTTTACACTTTTTTGAGTTTTAAAAGTTTTTATTTGGAAATTCACTTCCCTCACGTCAGCGTGCTGCGTGCGAACTCGTCTATATAGTTAACGTAAAGCTTACAGAATGTCCCTAACCACCAGGAAGAAGCTTTACAACATATGTAAAAGTCACTGGTAACTATAAGGATCGAACCCAGAAACTATTTGACCTTAGACACACACAAACAACCGGGCAACTCCAAGTAAAACTGCTAATTAAAGAATTAATCAGTACAATAAGAAACAAAGCAGCCTACTTGAGATCCGAGCTGATTAATTGAATGTTTCAAGGCGAATTAAAAAGAAACAAAGTATCAAACAAAAGGAGCACTCAGCCATCTCTCAAGCAGGTCCAAGTGGTGTCGATGACAGCACCTTACGGTAATTCTATTAAGAGCATTCGGTCTATCAAAGAAACCCTCCTTTTATTTAAGATTACTCTTGCACTTCCCTTTTCTTGAGTAATAATGGGGGTAGAATATACCAGTATTAATCTTACTGCATATAAAATGCAAGCTAAATTTGAGAAGTAAAAATATGTTTCTTGTTATACATAATTTAACCCTACAAATTTAGTTTTTAATTATTCGTGACAATGGTTTATAAATACAAAATCATATTTACCAGATTCTGTTTATGTTGTTGTATTCCCATATTGAAAGATCTCATAATCGGTTTCTTGAATAAGTACAGACGTAAGAAAAACTATTTCACGTTCTTTTGTTTTTGGATGATTAATTACCGTAA
This sequence comes from Allygus modestus, assembly GCA_963675035.1. Classification (NCBI taxonomy): domain Eukaryota; kingdom Metazoa; phylum Arthropoda; class Insecta; order Hemiptera; family Cicadellidae; genus Allygus; species Allygus modestus. The sequence goes on along the minus strand of OY776112.1, from coordinate 477,156,046 downwards.
AATATCGGTATGATAAATATAGTCTTCCTAGTTTCCAAGCATTTCTACAGTGATCAATTAAATAGTTATTATATATATATATTGGATCTATATTACTTTTAGTCACTAAAATCTTAAACTGATGATTTAACCCAAAAACTAGTGTGTGACGGTAAAATGAATGTAAATATATCCCATGTAAATTAATCATAGGTTTTAAGGTATTGTTTAAAAGGATAACATAACATAATATTTTTTTAATACCAAACCGTTAATAGAATGTTTATAATGAATTTACATCAAGTGGGAATAAAGGTAATTTGGATTAAGTATCGTAACCAGAGATTTGGGCGATAAATTTTAAACACTTTTAGATAGGAAGAGCAACACTGTTGGGCTTTTTTGAATACATGTCTACATTTAAAAAAACGACTCAATAACTTCATTTCAGTTTTTTAAGCTTGTAAGAGTTTCTGGGTTTGTAACTTTAATGCAATTTTACACTTTTACTGGAACACTAGTTTATTTTACATAAGCATTTGTAGCCAAATTCTGCCTCATTTATAAAGTATTTCTAATAGAATCTATTTTACATTGATTTCATTTATAAATTAAACAAAATGTCATTAAAAAATCAATCCGACCTTATTTTGGATTTCATAAGTAAAGGCAACGTAATGAATTTATGATATGTAACTTAAATTAAGACAAATTAATTAGAAATTAGCTAACCTCTGGTGAAGAGATAATCAACAATTATCAAATTAAGCTTACTAAACACAAGCTTTCAAACGAAATAAAACGTGTTAGATATAATTTAAATTTCTATGTTAAATGTACGTTTCATTATGTTGACATAGTGGCTTTATATTTAACCCTTACATTTGTGAAACCTATAATACGTTTGGGAACAAACGCAAGGTTAAGATGTATGTTGGTAAGTTGGATACATTATTTAATCTAATCTATAATTATAAATATAATGTATTAACTATCACTGAACATTTCATGTTTGTAGAATAATTTATCACAGAGACTCAGCATGTGTCACGGTGGTGTCGCTAGATTGTCCTTATCCTACTGGATACTGTTTTTCAACCAGTCTCTTGATAATGTGAAACTATCTAGAATAAAATATACTATAACAGATAATTTACTAATAATCAATAATTTTGTTAAGGAAAAAGTTAAATTATTTTTCATAGTAGGATAGTTTTCCTCGATATTTTACGAAATTATCAAAAGTCAGGAATTTGATTTCTAAACTATATTTTAATATTGAATTACTCTTTACTTATAATTTTTATATATTTTAACTTTGTAAAAATATGATTCCCAAATTAAAATTACTTAATAAATAATAAATTAATATTAACACGTTAACTAGAATTTAAATTGTAAGGGTTAAAGATCTTTCGTAGTTCGAAATTGGCAAAAAATTGGTTTTCCTTGAAGATCAGTAAATAATTGTATATCCCGATTTCAGTTTCTTCCAAGAAATCTTAAAATGTGAATGATTTTTAGATATCTGTATTAGTCATTGTAAACTGATTGTAAAATTAACTTTCTCATTGGTAACTCGTTAATATTTTGAGAACTACGCAAATAGCTTTCTATTAAAGCAATATATTTAAAAGCCAAACCGTTACAATCAAGGTCTTACGATATTAATTTTTATATTTTATGTAAGCTAGAAATAAATTTGGTCTAATGCGGAACCCTTAAGAATTCTAGCTTAACGAGTTTTCATTATTGATTAAGACTTTTACACACGATGTAAAACAACAGTTAGAGTTTCAACTAAATAAATTTGTTAGTTTAAATTTTTGTTTGTTTGTAAAAATACTTTAAAATCAAATATAAGAATAAATAAACATGTTATTCGTTACATGAGAAATTTAAAATTGTATAAGAAGTAATTTTGATAGAAATAAAGAATCTAATATATATTAGGATGGAGCACTAAACCTAACCATCAATCTTGAGGTCTAAAGCAAGTCCTGGAGCTCAATATGTCTAGCAATGAGTGATCGTGTCGTAAGGTTCACAGTAATAGGTTTTAAAAAACTGTGTCATAGCCAGGCACATGAATTATAGTTACACTGTTGTGATTATAATATTTGAAATAAAATGAAAAAGTGCTTTATTTTTAAAATAGTACAGAACAAAGGTATTTCGAACAATTATTACACTATAAAAAATAGTATAAATAACCGTCTGTTTGTTTGGCAAAACTGTACTTTGGATAACAAAAATTAATAATACCTGATCTACATCAAATCAATACAAATTTATACTGTTTTTCTTTTCGCATAATTGATTGTCCAGATAAAATACAACTGCATTATTTACTTGAAGTTTTTACAAAAATAAAACATGGATTACATTAAACGAGTTTCAAGTAGAAGTATATATATATTTTTTAAATAAAATTCTTGAATTATTTCTAATCTTTACTAGCAGGGTTCTTTAAGATATTTTGCTAAAGCACGCCAATTCCTCCCGTTTAAATACTGATGGTATTCAAATCCGCTTAAACAGATTTTTCTAAACATAGATTTCCTCAGGTATCTAAAATGGTTCAGATTGCGATAAAATGATACAATGTTTCTTGCTTATTAAGATTACATAACGAACAGTTCTGATTTTGCTCAACCCGAGGTTTGAAATTTAAATATAATAATTCTGCCTAAGCTTTGATCACACACGATATGACGTCAATGTCGTTTGGAGTGAGGGGACTCTTATCACTCAAGGTCAAGAGTTAATAATCGTCTGTTGTTGACAGAAGTACGTGTTCGGCTGACACTTTGTGATTATTATATTTATTATTAATATATTGGTACAATCTTGTAAATTGTTAAAGGCTGCACATTTATTTCTAGATAGTTTTGTTTTGAAACAACTTAATAAAGTTTCACTAAAATCACTATCGAATAGGTTAACCTTTTTAAACCAGCTTTGTTTGAGAAGTTTGGTGGATTTGAAATTATTTAAAATCATTAATTAGGAAAAATACAACAACATTCAATGTGAAACAAACTAAATCAATTGCTTTTAAATTTGTATTTGAAGTTGCACTATCTAATGGTTTTGTAGTAAGGGTAATTGAAATTTACCTACATTTTGCATACGTAAGAGATCGGTTAAACTAGAAATCTAAGAGTTTTTAGATTCAATTTAGTATTTTTCTTAGGTGCATCCATATTGAATCGTAATCCAGGAAAGCAATTGTTATGAATAAATAAGTACATTTTTATAATCTTCATTTTGAAGATACCAAGGGCTTAGTGAAGGAATCTTAGTTGAAGGAATATCAAAATAAACCATCATTGTTTTAAATATAATAACCATCATTTGGTTAACGTGCATAACTTATGGGAATTTTACCTTGGTGGTTTATATCGGAAATAATACTTAAAAGTTTTAAAAACCAAATAAAAAATTCAAAAATAAATTATTCAAGTAAATGTTACTTAGAAACAGATGCTATTAGAAAGGTTTCCATTTTATTTGTCATTCTTAGAATGAGGACTGTATGTCGACAAATAATATAGAGAAAGAGTATGACATTTGTCAACTTTCAAGTAATTAATTCAAGATAATAACTATGCCCTAGTTACAAATGGATAAGAAATGTTACCGTTTAGGCTGTATTATTCTTTCAATATATTGTCTATCTAGAATAAATTTCCTCTCTTACCTAACTTTGCGAATAAATTATAAAAACGTATTGAATAAAATATAAAATTTTGCAGGATGTGTGTAGAAATTGCTAACATGAGTTATACAATTTTTATAAATTTATTTCATTTTAACGTTTTCTACAGCAAATTATATTTAAAAAAATTATTAATGTAAAAATAAAACACGCGATATTCTAATTTTTCTAATCACAAAATAAAACAACTAATTATAATTTCAATACAGGATTTGTGAACTCGACATAGTAATGTCTTAAATATTTTATTGAAACTTTGACGTACTCTATACCAGCTGCCATCATACCATGTTTCTCCCGGGAATAAAATCTGTGGTGTGTGCTGCATTCCGTGGTTGAACCGTAGAACTACTACGAATCATGGTTAGCTGTTTGAATTTTTTTATTAGCCTAAACGTAAGTGAATGTCCATAAGAATAATACTGGAATGGAACTTTGATTCAACATGGGGCGGAGCATTACGGGAATATCTTATATTTCTTCCTTCGGTGTTACCTACATTATGGAAGGAGTATACATGCCGAATTTTGTGGTGGTAGGTGTAAAGATTTGGCCTGGGATGTCAGTTTTTAGCATTTATAGATATATATTAACTGATGCAGTATTAGATGTGTAGGATTACAGACACCATGGCGTCAAAGGTGGTATTTGATAGAGGATCGCAGGGATGGTGACTGATTGAAGTTCTTGTTCAAAGTAATCTTGTCAGGTTGACGAATGTTGCCTGTAGTTGATGAGTAAAAAGTTAAACTCCACATGAGTAGTACGCTGTCAGGTTACAATACAGTTTTAGCTTTGCTCACAATATTGTGGGGAATTTGAGGCAATAGCGCCTTAGTATATAAATCTCATACTATCCTTTTAAATCGTCATAAGTCCAAAGACGTATATTTATTATTTATTCCACGAAGATTTTACCACTTAGTACCTTATGTTACACCTCATTATATAATAAACTTCATTTGCGATGCTATTAAAATGTGTCTTACAACATGAGAAAATACAATTCCCCTTACATAGTATTAACATACTCGAAGGTAATAAACAACATTAGTATGAGCCAATCAAATTTGATCAGTCACACCATCACCAATAGGCGCAATGAGCAGTAGTTTAATGAGAATGACACACGTGAATGAAAATGATGAAAATTTATTGTCACCTTGTATTTATCACCTTGTAAGCCTATTTACCTTTGAGCAAGAGATTCAGTCTAAGTAAGGGTTTACATTGCGAGTTTAAATATAATTTGCATTTTTGCTGTTTATTAAAACCTATATCATTAAAAACATTTGATATGACGTTAACAAAGTAACTTGTTTAACGTTTGGATGTTTAACCACTACATAATCATTACAAGATACGATATCTGGTATAGCTGTAAGTGGTTCTAACTAACATGAATTTTGTTCAATACTATACGATTTGAAAACTAAAGAATAAAGATAAGAAAAATAAATAAGCTTATTATCCCTCTTGCATGACATGGGTTTATAGAACAGAAGGCACAATGGTAAAATTTAAATGTTTAAAGTTCATTTAAATTCTATTTTTTATTTTTTTAGGTTTATGAAGAGGTGTGACTTCATAATGTAATTAATCCTCGACTACTTGATTTGTTTTAAATTAATATATAAATAAAACACATTTAAAACTTAATGTATGCATGTAAATAATATTATATTTCATTGTATGTTCTATCTTTATATTTATAATTATAAATATACGGGGTGAATAAAAAGTAAGGACCCCCCTTTTTCGTATTTGTTAAGATAAGTTAATACATTTTGGGCAGTAATCGTAACTCAAGGTGTAGTATATTTTGACACTGATCAAAGTTGTGAATGTCCCCCAAAATAGGGGATTTTTGGCAAATCAAAATCTTTTAATGTAAACCTCCTTCAAGTGACCACTTATTTTGAACTGCTTAAAACTTATGTAACGTTGAAAATCAGAGATGTTTCAAAATTGAAGCACATAAAACTTTCCTTATTTTAAAACCATAATCTTACCTTAAAACATAGTTTAATATTTGTAATTTAAGAGTAAGTTTATGCAAAACATAGTTATATTGCTACATACTTTTAACATTAATATTATATAGTTATATTCGTATCTATGAATAACGTTTCAGCGCTAAGTTTCTTTAATAAACAAATAATCTATTTTGATATTTTTCTAATGTTGTTATTATTCCACCACATAATGCCCTCAAATCAAATGTTAAAAGGTAAATTAACAAACAAGGAGCTAAACAAATTAAAGCTACTATTACAACACTTAAGAGTACACAATTGAATAAGGGGTATAAGTTATACTATACTGACTCTGTGAATGCTATGTATAGTTCACAGAGCAGCATGTTATGTCCGGGTAATACAGGAGACTTGGTAAACAGGTCACATCGCTACTATTGTTAAATGATACATGGCTCCATTTTATGATGATTTTCCACTCCAGTGGGGCCGATTAGTCTGTATCCAAAGTGTCACGTAAAACTATCTCAGCCCGTTTATCTCACATACACTACAGTCTCGCATATACTACAATCCCCTATTTACTACAGTCTCGCATATACTACAGTCTCACATATACTACAATCCCCTATTTACTACAGTCTCGCATATACTACAATCCCCTATTTACTACAGTCTCGCATATACTAAAATCCCCTATTTACTACAGTCTCGCATATACTACAGTCTCACATATACTACAATCCCCTATTTAATACAGTCTCGCATATACTACAATCCCCTATTTACTACAGTCTCGCATATACTACAATCCCCTATTTACTACAGTCTCACATATACTACAATCGCCTATTTACTACAGTCTCGAATATACTACAGTCTCACATATACTACAGTCTCACATAAACTACAATCCTCTATTTACTACAGTCTCGCATATTCTACAATCCCCTATTTACTACAGTCTGACATATACTACAATCCAATATTTACTACAGTCTCGCATATACTACAGTCTCACATATACTACAATCCCCTATTTACTACGGTCTCGCATATACTACAGTCTCACATATACTACAATCCCCTATTTACTTCAGTCTCGCATATACTACAATCCCCTATTTACTACAGTCTCGCATATACTACAGTCTCGCATATACTACAATCCCCTATTTACTATAGTCTCGCATATACTACAATCCCCTATTTTCTACAGTCTCACATATACTACAATCCCCTATTTACTATATTCTCGCTTATACTACAGCCTCGCAATTACTACAATCTCCTATTTACTACAGTCTTGCATATACTACAGTCTCGCATATACTACAGCCTCGCAATTACTACAATCCCCTATATACTACAGTCTCGCATATACTACAGTCTCATATATACTACAATCCCCTATTTACTATAGTCTCGCTTATACTACAGCCTCGCAATAACTACAATCCCCTATTTACTACAGTCTCGCATATACTACAGTCTCGCATATACTACAGCCTCACAATTACTACAGTTTCACATATACTACAATCCCCTATTTACTATAGTCTCGCTTATACTACAGCCTCGCAATTACTACAATCCCCTATTTCCTACAGTCTCACATATACTACAGTCTCGCATATAATACAGCCTCGCAATTACTACAGTCTCGCATATACTACAGTCTCGCATATACTACAGTCTCGCATATACTACAGTCTCACATATACTACAATCCACTATTTACTACAGTCTCACATATACTACAGTCTCACATATAATACAATCCCCTATTTACTATAGTCTCGCATATACTACAGCCTCGCAATTACTACAGTCTCGCATATACTTCAGACTCGCATATACTACAGCCTCGCACATACTATAGTCTCGCATATACTACAGCCTCGCATATACTATAATCTCGCATATACTACAGTCTCACATATACTACATCCCCTATTTTCTATGGTCTCGCATATACTACAGCCTCGCACATACTATAGTCTCGCATATACTACAGCCTCGCATATACTATAGTCTCGCATATACTACAGCCTCACAATTACTACAGTCTCGCATATACTTCAGACTCGCATATACTACAGCCTCGCACATACTATAGTCTCGCATAAACTATAGTCTCACATATACTACAGCCTCACAATTACTACAGTCTCGTATATACTTCAGACTCGCATATACTACAGCCTCGCACATACTATAGTCTCGCATATACTACAATCCCCTATTTACTAAAGTCTCGCATATACTACAGCCTCGCATATACTATAGTCTCGCATATACTTCAGACTCGCATATACTACAGTTTCGCACATAATATAGTCTCGCATATACTACAGCCTCGCATATACTATAGTCTCGCATATACTTCAGACTCGCATATACTACAGTTTCGCACATAATATAGTCTCCCATATACTACAGCCTCGCATATACTATAGTCTCGCATATACTACAGCCTCACAATTAATACAGTCTCACATATACTTCAGACTCGCATATACTACAGCTTCGCACATACTATAGTCTCGCATATACTACAATCCCCTATTTACTATAGTCTCGCATATACTACAGCCTCGCATATACTATAGTCTCGCATATACTTCAGACTCGCATATACTACAGCCTTGCACATAATATAGTCTCGCATATACTACAGTCTCGCACATACTTCAGACTCGCATATATTTCACCCTCGCACATACTACAAGATGTATGTAGACCCTCGGTCCCACTTTATGGATTTGTTTCTTTGATCCAGACAATCGTAACAAAATCGATTTTATATGTTCGACTAAAATTAACAGTTTTGTGTATGTTAGTTTGGTTGTTTTTTATGTTTTCATTACTCAAGGGATTTTCTACATAGAAGATTGCAAATCCCTCTAAATTTGCATCTTAACACTAGACAAATTTGTGAAACTCTATCTTTAACTGATGCCGTTTAGAGACGGAGGACATAAAAAGCCATTTATTTTACATTCATGAAAGGCTGTCGGCCTCTTTTTCCCACACTCTGTCTGTCCCTGAGGGCACCTATTTCTTTCACTTTAAAATTTTGTATAACATTATAAGTGCGGAGTTCAAAGAGAAATCAACCAATTTTTTTCATTACACCCGAAACTACTGCAACTGAGTAGCTTTTATAAATGACACCATCAAGTGATAGTATCATGCTTACAAAACTAAACATTGGTAGAGTTTATAAACAATTTTTACCTATTGGTTATTCCTTTCCTTATTTAGGCAAACAAGGAGAATTTTGTTATCTCTTTTAATTTAGTGCTTTATGTTCTACATAAAACATAAACATTGTGATTGAAACCTTTATTCGAAACTTACCATTACAGTTGTATTAATGACAGCCATATTAAAAAGGCTATGGTTACAGAGGCGAAAAGTTATTCACTCATTTTAGGGAATAAATGCACAGCCCTCTTCTAAATTACAAGCCTTTATGTCAAGCAACCCGCAAGTTATAATTTTGTGTGTAAAAACAAAAAACCAACAAACATTTGTAATATACAAATCTAACCATAACAAATATGTTTCTTTACACAAGAAACCCACTTTCAAAGCTGAACCCTAGAGTTCGTATACATTATGAGTAATGATATATATGCTTTTGGAATTATAAATTAAAACACTTTTTTAATAAATACCACCATAATTAATATGTAAATTTAACTATACAAAATTATATAATATAAATACTAAAATGAGAACATAATACATTTGTACATATAAATAAAATAATTTTAAAATAATTTTATAGAAACTTATCATGTGTTTACAACAGTTTGTTGTAAATCAATTGCACTTTAAATAATTTGAGTATACACAATATTCAAATTAATAAAAAAAATAATTCGTACAATTATTACACCTATTTTAAAATAAAAACTTAAGAGGACATATCTTTCTTGTCAAAGAACAGCGATTTTAAATAGCTACAATAAATGATCTAGTAATGAAGTATTTATCTTAAAAGCATAGGTATCATATGTAAATGCTTTAAGGAGATGTGCGTACAAAATATAACGCATAAAAATCCTTTTGGAAGTTTCGAAAGAAAGATCATATAAGCCAGTAAACTCTAAAGATCTCTTAAACAGAAACTTTCTCCATATCGTCAATCTTCACGGCTTATGGATATAGCCAACTGGACTGGGTGTTTCTTAGATCTTATGTATTTTAGAGACTCTTATGGTGTGCATAATTTTTTTTTAATACAGCTGATATATGATAGAACCCGTAAAGTCTTATGGCAATACGTTCATAATCTAAGATTCATAATCTATTGGCAATGGTATTTTTCACTTAATTGATTTACAGGTTAACGTTCTTGAAAAGTACGTAAATAAATTAAGGATTAATTTACCATTCTTTAATATTCTTAACCATAACTTTAACGACAAATATAATGACTACATATGGGGACGTATGTAATAACTCAAAGACCTCCAAGCTAAGCTTGGCAAAGAGGAAGAGTAGTCATAGGTAAACCACCACAATTTTAAGTATCTTTAAGATGTATGTAGTTAATCTATAATGTAGGTAGCCTATCTTAACTATTAAAAGTAATAATTAAATTATAAATAATAATAATAATAGAACTTTTCTCCTAAATCTTCTGTACCCAATTACGATGTATAGAAATTTAAAACTTTTTTAAACATTGTTCTGAACCAATCCAATTTTTAAATCTGCTTGCGTTACAAACGGTGACAGTTTTGTTTGGATTTAATATCTTTCTATTTGTAAATTAATGTTTTTATTTGAGTAATACTTGATTTAACATGATTAATAATTAATTAAATCCATAATTACTAATGACTTTTTATTTCATTTTTTTGTTGTTGCTTGATTATCTTAACGGAATATTTGGTTTATTGTTGTAGCCAAACAATAAGATTTTGATTACAAGCAATATTTTTCTTTATTTAACCAACGTACATCTGTTATATTTGAAAGTACACAATTTTAAATACTGATTAGTGTTTGTTTTATTATTTTAGTAACACACATACTAGCAGTAAATCCTACCCAAAACAAGTTGTAATGCTCTGTGTATTTGGTGAGTAGGAAGCTTATGTCTCAATCAAGCAGAATACGATTTAAGCCTTCGATCACAGCGTCACTCACCCTATAATTGCTCCTTGGGTTTTATCACTTGTACATAGACATCATTTTGTTATGTAAATTTTGCTTGCAAAACGTTACAAATAAAAAAATTGAATCTAGTTCAAAGTTGTTTCTATATGTATTATTATCACAGCTGGTAAATTAAATAATAGTTTGATTACATAATATATAAGTTTTAATTTTGTATTTAGTTATAAAACATAAACGTGCTCCTGATGCAGTTAAAATAATTATTTCTAAACCTTCAAATATTCAGGAAGGATTGTAAATTTCATTATTCGAATTAAATAATCAACAAATAACTCACTTAAATTTTAACAAGGATTTTTCATTCAGCTGAGAAAAATCACAATAGGTACGATAACCACTTATATATGGTTTGTTAATAACTCTTACTGTTCTAACGGTTGCAATTGCAACAGTTTATAAAATTTGTAAATTTTGTTATAAAAATGCATACAATTATAAAACATTTAAGTCGAATACTTGGATTATTTTAAAAAATAACTTTATTTCGCTGCCTTCTACAAAATCTGAGTATTTATAAAGTCCAGTGTGTTACATTTAAATTAAACATTTGTAGCGTATTCTAATTAATTATATTAAAGCCAAGAGGATCTATAAGTTTGCTTGAAAAAAACAACTGAGATAATGTGATAAACTAGGTATCAGACGTCCCACATATACATTGTAGCTTCCCGATTAACTGTTAATTCGTATAAGAATTATGTCATTCCTACATTGGTTTTAAATTAAATTGTATTTTATAATTTGTTTAAATAATATTAATATATCAATTTTTTTATTATATAGCAACTCTAACAAAGAAAAAAATACACTAATAGAATGAAAGAGAATCTGTAACGGTGATCAAGCATTACAATTCCCTAGTGGCCCTTACTTGATGTAAAATAGTAGCTTTATTCGTCTCCATAACTAAGGCTATTTTTCTATTCAAATTTTAACTGTTTTTCTTCTCAAAGTACAAAACGAAAGTAAAGTACGACCTTAAGATTAAATTATAAGATTTAAAATATAGGTATGGTTATAAATTTTCTTGCCTTGTATTTCATATGCGTTTTCATGCAAAATAAAGAAAGGATTCAAAGGAAGTTTTAAAATATAATAATCTATCAAGGTTAGTTAATAGATAAAGAGATAAATTTATAAAACCTTGATGTTCAAACAAATATTTTTTTCTCATTATAACGCTATATTTTCTTTCCAGGTAATACGCATGTTCGTTATATTTTTAACAGAGTGCATTTTGTGAAATATATAAATTATAACTAGGAAATAAAGTCATGTATACCACAATAATACCGTATGTACGCAAGGTTACAGAGTAAACTGAAAAATATTTTTTATATACTCTTCTAATTCAGTAGTTCAGGTTTTAATCTAGTGAAAGTAAATATCAAGAAAATTTGTTATTGTGTTCAACGTTTTATAAAATCCTTCACCACTATCATAGGTTTTGAGTCACTTTTAGAGTAGTTATTTGGAGAAATAAAAACGCCGATGTTTCGAACACTTGCTAAATAATTGAAATATCCTCTTTTAGACTAACCTACAATCTATACTACAATAAATTACCAGGTGGATAGAAAATTCAAATTTGCATTTAAAATAATGCTATGTGAATCAATTTTGTACTTTTAATTATTAAATAATAAAGTTAACTTTTGAAACCTTTTTTTTTAAGGAGTAAAGTTTGTAACAGCTCCCATGAGTGTTGAGGTTGACGCTGTTTCTCCTCGCTGCAGGACTTTATTGTTGTGAAACTAGGGCAAGATGTCAATTCTAGTGCAGTGCGGGATGACGTTCTAGTATGCTGCATATGCTATAAAACTTAATCTTAGAAAATGACGTCAATATGAAACAAACTTACGTACTTGGAAAAGACCAATACAATAAAAATGTATCTAGTACTAAGACATTTTAATCTGTGACCATATTTAGAGCAGTTTTCACAAGACCTTGGGGATTAGATCAGAATAATCCTGGAAGTAATTTTGTAGCAAATTTCCCTATAGGGAAGAAGCTATTACCGTAGTCGGCATGGTAAAACCTAGGCCCGAGACCACGATAACTTTTTGTTTTGAGGTCCCTAGATGCCAAAAACACCATTCGTTCAAAATTGTATAACAGTGTAATATTAATGGGGAGTCCAAATCTATATTAAGGTTTGCGACCTCGATATATATATACAAAAGTTGGTATAAACATGTAAAGCAGCACTTATGACTTTAAGTTCGAAAACTAAACAGATCGACCTATCTGATGGGGTATTTTTGGGGGTTTTGTACCCCGAAAATGTTTTTTTTAGTTTTTTACACATATTTTTTTTTAAGCCAAATATAATTTTTTATCATTGGAATTAGCTTAAAAAGTTGCAACATCTGGTGTTTTGATTATTGCTCTACTTCAATTGGTTACAGAGATATTTAAAGTGCTAAACACAGTACGTTGTCCAATGCTATTCTTATGGAGAATAAGAACAATTGTATATCTCGCTTATTTATTAACTTATCCTGATGAAACATGGTATATTACTTCATATCGTTGTGGTCTATTGATATTTTCTCAAAACATCATTTTTTGGCTGATAGTTCCCTTAGCAGCAAACCTGCGTATTTAGCCCCTATGTTATTCTTATGGAGAATAAGTAACGTGTTATCTCCCTTAATTATGAACACAAATTAATAAAAATTGGTATGTGGCTTTATCTATTTGAGTTAAATTCATATTTGTATAAAACCCATTTTTTGTTTTCCTTGCTTCAGCAAACCTGTTTACTCAGCCGCCATGTTATTCTTATGGAGAATAATTGAAACGTCATTAATCGTTTATTTATGAATTTATGTTGATGAAACTTGGTATGTGGCTTTATGTGGTATTAAGAAACATATATATGCATTGTAAATTCACTGAGTACGTAGGTTTGCTGCTACGGGGGTATTTATCAGTAATTCAATATTAAATTTATTAAATTTAAATATATTTAATTCAATATTAAAATTAATTTTGTTCATTAAACCATCATGTTTTGACTAGTGGGATGTGATTATTTAAGATAAATTCTCATATATTAGTTGCATTAATTTATAACAAGGAAGATGTATTACAAGTATAAACACAAAATATGATAACTAGCAATACTCGAATGCTCTTAGGTTTGTTTGGAACCTAGAGTTAATTTAATTTAGAAAAACATATATATATATATATATATATATATATATATATATATATTGCTACGAAATTTTAACAGATGAGAATATTTAGAACAATTTGCACAAGACTTTAGCGGTTAAAAAATAATAATCCTGGATGTACCTTTTTATCAGTAATTCTCTAAATTTGATTGAAAATGTATTGTTATCATTTTGGTTAGTTGGGTGTATTTATTTAAATAAAAATTCTAATACATTAGTTGCATTACTTTATAACAAGGAATATGCATAAAAGTATAAAAGTATGCTACGATAACTCTCAATACTCTAATGCTCTAAGGTTTGTTGGGTACCGAAAGATAATTTCATTTTTTTAAACAAAAATTGTTTCTCATACATTTATTTATAGCAAGAGTCTATATTACTAAACTTCGGGTTCTATAGAAAGGGATACCGAATTCAATAAAACAACAGGTTAAACGTTGTAAGAGAAGCTATGAAGGAACGATTTACAAACCTTTTCAAAGGTGCTATTGAAAGATCGGTGAGGATAGAATGGGAACCGCAGCGTGTGTCGGTAACCTTGTTCTCCGCTCCTTGTGTGTTCTCTGGTATAAACCACGTAGGATATTGAAGATTACATCCCGTTCAGTATCAAGCTTTGTTCTTGGGAATGCGATTGGTTATTGGACTATAGTTGTTGTAAGAGTATTGAAGCAATAGAATGGAGATAATGCCTTGGTATTTGTATTATTATAATCTTATCCTACCAAACTTACATTGGTAAGATGTGTTTGATCAATATTTCGTCCAGAAACAAAAATGTAGGTATTTTTGCAAATGTATTTTGGTTTAAAATAAAGTATATCAATGTAAAGTTAAAAGAGCCTTTTGTGAAATTTAAGGACTAAACTTTAGACTTTTCTTCTCTAGACTAAATCTTTTAAAGACAATTTTTAGCACACTTTTTTACTTACAAATAACAAAAATAATATAAATCGATTAACTCAGTATATATTAACATACTGTTACTTGTGACTAATAACTTACCCTGCAAAGACACATATTAAATATATCATCTAGTTTAAAGTGATCATTACTCGTAACCAGTAATGCAGTTTTATTCAATCTACATTATTTTCAGTCTCATCCACGCTCAATGTATCTATCATACATACTAAGATAAATGTAAAAGTCTTAACAATCTTTAAGTTATGGCTTCTGTCGTAATAACCTTTTATATTTTTTAATATTATGTATATTTAGTTGTTTAAAATACTAAAAATAATTTAAAATGTACAGAGAAGATTATAGATTAAATACAACTTGTATATTTTTAAACATGTTAAACCCAAAGAATGAAAGCCACATTGGTTACCCGGTACTCAATACTCAACCTTGAGGCTAACGAAACTATTTTAATGTGGATTCCTGTTTCACAAAGGCCGCATTTTAACATAATGAGATCAACTTATTTACTAGACATCATTATTTGATGACAAAGTTATTTTAAGTTATTACTGCCCCTTGCCCATTTAATCTACTAAAGAAGTACATAAATATTAACATCTAATTTTATATTTTTAAGTACCATCAAGTATTAAAGTGAAATAGTCGTATCAACTTTTAAAAAACCGTGCCAAGTAAAATTTATATAAATATTACAAATATACAACGACAACAAACATTTTACGCTTATGTAAGTATATATCTTCACAATATGTGAGTGGATTAAATTTATATTACAGCAGTTTTTGGAAATCAGGTAAAATAACTACATGTGTATCTATTAGAACAACTACCGAATGCATACAAAATTAAATGCAAAACTCCGTCGTATATATTTATTTGCCGTATGGATAAAAACCAGAGAAAAATATTAATAGTGAAAAAACACTAGCATTAACTGAATCCACTCAAAGAATTCGATTTCACTGTTAAATTAGTTTTTCTCACCTCAGATGGCGATAGTTATAGAAAGATTCACCCAACCGAAAAGTTCAATACCAGTATCAAGTGTTGACCGAATGGCCGCCATCAGCTGCTAACGTAGTTCAGCAGTGGAAATGTGTTTGAAACAACACTGAACTGGTCGTGCAGTTTATACAAACACTACTCTTCCATTCTGACACTTCAAAGTCGTTGGGGTTATTTTGTTAATATTCAGATGTTTGATTTAATAAACTGGACTATAAGAGGTACCGTATGGTTTATAATTATATTAATATTTACCGCTGGAATAACGCTGATTGTTTAAGAAAAAAATCAGAAAATTATCTGACAATTATTGTTCCAATATACTTTAAAAATATATTTTATTTATTTAGTAAAAGGGAAATAATATTTTAAACTATCTTAGTATTCGTTAAACTCAGTTTCAGTAACTTTCCGGCAATGTTACATTATTAAAAAGACCTCCTTACAAACATTTATTTTTTTAATTTTTTCCTTTAATAAAGTAAGTTATTGAAGTATAATAAATTGGTTCACTGTTGTATGATTTTTTTACAACAATAACTATCTAACACACAACATTTTAATCGATATGTATGACATAATTTGATGTGTGATAAATATATGTATTGTTTGTTGCACAATTTTTGTTCCACAGTGTACTAAAGGATTCAGAATATAAATATTAAATGTTTGTATAATCGACCAGAAACCGCACTGATTCGTTTGTAATCGAAATATCCAAGCATTTAATCCCCTTTTCGTGTCAATACGAGGTTATTTAATCAGCTGATTAATAAAACAAAACTGTTTAATTGTGTTCGACAAATAGTTTTATAAATGTATTCACAAAACTGAACTCGTGATCTGTTTTATTCTGCTATGAAAAAATAATAATAATCTTCGATGTAAGTTTTTTCCTACGTATTGAAGACCCTAATCAAAATGGCATAAAAAACCTATCACAATTCGCTCCGTGTGTTCTATCAGGATGATTTACATTCTTCTTTAAAATATTAATTATTTAACTAGTAAATGCGATTAACAATTGTATATCAAGCTTAATAATTTCTGAAGTAATTACCCAACAAGTCTCAGTTATAACAAGTAAATTATGGGCAATATGGTATGAACTATGGTTATTTGTATAAATTATATAGTTTTGCTTTTAACTCTTCTTACTGATTTCCTATAAAATATTGAGCGTTTCCTGACAGTTGCAACTTCCTTGATGAGGGGAAGTTGAGGCTGACACTTTACAGCCCTCTAACCTCGGTTACCTTCAAACTACAATCACAGGATTTAGTTTTACAAATTATCTTAAATTTTCACCACCATTGCATACGTCATTGTATCTTTAAACAATAAACATACAAATAAATTTGTTATTACAATATTTCTTGTTTAAAATACGTAGTTGATTCAATCTGTTAATTTCATAGGTTAACCGAGCATCCCCGTCAGACAGGTACAAATGATTGCAGGTGATAAATGATGACGGTTATCTAATGATGTTGGATTTCTCTCAATCACAGATCGTGGATGAGCAACAACCAATTTGGAATTGTTTTACAAAGGTCCAATACCCCCATCACAGCAAACCTGCGTAGGCTACTCAGCGAATTTTCAATGCATGCATATGTTTCTTACTACGACATAAAGCCACTTCCAAGTTTTATAAGAATAGAAAAAAATAAGTGATCTATAGCATTTTATTTATTCTCTATAAGAATAACATGGGGCTGAGTACGCAGGTTTTCTGCTACAAGGAACACAAAATATGTGTTTTTATGCAATTATCAATATAACTCAACCCGGTGAAGCTACATACTAAGTTTTATTAATTTATGTTCATAATTAAGGGAGATATAAAACTTTACTTATTCTCCATAAGAATAACATTAGGGCTGAGTATGCAGGTTTTCTGCTACTGGGATAGTCAACAAAAAATCAATTGTTTGCTCAAATACCAGTACTACGTGGAGCCACATACCAAGTTTCATCAATCTACATTCATAAATAATCGAGATAGCAAATTGTATTTATTCCCCATAAGGATAACATTGGACAACGTACTGTGTTTAGCACTTTGAATATCTCAGCAACGGTTGGACGTAGAATCACAATTTAAATACTGAAATGATTTTTTTGTAGAGCTAAATTGATTGGTAAAAGCAAATGTGAAGTTTACTCTAAAATTAACAGAGGAAAAGCCAAAAAACCTTTTTCCCTTAAGGGAGATTTCACGAGCAGGTTTTTTGGATTTTCTCTGCAGCCACTTCACCAATATTAATAATTTAAAATTTGAAATTATTGTTTTTTAAGCCCTATAAAATGCTCAAAACCAAAATTGAGTTTTTTAGAAATTTTAGGGTGAAAAGTGAAAAAACTGATTTTTGGAAAATTTAAAACCCCCATAAACCCCCCTTCCCATTGTCCGATTTTTCTGGTTTTCGAACTTAAAGTCATGAATGTCACTGTACACAGTTAAGCCAAATTTAATCGAAATCGGACGTTTTTTACTCAAGTTATCGTGTTAACAGGCACATATATAGATATATATCATGGTCTGTGGCTTAAGTCTTACCATGAGACCTGCGGTAATAGCTTCTTCCCTATAGGGGAAATTCGCTAAAAAGTCGTTTTAACTGTTTATTTCAAAATTTTGTTTGTTATCATTTTGTATTTGCACTACAAAGGAATATATTTGAATAATCTTAATTTTGAAGACTTTTTAATCTACATTTCACTATATTGAGGAGAAATGTTGTTAAATTCCTTTTCTGTGAAAATCAAAGTTTTATAAACGTTCAAATGTATATATTTCTTTATTCGAGGATCATCTTAATTACATTTTGTAGGAATAAATTAACCTACGCACAAATACCTAAATATTATTCTTATGGCGATCGAATTTACCCTTATTATATTTTATTTCATTATTTGCACTTGATTTATTGTTAATATTTGCAATTTTTCATTAGTTAGTTTGAGCTTATTGTTCTTGTACAACTCATACAATACAATTGTGAATATATAATAGTTCTTTATATATTTCATATATCAACAATCCAAAAAGCAACAATATTTATATTTCCAAATTAGTTTTACATTTTTATTACAACGTGTTAAAAAGTTTATAATTTCATAAAATCAGAAAAACTGCAGAAGATTTCCTAGACCTGCAAAAACAAAACGATATTGTATTGTTATTTTTAGTAGGTTATTTGTTTGTAAGATATTAAAAAACAGCTATGTTCGTGAAAAATAAAATTGTTAACAATAATTAAAAAATGCCATATAAGATCGTTTTATCGAACAATTTTATTTATGGTGTATAATGTGTATCCTGTGTATACAATAAAGCACAGATTAAATCTCATGATTTTACTTGTAATTTAGTAAAACTAGAACCAAAATTGTGATTTAGTACCTATATGGGCTAGGGAAAAATCATATATTTACTGTGAAAAAACTTCATACTGTTGGAAGTTTACATTTAAAAACATACACACCACCCGGCAAACAAAGTTTAAGACAGGTTGTTGTCCTTTAATAAAAACAAAAATGTAATATAGTCTACTGGTTTTCTACAACTATACTTAACATAGTGCGATTTTAAATATGCATAATATGTAAACGATTAAAGTAATTAAATATTTTACTATTTATTGTTATTTTTGTTGAATCTAAAAGTCGTCATCAAACACCATACGGTGAGTACCAACAACATAAACTATTTATGGAGAATTGTAAAGTTTCACTTTCATTAACCACAATGTAATTTAATTGTTAGTCAGAAACAAGCTAACGAGCTGAACCATTCTTGGGTTTGGCTTTTAGTAACTCTTCTCCACCCGAAACCGCAGCTTCTGATTATGAGAGTTGATTAGGTCACTTCGTAAGTCCTGGCTACAGATGTTTAAAATGTAATTCAACATCCTTCTTACGATTTATAACTTAATATCTAAACTATTGTATTTGTTGCCTTCTACACATAAATTTGATCTTGTTCTACTATTTAAACAACGAAGAGGTGTAAATCCAAGCCATTAATAATGAATTTGCATTAGATATCACGTACGTACATTGACGTAACACATATATTGGAACATTTAGACTTATCCTTCTGAGGGTACCGCGGGCTAGCAGTCCTTTAAACTATGTTATAATATGTTAAAATTATCATTTTATCATCCTATAAATATCTTCAGTCTTGATTTCGAATAAAATATGTGAATAATGACGATCAAAATAAGGTTTCACAATAAATTCAACCAATGAAGTTTTTTTGTCGTTTCTCAGTAAGTTAGTAACTCTTCTATGACTCATCTTCGTAGTAAGCTATAATACTAAATACTTTTCAGTACTAATATCGTATTCTTTTTATACTTAAATTAATTCCGTCCATCTGTGATTGTCGGTCACCAGCAGAGGAGATGTAACTTGGTAACAACAATTACAAGTTTATTACCTTATACCTACAATGATTGCAAACCTAAAGACCCAGCTTCTAAGGCGGCGTGTTCGCTTCTGGACTGGTAATGAGAGATTACTGAGCAACTCATCAGTCATATCCGACCTCACCGGTATATTACTGGAGAAACTTGAGCTTGAATGAACATCACTCGGGCTGCCAAATTACTAAACTTTACTAAAATTTTAGTCAAGTATGTTATTTTAATTACATTTTAATATACACATCTTTATATTATAAAATGTTGCATTAAATAATTTAAGTCCAAGCAATTGTCCCTCTGTAAAATAAATAGACCTTAAGTCCAAATTGTATTCGTGCAATCTCTAATTTATAGAACAGTATCAGGTACAGTATTTCACTACTTTGAAAGGTTCAAAATTTATAAAAAGGAAATAAATATTCTTGCATTCTTAAAAATGTACTTAAAACTGGTTGTAGACTTTCGTTTAGTTCAGTTATAGTTTAATTTATCTTATTCACATTAAAATAATACTTGGTAAATTTAAACCAAGTATAAATCCATATATAACACTCCATTTGATTGTTTAAAAAGTTTTTGAATATTAGGAAAAAGTCTAGTAACAAAAGTTAATCTTTGTTATACGTGTTAACATGTCAGTAAGATTAAATGATTATAAGTAAGTAATTTATGTAAAAAGTGTTTCTTCTTACTAATCTGTCAATACGAGATACTTAAATATAATTAAATCTAAATGATTAAGATAATAAAGATTGATAAGACATATTCATTTGAAATATTATTCATTTAAGAACCTTACATGGCAGTTTTTCATCTAGCATCTCTCTTAAATTATTATCTGTGAATATAAATCCAATATAATCATAAAGTAATAACTTTTCCAAAATTTATAGTTTTTGCTATTAGTTTTTAACGAAATAAGATGTTAAAGATAATGAACATACTTTATTTGACGATTTAAGCAACATCGATCTACTGCTACTAGAAGGACTACAAACTAGTTCGCATGTTATGTTAAATACAATATATTTTATATAACACTAAAGTAATTTTCTCTTTCAGTTTTTTTATTCATGCTGGTTTGAGTTATTCTGAAACGGCTAGGTTGCGAAAAACGCTCACTCATTCTATACATAGCTAGATGGTTCCCATGCATAAAGCTGGTTCCCATGCATTAAGATTGATGTTTCCGTCCATCTTTTGACCAGAACTATTTATTACATTGATCTCTTGAAATTTCTACAGTTTTTTAGCTAATTTGACAGTACTGTTGTTGTACGTATAAATTGTCTTATACATGACACATAGTATATGTAAAAATCCATGCCCGATAATATTAACTAGTTAATATTGAAAATCCGTATTTTCGAAAAGAAATAAGTATAATAAATGCTAAGTATTATTTTATTTTAGTTGATCATACATGTTAGTAAATTCTCTATAATTAGTTATATTCATATAAAAAACGTTAGGAAAACTAAATAAAATTCATTGCAACTTTATGGCAGGTCTTATGTATAAAAAATACTATGCAAAAGTGTATACTTCTAGGCTATACTATTATAAGCCAAGAAAACAATCTTGTAGAATAGTGTATTCAATCGTTACTATTTTTAAACAAGTAGGCATTGAAATTATAACACCTTTGTGTTTTTACTTAATTGTTTTGTGTGATTCCGCTTGACTCCAAAACAAAACAAAACGTTATTGCAGATTCAATTGTTTTTTTATTATATTAAACTTGATTTAACACTTATTAATTTTATCCTTTCTAATCCACAGCACCCACAAACCACAAGGACTTTACAAACCACAAGTTAATAATTCCTTTTGATTCCAAACTCTTCTTGAGACTTCAATTAATCTTGCTCTTTGACCGTTTTACCCAAACATGATAATAAGCATTGTGGTTTAAATGGAAGCTTTAATTGTCCAGTCGAACAACACCAGTACAAACGCAAGGTGTTATTTTATTTGTTTTATTAATAATCCGTTTTCAACCAACATTTATTTATTACAATTAAAAATGTAAAACGAAATGGCAGGAATGTGTAACTCATATGGCTTCAAAGTTATGAAGATCATAACGTCTATAAATGTATAAGAACTTCTAAATTGATGTCTTTGATTTATTTAAAGTATTTTTGACCTTTTCATGAGAAACCATAATTTGCTAATTTGTCTACGTAAAAACGATTAATTGATATACATATACATGCCGAGTACGCTATCACTTATATAATGTGCGGCAGGATCTGTAGGCAACACTGACGAAAGAGCCCTGAAAGTCCTAGCCTTGACATTATTTTACTCTGACTGGCTAGAGTCCTGCCAGCGATTGACAATCTGAGAGTAAAATATGTACCATCATCTAAAATCTACTGTTAACATCTTGACGCCATTGACCTAATCAAAAACATACTACTATTAAATCAAGAAAACCCCAATACAACTACAATACGATTAAAAAAATTATAGATAATTTTTTTTAACTATACTTTATAAAAATATATACCCATATACTTTTCGTCAACTTGACAATTTATACAAAACAGAGATTACAAAATACTATGCGTATTTTTTTATAAAATTTAAAAATATTATTTTATCCGAAGTTAAAGTGATAGTTTATTTATTTGATTTTTTCTTGAAATAATTATTTTTTTAATATAAGTATTTACTATATTTCATATTGCCTTTAAAAAACTAAGTTACCTGTAAAGCAGTTACATGTTTTTGAAATAATAAATATGGTTGACAAAAGGCATAGAGTTCATAGATACATTTGGTGAAACTAATTCAAATAAGAGCATATTTAGTGTGAATATACAGACTATTAACTATTTCAATGACGTATATTTAATAAATCTTCCTTGGAGTATTTTTCTTTAATATTTAAGTATTAGTTAATGTATGCTTAGTGCGTCAACCCACAAGTTACAAAGCTTTGAAATCGATCGCATTGAATTATATAGGTAGATTAAATTGTAAATTTAACAGTTGTTAATAAATAAAATGCCCAGGTCAATATAAAGAACAGATGTTACCGACATTATATGAATATATTTCCTACTGGTATGGAAACACAGCATGCTCAGAACGTTGTGAGGGGGTTGTATATTAAGATGCATTAGAAGACAATTTACTTGAGCAACAGGTCCTACTTGTAAATTATATTTGACAAATTATGGAGTTTTAATTGGCCCTTTTACTTGACTTTCAACTTTGACTACATTATTAAGTCGATGATTCTCTAGACAGCTATTTTTACCAATTAACCGGTGATAAATATTATAAAGAGGAAATACAAAATTTAATAATAATTAGTAATGGAAATTTATAGATGTTGGTAACTTTAACAGATTTTACCAAATAACTTGTGTTTTATATCATATAAAAATTAAAAAAATATATATTTAAAATTACAGTTAAATTTAAATAAAAAAAGTATGAAAATAAAACTGAAATAAGGAATTGCACGAGAGGAAAAGGCCCTAAGTAAGTGTTGGTAAAACATAAGAAATATATAGTTTTTTGTTTCTTGGCAATTTTTTTTATTCAATTTAGTACATTTTTAGATACAAATATTACATTGTATAACCTATCTCTCAGTTTCTGCTTCTGCTATTGTTTCAGCAACACTTTCTATTTTATGGAAATTGTAAACTTATGAATTCGTAGTCTTTAAAATCGTTACATTTAATTATATATTTCGGTTTACACTTTGCAATTAAATAGATACTGGAAATTTGTATCAATACTAAAGAAGAATTGTTCAGTTATGCTTTAAAAATCGATAAAATATGATTACAAAGATGTTTTCTTTTGGAGGTAAACTGTTCGGATTCTGACTTCTCTGCTAATCAATAATAAAGCTTATAAATCCTGGGAATCAACAAATGATTATATTTTGTTTTTATTGAAGCTCACTGCCTTTTGTATCAAAAATGGAACAAGTAACAAAAAGCAGAGCTTTTAATGAAAAATATTTGAAGAATACTTAAAGAGGTAGGTGTTTTCAAAGCTCAGATTATGTAATTATGATCCATATAATTTAGTCATTGTAGTAAACAAGAAACCCAACATATGCACTTTAAAAACACAAATTAGTTAATGAAATATAATTTCATTTTTGAATGTAAAAATACCCCCGTTGCAGCAAACCTGCATACTCAGCGAATTTCCAATGAATATATAACATAACACATTATAACATTTAACAGGATTCATAAGAAATGTATTCACAAACAAGCGATATTTAAAATATTAATTATTCTCCATAAGAATAACATTGAGGTTTGCTGCAACAAGGCAAACAAAATAATGGGTTTTAATGCAAATATCAATAGAACTCATCTTAGTGAAGTCACATACCAAGTTTCGTCCATATACATTCATAAATAAGCGATATATAACATTTTAAGTATTTTCCATAAGAATAACATGGGGACCAAGTACCTAGGTTTGCTGCTACAGGAGCCATAGGCGAAAAATTGTTTTTTGTGCAAACAACAGTAAACCATAACCAGATCAAGCCATATACCAAATTTCGCCAGTTTATGTTCATAAATAAGCGAGATATACAATTTTTCTTTTTCTCCATAAGAATAACATTAGACAACGTACTGTGTTTACTACTTTCAATATCTCGGTAACCAATTGACGTAGAGCAATGATCAAAATACCAAATTGTTTGTCTTTTTAAGCTGAATACAATGGTATAAATTAAAATTTGATTTAAATTAAAATTAAATGTGAAAACCCCAAAAAACACATTTTTAGGGTACAAAACCCCTCAAAAACCCCCTTTGGACGGTGGGATTCATCTGGTTTTCGAACTCGTTCAATTAAATGGTACTTTACACATTTTTACCAAATTTCATTAAGATCGGACCTTTTTTACGAGAGTTATCTTGCTTACGGACACACATATATATATATATATATATATATATATATATATATATATATATACATGTATAAAAATTTGAACGAATGGTGTTTTTGGCATCAACACCATTATATATATCTATATATATATAGAGAGAGAGAGAGAGAGAGAGAGAGAGAGACATAGATATGTATACAGTTTCGAACGAATGGTGTTTTTGGATCTGGGGACCTCAAAATGAAAAGTTATCATGGTCTCGGGCTTAAGTCTTACCATGAGACCTACGGTAATAGCTTCTTCCCTATAGGGGAAATTCGCTAATATTACATCAATGAAATACCTTGCACATATAATCGGAAAGCAATATAGAATAACAACAAGTTTTGTTGGGGGAGAAAATGTGGCATCACCTTGCGTGTGGTGTATCACCTTAGTTGAAAATCATATTTGGGTTATGAAACGAGTATTCAGCTTAACAAAACCATGAACTTATTCAAAAGCAATTTCATATTTTACTAGGCCATTAGAGCATTACAAACACACCAGCAAAGTTTGGTTGACAATATCAATAAGCTGTAGAGATTTACGAGATTGGCAAAGTTTCGCTTTGAGAGATCTTGGAGGTCTTTGATCTTGGGTTTTCCTTCGGTTGACCAATAAATACTGAGAGGAGCGTTCTCTAATAAAGTTTTCTCGAATTAGCAAATATAATTGTATTTCAATCAGATATAGTATATTAAGAGATTCAATGGTTTCCAAGTAATTGCAACTAATTTCAGGCAAAACCTGTTTTTTTCTACTATGAATGAAAATAAATTGTATATGAACGTTTACAAACTCTTTCCGATCGTGATTTATAATTTGTATCTTTATATATAATTCTGTAAGCGACCTTTTTAAGTCAAAATTGTGGGAAAACGCAGGATGATGAAAGAGGGCTCAAATTGGAGTCCTTGACCCCAGGGGCTCGGGAAAAATAACAGTATTTCTTAAAAGTTACCAGCAAACGAGAAATAACGGAAAACCTCTTCAATAACAAAAGTATGGGAATTTAAAAACATCTGCTATGTTTGTATTAAAACATATGAATAACTGTCTGCTTTGTTTACGAACTGCCATGTGTTCCTTCTTATATTGTTTTACTTTCCTCAGCATGTAAAAAGTTTAAAAAATCAGATGGGACAGAGTATTGGAGTAAGGTTAGGGGCTATGACCCCTTCAACCCACTAGTTCTTTACCAAATATTTGCTTTAAATGTAATTTACCCAACATCGCATTTTTTATATTACAACAAACAAAGTCACAAGGAAATAAATAAAAAGAACAAACACCATGCATACGTTTTAACGATTTTTTTGTTGTTTTCAACAAAGGGTAAAGATAAAACGCGCAAAATGTCTATAAATATGGGATTGAATCTGCAGTCTTTGTCTGGTAATCTTGTTCCCGATTGTTTTTTTTTGACCTCTCTACGATGCAGTATATGATACTTGTATTTTTTCAGGGTGAATCTCTTCGTATTTCATAATAATATGAGACTAAAAGACCATTAGGAATATATTTTTTGATTTATTTGGACTTTACCTCACTTCGAGTGTTTAAAAAACAAACAAACAAAGACAAAAATCAAAGAAATAAGGAAAAAGAACAAATACTAAGCATACGTTTTAATGTTTTATTTGTATTGTTGTCAACAAAGGGTAAAGATAAAACGAGCAAAATCGAGCAAAATCGGCAAAATAGGCAAAATAGAGTTTTAAACACTAGAAGCGATAGGTAAAGTCCAAATAAATAAAAAAATAAATTCAAATCCATGAGCTTCAAAAATACCTTTAGGAAACCTACTGACTGAGTTGTATTCATCGTTACCTAATTTAGCATATATTACAAACCAAAAGTTAGTTACAAAATACCTCGCATATCTATATATACATTTTATTTCTATTTTGTCATAGTTTTGAAACAACAATTTCAATATAGAGTGGGACAAATTTGTTTCAGTTGATCAATTTACTATCGAAAATGTGCATCCGTAATTAATACAAATTCATAAATTTCATAACTTAATAATCGTTAAAGATGCGATCTCACTTACAATAACAACACTTCATTTATACAATCCAATAATACAAATTCAAAAATATGATTTCAGACCAAAAACTCATCTTCATTTTTAGGGAATATAGTTGCGTTAAGCTTTAACATTGTTATCTGGATTTCCAGCTAAGTATGATCTTTTTACTTGTTAAAATAATTTTATTTCACATATATACACTGATGACTGATAATGAGTTTTTGGGTCTGAAATTGAATTTTAGTGCTAGTCGATTCCATACGGTAAAACTAAAAATAATACAAATCCAGAGGCTGCATCTATGATGTGAACACACTGTTCTTACATTATCACGTAAAGTAAAATATGTTTTTTATGCTGAAAATAAAAACTACGAAAGGACGAAATCACTGCGCAGTTTAAAGCTAATTGGATCACCAAGATAATTTAGATCCTTGCAGTTTTAAGTGAACTCGCTCGCATTTGTTCAAAGCGTATCGCAATTAGATCATGTTATGCCATTATATATGAAATTTTACCATTTACTAACTGTGCAAAGTTGTCTTCTCATTTTATCATTCTCTTTTCACTCACTTTACTTCTTTCCATCACCTTGAGTGCATTTTAATATCTCTGAAACACTAATAAAAAAAACACAATCCAACGTATATGGGTAATGCGGCTGTATATATTAGATATTCAACTATTAACTTAAATAGATTGCCTTGAAACTATTATAAAATAAGTTATATTTTGAATTATCCTATTTTCAAATAATATATAATATATATTATCATATAATAAAAAAAATAAATAAAAAAATAATAAAAAATAAATCCTATTTTCATTCATAAGCTTTTTTAAAATCTCCTATTGTTCCTAGTGATTGGCTTGGTTAAAGAAACCTGAACGAATTTTGTAATTATGGGAATATTCTTAGGAATATTTTCATAGTTACAAAAATCTTTCAACAGATGTCGAGAAAGAGAATTTAATTTTTTATTCTATATACTTAATAATATAAACTTGATAGCTGTCTGTATCATGATTATAGCTGATAACATAATAATTAAAACAACTGTAAACTATATATATATATATATATATATATATATATATATATATATATATATACTATAGCTACTATAAACTAGACCAGGCTGTTATTATACGATATCCTGGTGGATCCTGGTGTCTTGGATCTGTGGTTTGTGGTCATTGTTTTATAGTGTAGTCATTGGTTATCTTATGTATAATATTTGGATTGATTTTGAAAAAGTAAACGGCCTCAATAGAATTTATAAATTGTTTTGTGGTTTTATCTTAATGTCAAATCAAATTTAATTGATTTGTTTTAACACCAACAGCATTTTTGTTAATAGTGCACACAAACTCTTTTAGGGAATTCGGTCCGTAACCCTCAAATGTTATTGTTGGTATCCCACGTTTTAAACCCGTGAACCCTTGAATCAACGTCCAAGACTCTAACCGTTAGGCAAGATACCCCATGATATAAAAAGTCTTACATGGATAGCACAATATCTTATTTGGAAAGTGGCATGTGGATAAATAGTTCTTAATAATTAATTAAGTGTTAAAATAACCATAAAAACTTCCTAATTTTATGAAACTGCTACTTCAATATCCAATGTTACAAAATTTCACTTAGCAAACGGATAAAACACAATAATGAAGGGTAGGATATGCCCATAAGGGAAAGTACTACAAATTTTAATGAAATCAAGTATCGGTGATTGGCACGTGCATCTAAAGAAACGTTGGTTAACATAGCATCTTGAATTATCCACTTTTCACCATCGAAATTTATATTTTACAGTGGCATGTATTATTAAGCTACAATACCACATACACTATAAATTTATAATTTATTTATTACAAGTTTATTTTTAATTTAAACATTTAAATCAAGTTTTACTAACATTTACTCCGTTTATATTAAATTGTATTACTACATAAATGTAGTGAAACGTATTTTAATCAGTGTTAATATTTTTTTAATGCAATTTTGATAATCTTTGTAAACTGAAACATGAATAAACTATTCCTCTCATTGCCTATTACAAATTTTCAAATTGTTGTTGGTGTATAAATTATAGAGTACATCTTGTTTGTTGTAGCATTTCTACGATTTATTAACCGTCCTGTTAAGATCTCTTGAAATCCTTCAACCGCCTTTAATGATGACACAAATAAGTTAAAGATGTACCTCACGGTTAAGCTAATAACTTACGTATTATTTTGTTTATTTTATACAATTGTGTCCATGAATCTTACACAATAAAAAAATTACAATATCACCTCGCACTCACAAAAGTATATTTCAACATTTAACCGATTAATTATCTATCATTTCAGTTTTTTATGAGATAGGAATCACGGACAAAATCACCAAATATAATATTTTATATTAGTTTATATTTGATACCATTGTAAAAACTCTTTACAAAGGTAAGTCTTCTATTTTATATTTTCAACATGCAGATTAGGCGCCCCCTGTGAAGAACGCTACGCCCCGCTGTGATGTACATTAGCCTCCCGCCGCTGTTCGTTGTTGTTTGTTTTGTTTACCTGTGCCACTTATTTAAGTTACTACGACAAGGAAAGCCACTAACGGTTTGTACGAACAAACACTGGTAAAATACTAATAATTCCCCAAATATATACACGAGTTATGATTTCTTAAATACTTTATGAATTAAGATTTTCGACAGTACCATACCACTGATATCACTGTAAAACTGAAAATTCTGTGGTTGTTAAATTGTAGTTAATGGTCCATAATTACACCTATGTAAGTTTTGTTGCTACAGATGCTGTGACACTAAATATACATTTTAATTACTGAGCTTCGTTTTTAATTCAATAAACCTATTTATTTAATTCAATTATTATATTATCAGTTTGCTTGCCTACATATATTAAGTGTCGTAGTTTTTGAGTGGTCCCTCAATATTTGCTAAAAATCCTAGATTTATGATAAAAGCACAATAAAGTAAAGTATTTGCAACACCTTCTAAGTTGTATTTTAAATCTATGTAAATGCTAATCAACATTTTAGTTGTTTAATTAAATAAATACTTACACCTTCATAAACAAATTGTATTTAGATAATGGAGATCAGTTTTCAGAGTAAATTTACTGCGGCAGTTTTATTGGAACCAGAAAACTCCTTTAGCTCATTATAAGTGTCAAATTGGGAAACAACTTTATAATAAAAAACTTTATAAACAAATTAGGTGTCTGTTTATTACTATAATAATAATGTTTATAATTGTATAATGTTTATAACTGTTTATAACTCAATTATTTGCCACTTGGGAGTGAAATGAAAATAACTAGAACAAAAAAACAATTAATGAGTGAGACGTGAGTTTTACCAAGAGATGTTTGGCATAGTTTCAATTGGCTTGTGTAAAACATTTGTTCTAAGTGTTCTTTTTTGGGCTTATTTGACTCGTTAAAATATTCTCAACCTTCAAACTCAACTCAATTCAAACCAAGAGGTAAGTACGAATAAATTGCGTAACAACGTAAAATTACAATATAACAAAATCACATAAAATGCATATATAAGACACATACAATATAAAAATAGAACCACTGCATAATATATTGTTTGATATACAAACTGAGACAAATATTGGTTATTTAATCTATTTTAGATGGTTTATGTATTTTAACTAGTGTATTTTTTAATCTTGAAATAATAACGATCGTCATTAGATTCTACTTTACTTCAGAAACTTATTGATTACGAAAATGTTTATGTAGGGATAATCACAGAAAATACGATGGATTCAACAGTGTTTTAATAAGATAGATGTCAATTATTTTTGTAAAACCAGATAAAAAAGTAATAAATTTGTAATAGTAATGTAAATTTGTTTTGGTAATAAATTTTTAGGAAACATATTTGTACCGTGGTATATATAAATGGTGAGTGGAGTAGGATGTATTTTTTAGATTTTAATTAAATTAGGTTCAACCTCTAATAACCAAATAAGAAGCACTATTAAGGTCTCTTCGAGAACTACATTGAGTGTATTAATTTATTTTAACGCTAAATAATTTACAAACCTTGCATACTTAAGTAAGTTCGATAATGCTCAATTAACATAAATTTTAACCCGTCACGAAAGTAATATATATCCGGAACTAGGTCTACCAACGGCTTACTTTGGGTTTTGTGACTCCAGGCAGCGTCATTATCACATACCGGTAGCGACATTTAGTGAATGGCGAGATTCGAACCCATCTTGAACCAAAGTAAAGTGTTTAATCACCACTCCATGGCCGCATAACGTCACAAGTTCTATGACATCTATTATAGGATTGGCATCTATTATAGGATAATTTACAAAACAGAGGATTTGTTCTTTTTACCTTGGCCTAAATCTTTAACTGAATGGAGGTAGCATGTGTTGCATGCTACCTACATGGCAACACATTATAGAGCGTTGGACAATGTACGCTCTCCTTTGTGACAAGTGTTTAGGTTCCCAGTTTCCCTATCCCTTAGGTCCCTCCTAAACAAAAATAGTCATAAACATAATGGTTAATCTGATGAGTTAAGCAGTATGAAATTAGTCATGCTGCAAACTGTCATAAAATGTAAATCAACTCCTGTAAAAACGATAAGTCAGAGTGTACATTAAAAATGTGAATAATGAATTGTGTACTTTATTTTAAGTTTTAGCGAATTTCCCCTATAGGGAAGAAGCTATTACCGTAGTCGGCATGGTAAGACCTAGGCCCGCGACCATGATAACTTTTCGTTTTGAGGTCCCCAGACCCCAAAAACACCATTCGTTCGAAACTGTATATATATATATATATATATATATATATATATAGATATATATATATATATATATATGTGTCCGTGAGCACGATAACTCTCGTAAAAATTATCCGATTTTGATGAAATTTGGTATAAACGTGTAAAGCAACATTTATGACTTTAAGTTCGAAAACCAGCCAGATCGCTCTATCCGAAGGGGTATTTTGGGGGGGTTTTGTACCCCAAAAATGGGTTTTTCGAATTTTTTACATATAATTTTGGAAGTGGTCAAATTTTATTTTTTCCCATTGGATTCAGCTTAAAAAAACACACAATTTGGTATTTTGATCATTTCTCTACGTCAATTAGTTACCGAGATATTAAAAGTGCTAAACACAGTACGTTGTCTAATGTTATTCTTATGGAGGAAAATAAAAATTTTATATCTCGCTTATTTATGAACGTATACTGACGAAACTTGGTATACGGCTTCATCTGGTTGTGGACCATTGATATTTGCTCAAAAAAACAATTTTTTACCCAAGGCTCCCGTAGCAGCAAACCTGCGTACTCAGCCCCATGTTATTCTTATGGAGAATAAGTAACGTGTTATCTGCCTTCATTATGAAAATAAATTAATGAAATTTGGTATGTGGCTTTACCTACATGAGTTATATTGATATTTGTATAAAACCCCATTTTTTGTGTTCCTTACTTCAGCAAACCTGCATACTCAGTTGCCATGTTATTCTTATGGAGAATAATTAAAATGTCATAAATCGTTTATTTATGAATGTATATTGATGAAACTTGGTATGTGGCTTTATTTGGTATTAAGATACATATATATGCATTGGAAATTCGCTGAGTACGCAGGTTTGCTGCTACGGGGGTATTTAAATATATATTGATAGTTAAGGAATGTAATATTGTTGTTAAGGTAAACGTAGTTTTACAATATCGTATTGCCGTTTGATATTTTAGATATTGGGTAGTTAGTGCAGTGGTAAAGGATACGGATTTAAAGTAGCGGCCCTGTCGTGGGATTTAATTCCAGTCCTGTTAAAGTACATTTTAGCAGTAGACTACTGTACAACTTGTACTATAAATGCTCACTCCTTGCTTTTTTGGATGATTTCCGCACACGCATATCTGTAAAGGGGCCAAATGAGGCAATAAGACTGCCAACATCTAAAAAGGGACCAAATTGTTTTTGATTTTGAATGTGTCCGTTGTAATTTTGGCATAACCCAGTATCTTTTAAACAGTAAAAACCAAATGTTTTCAAAGTGGTATACACAACAAGCATTTATACAGGTTTGTGAAAAGCCGTATGGCAGCAACTGGTACATTCTCGTAGGAGAGGTTTTGGAACTATATTAGAAGTAATTGCAATCCATAATCTCTTAATTAAATACTTTTATAATACATTTAATAATATTTTTAAAAAAGGTTAATGTACCTGATAGTCCGCCGTCTGATCCAAGGGTTGTCCTTGCAGGATTACGCACGTTTCGACAATAACATTGGCATCTACATTGGATATACTTCCATGTATACAGTGGACCTGAAGATGACAATATTATTGTCGAAACGTGCGTAATCCTGAAAGGATAACCCTGAGAAGAGACGCGGACTATCAGGTACATTAACCTTTTTAGTGAATTTCTATTGGAAAGTGAACTATTAGCATGACCCGCACGGTGAAACTTAAGCCCGGGACCACCATAGAAGTTCCTAACGTGACCCCCTGAACACGTTTTGGGGGGTCGTTCATTATTTTATTTATATATATATATATATATATATATATATATATTTGCACTCTAGTGGTCGCATTTTTTGTCCGATTTACTTCAAATTTGGTAGGGACGTTCCTTTCTGTAATCAGTTGAACAAGTTCGTTGGGCAAAACAATCGGAAAACTTTAAACCCCTTTTCCGGGGGATTAATCTTTCAAATTTCGAGTTTTTGGGCCCAAAAAGGGTCAGAAAAGCCCCAGATGTAAAATCAAAGCATGGAATAAGATGGGAATTAGAGAGGTGAAAGTGTTAAGCCCTCTCTCGTCATTCTAGCATAAATATTTACCGAGTTATTAAAGAAAATGTGTATCGACCAAACACAGTAGGTTGTCTTATGGGGTTTTACACTAGAAAAGCCCGTTATTCCTTTGTTAGAGTACTTTTACCATCCCCAGCAACCTCACGTCTACTTTCAAGCCTGTCTGGACCTTCTCTTAACCACCTTATAATGCACAAAATTGTATTCCCAGCTTTGCAGGTAAATGAAACCGTTCATCAGAACAGCCAAAAAAATCAGTGTTTTCAGATTTCAATAAAAATTGGATAAATGTTTGATTTTACATTTATTTTGAGTATTAAAAGTTTTTATGTGGAAATTCTCTTCTCTCACGTCAGCGTGCTGCGTGCAAACTCGTTTTAAATTCTATTACTGATCCGGTCACACAACGACAACAATGAAGTTTAATAATGTTGTATTTAGGTGTCTCGTATATTTGTATATTATTAGGATTAAATATGTTACAACATTCTAACGAACATATTACATGGAAATAATTTGTGTATTCTCAATAGATTATATCGCTTCTAAAAGGTAAACACTGTGTCAATATAGTACATGGGTTACGACCGCAACACGGTTGCCAACAATAAAAGAACAGCAAATCAGAAGCTTCCCCACGAGCGTCAGGCTTCAATCTTTCTGACACTCGAGATGTAACGTCTGTCTAATGTAGTTTTTGTTTTATTTCACACGTTCCACCCAAAACGTGCCACGAGATTATATAAACTATATTTTGATAGAACTGGGTTATCTGAGTATTTTTTTTATATAATTATTTAACTTGAAAGACGAACTCCTTCTGAGAGTCGTATTGCAGGTATTTGGTGGGAACTGTAATAATTGTTAAATAAATATGAAATCAAAACATTTCCCAATAATAGATATTTTTAAATTTTTAAATATTGGTAAATGTTTTTAATTTTAGATTATTCATTAAATTGTCTTCACGCTTTTCACTGAATAACTAAAATATATTATTTTATTTTTTTTAAAAGTTAAAGAAAATAATTGTTTTGGGAAACAAAAGAATGAAATCAAAATAAGGCCTATTCAACTTTCAATGGACGAAATAAACTTTAAATTCCAAATAAATAAAATTGGTGGACTCATTATAAAACGTTAATCAAAATACCTAACAATTAGTTATATCTTTTAATTTTACTTATCAAATCCTAGACAGATTCAACAGGAAATATGTGTCCTAAATCTCAATGTGAAAAAAAAACTAAAATAACTCAAACGACAAAATAACCGAATAATCAGCTGTTATAATATTGCTGACATTAATAATAAATAAATGCAGTAATAACACTATTTATGTTTAAGGTAAATTTTACAATGAATTTTTAAGTAGTATTCAAAATGTCCTATTTTTTCAAAAATCTTATAGTTTTAAAAACGTTGTTTCTTTTATCTAATTCCAAATGTATTTTAGATGTTGGTTATCAGGGGATTTTATTTATTTAAACTATTACTTTTATTTTATATAATATGAATCATAAATTTTATAAAGTTCCTACAATACTTCTATGTAAATATATGTTACATTATGTATGTTGATATATTTTAAACAAATCTCCATTCTTTGTTCTGTACGGTACTAAATATGTTTAGTGATTAGTTCTACTGCAGCTGTACGAATCATACACTACACAATAGAACAACATGCAGTTTTGATTGAATCAATCCTTAATTTACATAAAAAAAATCAACAACGTAACAAATCAACAATGTGCAAGTGAGATTTATCTTTACTTTTAGTAATTGTGTGTTTTATTTTTGTAAAGTCTACCAATTAGGCATCACAATTAAACTCCTGAAGTCAACTTTCTATAAAACGATACAAATAAACGACCAAGTATTGAAGAGAGGTATTATGTTCTGTCTTTGATAATTAATTGAATAAGTGCTGTAATTATCATAGTAGCATGTGATTTTAACTTATATGTTTATTCGTTTTTTTATTACAGTAATTGTATCAGATGGATGTGATTTTACAATAACTATAATGATTAAAGGAATAGATATTGTTTTTAAATAGTTATTTAACTACACTATAAACTATGATAATAATTGCCTAAGAGTTTCACGTCTACTTAATCAAATTTATGCGTTTCATTACTTTCACTATGAGTTTATAAATGTGTTATTAATAGAGAAGTGTAATTTCATTAAACCAACAAAAGTATTTTCTCAAGACACGGTCCAAGTCATTACAATTTTAATCAATGTTCATCCTATTTTTTGTTTTTTATTAGTTAAAACAGTTGGATTTTTAGTTTAACTGATAGTAAAAGTCAATGGGTAAAATCTTACCGGGTATAAGTTCCAAACAGATGGCGGAAAGATAAACATCAAGAGGTAAGAAAAGGATTTGACTCAAGAGCTGCCTTCACAATATCCGGCTCTGGGTTAGCTGACACTTTATGACGAAAAAATCAATCTCAAAGGACTCTACTTACCTCGAGTAGTTTTAATCCTACAAATAAAAAATATATTTTTGCAAATGTTACTATCACAGGTTTACACTTTGAGATTGATTTTGATAAGCTTTAGGCACTGCAAAGTTCCTGTATGTAATATGATGGAATAAAGTTCCAATCACATGATACGTTAGAGGTAGCTTCAAACACTTACAGTTCTATATAATCCTTATATATTTATGATTTTAAAAAAAAACTCACATAGTAACAAATTAAATGTTGTTTTAAACCAATAGTTAATCACTCTATATTTTTTTAAAGCGTGCTATTTCAAACAAGCATGATGTCTTTAGTCAATGACTCGCTCACTTTTTTAAGTATTAACCTGTTATATAAAAACAAATTTCCATTTGTTAAATAATATAAATTCCTCAAACAAAACCAAGGAAGTATAGGAGAGTGTAGACATATATCTAGGCTAGTTTCTGCAATAAACTTGAAGCTTTGAACGAGCATAAAAATAACACCTATAAAATTAATACGCTACATGCAAACTTTGTAAACAAAAAGGTTTTTTATCTAAGTTATATTCTCACATATAAAATCACAATAAAACGCAAGTCTAAGTAAGCAGAAGAGCAAACTGGCTTTATATTTTCTATTTAGGCCTCAGTGTTCTGTCCTACGGGACTTCCAAGTACCCAAGACATTCATATGAAGGAAATTTTTATTAGGTTTGTGTCATATGTGTTTTTCCTTACTTCAATTAAATAAAATAAACAGCTGTTATAAGGATTATATCCAACCACAGACTGTCATTGTTTTGTTTACTATTTAACTATTTACAATTCTCAAAACGGGGAAATCTAGTTTGTGTTGTATGTGCTAACTTTGTATGTATACTTAAAGATTCACTGTCAGATTCAAAAAGTATCTATTTAAAAAAAGTATTTATTTATTTTAAAAGTTATTTATTAAAAAAGTATTTAAATTTGAAACTTTCAAAACGAAGGACACCGATGTCGCTGATAGAGTTACTAGTTTAATCACTCTCAAACTGGTTATTGTTGATCGTGCTCCCTGAGCTTTAGTATCAAATTAGGCTTATTGCTGGTGGGGGCTTTGCCAAACTCGTGTTTTGACCTCGCTTTGCTCACTTGCATTCATCAGTTAACAAAACTTTTAATCAAACTCAACTATTGCACTTCAATAACCAAAAATAAAAACTATACCATAATGAGCTTTGGCGAGTACGTTATCGTCTACACATGCGGTCCAATAACGGTTCGACATCGAAACAATTTACCAACTGGCTGCTTGATTGTTTTATCGAATGAACTCCAAACTACGTTATTTGTTTCATGGTGTATAAAAGTAAAAAATAAAAGTGCTCACCTCAGTTAAAAAGTCAAGCAGGTAAAATTAAAATATAAATTACTGGATACAATGTTAAATTGGAGTTCTAAAAATGGTTTTACGTGTAAATAATAACAAAATATTAGGTTGCAGTTCGCAAACAAAATTATAGTATCCTTACCTAACCTAACTCCGCAGAGCGGTCTATGGTGGCTGTTCGCTGTGCAACATAATTATAAATAAATGTGTTTAAATACCCCTGTAGCAGCAAACCTGCGTACTCAGCGAATTTCCAATGCATATATATGTATCTTAATACTACATAAAGCCACATACCAAGTTTCATCAATATACATTCATAAATAAACGATGTATGACATTTTAATTATTCTCCATAAGAATAACATGGCGGCTGAGTATGCAGGTTTGCTGAAATAAGGAACACTAAAAATGTGTTTTTATACAAATATCAATATAACTCAACTAAGTAAAGCCACATACCAAGTTCTATTAATTTATGTTCATAATTAAAGGAGATAACACGTTACTTATTCTCCATAAGAATAACATGGGGCTGAGTATGCAGGTTTGCTGCTACGGAAACTATCGGCCAAAAATTGTTTTTTTTTGCAAATAACAATAGACCACAATGAAATAAAGCTATATACCAAGTTTCATCAGTATACGTTCATAAATAAGCGAGATATAAAATTTTTATTTTCTTCCATAAGAATAACATTGGACAACGTACTGTGTTTAGCACTTTCAATATCTTGGTAACCAATTGACGTAGAGAAATGATCAAAATACCAAATTGTGTGTTTATTTAAGCTGAATCCAATGGGAAAAACGAAAATTTGTTTATTTCCAAAATTATATGTAAAAAATTCGAGAACCCCATTTTTGGGGTACAAAACCCCCCAAAATACCCCATCGGATAGAGCGATCTGACTGGTTTTCGAACTTAAAGTCATAAATGTTGCTTTACACGTTTATACCAAATTTCATCAAAATCGGATAATTTTTACGAGAGTTATCGTGCTCACGGACATATATATATATATATATATATATATATATATATATATATATATATATATATATATATATATACAGTTTCGAACGAATGGTGTTTTTGGGGTCTGGGGACCTCAAAACAAAAAGTTATCATGGTCCCGGGCCTAGGTCTTACCATGCCGACTACGGTAATAGCTTCTTCCCTATAGGGGCATTTCGCTAAAATAATAAAGTCACATTAAACAGAAATATCAGGCCTCAAAAAGTAAACATCAAAAGTACGATTTGAACCCGAGACTGCTAGATCATGAATCTGACAACATATCTATTGGGCTAATGTAGCATGTTGAACTTCCTGAAAGCAGTGAGCAACGGTTATAAATTCAACCGATTGAACAAACCTTCGGTTAATGGCATTTTTCGATATCGTTAGAAACAATAATAGTGAAATTGAACCTCACGTGTAGGCGAAAATGTGCTCACCATGTTTGTAAAAGCTGATTTATATACATCTCATGAAAAGCATATTATCGCCCACACGGGAGGTTGATATAAATCAGCTGAAACAAACAAGTGGTATTAGCCAGAGGTAGTGTTATTTCTTAAAACACCCAAAACTCTGTTCACGTTTAGATGAGGCAAAACACTCAAAATGATTCGTTGTTGGATGAACAAGCCAACCGGATGATCGGATCTTTTTTTATTTACAGTTATTTTACATCTCATACCGTTTTTGTACAAAACGAACTCAAAGTGGAAAAATTTAACAAATTTAAATTTATCCCGCAATAAAACTTAAAAATGTTTACATTTTACAATTTTTCTGAGAGTTTCTCGTTAGGAGATTTAATTCAAGTATGAGGTCGAGTAGTGACCAACTACGGGAAGTGCTTCATAATTTAT
Organism: Allygus modestus; assembly: GCA_963675035.1. Classification (NCBI taxonomy): domain Eukaryota; kingdom Metazoa; phylum Arthropoda; class Insecta; order Hemiptera; family Cicadellidae; genus Allygus; species Allygus modestus. The sequence goes on along the minus strand of OY776112.1, from coordinate 477,116,089 downwards.
GTCTGTGAATCAGTCAGTGAGAATCATGCGATGTTGTCAGGTCTGCGGGCAGTGTTAATGAAATGTTAGCATCATTTCAGTGAGTGAATGCGTCTAGCTTTATATAAGTAGAAGATAAGTCAATATAAAACTTATTAATCACATTTGGTTACAATTGGTCCTTTAAAGAGAACACTAACAGTTGTTTTATATATACTTATATATATATATATATATACACTCTAGATATTTTAGTTTTATTTATTATAAATATTATAAAACAAAATATTTATCGGTTTTAACCAGTTTATATTTAAAATAAGGATTTATATATGTACGATTATTTTTAAATTTAATTATGTAAATTTTTTATGTTAAAAACCTTGTTTTGTTGTATTAGTATTATGTTAGACAACTATAATTATTAGAGTTTTGAATAAATCATGGTTTTTTGTAAAGATATAGAAAGTCAGGTATTACGTACAAAATATTTGTTTCCGAAGCTTCAGAGTCGATCCTTATTGTTCTCCTCGCCTCCATCTCGCTTCCTTCACTTCACAATTGACGTTTTATAAGATCTATTCTCTATCTATTCTCTGTTCTATTCCTCTATTACCTATTTATCTCTGACCTACAATATTGTGCTATCAAGTAGACTTAAATTTACGTTAAATTTACGGCTTATCTTTTCATTACGTACCTAAAATGTAAAAACAGACCTGTCACTGTTAGTCTACTATTATGTGTAATGTTTTATTTTGTTTGATTTTTTTTACTACACCTCTTGCCAATGGAATAAATAGTTTAATTCACTTTTAGCTTTAATTTAAGGATTGTTTATTAAAACTTAGTTTAAGATCGTTAAAGAGACTTTAAAAGCGAGTTTTATAACTGCAAATTGAAAGAAGGAAAAGACAAATTGTTTACACTCTATTTGAACATTGTTAGAAACCAAATCAGTTAACTATCTTTCTTATTTGTTATATTAGGTTAAGAAAATCTTGGAAAACATTAAAAACTATTTGAACTACTTGCAAAACTTGCAGCACTATTTGACCACTATGTTTACCAATAGTACCATTCAATATCCACAATATACTGTACCTTAATCAGATGTATTTTTAAACTCATAATAGATTTGTTATCTTTGTTTTAGTGTAAATTAAAATGTAAAGGAAAATGTTTAAAAAACTCCAAACAAATGTAGGTTAGTTAGGTGTATATATAAATGTTGTGTTAGTGTATTGTATTCGATTTTTTGTATATATATTTGTTATCTTTGTGTTAGTGTAAATTAAAATGTAAAGGAAAAATTTATAAAAATCCAAAAAAATGTAGGTTAGTTAGGTGTAAGAATTTGATATGTAGATGTAAGTAGGGTTCACTTGATAACGGGAGGAGTTTCCTTACCTCCCGAAACGTAGTGTAGTTTTAAACACTAGAAGCGATAGGTAAAGTCCAAATAAATCAAAGAATAAATTAATCAGATGAATACGCATTCCGTAATTATTTCATTTGTAGCTGAAAATCTTTAAAATGATGTTATAGGATTAGTAAAGCAACAAAATACGTGAAATATTCAGTTATAAACCCCTCAATCAATAAATTAAATTATTGCACTTCATTAAAATGACAAAAGGTTAGTGAGAAAACTTGTCAAATTTGAACAAATTTTATTAAATGGTCAGGTGTAGTTTTATTTGAATGCATTAAATAGATAAACAATAATTAATTTGGCCGCTTTTGTATTTAAAAGTATTTGTATCACTTGGGGTTATTTAATGTCGAATCTAAATAATTATACAGCCCGATGTGTAACTCACTCACTCACTCACTCACTTACTCTCTCGTTTATTCGCTTATACTTTTAAATAAATATATGTGAATATTATATAGTTTAATATATTTTTATTTCAGTTTATGGCTAAGCTTTAGCTAAAGATTTTATAGAATAATTCGATTGTGTTATATAATCCAAGATTCTAACTAATTTTCTATTGACTTCTGTTATCAGGAGATTTAACTGCTTCTTGGGCTAAAAATAATTAAAATAGTTTTAAATAGCGCTTTCCCAGTTAGGCCTATTTTATAATAAAATAAAGCATGAATAAAACATTTTTGTAATTGTTGTGTAATGTATGAAACAATGAGTTCCTCCGTCATAATGTCACAATCGCTTGGCAGTAGCGTTTAAAATTGGAGTCCTTTGTTTCTTGGCACGCACAACTTTTATGATTGAGCTTCTCTCAAAAACAGTTGTTGAGAGCACCAAAAAAACCGTGTCTGTCTGAAATGGATTAATAATTTCAGTTCAATTTAATTAAATTATGTTCTTCTACATATTACTAAACATTTTGGTTTATCCGCGACAGTTCAATTAAACTTATGTTGCAGTGCATGATATAAATTTGAAAATTTGTTTATTACATAAAATTGAGCATAGAATAATAAATTTACAAACATGAGTAAGAAATGTTATTTAAATGTTAGCCAATATTTTGTTGGGTATTCAAAGATCACGTTTAAATATGCTTTATTAATTTGCATTACAAATATTATTACCATTAGCGAAAACTCAACACAAAAAGATTGATAGAAAGTTTAGAAGATATTATGCAAAGATTGAGGAGTATCTTACAAAAATATAGAACTGAAGAGATACCCGTGCATAGAAAAAAAGTTTCATCGAAATCAGCACCCGGTTCCCTGTGAAAAGCGAACTAAATCTGTCCAAAATGGCACGAAATCACGTTTTTGATCGGCCGCCATTGTTTTTGCAAAAGGCGTATGCCGGTTTAAAGTGTGGTAAAACCTTCTCACGCATGTATAGAACCAAGAAACAAAGTTTCCTCAATGTCAGTGCACCCGTTTTCCCGCAAAAAGCGAACAAATACAAGTCCATGAGCGTCACCGACAGCCAGAAATTGAGATAAGACGCGTTTCTGCTTTCCTATGGTATAAAACGTAAAAATACGCAAACATTTCATAATCCCAATCAATGCACAGACAAAATTCTAATTTTATTTATATAGATACTGAGCACAGCAAAAAGCGTACAAAGGAAAATATTCAAATCATTTGACTATAGAGAAAATATGTTACAACACTTAACATGTTTTACAAAGCCAAAAACTAAATAAATTAAATAAAAAAGATACTCAGATATTACAGGTTTTAGACAGCATTGGCAACTATGTGTTAAAGGAAATTGAAACAGCCTTTCAGACAAAAGCCATATTGCAGATGATAAGGCCTTCAATATGCTACTTGGTTTGTACCGTGGTACACAAAGAAACAGCGATCAAGGTTAGCTATCATACAATACAGATCCAATTCAATTCTGATCGATCCATCAATTCCTTTTGTTTTACCCGTTTCACATTGTTTAAGGTTACATGGATTCACAATAAGCTTAATAGGCTGGTTCAAATGTCTTGGGCATTACCTTTTAACAAAATTTGCAACATTCGTTACAATTGAAATTTTTTTTAACGAGGATAGAATCGAATTAAATTAACTTTTACACAAGCATTTAATTATAAGAGCGAGATACAACATACCTCTGAACATATTTGTGTGCTTGATATGGCAATTGAAAAATGTCTAAGAGTATTTTAAAGTCTGCCCATAGTTTTTTAAATCTTATTTGCAAATCCCACAGAATTAGATCAAATAAAATATGCAGTTAACATTTGTTGAAACGTAAACGAAACACAGCACAGCAGCAAGATCAGTGCTATTATATAAATTATATTAATAGCAAATTATTATATAAATAGAGAGACTACTGGAATGACGAAGCAGTGTGCATAAGATGATATGATCGGGAGTTATGCAAATGTAGATGAAGAATAAGAAAATGATTTTGAGTTCAAGCAGCGGTTCTTACTATCATTTATTAATTTTTAATGAATATTGTAGGTGGCTGGCATCATTAATTTAATGAAGGATGTTTAATATTACTTTAATTTTCATACTACATGAGCCAAACAAGTAAATTCTTTTTCATTAGAATTAAGTAGGACAGTCATTGATAGTAATCGCGGTTTATATAACTATGATTAAACAAGTTATAAATATTAAAAAATATGATACACAACAGAATTCTATATATATATTATTAAAAAATTCTGTATTGAAACCAATTTTTACAGACTAAGCACCGATTAAAATTAGACCACATTGCCATTGATCCTGATAATAATTGGTGAGACTGACAAAATTAATTATCTTCTTCTACCTATTTATATTTATTTCAAATATATTTCTATACACTTTCATGGTTAACAGTACACATTCATAATTGTCTGTTAATACCAATCTCATAAGTAACATATGCTAATTTCATTTGTTTTGATGCAATTTTGAACTAAAATTAAAACGTAATAGAAAATAGATTTTTTAATTATTTTATACAGTTTATAAAGCGAAATTTTATTCAATATGCAAGTAATAATTTTCGGGAAGTAATAATATTTCGGAAGTTTAAGTAATTGGGTAACGTATATATTTGGTTCAGTATTGCATCACTTATTAAGAAACTACCTTTAAGAAATTTATTACACTATTGATATGAAATCCAAAGGTGTTTGAAGGTGACAACATATTTTTGACATTTTGGTACCTTAAATTTAGGTAATGGTTAAGTGAGACGCATTCACTCATAATTAATTAATTTTAAAACCAATAAATTATTTAACGTATAATTTTATAAAACCAGTATTAAATTGAAATTATTTTATAATAGCGAAGGTTTCAAGTCGATAAAATTAAACTAACATAAATGCATTATAGACCCGCGGGTCTCGAAAATATCACTGTAGGCAAAGAGTTTTGTCAGGTAATGACTTTAAATGTTTTTACCGATAACATATACATTGTTTATATAACTAAAACCTCCAGTAAACTGATTAATTATCGATATAATATGCTTATACACGCCTGTATAGTGAGGTAGGATAAATTTGCTCTCTGCATTATAATAATCTGTAAATCACTAATTATCATTTTAAAGCACGACTGAAAATATTAAAGAATAAACTATTTTCTTTATGCTTTGAAAGCAGTAACCCAAAAATATCAAATTAAATTACCACAATATTTGTTAGGGTTACTCCAATATTTAGAGGAGATGAAATAAAATATATATTTTTCCTTGTAAGATATTTTATTTCTAACTCATTATTTCAGCTTCCGGACAGAAAGAGTACAAAACATTCCTCTTCAAGTACGTTTTAATATAATCGCTGTAAAGTAAAGAAAGATAAAGAGTCCTTGGAAATGTCAACATACCGTTGAAAGTTTGTCAATTGTTGGATAGTTCCTAGATTATTTTTTTCTCTTATAATATTTCTTTTATAATTACTTTTTTCCCACTTTTTCCCCCATTTTCCATGTCCAAACAATTTAAAATAATTTAAGATATTTTTGAGGAAAAAAGATAAAGATTATAGATTAAATACGATTTATTTAAATATATTTCAGTACATAGGATAACTCATTTCACATAAAGAAAGTTAAATTTGCATCAGTCTGTTTTAAGTAAAATCTTCAATTTGAAATATTTATTTAAATTATTATTTTTTTCCATCAAGAGAAGTTTTTGAGTGAAGTGTTACGATGTTTCCCAGTTATTGCAAGCCTCATGACCTAGCGTCTAAGGCGGCGTGTTCGCTTCTGGACTGGTAATGAGAGATTATTGAGCAACTCATCAGTCATATCCGACCTCACCGGTATATTACTGGAGAAACTTGAGCTTGAATGAACATCACTCGGGCTGCCAAATTACTAAACTTTACTAAAATATTATAAACACTATTTTAATCAAGTAGGTTATTTTAATTACATTATAATGTCACAATTTTGTATTAAATTTATTGTTTTAACAATTTGTAGACAGGATCAGGTAAATAAAATATTGCTTTAAATAATATTGGTCTAAATAATTGTCCCGCTGTAAAATAAATTGACCTTAGGTCTAAATTTTATTCATGGAATCTATAATTTATAGCACGGCATCACAGTCTATTAACATTAATATCAGAAACAATATATCACGGCTTTGAGAGGGTAAGACTATAGATTTATATTTATTATTCATATTTAATAAGACTTGTATATTTTAACCAAGCATAAGTCTATATTTAACACTCCTTCTAATTGATTTAAACAAATTATTAATGATTTGCAAGAAGCGTAGATACAAAATTGAACCTTTGTTATATGTGTTAACATGTCGGTAAGATGAAATGATTATAAGTAAGTAATTTTTGATGTTAGTTTTTCTTCTTACTAATCTGTCAATAATTTATTCTGAAGTATCATTACATCTCAATGATTATTATAATACAAATTAATAAGACATTTCAATTTTAAATAATAATCATTTAAGACTTCGTTGATTACTTGGCAGTTTTTTACCTAGCATGTCTCTTAAATCATGACTATGTGATTATAAAGCCGTTTTAATCATGTAGTAATAACTTTGCCAAAAATTATTATATTTATTATTAGTTTTTTACGAAATAAGATGTTAAAGAAAATGAACGTATAAGTTCTTTAACTGACAATTCAAGCAACTTCGATCCATTGCTACTAGAAGCATTACATAAACATTTATATTTTATGTTGAATCTAGTATATTTTTAAGGCACACTTAAATATGGCACTAAAGTCATTTTCTTTTGCGGGTTTGAGTTATTCTGAAATGGCTTGGTTACGAAAAACGATCACTCACTCTATACATAGCTGGGCTTTTAATATTGGTTCATATGCATTAGGATTGATGTGTCCATCCATCTTTTGACCAGAACTATTTAATACATTGATCTTTTGATATTTCTACAGTCTTTTAGCTAACATGACAATAAGGAGTGTTGTGGGGTTTTCTTATATATGTCACATAGTCTACGTAAAAATCTATTCCAGATAATAATAACTAGTTAATATTGAAAATCGGTATTTTCGAATGGAAATAAATACAAAAATAGTATGTTTGTTTCTTTTCTGTTGAACATATATGTTAGTAAATGCTCTATAACGCGTTATATTCATATAAAAAACCTGAATAAAATTAATTGTAACTTTATGGTAGGTCTTATGTATACAAAATACTATGCAAAATGTATAGTTCTAGGCTATACTATTATAAGTAAAGAAAACACACTTGTAGAATAGTGTATTGATTCGTTACTAATTTTAAACAAGTATACATTTGTACTGTAACACCTTTGTGTTTTTACTTGATTGTTTAGTGTGATTCTACTTGACTCCCGAACAAAACAAAACGTTTTAGCGAATTTCCCCTATAGGGAAGAAGCTATTACCGTAGGTCTCATGGTAAGACTTAAGCCCGAGACCATGATAACTTTTCATTTTGAGGTCCCCAAATGCCAAAAACACCATTCGTTCAAATTTTTATATATGTATATATATATATATATATATATTTATTTATATATATATATGTGTCCGTAAGCACGATAACTCTCGTAAAAGAGGTCCGATCTTAATGAAATTTGGTACAAATATGTAAAGTACCATTTATTTGAACGAGTTCAAAAACCAGATGAATCGCACCATCCGAAGGGGGTTTTTGGGGGGTTTTGTACCCCAAAAATGTGTTTTTTGGGGTTTTCATAGGTAATTTAAATTTAAATAAAATTTTAATTTATACCATTAGGTTTAGCTTAAAAAAACAAACAATTTGGTATTTTTATCATTGCTCTACGTCAATTGGTTACCGAGATATTGAAAGTGCTAAACACAGTACGTTGTCTAATGTTATTCTTATGGAGAAAAAGAAAAATTGTATATCTCGCTTATTTATGAACATAAACTGACGAAATTTGGTATATGGCTTCATATGGTTGTAGTTTATTGTTGTTTGCACAAAAAAACTATTTTTCGCCTATGGTTCCTGTAGCAGCAAACCTAGGTACTCGGTCCCATGTTATTCTTATGGAAAATACTTAAAATGTTATATATCGCTTATTTATGAATGTATATGGATGAAACTTGGTATGTGACTTCACATACATGAGATCTATTGGTATTTGCATAAAAACCCATTATTTTGTGTGCCTTGTTGCAGCAAACCTGCGTACTCATCCCCAATGTTATTCTTATGGAGATTAATTAATATTTTAAATATCGCTTGTCTGTGAATACATTTCTTACGAATCCTGTGAAGTGTTTTAATGTGTTATGTTATATGTTCATTCAAAATTCGCTGAGTATGCAGGTTTGCTGCGACGGGGGTATTTTTCAAATACGATTGTTTGTTATTATATTAAACATTATTTAACGCTTATTATGTTATCCTTTTGCTAATCCACAGCACCCACAAACCACAGGGACTCAAGTTAACAATTCCTTTTGGTTCCAACCTCTTCTTGAAAACTAAATTAAAATTGCTCTTTGACTCTTTTACGCAAACATGATAATGGAAATTATGGTTTAAAAAAGAAGATTTAGTTATCCGGTCTAACAACACCAGTGCAAAGTTATGAAATTATTTTATTCTTGTTTTTAATATTTCGTTTTCAAACAAACATTTATTTTGTACCATTATAAATGTAAAACAAAATAAGATGAATGTGTAACTCATATGGCTTCAAAGTTGTGAAGATCAACACTTCTAAATAATTTATAAGGACTTCTAAATTTATATATTTTATTTATTTTGGGTATCTGAGACCTTTTTACGATATGCAGTACAGTTTGCCTTTTTTCATAGAAAACCGATTAATTTCTTTAAATATATGTTCATAGAATGGTAACTGCCTGGTTTTTCTATATAAAAACGATTAACTTATATACATATACATGCCGAGTACGCTGACACTTACATATGTGTGGCAGGATCTGTACGCAACACTGACGAACGAGCCCCGCAAGTACTAGTGTTCACATTTCATTTGACATGCTAGAGTCCTGTCACCGGTTGACAATCTGTGTGAATTGTATTGCACAATTTCTAACATTGACTGATTAAATATTGGTGTCAGTGACGTAATCGACATCATTAAACATAATAGAATAATAAATAAACAATTTTTATAATACGGTTTGTTAAAATAAATAATTTAAAAACATTTTAAATGGCACTGTATACATTGCTTTAAAATATTACCGCATAATCTTATGAATTGTCAATTTGTACACAACAACACAATATTATGGGTTTTTGTGTGTATATATAACACGTATACGGTAATATATAACATGTATACTAAATTAGAGGGTATGTTCAAGGAAGTTATTGATTAATAATTTATTATTAAATAAACCCTGAAATGTTTGCATAACTATACATTTTACGTAGTACATTTTATTTACAATTAATATGTCCTGAATTTTAATAAATTAAATTGAATTAATCTGTAAAATCCCAGTTAGATCATGAATCATGAATACAACTACAGTTTGTGTGCCTCTAATGCTCCAGTTGAACTAAAGCAGTAATATTTCCATATATTTAGAATCATTCATTTATAGTATCATTCTTTTAAATTTGTAAAACGACTCAATATTTATTATACTATCAGTATTTAGTGTGATGATTATACGTTTTAAATGTGAAAACTGTTAGATATAAAATAAAAACTGTAACTTATTTTGATGGTAAATAATACCATCGAAAACATACCCTTGGATTACTAAAATAAACATAAAAATAACAAGCAATGTACAGTCATTATTCAAGACAGTAATACAAGGTAAGATATAAATGAAGTAATAAGACATGTCGTATTCTAATATTGTAGTGAGAGATGACTTTTCCAAGAGGCATCTTGGAGTAGTCAGTAAATATTTTATGGCACTATGATTCTACTCAGATAAAAATTTGGAGAAACTAAATAAAGTAAGACTATATTAAGTGTGAATATACTGAGTACTGTATAAACTATTTTAATGGCTTGTATTAAAAGAATCTTTCTTGTAGTAATTTTCTTTTGTATTAGTAAATACATATTAATAATGTGTGTTTGGGGCGGCAGACCACAGGTTACGAAGCTCTAAAATCAGTATTATGGAATTATATAAATAGATCAAATTGAATATTTAACAGCTTCTGATACATAAAATATAGGGCAAAAAAGAAAAAAAATTATACTGACATTATATATATAAAATTTCTACTGGAATGGCAACACAGCATGCCCATAACGCTGTGAGGGGTGTTGTATATTAAGGTGCATAAGAATAAAATTTACTTGAGCATTATATCCTACTTGTATATTATATGTAAAACAAATTGAAGTTTAAGTTGGCCTTCTTACTTGATATTCAACTTTGCCATTATCAAGTTGGCGATCATCTGTCTAGAAAACCGTATTGTACCAAGTAATCGGTGTTAAATATTATATAAGGGGCAAAACTAGATAATAATTAGTCATGGGATTGTATGGTGTTTATTACAAATGTATAACATAATTTGGTGTATTTAGTAAATTTTACAGAGTTTACTAAATTCTTGTGAATTGCATCATATAAAAATTAAAACTTTCTACAATTTATAACAATTTCATATAACAGTTAAATTGTAATTTAGAGGGATAAGGCCCAAAATGAATGCCAGCAAAACGTAAGAAAAACGTATATTATATTCTGGAGTATTTTTTTTTAATAATACAGTTTTAGAAATAAACATTAAATTATATACCCTTTTTTCCAGTTTTTATTTCTTCTCTTGCTTCAGTAACACTGTTATACCATGAAAATTGTAAAACAAGTAAGTAATACCTTTAAAATTAATTTAACACATTTATTTATGGAATTCCGATTACATTTTGTAGTTGCAATGGATACTGGAAATGGTTATCAATTCTAACAAATAATTTTTGATCCAATCGTACTTAAACAATCAGTACCTCTTCTTGGTGAACCAACATATTAGGATTTGACTTCTCTGTACAGGCTGCAATACTAAGAATCAATCAATGATTCCATTGTGTTTTTGTTGACACTCACTGGCTTTTGTATCGAAAGTGGAACAGGGAAAACAAAGCAGAGCTTTTGATGTAAAACTAAAGAAATACTTGAATAGATATGCCGTTTTTAAATCCCATATTGTGTATTGTAATACATTTAATTTAGACGTTTTTGTTTATAGAAATCCATTTATTTATAATTAAGTAGCACAACAAATAACCACCATACAGCGCTCTGCGGAGATAGTTTAGGTGAGGTTACTATATTTTTTTGTAAACTGCAGCCTAAACTTTTTTACTCGTAAATCCATTTTTAGAACTCCAATTTAACACTGTAACCACACATTTTTATTTAAATTATATCTGACTGAATTTTAATTGAGTGAGCCTTTATTTTTGCTTTTATACACCTCGAAACACCTATTTTAGTCGGGGGATCATTAGATAACAAAATACACACAATCCACCTTGAATTCATGAATATATTTAAACGATTAACCGATTAAACCTCTGTTGTTTCATGGTGTTTTCCGAGTTATAAATCACAAGGCAAAACCACTTAATATAATGTTTTATATTAGTTTTTATATTAGTCGATATTTGATACCATTGTAAAACTCTTTACAGAGTAAAGTCTACTATTTCCTATTTTTTTTAATGCAAATTAGGCGCCCCCTGTGAAGAACGCTGCGCCCCGCTGTGATGTACATTAGCCTCCCGCCGCTGTTCGTTGTTGTTCGTTTTGTTTACCTGAGCCACTTATTTTACTTACTCCGACAAGGAAAGCCACTATACGAAATTTCTACGAACACAAGATAGTAAAATACTAATAATTCCCCAAATATATATATACATGTTATGATTTCTTAAAGACTTTATGAATTTAGCTTTTTTGGACGGTACTATACCACTGATATCGCTGTAAACCTGAAAATGCTGTGATTGTTAAATTGTAGTTAATGGTCCATAATTACACCTATGTAAGTTTTTTTGCTACAGATGTTGTAACCCTAAATATACGTTTTAATTACTGAGCTTCGTTTTAATTGAATAAACCTAATTATTTTATTTTATTATTGTATTATCAGTTTGCTGGCCTACATATAAAAAGTCATGGTTGTTGAGTGGTCTGTCAATATTTGCTAAAAATCCTAGATTTATGATAAAGCTTAATGAAATAAAAGATTACCAACACACCTATGTTGAAGTTCAATTCTACGTAAACGCTAATCAACAATTTATTTATTTTATTAATTAAATACAAACACTTTCCCAAATAAATCGTATTTAGATAAAGGAGATATTTTTCAGTTTTCAGAGCAAATTTACTGTGGCAGTTTTATTAGAGATATAAAACTGCTTTAGCTCATTCTAAGTGTCAAATCGGGAAACCATTTTATAATAAATATCTTTATATATAAATTATTTGCCTGTTTATTACTAAATAATGTTTATAACTGTTTATAGTTCAATTATATGTCACGTAGGAGGGAGCTATAAAGAGTCAGAAAAACAATTATGAGTGTGTCGTGAGTTATAACAAGACACGTGTGGCCTAGTTTCAATTGGCTGAAAACGTCTGTTCTAAGTGTTCTCTTTTGGGCTTATTTTACTCGTTAAAATATATTCAACCTTCACTCCCAGCTACATTCAAACTGAATAGTAATTATGAATAACTTACGGAAAATGTAAAAAAATATAACAAAATCACGTAAAATGCAATATAAAACCGAACTATATGAAACCAGAAAAACTGTAAATTTTATCTTGTGTTAGTATAAACTGAGAAAAATATTGGTTATTTAATCTATATTTGATGGTTTATGTATTTTGTCTAGTGTATTTATTTAATCTTGAAATGATAACGATTGTCATTAGATTCTACTATACTTCAAAAACTTTTTGATTTCGAAAAAGTTTATATGGGGATAGTCACATATAAGACAAAAGATTCAACATTGGTTCAACTAGGTAGATGTCAATTATGGTAGATTTAGGATTTATTTGTTATTTGTATTATAATTACAGTTCAACTTGCTCAGCACTATTAAGGTCTCCCCGATAACTAAATTTTGTGTATTAATTTATGTCAGCACTAAGTAATTTACAACCAATGCATACTTCAGTAAATTCCATAATGCTCAATTTACATAAATTTTAACCCGTCAAAAAGTAATAAATATCCAAAACTAGGTTTAAAAACACCTTATGTTGGGTGTTGTGGCTCAAGGGAGCGTAATTATCACATACCGGTAGCAACATTTAGTTATTGGCGAGGTTCGAACCCAAAACATCTTGAACCAAAGAAACGAGATTTAACCACCCCACCATGGCCGCATAACGTCACAAGTTCTATGACAGTTTATATCATGATACTTTACGAAACAGAGATTTCGTTTGTTTTACCTTGGTCTAAATCTTTAACAGAATGGAAGTACTAACCGATGTCGCATTGACGTTGGACGGTGTTCGCTCTACTTTGTGACAAGTGTTTAGGCTCCTAGTCCTCCTGACCCTTAGGTCCCTCCTTAACAAACATTATCATAAGCACGGTGGTTAACCTGACCGAACCTGACAGTCATGTTACAAACTGTCATAAAATTTAAACCAACTAAAAACATAAGGTCAGAGAATTAACATGAGAATAATGAATCATGTTCTTGATTTTATTTTGTTTTTATATTGATAGTAAAGAATTATATTTTTCTCGTGAATTTTAATGTAGTTTTATATAATAGCGTTGTCATTTGTTATTACTGATTTCATTGGTGTTCATTGGTGTAGCGGTAAAGGCAGCAAAAGTTAAATCAGCGGCACAACCGTGGGTTCGAGTCCCAGCCCTGGCCAGTAAATAGTATCAGAACTGTGACGGCTCACGCCTTGCTTTGCTGGATGCTGCACACACATCTGTAGAGGGGCCAAATGAGGCAAATAAGATCACAAAACTGGAAACTGGACCATAGCTGTTGATTTGCAATATGTCGGTTTTATTTCTACCACATGACCCAGTAACTTTATAAAGAGAAAATACTGAACATTTATTAAAATAGCATTTACAACAAGCGTGTGTACGGTTAGGGTAAAACCGTATGACGGCAACTAATACATTCCCATTCGGAAGCATTTTAAAAGTAAATTAAATACATAATCATCTAATTAAATACCTTTATAATACCTTTAATAATGTTTTATGTAGGTGTCTCTATACTTATATAAAATTAAAATGAAATATGTAACAATATTTTAAAGAAACTATTATATAGAAATAATTTGTATATTCTCAATAAATTGCATCGTTTCTAAAATGAACACTGCGTCAATATAGTACGTGGATTACGGCCGCAACACGGTTGCCAACAATAAAAGAAGCGGTGCAGAGCAGATCAGAAGCTTCGCCACGAGCGTCAGGCTTCATTCTTTCTGACACTCGAGATGTAACGTCTGTCTGATGTAGCTTTTGTTTTATTTCACACGTTCCACCCAAAACGTACCATTAGATGATATAAAATATCTTTAATATCAGAATTAGTTTATCTTAGTAATTTTTTATTTTTTTATTATTTAACTTTAAAGACGAACTCCTTGTGAGGCTCATATTGTAGGTAAATTTGGTGGAAACTGTAATATTGGTTAAATAAATATGAAATAAAAAGAAATTACCAATATAAGATGTTTTTAATTTTTAAATATTGGTAAATGTTTTTAATTTCAGATTAGTTATTAAACAAATTTTACACTTTTCACTGAATAAGTGTTTTATTATTTTTTAAACAAGTTAAACAATATAATTATTTTTTGATACAAACTATTACTTTTATTTTATATAATATGTTTTATTATTAGAATATAGGTTCCTACTGTATTTGTATTTAAACGTATGTTAATTACGTATGCTAATGCTAATGCTGTGTTTGATATATTTCAAACAAATCTCCATCCTTTTTTCTGTACGGTTATAAATATGTTTAGTGATTCGTGCTACTGCAACTGTACAAGTCAAATACTATAAAATAAAATAACATGCAATAATTATGAACTAGTCCTTAACTCACATCGAAAAAATCGACAATGTAACAAACATGATTACGATACATGTTAGATTTATTTTTACTTTCATTAGTTGTGTGTTTTATTTTTGTAAAGTCTACCAATTAGACATTACACACTCCTGTAGCCAACCCTCTATAAAATGACACAAATAAACTACCAAGTATTGAAGCGTGACGTTATGTAATGTCTTTCTTAATATATTAAATGCCAGACCTATCTTTAAATTTCATATGATTCTACCACGTTAAACTTACATCTTGTAGGTAATGTGTTATATTCATCATATTGACTTTTTGAAAAAATTAAGCTTTTTTAAAAATAAGTATTTAACTACACTATCAGAAAACTATGAGAGTAATTTCCTAAGAGAAATTATTCTACTTAAACAAAGTTAAAAGTTTCATATGTCCACTGTGAATAGTTGAATTGTTCTTTATAGAGAAATGTAAGCTCTCTAAACAATCAAAAGTCCACTAAACCTCAAAACACAGTTCAAGTTATAAAATATGTGTATTATTTTTTACTATATTTTTCCGTGTAGTTAAAACAATTGGATTTACAGTTTAACTGGTATTAAAAGTCAATGAGAAACATTAGTCAAACGAATTCCAAAAAGATGGTGTAAAGATAAAGATCAAGAGGTAAAATTATGAATCGACTCAATAGCTGCCTTCACAATATCCGGCTCCGGTTTAGTGACATACTATGACGAAAATCGCAAACTTTAAAGGAAATTTCATAACTAGTGTAGTTTTCATTCTATACTTAAAATTGAATGTGCAATTACATGCTACGTAGGAACAAATAATTTGTTTAGTAGCATGATACGTGTTATTAAATTAAACATGATAAATAAACTACGTCTCACAACAGGGGTGCCTAGGAAGTAGCTACGAACACTTAAACTTCCATATAACCCTTATGTTTATACGGTTTAAAAATTAAAACTCCTAAGTATTAACGAACCAAATTTAGTTTTAAAGCGATGGTTAATAACTCTGTATTTGTGTAAAGTGTTGTTTGAAACAATCATAATGTCTCTATTGAAGGACTTGCATAATTTTTAATCAAATAACCTGTAATATAAAATAAAGTTTTTATTTCTGAAATAATATCTATTCCTCGCACACAAACAAGGAAGTAGATAAGGATTAAAACAATCTAGATTACTTTTTGCAATACATTTGAAGCTTTGAACGATCACAATAATATACAAATAACACATGCCTATTAGAACGTTCTGTTATTTGAGAAATATTTAACCCTTTAGAGTCATTACGATGATTTATTTTTGGATTTTCCATGGTAAAATACATTATGGTATTATATTCGGGGGTGGGGTGGGGTATTCTAGTGTACTTTTCAAACACCAATCCACTACTTATAGAATAAAATAAAGTTATTAGAGTAATGGTTGGTGTCCGGAAAGCTGAACACACCTTTCCAATACTAAACCAGTTGGGAATCTTACCACTAAGATATTGGTAAGTTTACCGGGTTTTAAGAATATCTTTTATTAGAGGACGCCATATACGAGGTAATAGTAATATTTATTTTAGTAGGTTAAGGTCACAAAATTTGTATTAATGTCAAATATTGAAGCTTCTCGTGAGATTTTTTTTCATTTAGCTCTTTAAAATTATATAATCAACTACCCATAAATGCGACATTATCTGAAAACCTACATAAGTTTTTTAATTAACTGAAATCTTGGTTAATTTTACATGAATAAGTTTAATTATTGTTTTTATAGACTAAATTTGGAATTCTATTCTTTTATTTAATTTAATTATTATTTTACTGTTTTTTTTATTGTAGCTGTACTATAAATTATTGTTCCAAGCACTCCTGAACTGTTTTTTTTTCAACATGTTTTGTCGTTATTTAAAATTTGAAATCAGGGTGAGAGCTCAGCACTGGCACTAAACCTCTTTGAGTGTGATGGTATCTCAACAAGTTTTCTAATGAGGTACCTAACCACACATTTGTCCTAGTTGTCTTTTATTTTGATTTACTTGTTGTTACATTTTTAGTTTAGATGCAATTGTTTTTGTTTATTTATATTTTTTTATGTAAGGGGCTATTCATATTTGTATTGTATTGTAGAGGTATTATTTATAAATGATGCATAAATAGTAATGTTGTATGACGTATTATTGTATTGTAAAAATATGCATAGTAATAATAATTAACTATGAACATCTCCAAGTATTAATTAATGTAAAATGTTATATTATGGAAATTGTGTAGCAATACCAATTTTTAAATTCTTAATTGTGTTCATTTGGTATTCTGTATATTCTTGACGATCCACTGTCAGATTCAAAGAAGCTCCATGCAGATATAAATGTGGAGCTTCCAAAGCGATGGACACCGGTGTCGCTGATAGAGTTACTAGTTTAATCACTCTCCAGCTGTTATTGTTGATCGTGCTCCCTTAGCTTCAGTATCAATTAGTCAGTTTATAAACTGCAATAATCATATTTGGTTACAATTGTTCATTTAGAGAGGACGTTAAGGAATTTATTAACAGTATTTTGTATTTGTCTCATTAATAACTGGTGTGACTTCTTGACAGAGGTATTCAAGTCCCAATAAATATATTTAGCTTTGTTTATGTTAGTATAGGGTAAGAACCAATGTGACTTAAAGTTAGCTAGACGTATTTTTAAATGTTTTGCTATAACAACAGGTAGCAAATCATAAACTAATTCGATTGTTTTATATTATGTATCATAAATCTTATAGGTATTTTATTATTTAATCATATACAAACGGATTCACATATAATTAGAATATTTTATCTTTAGGGGGATGAAAAGAATCACACTTTTCCGTGATGGTCAAACACTAAATTTATATAGTGTAATGTATTTTTTTATTCATATATAAACTGTTTCACAAATAATGAGGATACTTTATTTTAAAAATAAATGAATGGAAAGAATCACACTTCTCCGTAATGGTCAAACACTACATTTAAATTAGTAACTATCAAGTTTGGATTACTTAACTTGACATATAAATTGTATATGTTTTTTTAGTACAATCTTTATAGACCAAAATCATAATTTGTTTAGTTAATTTATATTTCAATACCCCCGTCGCAGCAAACCTGCATACTCAGCGAATTTCCAATGAATATATAACATAACACATTAAAACAATTAACAGGATTCATAAGAAATGTATTCACAAACAAGTGATATTTAAAATATTAATTATTTTCTAAAAGAATAACATTGGGATGAGTACGCAGGTTTGCTGCAGCAAGGCACACAAAATAATTGGGTTTTATGCAAATATCAATAGAACTCATCTTAGTGAAGTCACATACCAAGTTTCATCCATATACATTCATAAATAAGCGATATAACATTTTAAGTATTTTCCATAAGAATAACATGGGGACCAAGTACCTAGGTTTGCTGCTACAGAAACCATAGGCGAAAAATTGTGTTTTTGTGCAAACAACAATAAACCACAACCAGATCAAGCCATATACCAAATTTTGCCAGTTTATGTTCATAAATAAGCAAGATATACAATTTTTCTTTTTCTCCATAAGAATAACATTAGACAACGTACTGTGTTTAGCACTTTCAATATCTCGGTAACCAATTAACGTAGAGCAATGATCAAAATACCAAATTGTTTGTATTTTTAAGTTGAATTCAATGGTATAAATTAAAATTTGATTTAAATAAAATTACACATTTATAACACATTTTTGGGGTACAAAACCCCCCTTCGGATGGTGCGATTCATCTGGTTTTCGAACCCGTTCAAATAAATGGTACTTTGCACATTTGTACCAAATTTAATTAAGATCGGACCTTTTTTACGAGAGTTATCGTGCTTACGGACAAACACACACACACACACACACACACACACACACACATATATATATATATATAAATTTGAACGAATGGTGTTTTTGGCATCTGGGGCCCTCAAAATGAAAAGTTATCTTGGTCTCGGGTTTAAGTCTTACCATGAGACCTACGGTAATAGCTTCTTCCCTATAGGGGAAATTTGCTAAGATACATATTTTTCATGTAATAGTTTTTTATTCTAATTATATAATTTTAAGTTTGAAAATATATATATTTTTAATGATATTATTTTATATACCTAAAACTATTCCCGTGTTTTACGAATAAAATATTGTTTTGAGTAAAGATAACCCGGCTTCAGAGATAGCCAGGTAAAACGAACCAAACTATTTGTTGCTAAAGCTTCAGAGTGATTCCTATTGTTCTCCTTGCCTTTCTTTAGTTCACAATTGACGTTTTATAAGATATATTCTCTCTCTGATCTACTAAATTGAGCTCTCAAGACAGCTACCTTTGGATTAGGTTATTTAAAAAATAAATAAAAAAGTCTGTTACTATTAGTCCTAAATCTACAATGATTATATTCGTTTCGTTTTCACTATACCCCTTGCATATGAAAACAATTAATTTACTTTTACAAATAAAGATTGTTTTTTAAATTATAATTTAAGACGAGTTAAGAGATGGTTAAAAGCAAAATTTTAACTGGGAATCAATAGAGGGATTAAAGGAAATATGTACTCGCTACTTGAGAGAGAAAACAACTTTTAAAATGTGTGCTAAATAAATTGGTAAACTAGACTTCTTTATTGGCATATAAAGCTTAAAATTAACAGACAACTTGCATAGGTGTTTGAAAATTATGTTTGCCAATTGTGCAAGTCAGTGTCCACACAAAACTTAAATTATGTCAATACGTATGTTATTTCATTGATAGCTGTGTATATTTTAAATTATGTTATAGTAAATCAACAGCATACGTGGATAATTTAGTTAGCATCACTTCAATAAATAAATTAAATCTTCTGTTAATTTAATTAATGCACTTCGTGCAAATTACAAAACGTTAGTGACAAAATATGTAAAATTTAAACAAATGTTGGTTAATTCATTAAATGCATGCATGTATTAAACATATAAACAATAATTACTTAGGTTGGGTTTTCTTGAGTTTTATACTGTATTTGAGTTTATTTAACATGGAATCTCTTTTATTTCTTTTATTTTTACAAAACCTCAACTGACCATCACTATTGACCAATAGGCCTGTGTGGCGATCTAAAGACAGCGAGGTACCGTAACGGTAATATTCACAAGGACAAGGCAGTGGTGTTTGATCGTGAAAAGGTATCATAGTAATCAGCCGGGACCGAACCTACGCTTAACCATGACTGACTTGCGAGGCCAGCGCTCTACCTGTGAGCTGCCGCTTCCACGCATTTAGTTTTCAAATAATAAAGTTTCGTTTGGTGTTGATAAGAAGGGATAACAGCTAACGAACTTTGAATCAATAACCAAATTTAAAATTAGAATCTTTCATTACTTAAAAATGTATATAAATATATAGTTTAATACATTTATTCTTTTAGCACATTAGCTTTAGTTCTGCTAAGCTTTAGTTATCGATGTTTTAGAATCATTCGATTGTGCAATGTATCCCTAGATTTTAACTACTTTGCGTTTGACTACTGTTATCAGGAGATTTAACTGCTTCGTGGGTTATTTAAAAAAGTAAAATAGTTTTAAACAGCGCTTTCCCAGTTAGGCCTATTTTATTCTAAAATAAAGCAAGAATATAATATGTTTAGAATTGTTGTGTAATGTATGAAACAATGAGTTCTTCAATCATAATGTCACAATCGCTTGGCAGTAGCGTTTAAAATTGGAGTCTTTTGTTTCTTGGCACGCACAACTTTTATGATTGAGCTTCTCTCTAAAACAGTTGTTGAGAACAACTAAAAACCGTGTCTGCCTGAGATGGATTAATAATTTCAGTTTAATCAAATTAAATGTTATTATACGTATTACCAAACATCTTGGTTCGTCTATGACAGTTCAATTAAACTTATGTTGCAGTGCATAATAAACATTTGGAAATGTGTTTATTACATAGAACTGGGCATAGAATAATACATTTACAAAAATGAGTAAGGAATATTATATAAATGTTAGCCAATATTTTGTTGGGCATTCAAAGATCACGTTTAAATAGACTTTAAGGTTACTAATTTGCATTACAACTCTTATTACCATTCAGCGAAAACCTAACACAAAAAGCTTAATAGAAAGTTTGGAATATATTATGCAAAGATTTAGGAGTATCTTACAAAAATATAGTGTTGAAAAAAATTATAGTGTCACGTGTTGAAAATATACTGTATACTGTGTACAGCTATAGGTGTGCAAAGGAAAATGTTCAAATCATACGACCTTAAATAAAACATGTTAAACAACAGTTAACAACACAGAAAAAAGGGTATTGTTGTTGCAACCAAATGTTTTTGTCATATTTATTTTGTTGAGGAAACAAAATATATATTGTTAGTAGTAACACAACCATTTGCTTGTAACAACAAAATGGAATTGTTCAAACATTTTGTCTTCCCAACAAAATATTTTGTCCTGATATTTTTCTAAAGCTACAATAGAAAAATGCCTATTTATGCAAATGGTAATATAATATCATATCTAAAACTTTATTAGTTGTAGTTAAGTCATCGTACCAAACAAAACTTTTGTTCATTCAACAATATATTTTTTAGGAAAAACACAATGTCCTAAACGAAATAACGATAAACAAATTAATTTGGTTATTTCAACAAATATTGTTGTTGTCCGTATTCCAACCAAAATATTTCGTTGTTGTAACTTTTTTACAACAAAATCGTTTTTTATGTGAACTGTTACAAAGTAAAAAAAACTAAAGAAAATCAAGAAAAAAGGTACTCAGATATTACAGGTTTTAGAGAGCATTGTCAACAATATTTTAAAGGATATAGAAACAGCCTTTCAGACAAAAACCATATTGCATATAATAAGGCCTTCAATATGCTACTTGGCTGGTGCCGCGGTATACAAAGAAACAGAGAACAAGGTTAGCTATCATACACTACAGATCCAATTACATTCTGATCGATCCTGCAATTCCTTTTGTTTTACCTGTTTCGCATTTGTTGAGCTTATATGGTGCCATAATAATCTGGAACTGGTTATAATACCTGAGGCGGTAACTTTTTTTAAATATTCGATGTCAGAATGAACTTCTTTAATGAGCATAGACTGAATTTTATAATCTTTTACACAAGCAATATTTTGGAAAAGTTAGATCTAAAATAGCTTGAAAAATGTTTGTGGGTTTGATTTTTTGGCAATTAAAGGATGTCTAGAAGTATACTACTCGTCTTTTAAGGTCTGCCCATAGGTTTTCAGATCTAAATTTCAAATTTCATAGAAATGGAACAAAAGAGCAACAACAGTTTGCAAACGTTAAGTAAATAGTGACTACTGGAACGGCAAAGCAGTATGCATAATATTTTATGATCGGGAGTTATGTAAATTTAGTAGCATAATAAGGATATGTTCTTGAGTTCAAGCAACAGGTCTTACCAGAGTTTATTAAATTGAATGAGTATTGCAGTTGTAAACCTGTATGATCTGACATAATAAATTTTATGGTGTTTGTCCAATATTATTTTAATTTCCCTAAGTATGGGGCCCGAAAAGTAATTAAATGATTATGCAAATTTGTTTTCATTAGTAAACTAGAACAGTCATTGATAGAAATTGCAGTTTATATAACCATGATTTAACAAGTTACAAGTATTAACAAAGTTTGATGTACTATTTTCCTCACGCTGTGTAAGCAGTAACCCGAAAAATCGGCAGGAATATCAGGATAACACCAATATTTTTAGGTTAGTATTTAGAGCAGATTAAATAAATTATTTATTTTTCCGTTAAAGTAATTTTGTTTCTAACTAATGTTTACAGCTTTGGAACAACAGGAGGAGAAAATCGTTATTCTTAAAATACGTTTTAATATAATCGCAGTAAAGTAAAGAAACTTAGAGTGCCGTTGGAAATGTCAACATACCCTTGAAAGTTTATTCTTGATGGATAAATCCTTGATTGTTTGTTTTTAGTTATTTTATAATAAAAGAGGTACATTTAAGGTATTAAACATATTTCTATCTGTTACCCACCCTTTCTCCCCCAATTTTCATTAACAAACAATTTAAAATAATTTTTTTATTTTTTCAAATGGATAAAGATAGGGTATTGATTTAATATGATTTATTCAAATATATTACATTAATTTATCATGAAGAAAGTGAAATGTTTATTTGTCTGTTTGAAATAAAATCGTGAAAAAGAACGATTTTTATATTATTTAATGCTTCGTTGGACAACTAAATAACAAATTGTGACCCAACAACTTATGTACCAAGTATTTTTGTAGTTTTATAAAAAGAATTATAAAATACGTTTAAACTTTGTTGGAAAATCTGAATCTGGAAAGCCATGTATTGCAATAGTGGAATAATTATATTCGACTGTTGACAAATTTCCAACCACTTACGTTGTCTTTGATTCTGAAATACAATTAAAAGTTTAGTTTTCGTTTCCTGTTGTTTAATTGCTCTTCTTAGTGAAAGGTAAATCTTATTACAAAATTACTCTTGAAGACTAATAGAGAGTCTCTGCACGCAATATAACACTAAAATCTTAAATAATATTTACGTCTGTCTAATTTATTTTACGTTACATCATTTTTAAGGGAACCTCGTAACACTTAAAGTTAAAAATTGCTCTTGATAAAAATTTATATTAAATAGTATGATACACCACTTACAATGATTATATTCAGTAATTATACCATTTGAAATCGTAAAATTATTTTACATTTCATAATCGTGTTAATCTTTGCTATGTAATTTTGTAATATAACTTTATAAGATACGATAAATACTATTTCAAATAGAACCTCTATTGTCATTGTTTTGGCCCTAAAGTAATATAATACTTCACGAGTCCGTTTGTTCAGACTCATATTTGTAATTAGTTTAAAAAAATGATTTATCAACTAATTACTCTGAAAGCTTTTGAAACAATTCGAAAGGGACACAATGAGGGAGTTATTTTTTCTTATGCACTCGAATAAACTAATGGGGAGGCTGTAAACTTAAAAGATTGGTTTGATATATTTAAGGTAACATTATTTTCATTTGGATACGTCCAACCACAAAGGACACAATATATAAATGTAAGAATAAAAATAAAACAAAAAATACGTTAAATTTAAACGTTATACATCGTCATTAACAGGGACACTGTATGTTGCTTTAATTATTGATCACATTAATAATTAAAGCAACAAAATACCTTTAAGCGTTAGAGATTAGACACAAAATGCCACAAAAATACCTTCTAAAATACCTTCAAAATACCTTATAAAAACAAATTGTTTTGATAGCCTCATATAATAATGCACCCATTTTAAAATAATAGTTTTTGAGGTTTTATCATTGAAACCATTTATTAATACATTATACGTGTCACTTTATTCTGTTTTGTTTTAATATGTAAGCTGAACTTTGAAAATACTCATAGATAATGGTAGTGATTATAAGGGTATAAGTGATTGCATCAATGTCCTTAACATGTCTTGATTCCCCTATTAAATTTATGCCATAATTTGACTTTCTCACTTTTGAACTCTTAAGTAGTTTCTAATTGTTATTTATTTATTTTTCAATAGTTTCTAGCGTAAAAATAAATAAGAAAATATAAACAGTTAAAGACATAAATAAAATTCTCGTGCATTGGAATTAGAAATACAATTCCTGACTTAGCACCGAAAATAACAAAGTTATTATTTGTTTCCCTCGTTCAAAGATATTTTGTGTTGTACTTTACTATATTATTGGGATTCACTTAATGTATTTATATTCTGGGAATAAATTATAAAACCCTCAGAGTTATATTTAATTCTTGTAATATGTTTATAAACATTACAATAAAATCTAAAAAGTACAATGAACGATCAAATACAATAGCTTATAAAACTAGTTATTAAATATTAAACGTTATATATATATATACTTTAAGTTAAGTATATATATATATATATATATATATAGTGAGGCAGATAAGGTAGTTGAGCACTCACGACCGAAAATAGAAGCTAAGATGTTTTGGAAAGACTAGAGAGTTTCATTGATCTGTGAAATGTCCAGCAAAATTGGTACATCAGCTCTGTGTGCTCACAAGTCTCCACTCAACATGTCACTCGCTGATCTCAGGTTATTGAAAGTATATTTAAACCTGATTGACGACCTTTGGTATAACTGAGATACCACGACTCATAATGATCCATTGGAAATTATACAGAGTTCTTCACAAGACTCTCTGTCTCACATGAAGCTTGAGGAACAGTGGAAGCACACAAGGAAAACCCAATTTCATCCCACTTTAGGACGACTTAACAAAAGGACAAGAGATAAGCTGCCATCCAAACACCAGTCCTCTTTCCTACTAAAATTGAATTCAATAATTATTTTCAAAAAGTAAATCTAAACTGAATGTTCTCTAATGAAATGGATTACATTATTCAGAAAAAAATTGAAACCATTTTGAAGGAATAAAATAGATTAATATGTTTATAAAATAACATTTATTTTCTACAGATCATGTAATGAAACCATAATAGTAAACTAGTTTTAACTTTTTTTCACATGAAAATTGGAAGGTACTTTGAGTATGCTCAGACGTCAGAATTTATACAATTCTTTCTTTGTGTAATAATGGGTTGACTAACCAGTAAAATATCCCAAATTAAAATAACACTAATTAACAGGATAGCTGATACATTTTGCATACTGACCTTGTCCTGTTTTTTTAACTTCATGGTTTTAAAAACCAAATTACGGCTGCAATTTTATCCATACCAAATTATAAAGTTCATATAATCCAAAACTAAATCCTAAACAACTATTTATTTATCAGCTTTGGTAACATTGTGTGTACTGAATAACAAATGCTCATGACCAAGAGGAAATCTGGAATGTTTAAAAGATAAATGTTCTACTTAACAATAACTTGACAGTATACAATACCATGAAACTTCCCTGTCAACGTTCACGGATAGCGGCATGGTGTAGAGGTTAGAGCTTTAAATTAAGTCCGAGAGTCTCCAGATTCAGTCTCTGTCAACCACTAGTGGTTACTACCTATGGGAAAATGTAGCAACCCTGTACTTCAGAATTCATCTTAACCTGTATATCAGCCAAACTGGAAAAGATTTACTGGATTTGAGGCGGGGATATCCATGATATTTATTTTAGGCTAAAATGAATGTCTCATTTAAAGAAAAACACTTTTCGTTTTTATATGTTTTTTTAATTTGATTTTTGAAACATACAAATTTCAATTTCAATTAAAGTTAGGTAAAATCTTACCAAAGATTAAATGAAAATTAGCCTAAATCAATGAAAGTATTTAGCCTATCTAAGAATGAATAGACTAATATTTATTGTAAAAATCCATGTTACAATATTTTATTGCAAAAATGCTAAATTACTATTCATTTATCTAAAAAAACAAATATATTTAACTAAACCTTAACTAAAGATACGATAAATACTATTTCAATTAGAACCTCTATTGTCATTGTTTTGGCCCTAAAGTAATATAATACTTCACGAGTCCGTTTGTTCAGACTCATATTTGTAATTAGTTTAAAAAATGATTTATCAACTAATTACTCTGAAAGCTTTTGAAACAATTCGAAAGGAACACAATGAGGGAGTTATACAAAGTAAAGCAACAGAATATTAGCAACAATAATGCGTTGTTGGGACTTTTGCGTTGATAACTATTTTATGGAATAATGGATATTGTTTGGTGCTCAATTAATGTTTAAGCACTACATATAATATAATTGATTTGAGTAGAATTAGAAAAATATCAATGTTATGGCTTAAAACTACGGACTTTTTAAACTGCCCAAAGTACCTAGTGGCTTATAGGATTTATAATTTAATTACCCTATTCCCTCAACCTTAACCTATAGCTTCATATAATTACAACAATTTAACGTTAGTTATTTAAATAATATTGATATATTTTTTCTTTACTATTTTATCATAAAGTAAATTATTTTTTTTGTGTTTCGATTTTATCTTGCATCCAATATCAATTTGAATCTAAGATGATGGCAAGATTTTTGTAGAGGTCAAGTACACATTTTAGTACGTTAAAAGACGGTGACTTCATTAAAGTACTTGGATAGAAATAAATACCTTGCTAATAGTACTTTACTATTATGTTCATGATATAAAATGCAATCACACTGAATTATTTTATAGTTAAATACCTTCTCATACAAAATAAAAAATTTGATTGAATACTCATAATCCTGAAAGTATTTAAGATTTTTTATGACGTAATTAATTGCCTGCCGGTTTACATTATAATATATTAGCTTTGCACATTTTCGTAAATGTAATAGTTATATTTGTTAATTTCATAAAACAAAGCAATTAAGCTCTTTGTTACCTTTTAAAACCGGTGAATTTCTCGATTTAATGTTTACGGACTAAAACTTTATGGTCAGTGCAGTTTACAGCTTTGGACAAAACAAAACTTTTAATTGCGTAACTGAAACTGCACACAACAAAGGCATTGAAATTGCGTCAACAATGTCTCAACTTTTTATAATAGGTTTTATTTTTAACGCATGAAATTAAACTTGAAATTCAGGACAATTACATTGTGTACGGGCTTTAAGTGTTACTTTGTCTAAAGGAAATCCCTTTTGCTACTTTTTGATTTATTTTATCTTCATTATGTTATTTTAATGTTGTTAATTATGCTTGTAGGCTATAGTGTACTGATATTATTAATTTACGCTTTAGAATTTGAATTCGTACTATAATCTTCCATTATATTTGTTGGGCCGCTTAATATGTCAGACTACGTTATTCATTTTTTTATAGTTTTACAGTTAAGGTCCCATCCATCTTATTCGAGTAACTATCAGTGTAATCAATAACTTTGTTATCTTTAACATTAAATATTTTATTAGTTTAAAGGTGTAAAATTTATTAAATATAGTTTGGGAGGGATGATACAAAAATCAATTAAATTAAACAATCTGTTTTAATTATAAATAACAGATTTAACTACCTTCACATAATTACAAACTATAACATACACTCAACAACGTTAAACATCATTGAATTAGGAAGGTGTGCTTTACCACTGTTTATGTATACATTCTTACAGTTAGATTTTGATTTTAGTTAACAAAACAAAGTATCTTTAAATAACAGTTTTAATCTCCATGAGTTGTTTTTTATTTTTTGAATTTAAATTAAACTGATCATTTGGAAGTAAAAACAATTTATCCAGTGATAAAATAGATATGAGAAAATGGAGTGTACATGAAAATAAGGTACTTTTAAACCGGACCACATCATCATGTGAAGGGAAATATATATGTAGCGTTGTAATTAGATTACATATATACTATTTGTAATGTAAGGTCAGGTTATGTTACCAACACTTGGTTCAAACAAGAAATGTTCACAGTACCAATAACGTATTTTTCTTTAAACCTTGAAACCTTTAAATCTTAAGTGAGTTATCCTAGAGGTTATAGAAGGAAGGGCGATTACTCTACACTCACCTTGGTCTTACGAGCTAAAAGTGTACAAGAAGACTTGATAGCTCCTTTGATGAACATGTTATTCCTTACCTTTCAGATCCTTATTTAGTCCTTTATTCATACCATTGTATTGGACTAAATCAGCGAGCACATAATAGAATAAAAAAATTCTAGAATGTGCTCGCTGGACTAAACCTATTTAGAGGATGCCTTTGAAAGAGGATGGACATACCCACCCCATTCTTCAAAGGGCGTAGCTTAAAATAGTCCGTGTTAATTTATGGTTGGTATAATCCGTTTAGGTGTGAATTAATCGAATGTTCCACGATAGTATTGAGCTCATTGCTTGAGTGTTAGAATTCCTGCTGACTATAGTTCCAATTACGGGATTGGATCTGTACAGAACCTGTTGACATATCATGCATGTGTTATGATGATGACTATCCGTTATTGTATTGGTTTGTTGTATAGCATTTTTATATTTAAAATAAAAACTTTTTCATAATTATAGGTATTAACTTTTGTTATTGCTTTTATCCACAATTTGTTATTGTTATGATCCATATGATTTAGGAATTTATCTTAAGTATTAATCATATTCATGTTTAACTTAGTTTTATAAATTAATCGTCACAGTTTGGTGTTTTTTACTTTTTGGACTAACTTGGATATAACTGACAAAACTACATAATATTAAGAACACTTTAATTCACGAGTGTTTTGATTTACATAACTAAAAATGTGTTGATTATAATAAATGATAAACAGTCTAATATTTTCTGTTTAAATTCAAATGAATGCACATTTTCAGATATAAGTACGAAGATATCCATTAAAATGCAACCGACCCTTGATCTTGGTTGTAATATATGTATTACTATAACAGTTTAAAATAAAACAAACAAATGTATAAATTAATACAAACTCTATAAGATAATACATCAGTATAACAAAATACAGCAACAGTAAGCGGAGTAGTGTATTCAATAGAACGCTTGACGGTCTCGCCTAACACCGGTGGTTTAAGGTTAAGATTAGGTTCATCTCTCTCATCTTCTTATTGTAATCTTAATCATTGCGTTAAAATAATTTAATTGTGTGCCACTTTTAGATTGTATCACAAATATAAACCCCATTGGTGCATTTTGTGTGGAATAAAACTAAAAATATTTATGTACACTTGGAGACCAATTTCCACTGTATTTTACTGAGAATCTATATAATAGACTATGCATCCTTAATGTTTTATGAATTTAAAATTTTGTTAATTATTCTAAGTTAATATGATATGTCACGTGCAATGTGATTTATCCAAAGCGATGTTAAAAATAGGGAAATGTTTGCATCCAACTGTTTGTGTTCCATCAAATTATTTAGGTCTGAAATGGGCAATAAAGTATTATTTGAGATGTCGGGACAGGAATTTTTGTAAGGTCCGAAGGTAACAGATACTTTTTTTGCTCGTAAAAATGTCAATAGATAGTAAAAAACGTACAAATTGTTTAAGTAAAGTGTACATTGCATTCATTATAACACCTTAAAATGTAGTCTAAACACTTAAATAATCGGGTTAGTACCAAATGCAAAATTGCGAGGTATTTCTCTCATTGGACCTGAAGGTGATCGATGAGAATGGTCCCAATGTATTGCCTTGCACCATACTTGATATATGTTTACAGTATCATCTGAGTGTAGAGTAAGGGTATATATCTATCTTAAAGTGTTGTTAGCCGTTTCTATTTATAACCCGTATTTACATTTAATGATTAAAATGCAATGTGATCTCAACGACACACTACAGAGATCAGGGACTGGGTGTATTGTATGCTGCAGTTCTCATGGTGAAACAATCCATGGTAAAGTTATTAAGTATAAAAGCCAAAATAAGGCAAACTGTTAATTATTTTCTTTGATAACGCTTATATTTTAAGTTAAGGTTTGGACTGAATTTGTTGCAAGCTACCACAACAATTATATTTAACATCATTGCAGTTATGAACCAAACACATACATACCTATGACATAAATACGTCATAAATTACTTAAGTTCGAAAAAAATGTAATGCCACGGTTTCAGAAAGATTTCGATTTGTGCTTCGTAAAGAAAAAGCGTACAGAATATAGTCTTTTGTTGAAAACTCGACGAGTGCAGGGGCTTAGTCCCGTCAAACTGTGCTTAAAGTTGGCTAAGCTTCTGCATCCTGTAGCATGATCAGAAAAGGTAAACTTTAATACCTTAAGCCTTTCAAACTTAAATAACTCTCGTTGCAACATATGGATTACCGTTTAAAGGCTTTTTTAGCAATATCCATGATTTATGTACAAGTTTTATATATATATCATTTAATTTTATGGTTTGAAGGGTGGGATTTCATCGATTCAGTGAGTATTTCTTCCGATTTGATGTATAATCTTGTTTGAAAAAATAAATAAATTCGAATAAACTAATATGATTAAATTTTACCCGGTGGTTAGGAACACCCCCGGGTAATGTTTTTCAAAGTGAATTTCGATTGAACCCAAACTATTACTAGACTCTGTAATGTAATATATGCGTTACAGATTTATTTACAATAGTTCGTATATATATTTTAATGTAAGTTGATCAATGTGTTTATTTGTTACATGAATCAACGGTATATTTTAAAATATATGAACCGCTCCACACAGCGAACACACTTTTGTATCAAACAACAACAAATAATTCTATAAGCCTTTCAAGAAGGTATTTAAAATCTTGCCATTTTTACAATGATTTTAGAAAAAACCCTCATCCTTAAATAGCTGATAACACATGTGCAACAAGCTACAACAAGATTCACTGGCTGTTGTACCTCGTAACAGAGTTGTTAAGAAATTCGTGTTGATTAGACATTATGGATATTGATTTTTTTATTTTAATATTCGTTAATAACAGTTTAAAAAAATAAACCTTTTTATATTATTTTCATCCAAAACCCAAGTTTAAGTTCACAAAATATTTTATCGTTTTCGTTAAAGGCAACCAGTGGTAAATATTTTGTAGCACCTGTATTGATGACTGTTAAAGTTGCAAACACGCATATAGTAGATTTGACAAAACAAACTTTAGTACAAACTTTTAGTATGATAATGTTTTAGTGACTTTTTCGGCATTCATAATCACGAATTTAGTGTTATTTTACCACGTACCATAAACATAATTCACCGAATCAGAATAAGCCGTTGGTTGGTGGTTTTGTTACTCAAAATAATTATTATACTTACGTAACTTATCATTAAAATCATTCACAATACGCTTAATAGTGTGTCATTACAATGAATATTTGTCTAAATACGTGGTGTGTAATTATCGGATAATTTAAATTATAGATCAGAGAAAATGCCAAAATTATTCAGTTCAAGAAAAATTAATTTGTTTTCTTATGATTGGCTGTAAAATATATATTTAAAATCATATTTGTCCTGCGTAGCAGTAATAACAGTAAATAAACCAAAAAAAAGGATATTCTAAATAAATATACATATTATTTTCTACGAAAAAGGCTGTTGTAATACAACATAAATAAACATATTCGTTTTATAGAGAATCGCTTAGTAAACTTCTCTCCTCCGTCTCTATCTCTTTTGGGATCCCTCAAACCAGATGATTCTAGATCCCGATTGAACTGTGATTGCAATGGGATTTCTGATCCGCCTTTAGACGTCCCCAAGTGTGTGCTTGAATGGTAAGCTCAGTATAATGTAAGAGTATAGAATCGTGTCTCATTATCCCCTACGTGGATTTATTTTTACATAACAAATAATAGTTTATATTCAACGTTTTAGGGTCACTAACAACTTTATATATATACGGATTTGTATCAAGTTCTGAAGGTGGTGTAAACCAAAATATAAACTGTTTTTGTAGATAATTTTGGTTTTATGTGATTATATATATATATATATATATATGTAAATATGTTCGTTTGCAATCCACCAGTCGCATTTGTTGTCCGATTTACTTGAAATTTTGTGGGAACCTTCCCTCTTGTAAAGAGTTGGACAAGTTCGTTGGGCAAAACAATCGGACAACTTTAACCCCCTTCTTTGGGGATTTTTCAAATTTTCAGTTTTTGGGCCCAAAAAGAAACAGAAAAGCCCCAGTTTTAAGATTAATGCAAATAAGAATATGGATATTAGTAAGGCGAAAATTTTAAACCCTCTTTCATCATTCTATCACAAATATGTACCGAGTTATTAAAGAAAAAATTAATAGTCGTAACACAGTACGTTGTCTTATGGGGATTTTACACTGGAAAAGGTTGTTTTTCATATGTTGATGTAGTTTATCCCCCCCCCCCCAATATCACTATACCAACTTGTTATCTTGACTGTACTTCCTCCTAACCTTATAATGTACAACATTGCCATCCTAATAGTGAATGTAAGTATAACCAAGATTTTCAGAACAGCCAAAATATTACATTTTTAAATATTCCCAAAAATATTTACCAGTGTTGTTTTAAACCCTTTTTAACATTTTTAAGATTTTAATGCGGAAATTCACTTCCCTCAAGTCAGCACGCTGCTAGCGAACACTGGTTTTTCCCTATCAGAACTTGTCTCAACAATTATCTCGAAAAAAACTAGTTGACACAGAGATTGACTAAATTCTCGGATTTAAATACGTAAAGAAGGGTTTTAGGAACCCAGGTATTGCTGATCAAGGAAGTACGGTTGGAAGGAAAGCTAATATTCAAATGGTTTTGCATAGCTATTTTAACGTGTAAGACTCTGACAAATTTGTTACCTTAAGGCCAATTTATATAAATGACAGATATAAGCTAATACTGAGTATTACCAACCGAGTACTTCCCCAAGATCATTAATTAATAGTTCAATAAACCAATGAGGGACCACAGATCAGTTTGGTGTCCAAACGACAAACCACAAATTCAGGTTTAACCATGATGTGGTTATGACTGCCTGGATTTAGATATTTTAAATGATATTGACTCTCGCTCTCTACAACAAGGTCAAGGCGTACGTGAGAGAGAGTAGTGAATAACAGATAACCACACTCAGATGGATAGTTAATATTAAGACTAGAATAATATTAATTCACAAAATTATATTAACGTTTTGAAAAGTAAGGTTTCGCATGCATCGTCAGCAGACGGATTTAATGTTATTTGGTTGTTTAAACTAATATTTCTGTTTCATTGTTTTTTTTACAAATTAATTACGAGGCATCAGAAAGTCTCCGAAATGTTTTTAACTCAAACAAACTAAGATTTAAAAAAGTGTGTGTATTAACTGCGAAAATTAAATTTTGTTTCTTACATATAAGTACTGTTTTAATGTAAATAAGTAACTCAAACGTTACTAGCAAATATTATTAATTGAAAAAAATATGCCTAACATTTCATTCTTAAAATTTTAAATGGTTATTTGGATGTTTTCGTATGAATTACAGCAGGAAAACTATAAATAACAAAACAAACAATTAATTTCACTATAAAATAAAAATAAAAATTTGTTAGTAAACTAATTATATGAAAACAAATTTACATATATAGATTTCCATTATGGCTCGCTGCAAAAAAAGAGCTGTTGCAACATTAAATACTGATTTAATTCCTGATCTGATAACATTATAACAAGTCTACTGCATAAGAGTAATACCATGATCACTTTTAAGTCCAATTGAGCGTATCCCTAGATTCCGATTACTTGTATGAATGGCTTGAAACCTTTCTTGGATCATCCTAAATAATCATGCAAAGTTTCATTGCAATCAAATTATAGAAACGTATAAACATAAAACAAATATACAAAAATTCTGTTGTATACATACAAGAACAAACTTGTGAAACAAACGTGATCACAAACAACGGGATGTAATAAAAAAGTCTTACAACACCAATATTTACACTTATGCTGTATTCACATAACAGACGTAAACATATATAACAGATGGTACAAGGTTATCAATTTTAACCAGTTACACCGGTCATCATCAGACCAATGAGAGAATGACAGAACTAAAATGGCGTAACTCAAAACGCCATTTGGAGGGACGCCAATTGGAGGGACGACATTTTGGTTCTGTCACTCTATCATTGGCCTGATGATGACAGGTGACTGGTCGAAATCAATAGCCTTGTACCAACTAATATAAATCAAATCAAATCAAATCATTCGTTGTCATTAGACTATATATAGCATTGACAATATGTCAGGTCATATATCTCATACTTATAATATTTGTATAGTAGTGCACTAACAACATAATACTAAATAAAACAGTTTACATAATCTGCTCAGTAAAATAAAATATATTTCTAATATAACTTGCCATTAACTTATTATTGTACACTATAGTATTCCCTAGCCAGGAGGAGCACTTTCAACCTCGATCTAAACTTGCCAACGTCTGATTCTTGCCTAAGATAATTCGGAAAGGAGTTAAATAATTTTATTGAAGAAAAATATGTTTCCTTTCCATAAGTTGAAGTTATATGAAATGGAATTGAGAGCAAATAATTTTCTCGAAGACTTTACTGTGTATAGTTTCTGTAATGATACATGTGCTGATTCTTAGCCAAAAAGGTTAAATAATCTAGGATATACAAACAGACGAATGTTAAAAGGTTATTATAACTGAAATCACTTCTGCATGAGTCAGACTTATATGTTTACCGTTTGTTATGTGATAACAGTATGTCTAAATATATTTTTAAGTGTTGTAAGACGTCTTTTATTACATCCCGTAAGTAATAACAACACGTAACATGCTAATCAAAAACTTGTTAAAAAGTCTTATTACGTTTACATATATCTTTCCTATTATAATTATTGTACCCCTTTTACTACCCTATCAAAAATAGGTATCATCAAAGTACTTTAATGTGAGAATACCCATTGGCATTAGCTCTGGCTTATAAGGCGATGCTGTTTAATTAGGTCTATAACACCGTGTCAAAGCTACAGCAAATACAGATGAAACACATGATGAATGATGCGAGTAATCTCTTGATCATGGCGTAGTGTCAATATTTCCTGGAATAATCCACTCTTTGTTTAAATTTGTCCTAATATTGACAACTAGTAATATATGGGAAGCAGAAGTTGATAATCATAACTAAATAAAACCTTTTTTTAAAAAAAAACTAAATCAGTTGTTATTCTTAACAATGCATAAAATGTAGTTTACATTTTCCCTAACAAACTACAAGCAAAATATTATATCTAAAAACATTACATCTAAAACATGTTGTATGTAATGGAGTATCACTTTGTATTTTATAACTTAATGCTACCTTAATACATTTTTCTGACCATAATTGTATCCAAATGATAAAATAGTCAAGCATAGTCTTTCTAAATGTGGTTTTTGTCAATAATCAAGCTATGCATGTTATATGGGTACATATTGGATACAAAGTTGATACTTATACCTCTTTAAAAAATGTGTTATGGTTGGCTTAAAAACTAGGCTCCTGAGGTTTCATTGTTTTAATTGCTGATCCCCTATTAAAAAAGGAGATATTCAGATTTCATTAGGTTTGAGATATAAATTATGATTTATAATGACTAATAAATTGATAACATTGTCTTAAAGTAGTTGTATAAAATGATTGGTGATAAAGATTAGTTTTACCGATTATTTGAAGAAACCAAAGTATAATCCTCATTAAACAAAATTTGGAGCAAATATATTCCTGTATTACAAAACTTATATTGTGAACTCAGAGCAGTGGGATGACAGTGGCGCACAGAAACGAAGCGATGATCTCTGGATCTCTGACAATGAATATACTACGATCGGTTGGCACTCTGAAGAACTTTTTATTGTGAAGTTCTGGTCCCTTATTCGAACGGTATTTAGGTTTTATTCTTATAACGTTCCGAGTAAAATTCAGATTGCGTTCACTTTTGTACGTAATCAATAACCCTTTTATCATAAACTTGATTAAACAGTTAATCAATAAATAAGATTCTCAACATAATTTGATCGCATTTAATATTTGTAAAATCCTGGAATTTTATTTTTATTTCAGTCAATCTATGGTAATTATTTTTAAAAAGTAGACACATTTGTCACTTCATTATTTTTTAAGGTAAAACGCATTAATTTTTTGGCCTTAATTTATATTTAAAAAGTATTGAAAGAAATATGCAAACCTTTGATAAAACTATGATGAATATCTTTCTAATACTTACAAATAATACAATCAGGGCATAACCGTTTAATAATATCTCCTACATATTAGCCCTGCATAAACGTATCACTTTATTACAAGTAATAGAGTGATAATCAAAATAACGAATTTCAAAATGTTTTGGAATCGTTTATTAAACAATTAATTACGTTAAATACTTTGTATAAATCACACTAACTATACAGGCTCCTCAGTATACGTATAGCACACGCTGCCTTTGAATTTCTAATTTTAAAAAGATTACCAACATGTCAATATTATTAATATAACCTCTATATATTACAATATTTTAAGTCTCACAAAATAACTGTATAACAAATTGTTTTAATATATCTTATATATAACTGTTCAAAGATAAAATAGACCCATAACGTGTGTAAGATTATTAGAAACAATTTAAACTCTCAAATCTTTATTGAAAACAATAATTACTCCAAAATAAAGAGCATATACCTAACATAAAAATGTTAACGGCTACATTCAAATCCATAGAACTTGTAGCAAAGCAAAGGTCGAATCGTAACATAAAACATAAGCAACAGCCGCTTTATTTCCTCCTGCCAACCAAAATAAAACCTGACGCTGACGACTATTTACTGCTTTCACCTGCGAAAACGTAACAGTTTAATTATGCTGTTTTTACTGTTTTATTGAAAGTAGAACAAGTAAAGGGTATTCTTTCCACAGTTTTACTACTGCTTCGTGAAAAATAAAAAATAGTATTTTTTCATAACTGTCATAATAACAATTTCGACTTAGAAATCAAATGTAATAATTATACATTACATCCCTTAAATAACTTTTGGTACGTGTTATAACACCCAAAACTTTACAATTCCAATATTCAATCAAACATAAAAATGTTAGGAAGAGGAAAATAAATATACATGATCATTTAACTCTTCGATGGCTTTTTGGATGGTTAAGATAAACATGGTTTCATTCCCCGGATTTAAGATTATGTTCAAAATCTACTTAAAACTAAATGGATAACTTATTTTGGCAAATAATTTTCATATTCATCAGAAATCTATTGACCGAATTGAGACCAGCATGTACTGTGGGTGGTGCAAAAATGATTTTACTTTTTTATTTTTCCAGTTTTTAAGATACATTCTTTTATCTTTTGCATTTTCAGAGTAAGATTCACAATGCCAAATAAAAATCTATATACTCATGAAATGCTTATACAAAGTTTTT
This sequence comes from Allygus modestus, assembly GCA_963675035.1. Lineage (NCBI taxonomy): Eukaryota > Metazoa > Arthropoda > Insecta > Hemiptera > Cicadellidae > Allygus > Allygus modestus. The sequence continues at coordinate 477,078,234 of OY776112.1, read as the reverse complement.
TGTTGTATTGTGAGACGATATTAGATGTTATTGTTTCCAATGATATGAAGGTTTACACTGTCAGTAATTTAAATTTGACCTAGTAAAAACTTCATGTTAACAGTAAAAATTAACAAAGTTGCAGCGGGGAGTTAATTTAGTTCACAGCAGGAGGGAAACTATGTTTAGTTTTAAATATTGTGCCTAATGTGGTTATTTAGGAGTAATATACAAAATTAATTTTATTCTTGGTACATGTTTGAAATCTTAAGTTTGAGTAAAAATAAACATTTGTAATAGTTTTTTAACATGGAAACCATTGTTACATACAAATAATAAAACTCAGTTCTCCAAAATTTAAAAATATTTAATAATTATAAAGTTAGCTACCAATTTTGATTTCACGTACCATACAGTATTTATTACCAGAATGGAATGTCATTTAGCGTAAACAATAACTTATAACTCTATGTATTGTTATTGAATGTATAAAATATTACCTATAAACAGGTACAGTATTAAGGACAAATGTTTCTGATGCGGTCTTAAAAGTTTAATTAAGGCCAAAGTGTTTGATAGATCTCACAAATAAACTCTGAAATGTATTTCTGATGGTCTTTTATAGCACGTGATAAGTTAAAGTTACTTTGTGAGTGTGATATTTTTTGAAATTACCCAAAGCATTACAACTGCTAGGAAACACCTTTACAAAATTATCAATATCTTTAAAATATCGTGTAATCAGAACTGTTATTCTGATCGAAAAAACTAAATCTAATAACTACCAATGATTATATTTGATTTAAAATATCATATGTATTTCATCATTAACTAGCTTATATTCTACTTTTCTATTACACTTAACAATTGTTACACTTCTTTCTATAAAATTTAGCAGATTGTGGCCAATAAAGAGTAATCTATCATAAATTAAATAAATACTGTACCAATAATTTATTATTCGTATAACTACCTTAAATTTCGAACTAAGGGATGAAAACATGAATGAATAAATGCATTTTAAATTGACTAAGCCTTTCAGTATGCAAGTTACGAACATCATACGTTTGTCATTGTTGGCTTATAAAAAGATTAAAAAAGCACAATAATAACAGTCACTGAATAATATAAGTTTGGATGTCTTTACTTATATTAAAAGATATAAAAATAATATAGATGTTTTAAACCTAGATCTTCCCTAGCACTGTACCCACTTATACCTTCTAACATATATTTACACTGATACAAAATTTGTGACTCGGAAACTTATTTCATAAATAATGTGATCAATGTACAATCTTTTTTATGAAATCTGCGTTGTATAAGGTGATAGAGAAAAATTTATTGTCAATTTTTAAAATAAATAAATTCCTAAACTCGGTTATTGCTAATTAGCAAAACATTGCTTTAACTACAACCTCGAACTATTTATTTCTGATCTTCTTTGCTTAGTACTGAATACGTCGTTAAAAACGTTTAATGGAGCATTTCTTTCTTATTCATCGAAGAACTAGGAGAGTGAATCATATTGAAAACTACTAAACTAGAAGCCATATTTATGTTTTCAACACCCTTGGGAAATCTCTAACTTATCCAGCGTCTGCTTCAAGTCAATACTCTCTTTCTAAGTGAACTTTTAAAAATTATTTTATGTATTTTCCCAGTTAAGCATTGTATTTCGCTTTGGTAAATCCTTTGTAATCAACAAAATACAGTTGTTGAAATGAGTTCCTATTATTTTAAAGAGTTTAGATTCATTTAACAGTAGGGTATAAAATAAAGTTGTATTTTTTTAAATAATTTATTTGTTACAGATAAACAGGGTAAATGAAATACGTCTTACAATACTAAAAAGTATATTTACAATTTTGGTACAATCTTATATTTTTGGGTACCATATTTTGTATGTAAGTACAGTATAAGTGTAAATATACTTTGTAGTGTTGTAAGACGTATTTTATTTATCCTGTGTATTTTTGTATATATACTTAGTAGTGTCAAAACAAAATAAACAGTAAAAATAGCTTACCTCTCACAACACCACAAAATATATTTACAATTAATCTTTACTTACATAAAAAAAACTGTTAATATACAAAAAGGATATACAAAAGGCAATCAATTTCAACCTGTTATACCAGCCTTCAGGCTCAATTACAGAATCTTATATTAGACAAATATTACAATTATGGGGAACAATTAGAAAAGGTCATTATACTGAAACAATTTTAAATACCACTATTATTTTTGTAGCATAAATTCCATGAACCAATAGTTAGTTCTTGAAATATAAATTAAGGATTGTACAGATGCATTATTAAAATTAACTATCTTTTTTATTAAAATTAAGATAAATGTTCGTATATATTTATTTTTTTAGATAACTCTTATTGATTATAAAATCTGACAAGGCTTGTTTGTTTCAAGGCTTGTCAATATTAAAATCCCTTCACATTTTGTTATTTATGAATTTATATTATATTTTTTATTTTTTACCTATTTATTTTTTTATATTATTGTTGTTGGGTTTAAATTTCTTGACATTTCCAGCAAATTTCAATCCACTGCTTTTGGTTTTGGCTACAACTAATACAGTCTATCTTTATTATTTAATATTACAGTTTTAAACAAACATAATTGTATCAAATATCCTAAATCTTCAATTTACTGCATAAAACTAAGATATTAATACGGCTGGATGGATCATATTACAATGGTATGATCAACAACCTACCATACTACCTAGAATATACAACATACATTATACAACAACCTACCTACAAAAATATGAAACAACCTACCTTTATCAGTAGGCAGAGTGGTGACATGCAACACATGATCAATACCTCACAGCGATTGTTCAATGGTGAGGTTGGGACAAACTCCCTTGCCTTCACATTGTAAACTTTACGCTTTATGTTCAGTGAAATAATTTGAGCTAATTTTTCTTTGTATTAAATTACTATACTGTTTTATAGTTTTATTAGAAATAAAATGTAAACTCTCAATATCAGTTCATTGGTTATTCAAAAATTTATCAAAATATAATTACGAGAAATGGTTAAGAATATTTAATAATTTACACTTATTTATGTTAATTCAGGATGTTTTGGGTAATTTACATGAAATATATTCTGGAAGGAGTTCTGTAGGTCAAGTGTAATCGACCGTGGTAATTTATACACAACATGATTCAATAATTAGTACGTCCAATCGAAGAACATATCATTTTTAATATAACGAATACTATTAATATGCGATAAATATATTTCAACTTAGTTTAATATACTTAGTAAAATACTTAGTTTAGTATAAATTTTTCTCGACAATTTGTAAACCTAGGGTTTCGGAAATAGTTGTAGGATTTGTGTCGTTCAAATTGAATAAAATATTCTTATATTTTTATCAAAAAGTATTCCAATCACACGAAAGTAATATTACAGCATATACATAATTAGGTCAACTTTTGCAATACATTCATAGGAACATTTAAAATATTGCAAGACTCAACATTTTACTGACCCACTGAGTTATCATAATGGGCCAAGTCACTAAACTATCCCATGCTCAATACTACTTTCAAAAGTGATACAGGTTTTCATAAAAGTTAATGTATTTAAAAAAGAAGACCCAAAATGAGTGCAATGAACGTCAATGGTTTATATCTGGTGCACGAATCCTTATAAGAATTGAAGGAGGGTACAATGTGCATTGATACGTATACTGTACAGCTCGCAGAAAACTTCACAAAATATACCATGGTTTTAGTATAATTCGTTTATTAATTAATTTTCAAAACTATTAGACTCGTTTTTTAAATTTATATCTTTAGGTGAATAAAACAAATTATAAAATACTAACAGTGTGCCATTCTCCGCACGGGAATCTCGCAGGCACGGGTCAGATGTTTTGAACTGCTTTAAATCAGCTGTTAGGTAAATAAAATATATAACTTCATAAGGTTAAAATTGGAACTTTAAGAGCCAATGAGGCGGAGCCTTTCGGTTGGATGTTTTTTAAAACCCCAAAAGGCACATCTAGACGGTAAGAGCTTTAGATTGATACCAAATATGTATATAAAATAATAATTGTAGGGGTCGAAAATTGCCGAACAAAAATCAAGAAATTCTTTTAATAATACAGATGAAACAACCTGGCTGATGTGCTGCAGTGATCTGTCACTGAGAGGATTGTGTCCCCAGCTGCAGATCTCACGGTAAACAAACCCATAAAAATCGCCGGCGTCCCTCTGACGTCATACATAACATTGTTCCGTTTGGTATTTAACTTCACGTTGGTCTCTAAGAGCTCGTTGCTAATGTGGTTTGAATAAATGTCTAAATATCATGTCTTTGCAAAATGTATTTAGTTGAATTTGTATTTGATATTAGTTGTGTTTTATTTCAATGAAAACTTGAACGAAGTGTGATTATTAGTGAATTTCCTTTGGAAAGTGAACTATTAGCATGACCCGCACGGTAAAACTTAAGCCCGGGACCACCATAGAAGTTCCTAACGTGACCCCCTGAACACGTTTTGGGGGGTCGTTCAAAATTGTATATATATATATATAGACATATATATATATATATATATATATATATATATATATATATATATATATGTGTGTGTGTGTTTGCACTCTAGCGGTCGCATTTTTTGTCTGATTTACTTCAAATTTGGTAGGGACGTTCCTTTCTGTAATCAGTTGGACCAGTTCGTTGGGCAAGACAATCGGAGAACTCTAAACCCCTTTTTTGGGGATTAATCTTTCAGATTTTGAGTTTTTGGGCCCAAAAAGGGTCAGAAAAGCCCCGTATGTAAAATAAATGCATGTAAAAAGATGGTAATTGGAGAGGCGAAAGTTTTAAGCCCTCTCTCGTCATTCTAGCATAAATATTTACCGAGTTATTAAAGAAAATGTGTATCGACCAAACACAGTACGTTGTCTTGTGGGGATTTTACATTAGAAAAGCCTGTTATTCATTTGTTGGTGTACTTTTATCATCCCCAACAACCTCACGCCTACTTTTAAGCCTGACTAGACCTTCTCCTAACCTTATAATGCGCAAAATTGTATTCCCAGCATTGCAGGTAAATAGAACCAGGAGCATCAGAACAGCCAAAAAATCAATGTTTTCAGATTTGAATAAAAGTTGGAATAAATGTATGTTTTTAACTGATTTCGAGTTTTTATAGTTTTTTATGTGGAAATTCACTTCCCTCACGTCAGCGTGCTGCGTGCGAACTCGTTTTTGGTTCTTTGTGATGTACCAGTGAAGGATTTTGCAGTTGTCGTTCTACGATGGACAATAATCATAAAAAATGTGATAAAACTCTAGCTTAGAGATATGACATATAATATTAAAAAAAAACAATACAGGGTGATTTATATCGGTGTGCCAGCTGTTTTTCCTTGAAAAGTATAATAGCTATTAAAAAGAATTAAAAGGCTACTTCCCTGGATTTTTTGTTTTGTATAATATTGATATTTTGAAATTTTGATTTCTTCCACCATTTTTCCAATATGGTGGCCAACTTTGGTTTTTCATTTAACGTGCCCATAGTTTTATAACTGAGTAAGGTAGAAAATGAAATTTTAAAACGTTTTATTTCTAGTATTTTTTCAATAAACCTAACCGTTAAGGTGATATTTATTGTTTTTAGGAATGAGTATCTCATATTATGTGTAGGTCTGGAGGCTAAACAGTTAGGTTTAGGAAAGAAACACCATAAGTAAAAACGTTTTAAAATTACATTATCCCACTAATCTATAAAATTATGGCCCCTATTGTAAAAATGGCGAGAAATGTTTGAAATTAAATTTCCTCTAATTTGATTAGTTATTAGGGTAAAAAATTTAATTTTAAAACGTTGTATTCTTGGTGTTTCTTTCCTAAATCTAACAGTTTAGCCTCCAGAGCTACACATAAAGTACTCATTGCTAAACATATTAAAAATAACTTTAACGGTTAGGTTTAGTGAAAAAATACAAATAATAAAGGCGATTTAAAATTAATTTTCTACCAGATTCAATAATTAAACTATAGGCACTTCATAAGGAAAACTAAAGTTCGCCGCCATATTGTAAAAATGGCGGATGAAATAAAAATTTCAAAATCACAAAATTATTCAGAACCAAAAATCCAGGGAGGTTGCGTTTTAACTGTTTTTAATAGCTCTTATACTTTTCAAGAAAAAAAGCTAGCATACTTATATCAATCACCCTGTATAGTTTTGAAACAATTGACATAACTTGTGAGTTTAAGGGTGTAAGAATCTAGTTATTGGTAGGATTGACTTGTTATTGGTATACATGCCTGTGAGGGTATGTAAGTGTTGGTAAAAGGAGTAATTATCTGGTGACTGGTAACTACATATAAACGGCCAATTGCAACGTGCTACTATGAACTGCTTGGGGAAAACCCTTTAGGGTCCGATCCTGCCCATTACCAAGTATGCGCCTCAAGCCAGCTTTGGTATTGGTGAGGTAACATGCTAACTACTCGAAGTCCTAAAATGGCAGGTATTATTTATATATTTTATTTTTTATTTTAAATATTTCTATGAGAGAAATAAAGAACAGCTGTTAGTTACAATGAACAAAGAAAATCAATTTACTCACTTATGAAAAACTATACATCAGTTACAAAACATATAAAATAGTATTCACAAAAAAAATGTTCAGAATGTCTCTATAACTCGGGGTAATTTATATTCATGGGTTCAAATGCTTCTGGCTTGTTAACAAAAGTTATCATAAATGATTTAATTAAAATATTCAATGCAAAATATTATGTAGAGATACTAAATTTTGAAAAAGAACAATGTTCAAAGGCTTTTCGAAAATTGCTGAGATTGTATTACACTTTTCCTTTCTTGAATTAAAATAGTTAATAAAATAATTAATTAGTAGTTTAGATGAGTCCAAAAGTTCCTATTAAAAACAATAAAGTTCTTCTAAATGGAGCTGAAAAGGTTAGTTCTGAAAAGATGGAGTGATCTCACCCAAAGTCCTGTTGATTGCCTAGGAAAAACGATAAAAAGATAAAAAAAGATTCAGGTGGGCTAATACAGCTGGGGGAAAACTTTTATTACATTTGTTAAACCGCACTAAATAAATAAAACTGGACAAATTCTCTTCTTCTAATTTCTGGGTTAGAGCGACATGCTCCTTGTCCTAAGACTTTCCAAAAGCAACTCCCTCACTTCTTGGTTCAAATTGTAGAAGAAGGCCAATTATCCAATAGCATCGCTTGCCAATAATCCAGGATCAGTCTAATTTTTTTATTGGCTATCAGCTGAAAACTACACTTTTAATTGGTTGTACACTTCACTGAGTTTATAAAATCATTCTCTACATAATTGAATTTGGAAAAACAGGAATTTAGGTCTTCAAAACTAGAAAATATGATTAAGAATCGAAATAGTTACTAAAATATATTAAATTCAACTTAAAATACTCATAATTGCATTTCTACAATGACCATGTCATAAAACAGCTGTTTAGGGAAATCACTCAAGTTTCACAATATTTACAATATTTGGTTAAACACTTAATTTCTTCACATATTTAGGTTATTTCTCCTATACCATAAGTTTACAATTAATTTTAGTTCAATTGATAAAATATTTACTTTTCATTATAATGTACACTTGAATTTAAAAATGTAAAATAATATCTTAAAAATAGCGGTAGGATACAATGTGCTGTGTGGAAATTTATACGGTAGTAGTTCAGAGTTTATCCACTAGGTGTCGGCACTAAATGGACCGGCTGTGTGGTAAGTGACGGACGACATTCGTTCAACAAGATGGCTTCCGTGGATCAAGAGAATGGTGTTGTATGTTTACCTATTTACATTTATTTCGTTTTCAATTACATTTGTGTGTAAATCTTATAGTTAAAATGGATAGGAGAAGTGTCCTACTTACTCTTAAATTCCAATCATTATGGTTATATAGTTCGAAATAGTGCTAATCTTCTCAGAAAGGTGCAGTGTTAGAAAGGTTATTTCCGTTGTGAAAAATAGTCGTACATAATGAATTTAAATCTTTCTACGATATTATTTACAAATGACATGGGTTACTTATATCCTATTACAAAATTCTTTTGTTCTGGTATAAAATAAATAAACGTACCGGAACCAATTTGTAACATTTAACCTTGTCATGGTTATTAAATTTTGTATCCTGAGATAGGCCAATGGATGTTGGATTAACATAATTCTGTGAGTACATCGATTAATATAATGCTTATTATCTAAAGGTTATTACTTCTTTGTAAAATATACTTGTTGGGAATTATCCTTAATATCTAAAAAATTGATTACCTAATACTAAAACAGGATTTACAAAATTGACTTGTAGGCTATGATTATACTTTTCTAGGTATTCTGTGAACTAGGCACTGTCTATAGGATTTCTTTATGGGAAAAAGTCTCTATATACAGCTGATTATTGTTATCAATAGAAAATACTGTAATACAGGTTAATTCAAGAGTGAAATGAAGGTTGCCATTTCCTAATTAATTAGATTGAATAAACTAAATATAAATACAGAACCCTAAACGATGCCTAATCTATATTAGACCCTAGTATCCTAAATAATTCACCTGTATTAGTAATATATGTATTATTTAAGTTTGCATACCTACATGTTCAGACCTACATTAAAACTGTTAGTGCCAACTAGTGTCGTTGCTTTGGTATTGGATAAATACATAATTTAATCATGGGAAAACCTCCCCCTCCGGCAACCCCTATTGATAATTTATTACTCCATCGTACTGGTTTGCAGAGCAACTATACAACATCTAAATAAATCAGAGGTAATATCTATGGTACTTAGCCACAGCCGAATTTGCGTGTAACTCGTAGTCAGGTTCAGGACGAAGTAGGGTGAGAATTATTGTTCGCTATTTTAAATTTAGTAAAAGACAGCTGAGTTCGCATCGGTCTCCCGGCAGACAGTAAATGGTGACTAGTTCAACCGCTAAGTCGGCACTATTTAACCATACAGTATGGTTGAAAAGTCCTGGAACGGTTTAATATTATTTTAAGCATTAAATCTGAAGCAATAACACTTAGCATATACACTATTGATGATAATTTTCTTTTCTACCACACTGTATAAAGGTAACTTGGCCGGGCAGTTTTTAGCTAGTGCACCAAAACATTAACAAATCCTTTTTTAAAGTGTCTGAGACTTGTAATTAATATACGATAAATTAATGTTCTGTTTGCGTTTGAGATTTTTAACTTATAGAAGATTATTTATAAGTTATACACCAGGTGAATAAATAAGGAATCAAAAACAATATGAGTAATAGTAAAAGCACTAATGTTAAACGTGTTTGCAAAGTATTGTTATTTCAATATTTATAGAGTTTGAGTGGTTTCTTCCTACAATATTGCGTATTCATCACTGTAAATTCAGCAAATGACAAAGATTTTCTACAGAAACTTCTCTGTTTATAATAACATAGATGAATCGCTACTGCACGGATACAAAAGGATGTCACTGTATTGACGAAACGCATAGGAACTGACACAATAGGAACGTCAATTGTCTGTGGAATATTCCATAGTTTCAGAATAAAAATTCTCTTTAGCCTCAAAACGGACACGTGCTAACAATAAGCTGTTTTCTCTACAACTTTCTCATCTTACGAAAGTTAATAGGCTTAGTCTTGTCAACCTGTGTTTAAAGTAAAAAAACTTTCTGTGCCCTAACTTGATCAACTAAAATATTGTATAGTTTAGTTATTAATAAGTAAATTAACTCATTTTATAATATCTGTTCAAAACTGTTTAGATGATGTTTGAAAATATTTGAAGAGTTTATAATGTATACTAAGCTATTTATAGCCCTTATACAATGTATTTATGTACTTTAATCATGAGATGTGTTATTTTTGAGCATCTTTTATAGAGGGATAATTTCTTCGTTTGTATCAATTTTACATATAATTTATAAATTGCTTGCTAGGTTCCAATACCTAATAAATTACCTTAACATAAATCCATTTTAGGAATATCTTCCATTTAACTCTTTAACGCAGATTCAAATTTAATGTGTTTTAGGTAATTTAATGTATGTAATGTGTTTAGGTTTTTGTGGGTAGTTTCATTACTGCTTGTGTTTATTGTTGTTAACAACAAAACTTGATGAGTGTTATAGTTTTGCTACGGTATAGTTACCTTATTAATGCATAATCCTTGCACGGATTGGTATTCTCAAAGGTTTTAAGAGGAAAATATTATGTTAAATCATCTCAATTAATATTTGGAAAATAAATTAACCAAAATAAATAGAGGTCAGATACATACATCGGAATTAATGCAGATGGATAAAATATTTAATAATGTTACCAGTCCATTGAAAAAGGGTATTTAGAACGGATTCAAATTAAAGACAAGGCTTTGCTTTTTATCAAAATGTAATGGCGCAACTTTTTTGCAGAAATGTCCATACAGAAGTTATTGTTGATTGAACACAAACATTTCCTGAAAAGGAAAAATTCCATCCTTTTGAAATCTAAGGTTAAAACGTGTTACTCTAATTTATAAAAATAAATATTAATCGTATTTTCATTTTGATATTTCTTTCATTATATTTTAATAAAACTTACACTTAAAATGAATTTTGGCTAATTTTAAATTTATGGCCGAGTTTGATTGATTTACTAACATAAATAATATGCATATTGGCGAATTCCCCTGTAGGGGAGAAGCTATTACCGTAGGTCTCATGGTAAGACTTAAGCCCGAGACCATGATAACTTTATGTTTTGAGGTCTCCAGATGCCAAAAACACTGTTTGTTCAAATTTATATATATGCATATATATATATATACATGTGTGTGAGTGCAATAACTTGAGTTAAAAACGTCCAATTTCGATGAGATTTGGCTCAAATGTGTAAAGTGACATTCATGACTTTGGTTCGAAAACCAGAAAAATCGGACCATGGGAAGAGGGTTTATGGTGGTTTTAAATTTTCAAAAAATCAGTTTTTTGCATATTTTACCCTTACATTTTTAAAACAATCAATTTAGGTTATGACCATTTTATAGAGCTTAAAAAACAAATAATATAGTATTTTTAATTATTAACCTAGGTTAAGTGGTTGCGGAGAAAATTCAATAAAACCTGCTCATAAAACCTCTCATGTTAATCTCATGGAAAAAAGGTTTTGGCTTTTCCTCAGTTAATTTCAATTTTAAATTTAAATTTGCTTTTACCAATCAGTTCAGATCTACAAAACAATCATTTTGGTGTTTAAATTGTGATTCTACGTCCAACCGGTGCAGCGATATTCAAAGTGCTAAACACAGTACGTTGTCCATTGTTATCCTAATAGAGAATTAATACAATTTTGTATCTCGATTATTTATGAATGCAAGATGAATTTATGATGATTTATGAATGATGAAACTTGGTATGTGGCTTCACGTAGTACTGGTATATTGATACTTACACACAAAATTGATTTTTTGTTGATTATCCCCGTAGCAGCAAACCTGCATACTCAGCCCTAATGTTTTTCTTATGGAGGATAAGTGAAGTTATATCTCCCTTAATTATGAACATAAATTAATTAAACTTAGTATGTAGCTTCACCTGGTCTAGTAAACATATTTCATATCTTTTTTTGCAGCAAGCCTGCGTATTCAGCCCTAAAGTTATTCTTATGGAGAATAAATAAAATGCTTTAGATCACTTATTTATTTATGTATTTTTATGAAACCTGGTAAGTAGCTTTATGTGGTAGTGAGAAACATATGCATGCATTGGAAATTCGCTGAGTACGCAGGTTTGCTGTGACGGGGTTATTTTCCTTGAGGGAATCATCCAATAATATCTTCCTTTTCCTTCCTATCCATTTTCGAAGATTTTTAAGCCAGACGATTCTACATCCCGATTGGTCTGCGATTGCTCTTGGTTTTATGATCTGCTTTTATACTCACTTCATCTGTAAAATACGAATTTAATTTTTAAGGACATTTCCAAAAATAGTAAATTTCTTCGACCCACAGGTTAATTTAAATTTCCAACCAGTGTAAATCTATACTTTTTCTTCATTAGTTACTAACTTAAAGATATTTCTGTTAGACCAATTCTATTTTTATAACATTCAAGTCGTGTTATAATTGAAATAGTGGATGGGTGAAGTAATAATTTTACATGTTTTTTCTGTAATTTATATTTCAGATTTATAAATACGCCTTATGTTAGGAGTGCCTTCAACTCTGCGAGCGGTAGATATGCGACCCAATGAGAAATACTTTAGTGCCTCAGCTTAGCTGTTGCGACTCTTGAAAACTACCTCTTGAGCAGAATCTCTATCTATGACACGAAATGTCCACGAATGTCGGATGTCACGTCCGGGGCAGCTCATGATTAAATATTTGGCCCGGATCTTTGGGTTATCACTATGACAGACTCCTGAGGTCTAATATTTCTGAGGAAACTAATTTGGTTGGATAAGCCGACGCAGCTCTCAGCACTGCGCTGGTGTTCGTTTCTTAGTGTATTTATGATCTTTGTGCATGTGAAACGTTACGGGATTATTTCACTTTCTTCCCCGAGGTCCAATAAAGGATCCCGAGAGAGAGCCCAACTCAAGCCATTTTAATGATCATTTAATATATTTTTAAAGAGGTGACTGGTCCCTATCCCTAACACTTGCCAAAAGAGAGTGAATCCCTCTTACAGAATAACTAAATAACTCATCTCAACCTATCAGTTCTAACCGGAAAACCAGATAACTCCTAGTTCTTTCCTAAATAAGAACAGACGATCAGCGATCCTTACTACCAATTCCTAAAACGTAAAGATGCTCGTCGCATCATGGGAGCATAAATGTCTACAGTTTAAATCGCGTCTGTGTTGAACTGATTTGTTTGAAATATAGTTGAATTAAAACGAGTTCACACGCAGCAAGCTGACGTGAGGGAAGTGAATTTCCACTTAAAAACTATTAAAACTCAAAATCAGTGTAAAAATATACATTTATTCCAATTTTTATTAAGATCTGAAAACAGTGATTTTTGGCTGTTCTGATGCTCCTGGTTTCATTTACCTGCAAAGCTGGGAATACAATTTTGCGCATTATAATGTAAGGAGAAAGTCCAGACAGGATTGAAAGTAGGCGTGAGGTTGCTGGGGATCATAAAAGTACTCTAACAAGGGAATAACAGGCTTTTCTAGTGTAAAACCCCCATAAGACAACGTACTGTGTTTAGTCGCAACACATTTTCTTTAATAACTCGGTAAATATTTATGCTAGAATGCGAGAGAGGGCTCAAAACTTTCGCCTCACTAATTCCCATCTGTTTACATGAATTAAGTTTACGTACAAGGCTTTTCTGACCCTTTTTGGGCCCAAAAACTCAAAATTTGAAAGATTAATCCCCAAAAAAGGGTTTTAGAGTTTCCCGATTCTTTTGCCCAACGAACTTGTCCAACAGATTATAGAACGGAACGTCCCTACCAAGTTTTAAGTAAATCGGACAAAAAATGCGACCGCTAGAGTGCAAACACACACACATATATATATAGTATTTATATATACTATATATATATGTCTATCTATATAGACTATATATACAATTTTGAACGACCCCCCAAAACGTGTTCAGGGGGTCACGTTAGGAACTTCTATGGTGGTCCCGGGCTTAAGTTTCACCGTACGGGTCATGCTAATAGTTCACTTTCCAAAGGAAATTCACTAATAATACCAGTTAAGGCCAAGTTATACGTGTATATAAAACACTGACGTTAGGAAGAAATATGATCTAGTTATTGAAGTGTCGATCATCGTCAATTGCATTCAAATCTGTTTGAACAACTATTTTCAAATATTATTAGGTGTTTTATTGCCACATTTTATGACAAAACCGCACTTTAATACTTCTCTATACCCAAACCGATAGGAATGAAACATTGATTAGATAATGAATGAGAAAATAATACTATTATAAAGTTTATTGATTTATGAGTACGTTACGTTCATCTAATTTTGATGTTTACAATTTTTAAAAATCTATAAAATTGTATTGTATTACAACAATTTTGATTTAGCGGTTACAAAAATACTAGTGTATGGTATTACTCACTAAACCATTTGTTTCGTTCGGTACACCTAACGTCAAAGCATAAACCAGCTTATCAAAATTGCTTTTGTTTGTTCACAATTACATGTTTTAGCGAAACCTTCAATTTAATTGCACTTACAGATAAGTAAAAGTTACCCAAGATGGATCCAATAAACCAGAGACAATCCAATAACTCCAAAGATCTCTCAAAGGGGAACTTCGCCAATCTCGTGAATCTTCAGGTCTTATTGATATTGTCAACCGAACTTTGCTGGTGTTTTCTTACTGCTTTAAGGTCCTGTGATATAGACTAGTGCTTTTAAATGGGTTGTTGGTTTTGGTATGGAAAATTGTTTCTTTTTGCTATATTATTGTGATTGCAACTGCTGTGGCACCTATAATAAAAATAGGTCTAGATATTCATATTGACTGGTGTCTGGTCTTAGCCTGATATATAATATGATTAGTGTAAAATGTGGTCGAATTAAAACTAGCTGAATTGATTGGGAAGGATATGAGAGTATTTTTAGTGAATTTCCTTTGGAAAGTGAACTGTTAGCATGACCCGCACGGTGAAACTTAAGCCCGGGACCACCATAGAAGTTCCTAACGTGACCCCCTGAACACGTTTTTGGGGGTCGTTCAAAATTTTATATATATATATATATGTATATATATATATATATACATATATATATATATATGTGTTTGCACTCTAGCGGTCGCAATTTTTGTCCGACTAACTTCAAATTTGGTAGGGACGTTCCTTTCTGTAATCAGTTGGACAAGTTCGTTGGGCAAAAGAATCGTAAAACTCCAAACCCCTTTTTTGGGGATTAATCTTCCAATTTTCGGGTTTTTGGGCCCAAAAAGGGTCTTAAAAGCCCCAAATGTAAAATTAATGCATGTAAAAAGATGGGAATTAGTGAGACGAAAGTTTTAAGCCCTCTCTCGTCATTCTAGCATAAATATTTGCCGAGTTATTAAAGAAAATGGGTTTCGACTAAACACAGTACGTTGTCTTATGGGGGTTTTACACTAGAAAAGCCTGCTACTCCTTTGTTAGAGTACTTTTATCATCCCCAGCAACCTTACGCCTACTTTAAAGCCTGACTGGACCTTCTCCTAACATTAAAATGCGCAAAATTGTATTCCCAGCTTTGGAGGTAAATGAAACCAGGAGCATCAGAACAGCCAAAAAATCAATGTTTTCAGATTTCAATAAAAATTGGAATACAAGTATGTTTTTACACTAATTTTAAGTTTTAATAGTTTTTATGCGGAAATTCACTTCCCTCACGTCAGCGTGCTGCGTGCGAACTCGTTATTTCATTTATATTACAAATGCTTGTGGTTAAATGACAACGTCTATATGTAGAAAGAGGGGAGTTTATAAATTGTGTTTCTTACAAAAAAGCGATATTTTCTGTTATTTATTTATTTATTACAATGTGTTTAGTTTGGATGTTTTTAATCATTTGAAAATAAAACAAAACTGTATAACCAATTAATTATACAGAAGGAGTTTTAAAAGGTATTTAACTGTTTCTGAAATAGCTTTGAATAAATTTGTTTAATCCACCACCCGAACTCAATGGAAACCAATACAGAGTTACACATTCAAGTGTAATGAGGAAATGAAGCTTTTCCAAAGGGAATGCATCATTTTAAGATGTAATGAGAACCAATGGTTATGTAGTTTAGTTTAAATGTTGTGACTTGGTGTAAAAGGTGAAATCTCTTTAAAATATTTGTAAACAATATTTAATCAGTTTAACTGTTTGCCAATGTATTATACGTCTTTTTACTAGAATTATTCATTTTGAATATAACATTGAATATAATAAACTATATTTAAAATCACTAGCTGATGTCCCGTTCTCTGCTAGGGAATCGTCATAAGTTTTGAAAAGTTTACATTATGATCTACTGAATTAACATATTAACTCCATAAGATTAACATTGTAACTTTGGAGGCCTGTCGGCTGAAGCGCTGTGGGTAGATATTTTTCAAACCCATAAAAGGCATATCTAGAGGGTAAGAGCTTTTGACTGATACCAAATAAGCCTATGTGTATAAAATAATTGTTTTATAGAACGAAAATCGCCAAACAAAAATCTAAATTATTTTAATAATACAGTACTGTATATAATATTATAGTATATACGTTACTTTATTACTATGCATTATATTTTGCAAAACATAAACAGTGACCAGTAATTCAGAGTTAAATACCCCGTGACGAATAAAATAAAAAATCATATAATAGACCAGATATATATTTATGTATTGGTAAAACTAAAAGAAATGCAAACTTGTAAAATCAAACTGACACCTTTCATATTTGCGGACTAGAACGGAAGATTAGATAAACAATTGCCAGAACAAGTAGAACGTGGAGTCAATATTTGCTTTGCTCTCCGTCCCCGACATGTCGTCAGTGGTTAGTGCTGATACACAACAAACAGCCTGCTAGCCCTCATTACTGTCGGTGCTGATTAGTTGTGTGACACGGGCGCATCCTAGTATGCTAAATTTAGGGTCTTATAAAAAAAATTACTACATCAAATTGTATGAAGATTTTAGTTAACTTCATGCAGAAATTGTTTTGTTAATTGACATTTGTGCAGTATTAGTGCAAGTCGCAAAAAAAACTGCATCAAATTGTATGAAGATTTTAGTTAACTTCATGCAGAAATTGTTTTGTTAATTGACATTTGTGCAGTATTAGTGCAAGTCGCAAAAAAAACTGCATCAAATTGTATGAAGATTACAGTTAACTTCATGCACAAATTGTTTTGTTAATTGAAATTTGTGCAGTATTAGTGCACGTCGCGTTCGACGAATTATTGATCACATAGTAACTCTGACCGATTAAGTAATAATTTTTTAAATTGTAAATTAATGTTTACCAAAAAAAAATTAAATAAATTGTTAACCTAATAAATTTTTTTTATGATATTGCAAACAAATCCTTATGGGTTTCAGGCCCATACGCATCAAAATTCCACTAGAAATCGTATCTTTAATTCGTCTTCTGAGCATAATTTAAGGCTTTTCGAAACCAAACCTTACTATGCTGGTATACTATGCTTGTATTTTTCTGAATTTTTCTTTTAGATATTAAATTTATAGTTAATTTCAATGGTTACAAGAACTAATTAAGACGATATCTCATTGATAAGTGCTGCTATGATCTGCCAGAAAATCATTGACCCTTGACCTATCACATCGACCTTATTTCAAAAACCGTCACTCAGCCTTCCTTTCACCTGATTGCCAGCTTCTGAAGACTGCCATGTAGAAGTTAGACATGTAAGATAGATGTGGAAGATAGAATGGACGGACCCCACTCCAGCTGGTCTGTGGGACGAACGAGGAAGGAATCAGATAACAAGTAAAGCAAATAGAAGTTTAAATGTATTTAATAACACATATAATTACCGAGCTTTATATAACAAATGTTTTTGTATAATTATTTTCTCGAACAACGTATGAGTACAATTTATTTAATAACTGATAGTCGAATTGAGCAACCGTTTAATATTTTTGTATTATTAATCCAACGACACTCATTAAAGACAAATTTGTATTTTAGACTACTTAATTACTTTGATGATTCAAAACAATTTAACGATTTGCCATTATGAGTTCAAAGTTTAAAAAACATTTGCAAATGATGTCTTCTGATATAAAAGATAAGGTGCTTAATGTTTTCACAACATGCTGAAATTCATTATTACGCGTACCACTCCGAGTCAGCATTAGAGTTTGTATGGGTAAATCCACATATATATTCTTGAGGAGATATAGGTACCGGGTGTCCACAAAGTCTTGGCCTGATTTAATAGCCTTGCTGTACGAAAGCCATTAGAGCCACACTTAACTTCTATGCCTTGTTTTGAAGGGAATTTAATCAAATTTTATTTCATTAAGTTGGTAACACCTAAACACAGCTGATTGACAACAGTACAGTTATGATTCAATACAATAACAAATCAGAAATGGTGAGTTTACAAGATAAATCACAGTGTGTTTTGTGGTTTAACGAAACCCAATCCCCTAAAGCAGTTCGATGACTTTTCATGCGAACATTTGGAAGACCTGCTCCTGATGAAGGAAGCATCAAGAGATCGTATTCTCATTTTAGGGAAGGAGGCAGTGTATGCGACAAGAAACGCACTGGATGCCCCCGCACCACTGAAGAAACTGTAGATGTCGTGCGCCAAACATTGCAGCACAATTCTCGTAAGTCAATTCGTAAAGCTAGCCAAGAGTAACATATCCCACGTTCTAGTATTCACAAAATTTTGAAAAAGGAACTTAAGTTCACTGCTTATAAAATGCAGGTTGTTCAAAAGCTTGAGCCTAATGATTTTCCCCTCCGAATTGCTTTTGCTACCCAAATGCTAGATTCATTGGAACTTGATGACAATTATTTGAAACGTATATGTTTTTCTGATGAAGCCACTTTCCATTTAAGTGGGAAGGTTAACAGTCATAATTGTAGAATTTGGAGGAGTGAAAATCCAAGGATCGTGATTGAACATGAAAGGGACAGCCCAAAACTAAATGTTTGGTGTGGTGTAATGCATGATGGAACCATTGGACCATTTTTCTTTGCGGAAGAAAATGTGAATAGGTTTGTTTACTTGGAAATGTTGGAGTTGTATATAGTCCCTCAATTAGAAGAACTGCAACCTATGATAATTTTCCAGCAAGATGGTGCCTCGCCTCATTGGGCTAAATGTGTGAGGGATTTTTTAAATCTCCACTTCCCGGACGCTGGATCGGGCGTGATGGACCGACGAAATGGCCACCTCGTTCCCCCGAAGTAACGCCCATGGATTTATTTTTGTGGGGATTTGTCAAGGACACTGTCTATTCTTCCCCGGTTCCTAATTTACAAACACTGAGGGAGAGAATCAGAAATGCTGTGGCGTCTGTAACCCAGGATATGCTGACTAAAACCTGGGACGAACTGAAAAGACGTCTAGAAGATCTGCAGGCCACTGGAGGCGCACACGTAGAGGTGTATTAAGTTTGTACATAGTTATAAAATCTTAAGAAGTTGCCTGTTATATCTGTAAATAAATCTTTATCTTACTATCACTCGTTTTCATACCATGCGGTTTCCTTATCAGGCCAAGACTTTGTGGACACCCGGTATTTTTACTAACTCGAAACTACAATAAAGAAACGAGTAAGTGTGTAAGTACATGAACTGTTTATAGGCTCTGCTGACCAACGCAACGGTGACGCCGCCACGCTAAATGCGTCGTGCTTTATGGTTGTCATATATAGCAGGCTTCATTTCATTACTTTATAATCCTAGTGTGATTACATTTAGGAATTAAAATTCCTTGAGAAGTACTCTAATAATTTGAGTTTGGTTTTATATGCTCATAACAAATAATTATTTGTTTTAGAATAAAATGAATGTCATTATTATTACTTGATACATTTTAGGTATAATTAAACTAGTAATCTAATAAAAATAATTTAGTTCATTGTAAAACAGTATATTTTTACCAGAACTTCCCGCAACAATGCAGAATGCAGTTTAATACTCTATGTAGGAAAAAAGCTGTTGAATGGTAATGAGAGATTTAGGTCAAGTGAAGTTCTAAACAAAAGGAGCGGTGCAACAAGGTAAACAATAGATCCAAGTTTAGACGAATGCATTTGAGCCTGCATAGACCCTTTGTTTTCAGTTATCTTGCATTAAACGTTAAAGTAAAATAGTTGTGAAAACATAAAATATTAGTTTGATTGAAATAACGGATGTGACAATTATCGAATGAACAATATGTCAAGTTTAAATTAACAATATAATGATATTAAAGAAATATATTTAATATGCGTAGGTTTACCAAGGAAACGCAATAAAGTAATTCAAAGTAAAATAAAATTGTAACTAGTTTTACACGTTTTTTTCTAAAGTACTAAAAAATTAAATTTATAAATTATTACTGCAAATTATTATATTTTCTGATAAGGTTTTAAACTTTTAATCAAAGAAAAATATAACATGTATTTACAAATATTATAAATTAGGATTTAAAACATTCGTAATGAATATATTGTTATATATCGGTGTTACGAGTATAAATTCAAATACCTAAAGTATCAATCAAAGTAGTTTTGGTTAGGTAATATTTAAATATTTAAACGTATTTAATACAAATTGTATTCTTATTCGACACCGACACACAAGCCTATGTATTTTATTGGGATTAGGTGTAATTGTAAAATTACAAAGATAAATCGTACATACTGTCTAGTTACTGACTTAAACCAATAGTATATAACTCCAAGTTTATTAAACAGTTGATGAAATCAATGACAAAGCTAAATTTCCAAGTGATGAGTCAATTTAGGGACAACCAGTGAAAACGTATGATATGATTATATTGGGAATCTAAAAATTAAATCTTACCACACATTTATACTTGTTAACCACGACTAAGATTTATAAACATACGTTTGTGATTGTAGATTTGCAGTTTGGTTAACCTACGCAAAGAATGTTACTCTCCACAGTCAATTAATACTACATTATTCAAATCTTTAAAAGCTAAAATATGTTAACTATAATCAATTTAGATGACAACTGACCTATGTTTGCTTAGCTCTGATTAAAAGTTTATCTTACAAATTACCAGCTTAGCAACAACAATTATTAATTACTATGGAATGTGCACATAAGCCATTGGTTCTGGCTGATAAGGCTCGTTGTTTCATCATGTCTATAACATCGCGTCAAAGGTTTGACGGTTACAAATGAATTACATGATGAATGGTGATGGTAATCTCTTGAAACTATGGTGTTTGTACTGTCTGATAAACTCCACCCTTTGTTAAACATTGTTTCAATTTGAAACGAGTTCGCACGCAGCACGCTGACGTGAGGGAAGTGAATTTCTATAAAAAAAACTTTTAAAACTCAAAATATGTTTAAAAATAAACATTTGTCCAATTTTTATTGAAATCTGAAAACATTGATTTTTTGGCTGTTCTGATACTCCTGGTTTCATTTACTTGCAAAGCTGAGAATACAATTTTGCGCATTATAAGGTAAGGAGAAGGTCGAGAGAGGCTTTAAAGTAGGCGTGAGGTTGCTGGGGATAATAAAAGTACTCTAACAAAGGAATAACAGGCTTTTCTAGTGTAAAACCCCCATAAGACAACGTACTGTGTTTAGCTGATACACATTTTCTTTAATAACTCGGTAAATATTTATGCTATAATGACGAGAGAGGGCTTAAAACTTTCGCCTCTCTAATTCCCATCTTTTTAAATGCATTAATTTTACATCTGGGCTTTTCTGACCCTTTTTGGGCCCAAAAACTATAAATTTGAAAGATTAATCCCCAAAAAATGGGTTTAGAGTTTTCCGATTGTTTTGCCCAACGAACTTGTCCAACAGATTATAGAAAGGAACGTCCCTACCAAATTTGAAGTAAATCGGATAAAAAATGCGACCGCTAGAGTGCATACACATATATATATATATATATATATATATATATATATATATATATATATATATATATGTCTATATATATGTCTATATATATATATATATATATATATATAATTTTGAACGACCCCCCAAAACGTGTTCAGGGGGTCACGTTAGGAACTTCTATGGCGGTCCCGGGCTTAAGTTTCACCGTGCGGGTCATGCTAATAGTTCACTTTCCAAAGGAAATTCACTAATAAGCCGTCATTAATCTAGTTGTGTAACAGCACATACTACTATAAATATAGTAATATTTAGATCATTCAAAAAAGGATAGAGTCAAAGAGATTAACTCGGCAAAGAGATACGGCAATTTTTTAGCCAAGTATTTTAATATACACAGTACTTGATTAATGACGCAACATATTCATAATAATGTTTCATTCTATTTTGTGAACACACTATAACATAAATCATGTTGTTAAACCATATTTTTGAAATTTTTGAATTGTTTTGAATTTTTAAATTGTATTGACCTTTATTTATTTTTTATTTTTTTATTTCTCGGTTGAAACCAATGTATACAAATTTACGTTTATGGTTACATGGCATTCAACAAACAATACAGAATAACAATAAAAAATAACGTAAAAAGTGTTCAAAAATGAACATTGACGGCTGGGTTGAACTCAACCGACTCATTCACTATAAATATGTGCCACCTTTGAATTTTTTGTTGAGTCATCCTATTAATGTCGTTTTTACTGCGTCCCTCTGTTACCAATGATATTATAAAAAAATTCATATAAATGCCTTCCATATAATAAATCATGATTATGAAGAAATGCTTAGCTTAAATTATCATCCTAGAAGTTAAAAAGGACCAATTTATATGAATAATATCATAAGAAGATTTTTACACAAAGTAACCACCCCTTCAACCACCACTTCCTGGCAGAAGTGAAACTAATGGGAACAATATTTGTGTTTTAAAAATACACAACATTTATAGATATAAAAAGAAACGGTACTAAACTAAGGCAACTATTATATTATACAAATTTAATAAATTCAAATAAGTATTGTAGGACTGTTTGAGTTAGAACTGGTTACATAAAACAAAAGCAACATTAGGCAGACGTTATATTTCCTGCTGTCTGCCAGAATAAAACCTGATGCTCTAGATGAAGTCTCTGGTTTAAATTGCGTTGTTTCTTTTAATGTTTCAATATTTTACTTGTTCCAAAAATTAATTTCCGTATCGATAGATATCGGTAGAGCAATACTAACTTTATTTTTCCGCATGTCTGATCACTAGTAGGCCTACAGAGATACTCAGTATATATAATTTGTATGGAGTTTTTATGATGGATTAGGGCTGTTGGTAATAATTAATATTATTATTAATATTTGAAAAACAAAAGAGGCTGCTTTATGTCTTTTTGTGATAATACTATTAATTTAATTTGTAATACTGATATCCAACCTATCCATTTTTTTATTCTGTATTTGTTACACCTTAAGTTGTTTTATTTTATATATCAACTTAAATTATATACAATAAAAATAATACAAGCAATCTAATTACGGGTATAAACATTACTTTTTTATATTTATTTATAGTACCTGGGGGCCGAGCTTTGCTCGGGGGAAGACCAGTCAGTTTGTTTTGATGACTTGGAGTAATATTTCACCACTTCCCCCTACTGATAATCAGATTTATATAACTCATTTACCTCTTTTATACATTTTTAAGGTCACTCCAGTTATTATTTATAGACCAATGTCCCTTTGATTTATTTTACTACTCTATATATGTAATCCTCACTCAAATCTTTTGATTTCTGCTCTCAGGAAACTACATGTTAATAATCATAAACAACATGAGTATTACTTTGACAGTTTCCTGGTTGATTATGAACACCTGTTACAATTCTTTTGTTTTGATTTGAAACTACATAAGCCCAATGGTAATTTTTCTAACTTCTCACTTTCGTTTTGAACATTATTTGATTTTTACTGGGGATGAGACTTGTCTAGAATATATTTTTATACCAGAACTTAGTTATTTCCAAAATTTGAAGGAAATCCTCGAAGCCGTTTTCGAGATAATTGTGCAATAAACCAACCAACCATCCAACCAACCAACCAACCAGCCCCAAACAATCAAGCAAACATTGCTCATATAAGAGTATAGGATTATTTTGTAATTTTCTCTAACTAGAACAAATGCATACCTCGGTTTTGACGGAATTAGTTACTTTTTATTCGAGTGTTAAAGACCCATTGATGATTGACTGGCATGTAAAAATTCTTACAAAACTACGAGACTTTAAAATTCCAACATCAGGGACATAAAGATGTTGTGGAGAGTAAAGTGAATATTCATGAGTGTTTTAAACTTGCAAATGTTTTCCTAGTGGGTCACGATAAACTCCCTTAGTATAAACACTAAATTATAAATTTACTATTTATAAATATACTAAAACACGATAGACAGTGTTTATTAGCGAACTTCCCCTATAGAAAGAAGATATTACCGTAGTCGGCATAGTAATACCAAGGCCCAGGACGATGATAACTTTTCGTTTTGAGGTCTCCAGACCCCAAAAACACTATTCGTTCGAAACTGTATATATATTGTTCGAAACAGTAGTTTGGGGTCTTGCATATGTGTCCGAGAGCACAATAACTCTCGTTAAAATGATCCGGATTTTGATTAAATTTGGTACAAACGTGTAAAGCAACATTTATGACTTTAAGTTCGAAAACCAGCGAGATCGCTTCATCCAAAGGGGTATTTTGGGGGGGTTTGTACCCCAAAAATGTTTTTTTTAATTTCTTACACATAATTTTTGAAATAGTCAAATGTTAGTTTTACCATTGAATTCAACTTAAACAAACACACAATTTTGTATTTTCATCATTCCTCTACGTCGGTTGGTCACCGTGATATTGAAAGTGCTAAAAACAGTACGTTGTCTAATGTTATTCTTATGGAGAAAAAGAACAGTGTTATATCTTGCTTATTTGAAGCCCCTAAAGGCAAAGTGGACTAACCCCGAAAAGTAAGTTTTGAGATATTAAGGGTTAAAGTTAAAAATTCATATCTTAGTTCAGAAGTTGATCTGGATTGTGATTTCTTGTAATCTGTCAGATTAAACCCATAGAATTATACTGTTTGGTAAATTATTTAAAAAATCACAATATTTCATTTCCAAAATGGCTTCCAAAATTGAGTAGTCCATTTTGCTTCCATGTCCATTGTGGGTTAGTCCATTTTAACATTAAGGTTAGTCCTTTATAAGGTTAGTTTTCATTGAACTAAGACCTACATCGAGTATAAAGGAGAATAGAGCAACAAAATACAAGGCATGTCACAGTTTAGTCCATTTTGACTTTACAACAAAATGACATTTTGATGAACATTGTTCTAATGGGGGATAGTCCAAATTTGCACTTATCTTTGTGGGTTAGTCCATTCTGCCTAGAAGATAATGTGTGAAAATGCATTTTGGACAAACCATTGTTTGTTTCTATAAAAAAAAACTACAGCTGATAGAGATTAGCTTGTGCTACCATTAGATAGAGCTGATTTTTCTTCACCAGCATGTGTACCAATCTCAAAATTGAAAAATTGTGGGTTAGTCCACTTTGCCTTTAGGGGCTTCATTTATGAACGTATACTGACGAAACTTGGTATACGGCTTCATCTGGTTGTGGTCTATTGATATTTCTTTAAAAAAACATTTTTTTCAACGGCTCCCGTAGGAGCAAACCTGCGTACTCAGCCCCCATATTATTCTTATGGAGAATAATTAAATTTTATGTCTCCAATTATAAACCTAAATGAATAAAAACTGGTATACGACTTCACCTAGTTGAGTTATATTGAAATTAGCATAAACATCCATTTCTGTGTTCCTTATTGTAGCAAACCTACGTACTCAGCCCCCATGTTATTCTTATGGAGAATAAGTATCGTGTTTCCCCCTTAATTATGAACATAAATTAATAATATTTGGTATGCAGCTTCACTTACTTGAGTTATATTGCTATTTGTATAAAACTCCATTTTTTGTGATCATTGCTTGAGCAAACCTGCATACTGAGCCGCCATTTTATTCATATGGAGAGTAATTCAAATGTCATAAATCGTTTATTTGTTAATGTATATTGATGAAACTTGGTATGTGGCTTTATGTGGTATTAAGATACATATATATGCATTATAAATTCGCTGAGTACGTCGGTTTGCTGCTACGGGGGTATTTTTTCCATTAAATACTACACTAGGAAAACTTGGATTACCTATGACGTAGAGAATGGAGAGACATTTAGTTTCGACAATTTGTAATATAGCTAAGACTTTTGCCCCTGAATGTCTTAAATATCCTAGTGTTTTATTACAATATTTACATTTCTTATCGATTTTGTTATTGCTTAATCCCATCCTACGTGTTCAATTGGCATAAAAAAACTCGAAAATGAGTATTAGAAAGAGCACATAACAAAGACCTTTTGATTTCTTGGAAATTCCCCAAAGAGTTAGTTAATACGATGAATTGTATCTTTATTGATTTTTGGTTAGTTCAAATAACATTTTCATATTTACAGTTATGTGGGTTTACAATCGTTTTAAAATTGAAGCTATAATATCTTAATTTTTAACAAATTTAAACTTTATCCCTGACTTTATCTGATATCATTTTACTTAACATCTAGATAAATAAAAAGGAAAGAAGAAAGAAAATATTGATTTCCAACTGAGTGCTAAGTGAGCTTGAAAAATGCATCGTCTAAAACCTTGAGTACATCGGAATTCAGCCTCATCGCATGGTTACATTTAGCATCAATAGATAGACGGAAGGCATTCAATTCACACGATGAGTGATGACGTCATTGCATATTGATATCCCAATACCGGGATTGCGCCTCTACGGTGACTGTTGACATATCGTACACTTACTTCGGGCGATGATGATGGTGTAAGGTTTGTGTAGACCTCAAATTGTGTGTGGATAGTTTATGTAGGTCCATTTTTCGTAAATTATGAGTTAGAGAATTTGTTATCAAAAAACTTGACAGGATTTATATGCTCGTCAGTGTAGGGTTCACTTTTACAGATTAAATGGCATAAGTGACTCATATTTGTAGCTAACCCATATCACTTAACTTTAGATGTGTCATCGTAAACTGCATTCAACTTTATTACAAGGTTAAACAAACTCGCAATTATCGATAGCCCAACAGTTGGCCTCTTTGATTTCAGTGGAAGATATTACGGGTTCGTTTTCCGATTTTTACAAGCAAAATATAACACTTCGATTGCAAGCATTTTGAGCTTGCAACGTAACTACGGAACAACTATAGCCAAAATAGGATTAAATCCCTTTTTAAAATCTCTAGAACCCACACAATTTTACAAAACTTTGAGCAAATATATGGTTATATAGACTGAGCTTAAAGCCAGACGAGAAGGAATTTATAAAGCTACGACCGTCCTTTGATTTATAACTTAGATACTTAGTGATTTATCGAAAGATATACAAGGTAAAATAGTTATTTTTACGAAGGGGATTTCATAAATAGTGGAAATATAGTGAAATAAAATTAAATCATAATCTTATTATATAATCACCAGTATTTTTTTTGTTCGATGTCCGGATCAAAGTTTCTCAGTAACCAAAAGTGTCCCAATTACAAGATTTAAAACATAAATAGTTTGTAGGTTGTAGGGGTGCAGGAATATATTTAAAAGTTAATTATCTAAGACGCCGTAGGGTAAAATATTAATTCAATTTCGAAATTTGGCCATTATAAATAGCAAGAAACATATGTTTTTAATACCACATTCGTTAGTTGGTTGTAATAAACAAATACGTCCATCTAGATTTACGAATATATTCTCGGTTTACAGCTGATTTGTAGAATGTAGCAGTAATTTACATCAAACATATGGTTTTCAGTTTTTTACTGGCCAGTATATTATAATTTCAAACTTTACTATTTTTTTTGTGATCATCCTGTAAAATTGAAGCGTATTTAAAAACAACCGGCTTCAATTAATTGGTTGATATAAGTAAACAGTAAGTAATTTATGACAGTTTAAGATTGAACCTGCTGTTTAAAACAATTTTAAGTAAAATCTAACATAAGAATTAGTTTTAATAGTCGTAACTCAATAACTGTAGTATATTTATCGTCAAGCAATTGAGATGAAATGCGTTATTGGCTTTTACAATTTTATTTTTAACTACGCTCAATAATTGGTGATATGCTAAATTAATATTTACAGTTTACGTGAGTTGTTACATGCTTTGACCAGCAAAAATATAGGACAAATCATTATTTATTCTATAATTGTGTAAAATCTAATAATTTAGTTATTTTATCAAGCACTTGCTTAGGTATAATATTATCAATATTAGTAGAAAGGTCGCAAATACTGAGCTCTATCTAAATATTGGACGTAACACGTATCACGTAACACGTGTCTGGTGAGGATAGTGATCATTATTTATAGATAACGCTTGTGAAATTAGATAATAATTATTAGTTTTTAATTATCATACTGTTAAATAAATTGTAATAATGAAACCTAGTGCAACCTAACTATCGTTATAAGAATATGCCATGCAATATGTTTTAATTCTGTTGTTTGGTGTAGTGAGGTTTTGATGACTACAAATTTAGGAAAGATATACGTGCTTTATATCATATACATGTTTTGTGTTATATTCTATGTGAGGACTTGCTAGCCTATATCATCCTGTAGAGTAAATGTCTATATGATTGGTATGATCAGTTGATTAAAATATAAAGACATCATTTTTATTTAAATGTCAAATCGGTGTGAATGTTTTCTCTACAATCGTACTGAAAGTGGTTTAGTCATGTAATTTTATTTCCAAGCAGTAATTAAAAGAAGTTTTAACTAAAGTGACTGCGGTGATTAATTCTTGATAACTCTTTTGGATTAGTAGGCCTTATTTATTAATTTTACAAGTGCTTCACTCTGTAACTGATGATATTTTTCAAAGTTTAAACTTTCATTACCTTATTGCTGTAAATTGCAAGTAATTTGTTATATTTTTCCTTCATTTAGAGCTTTATGCTCTAGTTTCAAAAAAATGCTTAAAGTACCATTAAAAAGATCAAAAGTGGTTTCAAATACATGTGGTACCTTAACCGTCATTGTAAGACTATTCTAAAACTAAACTTCTATTCGGAATAATTTGTATGAAGACACCGAGTTCATCAATTAGGTCTACACATGTATTTATAAAACTGTAGTGCATAATCGGGGATGCATTTGTGGCGAAGCATACGTTTGCCAAACGCTACAATGTCAGGGTCTACCAATATAAAATATTCTGCCAAGTTGAGGGATCTTTTGGTTATACTAACCCATTTTTAAAACTTGAATTATAAACTTAAATTTTAGAATGGATATAATTATAGTTACATTGTGTTATTTGTTAATTATGGTTAGTTTATTTCTAATTGAAGGTCCTCGTTTCCACACTCGATTGTATGATTCTTATAGAAGAAAATATAAATCATCCTTAACGTCTTACTTTAGATATTATCGTGACATCCGTGATTATTTTTTCAGAACTAAATAATTTATTCTGTATTGATTTATTTATAAAGTTGGATAATGATAATTGCCGTTGATTTTTCAACGGGTGATACGCTAGTGATTCCATAAAATATTTCGTTATTGAGAAAACTTAGTGCAATAAATCATTGGCAATATTAAGACTTATATTTTGTAATAACAAGAATATGATTAAATGTCTTCTTTAATTAAGTCCCTGCTAATTAGGAAAACGTTTGCTTCAATTGCAATCACGAGCGATTTCATCCTGTTACTCCTTTGTTAGTATTAACTTCCTTTAACAAGTTTATTTAAGGGTTGAATGAGCATTGTATATTAAACATTGATTAATTTCTTTGGGTGACAGAAAATAATAAATATAAAATACCCCCGTAGCAGCAAACCTGCGTACTCAGCGAATTTCCAATAGATATATAAATGTCTTAATAATACATAAAGCCACTTACCAAGTTTCATAAAAATATATTCACATATAAGCTATATACACAATTTTAATTATTCTCCATAAGAATAACATTGGGGCTGAGTACGAAGGATTGCTGCAACAAGGAACACAAAAAATGGGTTTTTATGCTAATATCAATATAACTCAACTAGGTGAAGTCATATACCAGATTTTATTATTTTATGTTCATAATTAAGGGAGACATAGCATTTAATTATTATCCATAAGAATAACATGGGGCTGAGTACGCAGGTTTGCTGCTACGGGTGCCTTTGGCAAAAAATAATTTTTTTGAGCAAATATCAATATACCACAACCAGATGAAGCCATATACCAAGTTTTGTCAGTATACGTTCATAAATAAGCGAGATATAAAATTTTTCTTTTCCTCCATAAGAATAACATTAGACAACGTACTGTGTTTAGCACTTTCAATATCTCGGTAACCAATTGACGTAGAGAAATGATGAAAATACCAAATTGTGTGTTTTTTTAAGCTGAATCCAATGATAAAAACTAAAGTTTGATTTTTTCAAATATTACATGTCAAAATTTCAAAAAACCCATTTTTGGGGTACAAAACCCCCCCAAAACACCCCTTCGGATAGAGCGATCTGGCTGGTTTTCGAACTTAAAGTCATAAATGTTGCTTTACACGTTTATACCAAATTTCATTAAAATCGGATAATTTTTACGAGAGTTATCGTGCTCACGGACACATATATATATATATATATATATATATAGATATATATATATATATATACAGTTTCGAACGAATGGTGTTTTTGGGGTCTGGGGACCTCAAAACGAAAAGTTATCATGGTCCCGGGCCTAGGTCTTACCATGCCGACTACGGTAATAGCTTCTTCCCTATAGGGGAAATTCGCTAAAATCTAACAGTAATTATGAATGATAAAGTTCGGTTTATTTTTCAAAAATGTTAATTATATACAATGTATGTTTATAATATATGAATTACCAAACTTTAGCATAATCAGTTTCATCTTTAAAATAAACATTTTTAGATAACAATGAGTTTCTCCTAATTTAACAAATATTGAATAATACATCTAAAGTAACCATTACATTTAAAATTAAGCACATTAAAGTCGAATTAACGCGTTAAAAAGTTACTTACTAAGTGAATACATAACAGAAAAATAAATCATTACAGGGACAAATTTTGAGAAGGTTATGTTTATACAAAGGGTCAAATACGACTTTTAATTGTATAACGGAATCTAAGATACACGAAACATAACTATAATTGTCTGTAAACCCTTTTATAATATTTATTCTTGAATTGATGAATAATTAATTAACTTCAGTTAGGTTTTTAGTTTACATTTATGTATTCAATCAAACACATTAGATAAAATGTGATCAATGAAAAATGAGTCAATGGACATGTTAAAAATATAGAAAAGTTATTATATTCTTTATAGAATTATTAACTCATTTCCTGGAATATAAATCCAGAATAAATAAGGTAATGCATGCACATTTTCATTGTTAAAATATTATGGATCCGATACTATGGACAAAAGAGAATATTGTTGTTATTAAAATATTTAAATACAAACTTGTAATATATAAAATATTACAATAACATTGAAAGAGTATGAATTGCTCAAATCTGCCTCGTCATCATCCCAAAGGGGAAAGGCGACCCTGAGGTCCGTCATCTTTCCGCCCCCTTTGCATGCTGGACACGGCAGGCAAAGTCCTTGAGAAAATGCTTTGAGCTCTACTCACAGAAGCCATTGTGTCTGCCGGTGACCTCTCGCCACAGCAACACGGCTTCAGGTTGGGTCGTTCAACGATTGACGCCATTCAGGAGGTAGCTGAGACAGTGCGGAGAGCGAAGTATCACAGCCACTGGTCGTGCCGCATGGTTCTCCTCACCACTATTGCCGTCAAGAACGCTTTTAACTCCGCTCGGTTGGTCGATATGCTGTGGGCTCTTGAGCATACATTTCACGTCCTTGCCTACCTTCTGCGGATGATCAAGTCGTATCTGACAGACCGTGCTCTGCTGTACGACACACTCGAGAGCCAACGAAGTGTCGCTGTCAAGTCTGGTGCAGCGCAGGGATCGATCCTGCGACCAGATTTCTGGAATGTGTCGTATTCCAGTCTCCTGAGGCTCGGCATGCGTGCTGAGACCGTCTTGTGGGTTATAACGACACTTCACACTGCCACAGTATGTTAATTGCCAGTAACAGGAGGCGGAATGGTGATATTCAACACAACGTGATCAATGGCATCGCCTCAAACCGACTGTTCAATATTGAGATTGGGTCGCACTGTTAGGCCTTCTCACTGCAGCGGGGGGGGGGAGGATTTTTAGGGCTCCGCTACCAATTGCAGCGGAGGGGAGGAATTACATTATTTAAACTAGGTATTAATTAATTGGGGGGTTATTGCTGGGTTAATACTGAAGTTAACTAGACAGGTGAATGACTATTTAAGCGTGCTAGCTCTGCTACTAACTATGATCGGTTGATTGATTTACTTATTGGTAGGTTACTGGGAAAAGCTGCTGCAGTCTAATCCCAAACCTGTATTACAAACTAATTGAATAATTGATTGGAAACGTTGATGGGCTACCAGGGGGCGGAGATATTTTACCCAGAACCAGAAAGAGCCTTGCCAAGCCAGCTTTGATTTTTTATAACTAACATGAGAATAAACTAAACCTTCCAAACATTGACTGAGTTTAGACAAACCAAAAACCTGGTGAATTATTAAAACTATTACCTAAAACTGAGAATGTTACTAAGTGTACTATTATTGATTCTAATGCATTGTCAGGGTAATTGATGCTTAAGGCAACGTGGTGACATTGACCATGAAAATAATTGCCATGACAGGAGTCCCTAGCAATAAATTATTAGTCCTACATTTCCTGGCGTTGGGGCGCAAACCAATAAGGTTGCCCCCCCCCCCCCTAAGAAGGAGTTTAGCCTTCCATCTAAAGGAATCCTACAACTTAAAACTAATACTTAGCAAGATATAGATGGTGATGAGGAAAACCGGTTAACGTCTCTCCGGTGCTGAGGTTGAGGGTAGACGGGGGAAGGAAAATCCAGAAGCTTCTCGGCGCAAGCGACACAGCTGTTCGCGTGACGAAACGGCTGTTTCGGACATGAGAGGCAAACACCAAACTGCGATTATGGAGCTCGCCCATCCCGTTTTGAGACAAAAAGCCTAGTCGTGACGTTAAACGTCACACACTTCAACAGTATGATAATGTCCAGTATCAGTAGCTGGAGTGGTGATATTCAACACAACATGATCGATGGCCTCGCCTGAAACTGACTGTTCAATATTGAGATTGGGTCGAACTGACAGGCCTTCACACTTCAACAGTATGATAATGTCCAGTATCAGAAGGCGGAGTGGTGATATTCAACACAACATGATTGATGGCCTCGCCTCACACTGACTGCTCAATATTGAGATTGGGTCGCACTGCCAGGCCTTCTCACTTCAACAGTATGATAATGTCCAGTATCAGAAGGCGGAGTGGTGATATTCAACACAACATGATTGATGGCCTCGCCTCACACTGACTGCTCAATATTGAGATTGGGTCGCACTGCCAGGCCTTCTCACTTCAACAGTATGATAATGTCCAGTATCAGTAGGCGGAGTGGTGATATTCAACACAACATGATCGATGGCCTCGCCTCACACTGACTACTCAATATTGAGATTGGGTCGCACTGCCAGGCCTTCTCACTTCAACAGTATGATAATGTCCAGTATCAGAAGGCGGAGTGGTGATATTCAACACAACATGATTGATGGCCTCGCCTCACACTGACTGCTCAATATTGAGATTGGGTCGCACTGCCAGGCCTTCTCACTTCAACAGTATGATAATGTCCAGTATCAGTAGGCGGAGTGGTGATATTCAACACAACATGATCGAAGGCCTCGCCTGAAACTGACTGTACAATATTGAGATTGGGTCGCACTGACAGGCCTTCTCACTTCAACAGTAAGATAATGTCCAGTATCAGCAGGCGGAGTAGTGATATTCAACACAACATGATCGATGGCCTCGCCTCACACTGACTGCTCAATATTGAGATCGGGTCGCACTGTCAGGCCTTCACACTTCAATAGTATGATAATGTCCAGTATCAGTAGGCGGAGTGGTGATATTCAACACAACATGATCGATGGCCTCGCCTCACACTGACTGTTCAATATTTAGATTGGGTCGCACTGCCAGGCCTTCTCCCTTCAACAGTATGATAATGTCCAGTATCAGTAGGCGGAGTGGTGATATTCAATGCAACATGATCGATGGTCTCGCCTCACACTGACTGTTCAATATTGAGATTAGGTCGCACTGACAGGCCTTCTCACTTCAACAGTATGATAATGTCCAGTATCAGTAGGCGGAGTGGTGATATTCAACACAACATGATCGATGGTCTCGCCTCACACTGACTGTTCAATATTTAGATTGGGTCGCACTGCCAGGCCTTTACACTGCAACAGTATGATAATGTCCAGTATCAGTAGGCGGAGTGGTGATATTCAACACAACATGATTGATGGTCTCGCACTGACTGTTCAATACTGAGATTGGGTCGCACTGCCAGGCCTTCACACTGCTCCAGTATGATAATGTCCAGTATCAGAAGGCGGAGTGATGATATTCAATACAACATGATCGATGGCCTCGCCTCACACTGACTGTTCAATATTGAGATTGGGTCCACTGCCAGGCCTTCTTACTTCAACAGTATGATAATGTCCAGTATCAGTAGGCGGATTGGTGATATTCAACACAACATGATCGATGGCCTTGCCTCACACTGACTGTTCAATATTGAGATTGGGTCGCACTGCCAGACCTTCTCACTGCAACAGTAGGATAATGTCCAGTATCAGTAGGCAGAGTGGTGATATTCAACACAACATGATCGATGGCCTCGCCTCACACTGACTGTTCAATATTGAGATTGGGTCGCACTGCCAGGCCTTTTCACTGCAACAATATGATAATGTCCAATATCAGTAGGCGGAGTGGTGATATTCAATACAACACGATCGATGGTCTCGCCTGACACTGACTGTTCAATACTGAGATAGGGTCGCACTGCCAGGCCTTTTCACTGCTCCAGTATGATAATGTCCAGTATCAGTAGACGGAGAGGTGATATTCAATACAACATGATCGATGGTCTCGCCTCACACTGACTGTTCAATATTGAGATTGATTATTGAGACGGAGTGGTGATATTCAATACATGTATTGAATATCACCACTTCGCCTACTGATAATGAACATTATCATACTGTTGCAGTGAAAAGGCCTGGCAGTGCGACCCAATCTCAATATTGAACAGTCAGTGTGAGGCAAGGCCATCGATCATGTTGTATTGAATATCACCAATCCGCCTACTGATACTGGACATTATCATACTGTTGCAGTGAGAAGGCCTGACAGTGCGACCGAATCTCAATATTGAACAGTCAGTGTGAGTTGAGACCATCGATCATGTTGTGTTGAATATCACCACTCCACCAACTGATACTGGACATTATCATACTGGAGCAGTGTGAAGGCCTGGCAGTGCGACCCAATCTCAATATTGAACAGTCAGTGTGAGGCGAGGCCATCGATCATGTTGTGTTGAATATCACCACTCCGCCTACTGATAATGAACATTATCATACTGTTGCAGTGAAAAGGCCTGGCAGTGCGACCCAATCTCAATATTGAACAGTCAGTGTGAGGCAAGGCCATCGATCATGTTGTATTGAATATCACCAATCCGCCTACTGATACTGGACATTATCATACTGTTGCAGTGAGAGGGCCTGACAGTGCGACCCAATCTCAATATTGAACAGTCAGTGTGAGTTGAGACCATCGATCATGTTGTGTTGAATATCACCACTCCACCTACTGATACTGGACATTATCATACTGGAGCAGTGTGAAGGCCTGGCAGTGCGACCCAATCTCAATATTGAACAGTCAGTGTGAGGCGAGGCCATCGATCATGTTGTGTTGAATATCACCACTCCGCCTACTGATAATGAACATTATCATACTGTTGCAGTGAAAAGGCCAGGCAGTGCGACCCAATCTCAATATTGAACAGTCAGTGTGAGGCAAGACCATCGATCATGTTGTGTTGAATATCACCACTCCACCTACTGATAATGGACATTATCATACTGGAGCAGTGTGAAGGCCTGGCAGTGCGAACCAATCTCAATATTGAACAGTCAGTGCGAGGCGAGGCCATCGATCATGTTGTATTGAATATCACCAATCCGCCTACTGATACTGGACATTATCATACTGTTGCAGTGAGAAGGCCTGACAGTGCGACCTAATCTCAATATTGAACAGTCAGTGTGAGTTGAGACCATCGATCATGTTGTGTTGAATATCACTACTCCGCCTACTGATACTGGACATTATCATACTGTAGCAGTGTGAAGGCCTGGCAGTGCGACCCAATCTCAATATTGAACAGTCAGTGTGAGTTGAGACCATCGATCATGTTGTGTTGAATATCATCACTCCACCTCCTGATACTGGACATTATCATACTGTTGCAGTGTGAAGGCCTGGCAGTGCGACCCAATCTCAATATTGAACAGTCAGTGTGAGGCGAGGCCATCGATCATGTTGTGTTGAATATCACCACTCCGCCTACTGATACTGGACATTATCATACTGTTGCAGTGTAAAGGCCTGACAGTGCGAACCAATCTCAATATTGAACAGTCAGTGTGAGGCGAGGCCATCGATCATGTTGTATTGAATATCACCACTCCGCCTACTGATAATGAACATTATCATACTGTTGCAGTGAAAAGGTCTGGCAGTGCGACCCAATCTCAATATTGAACAGTCAGTGTGAGGCGAGACCATCGATCATGTTGTGTTGAATATCACCACTCCGCCTACTGATACTGGACATTATCATACTGTTGCAGTGTGAAGGCCTGGCAGTGCGACCCAATCTCAATATTGAACAGTCAGTGTGAGGCGAGGCCATCGATCATGTCGTGGTGAATATCACCACTCCGCCTACTGATACTGGACATTATCATACTGTTGCAGTGTGAAGGCCTGACAGTGCGAACCAATCTCAATATTGAACAGTCAGTGTGAGGCGAGGCCATCGATCATGTTGTATTGAATATCACCACTCCGCCTACTGATAATGAACATTATCATACTGTTGCAGTGAAAAGGCCTGGCAGTGGGACCCAATCTCAATATTGAACAGTCAGTGTGAGGCAAGACCATCGATCATGTTGTGTTGAATATCACCACTCCACCTACTGATACTGGACATTATCATACTGGAGCAGTGTGAAGGCCTGGCAGTGCGAACCAATCTCAATATTGAACAGTCAGTGTGAGGCGAGGCCATCGATCATGTTGTGTTGAATATCACCACTCCGCCTACTGATAATGAACATTATCATACTGTTGCAGTGAAAAGGCCTGGCAGTGCGACCCAATCTCAATATTGAACAGTCAGTGTGAGGCAAGGCCATCGATCATGTTGTATTGAATATAACCACTCCGTCTACTGATACTGGACATTATCATACTGTTGCAATGAGAAGGCCTGACAGTGCGACCCAATCTCAGTATTGAACAGTCAGTGTGAGGCGAGGCCATCGATCATGTTGTGTTGAATATCACCACTCCGCCTACTGTTACTGGACATTATCATACTGGAGCAGTGTGAAGGCCTGGCAGTGCGACCCAATCTCAGTATTGAACAGTCAGTGTGAGGCGAGGCCATCGATCATGTTGTGTTGAATATCACCACTCCGCCTACTGATACTGGACATTATCATACTGTTGCAGTGTGAAGGCCTGACAGTGCGACCCAATCTCAATATTGAACAGTCAGTGTGAGGCGAGGCCATCGATCATGTTGTATTGAATATCACCACTCCGCCTACTGATAATGAACATTATCATACTGTTGCCTTGAAAAGGCCTGGCAGTGCGACCCAATTTCAATATTGAACAGTCAGTGTTAGGCAAGGCCATCGATCATGTTGTATTGAATATCACCAATCCGCCTACTGATACTGGACATTATCATACTGGAGCAGTGTGAAGGCCTGGCAGTGCGACCCAAACTCAATATTGAACAGTCAGTGTGAGGCGAGGCCATCGATCATGTTGTGTTGAATATCACCACTCCGCCTGCTGATAATGAACATTATCATACTGTTGCAGTGAAAAGGCCTGGCAGTGCGACCCAATCTCAATATTGAACAGTCAGTGTGAGGCAAGGCCATCGATCATGTTGTATTGAATATCACCACTCCGTCTACTGATACTGGACATTATCATACTGTTGCAGTGAGAAGGCCTGACAGTGCGACCCAATCTCAGTATTGAACAGTCAGAGTGAGGCGAGGCCATGGATCATGTTGTGTTGAATATCACCACTCCGCCTACTGATACTGGACATTATCATACTGGAGCAGTGTAAAGGCCTGGCAGTGCGACCCAATCTCAATATTGAACAGTCAGTGTGAGGCGAGGCCATCGATCATGTTGTGTTGAATATCACCACTCCGCCTACTGATACTGGACATTATCATACTGTTGCAGTGTGAAGGCCTGGCAGTGCGACCCAATCTCAATATTGAACAGTCAGTGTGAGGCAAGGCCATCGATCATGTTGTATTGAATATCACCAATCCGCCTACTGATACTGGACATTATCATACTGTTGCAGTGTGAAGGCCTGGCAGTACGACCCAATCTCAGTATTGAACAGTCAGTGTGAGGCGAGACCATCGATCATGTTGTGTTGAATATCACCACTCCGCCTACTGATACTGGACATTATCATACTGTTTCAGTGTGAAGGCCTGGCAGTGCGACCTAATCTCAGTATTGAACAGTCAGTGTGAGGCAAGACCATCGATCATGTTGTGTTGAATATCACCAATCCGCCTACTGATACTGGACATTATCATACTGTTGCAGTGTGAAGGCCTGACAGTGCGACCCAATCTCAGTATTGAACAGTCAGTGTGAGGCGAGACCATCGATCATGTTGTGTTGAATATCACCAATCCGCCTACTGATACTGGACATTATCATACTGTTGCAGTGTGAAGGCCTGGCAGTGCGATCTAATCTCAGTATTTAACAGTCAGTGTGAGGCGAGGCCATCGATCATGTAGTGTTGAATATCACCACTCCGCCTACTGATACTGGACATTATCATACTGGAGCAGTGTAAAGGCCTGGCAGTGCGACCCAATCTCAATATTGAACAGTCAGTGTGAGGCGAGGCCATCGATCATGTTGTGTTGAATATCACCACTCCGCCTACTGATACTGGACATTATCATACTGTTGCAGTGTGAAGGCCTGACAGTGCGACCCAATCTCAATATTGAACAGTCAGTGTGAGGCAAGGTCATCGATCATGTTGTATTGAATATCACCAATCCGCCTACTGATCTTGGACATTATCATACTGTTGCGGTGTGAAGGCCTGGCAGTACGACCCAATCTCAGTATTGAACAGTCAGTGTGAGGCGAGACCATCGATCATGTTGTGTTGAATATCACCACTCCGCCTACTGTTACTGGACATTATCATACTGTTGCAGTGTGAAGGCCTGGCAGTGCGACCTAATCTCAGTATTGAACAGTCAGTGTGAGGCAAGACCATCGATCATGTTGTGTTGAATATCACCAATCCGCCTACTGATACTGGACATTATCATACTGTTGCAGTGTGAAGGCCTGACAGTGCGACCCAATCTCAGTATTGAACAGTCAGTGTGAGGCGAGACCATCGATCATGTTGTGTTGAATATCACCAATCCGCCTACTGATACTGGACATTATCATACTGTTGCAGTGTGAAGGCCTGGCAGTGCGACCTAATCTCAGTATTGAACAGTCAGTGTGAGGCGAGACCATCGATCATGTTGTGTTGAATATCACCAATCCGCCTACTGATAATGGACATTATCATACTGTTGCAGTGAAAAGGCCTGGCAGTGCGACCCAATCTCAATATTGAACAGTCAGTATGAGGCAAGGCCATCGATCATGTTGTATTGAATATCACCACTCCGCCTACTGATAATGGACATTATCATACTGTTGCAGTGAAAAGGCCTGGCAGTGCGACCCAATCTCAGTATTGAACAGTCAGTGTGAGGCGAGGCCATCGATCATGTTGTATTGAATATCACCACTCCGCCTACTGATAATGGACATTATCATACTGTTGCAGTGAAAAGGCCTGGCAGTGCGACCTAATCTCAATATTGAACAGTCAGTGTGAGGCAAGGCTATCGATCATGTTGTATTGAATATCACCAATACGCCTACTGATACTGGACATTATCATACTGTTGCAGTGAGAAGGCCTGACAGTGCGACCTAATCTCAATATTGAACAGTCAGTGTGAGTTGAGACCATCGATCATGTTGTGTTGAATATCACTACTCCGCCTACTGATACTGGACATTATCATACTGTAGCAGTGTGAAGGCCTGGCAGTGCGACCCAATCTCAATATTGAACAGTCAGTGTGAGTTGAGACCATCGATCATGTTGTGTTGAATATCACCACTCCACCTACTGATACTGGACATTATCATACTGTTGCAGTGTGAAGGCCTGGCAGTGCGACCCAATCTCAATATTGAACAGTCAGTGTGAGGCGAGGCCATCGATCATGTTGTGTTGAATATCACCACTCCGCCTACTGATACTGGACATTATCATACTGTTGCAGTGTGAATGCCTGACAGTGCGAACCAATCTCAATATTGAACAGTCAGTGTGAGGCGAGGCCATCGATCATGTTGTATTGAATATCACCACTCCGCCTACTGATAATGAACATTATCATACTGTTGCAGTGAAAAGGTCTGGCAGTGCGACCCAATCTCAATATTGAACAGTCAGTGTGAGGCGAGACCATCGATCATGTTGTGTTGAATATCACCACTCCGCCTACTGATACTGGACATTATCATACTGTTGCAGTGTGAAGGCCTGGCAGTGCGACCCAATCTCAATATTGAACAGTCAGTGTGAGGCGAGGCCATCGATCATGTTGTGTTAAATATCACCACTCCGCCTACTGATACTGGACATTATCATACTGTTGCAGTGTGAAGGCCTGACAGTGCGAACCAATCTCAATATTGAACAGTCAGTGTGAGGCGAGGCCATCGATCATGTTGTATTGAATATCACCACACCGCCTACTGATAATGAACATTATCATACTGTTGCAGTGAAAAGGCCTGGCAGTGCGACCCAATCTCAATATTGAACAGTCAGTGTGAGGCAAGACCATCGATCATGTTGTGTTGAATATCACCACTCCACCTACTGATACTGGACATTATCATACTGGAGCAGTGTGAAGGCCTGGCAGTGCGAACAAATCTCAATATTAACAGTCAGTGTGAGGCGAGGCCATCGATCATGTTGTGTTGAATATCACCACTCCGCCTACTGATAATGAACATTATCATACTGTTGCAGTGAAAAGGCCTGGCAGTGCGACCCAATCTCAATATTGAACAGTCAGTGTGAGGCAAGGCCATCGATCATGTTGTATTGAATATAACCACTCCGTCTACTGACTGGACATTATCATACTGTTGCAATGAGAAGGCCTGACAGTGCGACCCAATCTCAGTATTGAACAGTCAGTGTGAGGCGAGGCCATCGATCATGTTGTGTTGAATATCACCACTCCGCCTACTGATACTGGACATTATCATACTGGAGCAGTGTGAAGGCCTGGCAGTGCGACCCAATCTCAATATTGAACAGTCAGTGTGAGGCGAGGCCATCGATCATGTTGTGTTGAATATCACCACTCCGCCTACTGATACTGGACATTATCATACTGTTGCAGTGTGAGGGCCTGACAGTGCGACCTAATCTCA
This sequence comes from Allygus modestus, assembly GCA_963675035.1. Lineage (NCBI taxonomy): Eukaryota > Metazoa > Arthropoda > Insecta > Hemiptera > Cicadellidae > Allygus > Allygus modestus. The sequence continues at coordinate 477,036,655 of OY776112.1, read as the reverse complement.
ATATTGAACAGTCAGTGTGAGTTGAGACCATCGATCATGTTGTGTTGAATATCACTACTCCGCCTACTGATACTGGACATTATCATACTGTAGCAGTGTGAAGGCCTGGCAGTGCGACCCAATCTCAATATTGAACAGTCAGTGTGAGTTGAGACCATCGATCATGTTGTGTTGAATATCACCACTCCACCTACTGATACTGGACATTATCATACTGTTGCAGTGTGAAGGCCTGGCAGTGCGACCCAATCTCAATATTGAACAGTCAGTGTGAGGCGAGGCCATCGATCATGTTGTGTTGAATATCACCACTCCGCCTACTGATACTGGACATTATCATACTGTTGCAGTGTGAATGCCTGACAGTGCGAACCAATCTCAATATTGAACAGTCAGTGTGAGGCGAGGCCATCGATCATGTTGTATTGAATATCACCACTCCGCCTACTGATAATGAACATTATCATACTGTTGCAGTGAAAAGGTCTGGCAGTGCGACCCAATCTCAATATTGAACAGTCAGTGTGAGGCGAGACCATCGATCATGTTGTGTTGAATATCACCACTCCGCCTACTGATACTGGACATTATCATACTGTTGCAGTGTGAAGGCCTGGCAGTGCGACCCAATCTCAATATTGAACAGTCAGTGTGAGGCGAGGCCATCGATCATGTTGTGTTGAATATCACCACTCCGCCTACTGATACTGGACATTATCATACTGTTGCAGTGTGAAGGCCTGACAGTGCGAACCAATCTCAATATTGAACAGTCAGTGTGAGGCGAGGCCATCGATCATGTTGTATTGAATATCACCACACCGCCTACTGATAATGAACATTATCATACTGTTGCAGTGAAAAGGCCTGGCAGTGCGACCCAATCTCAATATTGAACAGTCAGTGTGAGGCAAGACCATCGATCATGTTGTGTTGAATATCACCACTCCACCTACTGATACTGGACATTATCATACTGGAGCAGTGTGAAGGCCTGGCAGTGCGAACCAATCTCAATATTAACAGTCAGTGTGAGGCGAGGCCATCGATCATGTTGTGTTGAATATCACCACTCCGCCTACTGATAATGAACATTATCATACTGTTGCAGTGAAAAGGCCTGGCAGTGCGACCCAATCTCAATATTGAACAGTCAGTGTGAGGCAAGGCCATCGATCATGTTGTATTGAATATAACCACTCCGTCTACTGACTGGACATTATCATACTGTTGCAATGAGAAGGCCTGACAGTGCGACCCAATCTCAGTATTGAACAGTCAGTGTGAGGCGAGGCCATCGATCATGTTGTGTTGAATATCACCACTCCGCCTACTGATACTGGACATTATCATACTGGAGCAGTGTGAAGGCCTGGCAGTGCGACCCAATCTCAATATTGAACAGTCAGTGTGAGGCGAGGCCATCGATCATGTTGTGTTGAATATCACCACTCCGCCTACTGATACTGGACATTATCATACTGTTGCAGTGTGAAGGCCTGACAGTGCGAACCAATCTCAATATTGAACAGTCAGTGTGAGGCGAGGCCATCGATCATGTTGTATTGAATATCACCACTCCGCCTACTGATAATGAACATTATCATACTGTTGCAGTGAAAAGGCCTGGCAGTGCGACCCAATCTCAATATTGAACAGTCAGTGTGAGGCAAGACCATCGATCATGTTGTGTTGAATATCACCACTTCACCTACTGATACTGGACATTATCATACTGGAGCAGTGTGAAGGCCTGGCAGTGCGAACCAATCTCAATATTGAACAGTCAGTGTGAAGCGAGGCCATCGATCATGTTGTGTTGAATATCACCACTCCGCCTACTGATAATGAACATTATCATACTGTTGCAGTGAAAAGGCCTGGCAGTGCGACCTAATCTCAATATTGAACAGTCAGTGTGAGGCAAGGCCATCGATCATGTTGTATTGAATATAACCACTCCGTCTACTGATAATGAACATTATCATACTGTTGCAGTGAAAAGGCCTGGCGGTGCGACCCAATCTCAATATTGAACAGTCAGTGTTAGGCAAGGCCATCGATCATGTTGTATTGAATATCACCAATCCGCCTTCTGATACTGGACATTATCATACTGTTGCAGTAAGAAGGCCTGACAGTGCGACCCAATCTCAATATTGAACAGTCAGTGTGAGGTGAGACCATCGATCATGTTGTGTTGAATATCACCACTCCACCTACTGATACTGGACATTATCATACTGGAGCAGTGTGAAGGCCTGGCAGTGCGACCCAATCTCAATATTGAACAGTCAGTGTGAAACGAGGCCATCGATCATGTTGTGTTGAATATCACCACTCCGCCTACTGATAATGAACATTATCATACTGTTGCAGTGAAAAGGCCTGGCAGTGCGACCAAATCTCAATATTGAACAGTCAGTGTGAGGCAAGGCCATCGATCATGTTGTATTGAATATCACCACTCCGTCTACTGATACTGGACATTATCATACTGTTGCAGTGAGAAGGCCTGACAGTGCGACCCAATCTCAATATTGAACAGTCAGTGTGAGGCGAGGCCATCGATCATGATGTGTTGAATATCACCACTCCGCCTACTGATACTGGATATTATCATACTGTTGCAGTGTGAAGGCCTGGCAGTGCGACCCAATCTCAATATTGAACAGTCAGTGTGAGGCAAGGCCATCGATCATGTTGTATTGAATATCACCAATCCGCCTACTGATACTGGACATTATCATACTGTTGCAGTGTAAAGGCCTGGCAGTACGACCCAATCTCAGTATTGAACAGTCAGTGTGAGGCGAGACCATCGATCATGTTGTGTTGAATATCACCACTCCGCCTACTGATACTGGACATTATCATACTGTTGCAGTGTGAAGGCCTGGCAGTGCGACCTAATCTCAGTATTGAACAGTCAGTGTGAGGCAAGACCATCGATCATGTTGTGTTGAATATCACCAATCCGCCTACTGATACTGGACATTATCATACTGTTGCAGTGTGAAGGCCTGACAGTGCGACCCAATCTCAGTATTGAACAGTCAGTGTGAGGCGAGACCATCGATCATGTTGTGTTGAATATCACCAATCCGCCTACTGATACTGGACATTATCATACTGTTGCAGTGTGAAGGCCTGGAAGTGCGACCTAATCTCAGTATTGAACAGTCAGTGTGAGGCGAGACCATCGATCATGTCGTGTTGAATATCACCAATCCGCCTACTGATAATGGACATTATCATACTGTTGCAGTGAAAAGGCCTGGCAGTGCGACCCAATCTCAATATTGAACAGTCAGTATGAGGCAAGGCCATCGATCATGTTGTATTGAATATCACCACTCCGCCTACTGATAATGGACATTATCATACTGTTGCAGTGAAAAGGCCTGGCAGTGCGACCCAATCTCAGTATTGAACAGTCAGTGTGAGGCGAGGCCATCGATCATGTTGTATTGAATATCACCACTCCGCCTACTGATAATGGACATTATCATACTGTTGCAGTGAAAAGGCCTGGCAGTGCGACCTAATCTCAGTTTTGAACAGTCAGTGTGAGGCAAGACCATCGATCGTGTTGTGTTGAATATCACCAATCCGCCTACTGATACTGGACATTATCATACTGTTGCAGTGTGAAGGCCTGACAGTGCGACCCAATCTCAGTATTGAACAGTCAGTGTGAGGCGAGACCATCGATCATGTTGTGTTGAATATCACCAATCCGCCTACTGATACTGGACATTATCATACTGTTGCAGTGTGAAGGCCTGGCAGTGCGACCTAATCTCAGTATTGAACAGTCAGTGTGAGGCGAGACCATCGATCATGTTGTGTTGAATATCACCAATCCGCCTACTGATACTGGACATTATCATACTGTTGCAGTGTGAAGGCCAGACAGTGCAACCCAATCTCAGTATTGAACAGTCAGTGTGAGGCGAGACCATCGATCATGTTGTATTAAATATCACCACTCCGCCTACTGATAATGGACATTATCATACTGTTGCAGTGAGAAGGCCTGGCAGTGCGACCCAATCTAAATATTGAACAGGTAGTGTGAGGCGAGACCATCGATCATGTTGTATTGAATATCACCATTCCGCCTACTGATACTGGACATTATAATACTGTTAAAGTGAGAAGGCCTGGCAATGCGACCTAATCTCAGTATTGAACAGTCAGTGTGAGGCGAGGCCATCGATCATGTTGTGTTGAATATCACCATTCCGCCTACTGATACTGGACATTATCATACTGTTGCAGTGTGAAGGCCTGGCAGTGCGACCCAATCTCAATATTGAACAGTCAGTGTGAGGCAAGGCCATCGATCATGTTGTATTGAATATCACCAATCCGCCTACTGATACTGGACATTATCATACTGTTGCAGTGTGAAGGCCTGACAGTACGACCCAATCTCAGTATTGGACAGTCAGTGTGAGGCGAGACCATCGATCATGTTGTGTTGAATATCACCACTCCGCCTACTGATACTGGACATTATCATACTGTTGCAGTGTGAAGGCCTGGCAGTGCGACCTAATCTCAGTATTGAACAGTCAGTGTGAGGCAAGACCATCGATCATGTTGTGTTGAATATCACCAATCCGCCTACTGATACTGGACATTATCATACTGTTGCAGTGTGAAGGCCTGACAGTGCGACCCAATCTCAGTATTGAACAGTCAGTGTGAGGCGAGACCATCGATCATGTTGTGTTGAATATCACCAATCCGCCTACTGATACTGGACATTATCATACTGTTGCAGTGTGAAGGCCTGGCAGTGCGACCTAATCTCAGTATTGAACAGTCAGTGTGAGGCGAGACCATCGATCATGTTGTGTTGAATATCACCAATCCGCCTACTGATACTGGACATTATCATACTGTTGCAGTGTGAAGGCCTGACAGTGCAACCCAATCTCAGTATTGAACAGTCAGTGTGAGGCGAGACCATCGATCATGTTGTATTAAATATCACCACTCCGCCTACTGATAATGGACATTATCATACTGTTGCAGTGAGAAGGCCTGGCAGTGCGACCCAATCTAAATAATGAACAGGTAGTGTGAGGCGAGACCATCGATCATGTTGTATTGAATATCACCATTCCGCCTACTGATACTGGACATTATAATACTGTTGAAGTGAGAAGGCCTGGCAGTGCGACCAAATCTCAATATTGAACAGTCAGTGTGAGGCAAGGCCATCGATCATGTTGTATTGAATATCACCACTCCGTCTACTGATACTGGAGATTATCATACTGTTGCAGTGAGAAGGCCTGACAGTGCGACCCAATCTCAATATTGAACAGTCAGTGTGAGGCGAGGCCATCGATCATGATGTGTTGAATATCACCACTCCGCCTACTGATACTGGACATTATCATACTGTTGCAGTGTGAAGGCCTGGCAGTGCGACCCAATCTCAATATTGAACAGTCAGTGTGAGGCAAGGCCATCGATCATGTTGTATTGAATATCACCAATCCGCCTACTGATACTGGACATTATCATACTGTTGCAGTGTAAAGGCCTGGCAGTACGACCCAATCTCAGTATTGAACAGTCAGTGTGAGGCGAGACCATCGATCATGTTGTGTTGAATATCACCACTCCGCCTACTGATACTGGACATTATCATACTGTTGCAGTGTGAAGGCCTGGCAGTGCGACCTAATCTCAGTATTGAACAGTCAGTGTGAGGCAAGACCATCGATCATGTTGTGTTGAATATCACCAATCCGCCTACTGATACTGGACATTATCATACTGTTGCAGTGTGAAGGCCTGACAGTGCGACCCAATCTCAGTATTGAACAGTCAGTGTGAGGCGAGACCATCGATCATGTTGTGTTGAATATCACCAATCCGCCTACTGATACTGGACATTATCATACTGTTGCAGTGTGAAGGCCTGGAAGTGCGACCTAATCTCAGTATTGAACAGTCAGTGTGAGGCGAGACCATCGATCATGTCGTGTTGAATATCACCAATCCGCCTACTGATAATGGACATTATCATACTGTTGCAGTGAAAAGGCCTGGCAGTGCGACCCAATCTCAATATTGAACAGTCAGTATGAGGCAAGGCCATCGATCATGTTGTATTGAATATCACCACTCCGCCTACTGATAATGGACATTATCATACTGTTGCAGTGAAAAGGCCTGGCAGTGCGACCCAATCTCAGTATTGAACAGTCAGTGTGAGGCGAGGCCATCGATCATGTTGTATTGAATATCACCACTCCGCCTACTGATAATGGACATTATCATACTGTTGCAGTGAAAAGGCCTGGCAGTGCGACCTAATCTCAGTTTTGAACAGTCAGTGTGAGGCAAGACCATCGATCGTGTTGTGTTGAATATCACCAATCCGCCTACTGATACTGGACATTATCATACTGTTGCAGTGTGAAGGCCTGACAGTGCGACCCAATCTCAGTATTGAACAGTCAGTGTGAGGCGAGACCATCGATCATGTTGTGTTGAATATCACCAATCCGCCTACTGATACTGGACATTATCATACTGTTGCAGTGTGAAGGCCTGGCAGTGCGACCTAATCTCAGTATTGAACAGTCAGTGTGAGGCGAGACCATCGATCATGTTGTGTTGAATATCACCAATCCGCCTACTGATACTGGACATTATCATACTGTTGCAGTGTGAAGGCCAGACAGTGCAACCCAATCTCAGTATTGAACAGTCAGTGTGAGGCGAGACCATCGATCATGTTGTATTAAATATCACCACTCCGCCTACTGATAATGGACATTATCATACTGTTGCAGTGAGAAGGCCTGGCAGTGCGACCCAATCTAAATATTGAACAGGTAGTGTGAGGCGAGACCATCGATCATGTTGTATTGAATATCACCATTCCGCCTACTGATACTGGACATTATCATACTGTTGCAGTGTGAAGGCCTGGCAGTGCGACCTAATCTCAGTATTGAACAGTCAGTGTGAGGCAAGACCATCGATCATGTTGTGTTGAATATCACCAATCCGCCTACTGATACTGGACATTATCATACTGTTGCAGTGTGAAGGCCTGACAGTGCGACCCAATCTCAGTATTGAACAGTCAGTGTGAGGCGAGACCATCGATCATGTTGTGTTGAATATCACCAATCCGCCTACTGATACTGGACATTATCATACTGTTGCAGTGTGAAGGCCTGGCAGTGCGACCTAATCTCAGTATTGAACAGTCAGTGTGAGGCGAGACCATCGATCATGTTGTGTTGAATATCACCAATCCGCCTACTGATACTGGACATTATCATACTGTTGCAGTGTGAAGGCCTGACAGTGCAACCCAATCTCAGTATTGAACAGTCAGTGTGAGGCGAGACCATCGATCATGTTGTATTAAATATCACCACTCCGCCTACTGATAATGGACATTATCATACTGTTGCAGTGAGAAGGCCTGGCAGTGCGACCCAATCTAAATAATGAACAGGTAGTGTGAGGCGAGACCATCGATCATGTTGTATTGAATATCACCATTCCGCCTACTGATACTGGACATTATAATACTGTTGAAGTGAGAAGGCCTGGCAGTGCGACCCAATCTCAATATTGAACAGTCAGTGTGAGGCGAGACCATCGATCATGTTGTATTGAATATCACCACTCCGCCTACTGATAATGGATATTATCATACTGTTGCAGTGAAAAGGCCTGGCAGTGCGACCTAATCTCAGTATTGAACTATCAGTGTGAGGCGAGGCCATCGATCATGTTGTATTGAATATCACCACTCCGCCTACTGATAATGGACATTATCATACTGTTGCAGTGAAAAGGCCTGGCAGTGCGACCCAATCTCAATATTGAACAGTCAGTATGAGGCAAGGCCATCGATCATGTTGTATTGAATATCACCATTCCGCCTACTGATACTGGACATTATCATACTGTTGCAGTGAGAAGGCCTGACAGTGCGACCCAATCTCAGTATTGAACAGTCAGTGTGAGGCGAGACCATCGATCATGTTGTATTGAATATCACCACTCCACCTACTGATAATGGACATTATCATACTGTTGCAGTGAAAAGGCCTGGCAGTGAGACCCAATCTCAGTATTGAACAGTCAGTGTGAGGCGAGGCCATCGATCATGTTGTATTGAATATCACCACTCCGTCTACTGATTCTGGACATTATCATACTGTTGCAGTGTGAAGGCCTGGTAGTTCGACCCAATCTCAATATTGAACAGTCAGTGTTAGGCGAGGCCATCGATCATGTTGTATTGAATATCACCACTCCGTCTACTGATACTGGACATTATCATACTGTTGCAGTGTGAAGGCCTGGCAGTTCGACCCAATCTCAATATTGAACAGTCAGAGTGAGGCGAGACCATCGATCATGTTGTATTCAATATCACCACTCCGCCTACTGATAATGGACATTTACATACTGTTGCAGAGAAAAGGCCTGACAGTACGACCCAATCTCAGTATTGAACAGTCAGTGTGAGGCGAGACCATCGATCATGTTGTATTGAATATCACCATTCCGCCTACTGATACTGGACATTATCATACTGTTGCAGTGAGAAGGCCTGACAGTGCGACCCAATCTCAGTATTGAACAGTCAGTGTGAGGCGAGACCATCGATCATGTTGTATTGAATATCACCACTCCGCCTACTGATAATGGAAATTATCATACTGTTGCAGGGAAAAGGCCTGGTAGTTCGACCCAATCTTAATATTGAACAGTCAGTGTGAGGCGAGACCATCGATCATGTTGTATTGAATATCATCACTCCGCCTTCTGATACTGGACATTATCATACTGTTGCAGTGTGAAGGCCTGGCAGTGCGACCCAATCTCAATATTGAACAGTCAGAGTGAGGCGAGACCATCGATCATGTTGTATTGAATATCACCACTCCGTCTACTGATACTGGACATTATCATACTGTTGCAGTGTGAAGGCCTGGCAGTTCGACCCAATCTCAATATTGAACAGTCAGTGTGAGGCGAGCCATCGTTCATGTTGTATTGAATATCACCAATCCGTCTACTGATACTGGACATTATCATACTGTTGCAGTGAGAAGGCCTGGCAGTGCGACCCAATCTAAATATTGAACAGGTAGTGTGAGGCGAGACCATCGATCATGTTGTGTTGAATATCACCACTCCGCCTACTGATACTGGACATTATCATACTGTTGCAGTGTGAAGGCCTGGCAGTGCGACCTAATCTCAGTATTGAACAGTCAGTGTGAGGCAAGACCATCGATCATGTTGTGTTGAATATCACCAATCCGCCTACTGATACTGGACATTATCATACTGTTGCAGTGTGAAGGCCTGACAGTGCGACCCAATCTCAGTATTGAACAGTCAGTGTGAGGCGAGACCATCGATCATGTTGTGTTGAATATCACCAATCCGCCTACTGATACTGGACATTATCATACTGTTGCAGTGTGAAGGCCTGGAAGTGCGACCTAATCTCAGTATTGAACAGTCAGTGTGAGGCGAGACCATCGATCATGTCGTGTTGAATATCACCAATCCGCCTACTGATAATGGACATTATCATACTGTTGCAGTGAAAAGGCCTGGCAGTGCGACCCAATCTCAATATTGAACAGTCAGTATGAGGCAAGGCCATCGATCATGTTGTATTGAATATCACCACTCCGCCTACTGATAATGGACATTATCATACTGTTGCAGTGAAAAGGCCTGGCAGTGCGACCCAATCTCAGTATTGAACAGTCAGTGTGAGGCGAGGCCATCGATCATGTTGTATTGAATATCACCACTCCGCCTACTGATAATGGACATTATCATACTGTTGCAGTGAAAAGGCCTGGCAGTGCGACCTAATCTCAGTTTTGAACAGTCAGTGTGAGGCAAGACCATCGATCGTGTTGTGTTGAATATCACCAATCCGCCTACTGATACTGGACATTATCATACTGTTGCAGTGTGAAGGCCTGACAGTGCGACCCAATCTCAGTATTGAACAGTCAGTGTGAGGCGAGACCATCGATCATGTTGTGTTGAATATCACCAATCCGCCTACTGATACTGGACATTATCATACTGTTGCAGTGTGAAGGCCTGGCAGTGCGACCTAATCTCAGTATTGAACAGTCAGTGTGAGGCGAGACCATCGATCATGTTGTGTTGAATATCACCAATCCGCCTACTGATACTGGACATTATCATACTGTTGCAGTGTGAAGGCCAGACAGTGCAACCCAATCTCAGTATTGAACAGTCAGTGTAAGGCGAGACCATCGATCATGTTGTATTAAATATTACCACTCCGCCTACTGATAATGGACATTATCATACTGTTGCAGTGAGAAGGCCTGGCAGTGCGACCCAATCTAAATATTGAACAGGTAGTGTGAGGCGAGACCATCGATCATGTTGTATTGAATATCACCATTCCGCCTACTGATACTGGACATTATAATACTGTTAAAGTGAGAAGGCCTGGCAATGCGACCTAATCTCAGTATTGAACAGTCAGTGTGAGGCGAGGCCATCGATCATGTTGTGTTGAATATCACCACTCCGCCTACTGATACTGGACATTATCATACTGTTGCAGTGTGAAGGCCTGGCAGTGCGACCCAATCTCAATATTGAACAGTCAGTGTGAGGCAAGGCCATCGATCATGTTGTATTGAATATCACCAATCCGCCTACTGATACTGGACATTATCATACTGTTGCAGTGTGAAGGCCTGACAGTACGACCCAATCTCAGTATTGGACAGTCAGTGTGAGGCGAGACCATCGATCATGTTGTGTTGAATATCACCACTCCGCCTACTGATACTGGACATTATCATACTGTTGCAGTGTGAAGGCCTGGCAGTGCGACCTAATCTCAGTATTGAACAGTCAGTGTGAGGCAAGACCATCGATCATGTTGTGTTGAATATCACCAATCCGCCTACTGATACTGGACATTATCATACTGTTGCAGTGTGAAGGCCTGACAGTGCGACCCAATCTCAGTATTGAACAGTCAGTGTGAGGCGAGACCATCGATCATGTTGTGTTGAATATCACCAATCCGCCTACTGATACTGGACATTATCATTCTGTTGCAGTGTGAAGGCCTGGCAGTGCGACCTAATCTCAGTATTGAACAGTCAGTGTGAGGCGAGACCATCGATCATGTTGTGTTGAATATCACCAATCCGCCTACTGATACTGGACATTATCATACTGTTGCAGTGTGAAGGCCTGACAGTGCAACCCAATCTCAGTATTGAACAGTCAGTGTGAGGCGAGACCATCGATCATGTTGTATTAAATATCACCACTCCGCCTACTGATAATGGACATTATCATACTGTTGCAGTGAGAAGGCCTGGCAGTGCGACCCAATCTAAATAATGAACAGGTAGTGTGAGGCGAGACCATCGATCATGTTGTATTGAATATCACCATTCCGCCTACTGATACTGGACATTATAATACTGTTGAAGTGAGAAGGCCTGGCAGTGCGACCCAATCTCAATATTGAACAGTCAGTGTGAGGCGAGACCATCGATCATGTTGTATTGAATATCACCACTCCGCCTACTGATAATGGATATTATCATACTGTTGCAGTGAAAAGGCCTGGCAGTGCGACCTAATCTCAGTATTGAACTATCAGTGTGAGGCGAGGCCATCGATCATGTTGTATTGAATATCACCACTCCGCCTACTGATAATGGACATTATCATACTGTTGCAGTGAAAAGGCCTGGCAGTGCGACCCAATCTCAATATTGAACAGTCAGTATGAGGCAAGGCCATCGATCATGTTGTATTGAATATCACCATTCCGCCTACTGATACTGGACATTATCATACTGTTGCAGTGAGAAGGCCTGACAGTGCGACCCAATCTCAGTATTGAACAGTCAGTGTGAGGCGAGACCATCGATCATGTTGTATTGAATATCACCACTCCACCTACTGATAATGGACATTATCATACTGTTGCAGTGAAAAGGCCTGGCAGTGAGACCCAATCTCAGTATTGAACAGTCAGTGTGAGGCGAGGCCATCGATCATGTTGTATTGAATATCACCACTCCGTCTACTGATACTGGACATTATCATACTGTTGCAGTGTGAAGGCCTGGTAGTTCGACCCAATCTCAATATTGAACAGTCAGTGTTAGGCGAGGCCATCGATCATGTTGTATTGAATATCACCACTCCGTCTACTGATACTGGACATTATCATACTGTTGCAGTGTGAAGGCCTGGCAGTTCGACCCAATCTCAATATTGAACAGTCAGAGTGAGGCGAGACCATCGATCATGTTGTATTCAATATCACCACTCCGCCTACTGATAACGGACATTATCATACTGTTGCAGAGAAAAGGCCTGACAGTACGACCCAATCTCAGTATTGAACAGTCAGTGTGAGGCGAGACCATCGATCATGTTGTATTGAATATCACCATTCCGCCTACTGATACTGGACATTATCATACTGTTGCAGTGAGAAGGCCTGACAGTGCGACCCAATCTCAGTATTGAACAGTCAGTGTGAGGCGAGACCATCGATCATGTTGTATTGAATATCACCACTCCGCCTACTGATAATGGAAATTATCATACTGTTGCAGGGAAAAGGCCTGGTAGTTCGACCCAATCTCAATATTGAACAGTCAGTGTGAGGCGAGACCATCGATCATGTTGTATTGAATATCATCACTCCGCCTTCTGATACTGGACATTATCATACTGTTGCAGTGTGAAGGCCTGGCAGTGCGACCCAATCTCAATATTGAACAGTCAGAGTGAGGCGAGACCATCGATCATGTTGTATTGAATATCACCACTCCGTCTACTGATACTGGACATTATCATACTGTTGCAGTGTGAAGGCCTGGCAGTTCGACCCAATCTCAATATTGAACAGTCAGTGTGAGGCGAGCCATCGTTCATGTTGTATTGAATATCACCAATCCGTCTACTGATACTGGACAATATCATACTGTTGCAGTGTGAAGGCCTGGCAGTTCGACCCAATCTCAATATTGAACAGTCAGAGTGAGGCGAGACCATCGATCATGTACATGATCGATGGTCTCACCTCACACTGACTGTTCAATACTGAGATTGGTTCGCACTGCCAGGCCTTCACACTGCAACAGTATGATAATGTCCAGTATCAGTAGGCGGATTGATGATATTCAATACAACATGATCGATGGCCTTGCCTCACACTGACTGTTCAATATTGAGATTGGGTCGCACTGCCAGGCCTTCACACTGCAACAGTATGATAATGTCCAGTATCAGTAGGCGGAGTGGTGATATTCAACACAACATGATCGATGGCCTCGCCTCACACTGACTGTTCAATATTGAGATTGGGTCGCACTGCCAGGCCTTTACACTGCTCCAGTATGATAATGTCCAGTATCAGTAGGCGGAGTGGTGATATTCAACACAACATGATCGATGGCCTCACCTCACACTGACTGTTCAATACTGAGATTGGGTCGCACTCTCAGGCCTTCTCACTGCAACAGTATGATAATGTCCAGTATCAGTAGACGGAGTGGTGATATTCAATACAACATGATCGATGGCTTTGCCTCACACCGACTGTTCAATATTGAGATTGGGTCACACTGCCAGGCCTTTTCACTGCAACAGTATGATAATGTTCATTATCAGTAGGCGGAGTGGTTATATTCAACACAACATGATCGATGGCCTCGCCTCACACTGACTGTTCAATATTGAGATTGGGTCGCACTGCCAGGCCTTCACACTGCTCCAGTATGATAATGTCCAGTATCAGTATGTGGAGTGGTGATATTCAACACAACATGATCGATGGTCTCACCTCACACTGACTGTTCAATATTGAGATTGGGTCGCACTGTCAGGCCTTCTCACTGCAACAGTATGATAATGTCCAGTATCAGTAGGCGGATTGGTGATATTCAATACAACATGATCGATGGCCTTGCCTCACACTGACTGTTCAATATTGAGATTGGGTCGCACTGCCAGGCCTTCACACTGCAACAGTATGATAATGTTCATTATCAGTAGGCGCAGTGGTGATATTCAATACAACATGATCGATGGCCTCGCCTCACACTGACTGTTCAATATTGAGATTGGTTCGCACTGTCAGGCCTTCACACTGCAACAGTATGATAATGTCCAGTATCAGTAGGCGGATTGTTGATATTCAAAACAACATGATCGATGGCCTTGCCTCACACTGACTGTTCAATATTGAGATCGGGTCGCACTGCCAGGCCTTCACACTGCAACAGTATGATAATGTCCAGTATCAGTAGGCGGAGTGGTGATATTCAACACAACATGATCGATGGCCTCGCCTCACACTGACTATTCAATATTGAGATTGGGTCGCACTGCCAGGCCTTTACACTGCTCCAGTATGATAATGTCCAGTATCAGTAGGCGGAGTGGTGATATTCAACACAACATGATCGATGGCCTCGCCTCACACTGACTGTTCAATATTGAAATTGGTTCGCACTGTCAGGCCTTCACACTGCAACAGTATGATAATGTCCAATATCAGTAGGCGGAGTGATGATATTCAACACAACATGATCGATGGCCTCACCTCACACTGACTTTTCAATACTGAGATTGGGTCGCACTCTCAGGCCTTCTCACTGCAACAGTATGATAATGTCCAGTATCAGTAGACGGAGTGGTGATATTCAATACAACATGATCGATGGCCTTGCCTCACACTGACTGTTCAATATTGAGATTGGGTCGCACTGCCAGGCCTTTTCACTGCAACAGTATGATAATGTTCATTATCAGTAGGCGGAGTGGTGATATTCAACACAACATGATCGATGGCCTCGCCTCACACTGACTTTTCAATACTGAGATTGGGTCGCACTCTCAGGCCTTCTCACTGCAACAGTATGATAATGTCCAGTATCAGTAGACGGAGTGGTGATATTCAATACAACATGATCGATGGCCTTGCCTCACACTGACTGTTCAATATTGAGATTGGGTCGCACTGCCAGGCCTTTTCACTGCAACAGTATGATAATGTTCATTATCAGTAGGCGGAGTGGTGATATTCAACACAACATGATCGATGGTCTCACCTCACACTGACTGTTCAATATTGAGATCGGGTCGGTACTGCCAGGCCTTCACACTGCAACAGTATGATAATGTCCAGTATCAGTAGGCGGAGTGGTGATATTCAACACAACATGATCGATGGCCTCGCCTCACACTGACTGTTCAATACTGAGATTGGGTCGCACTGTCAGGCCTTCTCACTGCAACAGTAGGATAATGTTCATTATCAGTAGGCGGAGTGGTGATATTCAACACAACATGATCGATGGCCTCGCCTCACACTGACTGTTCAATATTGAGATTGGGTCGCACTGCCAGGCCTTCACACTGCTCCAGTATGATAATTTCCAGTATCAGTAGGTGGAGTGGTGATATTCAACACAACATGATCGATGGTCTCACCCCACACTGACTGTTCAATATTGAGATTGGGTCGCACTGTCAGGCCTTCTCACTGCAACAGTATGATAATGTCCAGTATCAGTAGGCGGATTGGTGATATTCAATACATCATGATCGATGGCCTTGCCTCACACTGACTGTTCAATATTGAGATTGGGTCGCACTGCCAGGCCTTTTCACTGCAACAGTATGATAATGTTTATTATCAGTAGGCGGAGTGGTGATATTCAATACAACATGATCGATGGCCTCGCCTCACACTGACTGTTCAATATTGAGATTGGTTCGCACTTTCAGGCCTTCACACTGCAACAGTATGATAATGTTCATTATCAGTAGGCGGAGTGGTGATATTCAACACAACATGATCGATGGCCTCGCCTCACACTGACTGTTCAATATTGAGATTGGGTCACACTGCCAGGCCTTCACACTGCAACAGTATGATAATGTCCAGTATCAGTAGGCGGAGTGGTGATATTCAACATTTATTTTATTTAAATTGTCGTATTCTAATTATCTGATAATCAAGAACACAGCACAATATGTTTGTATTCTGTCTTGTTACCAGAAAAATAACGACAAAAAAGTAATAAATTAAAATAAATAGTAACACTGAATAGTTCGTAATAAATTTCATACAGAATTTCAAATAGCTCTGCAAAAGACGTGTAATTGAAGTATTTAGTTGAATACCTTCTTATTATAATAAAAGTTTAATATGATTGCTACATTTTAAGAGATGTCTCTAGAATTGCTCTAAGATTGAGCCTATTAAATGAATGATAATTCCTTAACACAAAACAACAATTATTTAAATATTGCATGAGAAAGTAGATGAAAAAAGGATAGATCGTTAAGACCAGCAAATAAACAAGTATTAATTAATTTACAAGATAATAATAGTAATTAACTATTCACTCCTTCAAAACCTATAACTGAGTAATGTAGCTTGTCAAATCCCTACCACCAACTATTGAGCTTAAAACTGTGTTTACGAAGATAATATGTTAATGATTTATTCTTTTAGAAAAATAATAAATAAGTTGATTAAGCTTACACTTTTCTGGCTTTAGAAGTGTCACGATCATGCGCTAAGTATCTTCAGATATGAGTCCTAGGAAAAAGCTGCATCAATAAATTAAAAATACTTAAGAATGGAAAAACAATAAATAATATCCTTTAGGTTTTAAAACACACATACGAAACAATCTCACTGATGCGATACGGTGATCTGTCACTGAGAGGGTTGTATGTCCCCAGCTGCAGTTCTCACGGCGAACAAATCCATAACAAACGCTGGCGTCCTTCTGCCACCATATATTTCAAGTTTTTGTCGTTCTGATTAAACCATTTTTTTATATTATATTGGTTTATTTGTTACTTTTCACCTAGTACCAATTTTGAACCGGCAATTTGGTGATTTTTCTTGTGAAAAACCTACTAATAAACATTTTAAAATACTGTGACGAACGAGTATTTTTCTGTTTAAATTATAGAGAAAATATAAAAGCAATAACAATTAAACTTATTTTAGCATGATTTGCTTTTTGTTTTATACAAATAAATTTATGTTATTCTATTATGACTGATAGTCTAAGTTTCCTACTAGATATTTTTCTATTTATATATAAATACATTCTACTATTTTATTTACAGGATATCTAATAACGTTAAGTAAAATATAGCTAATGTAAATTTAATCGCAGTTTAAAATTTCCAATTCAGGTAATATTATATTTATGTAGAGTGACATGGCATTTCCAAAATAATTACCTTGTTCAGGTACAGTGGAATTTGAATAGTACGAACTTCTATATTTTGAAATTTTTGTTTCGACCTTTTAGCTCGGTTCCCATTATTTTCTATAAAAGAATTCTGGAAAACTTGGGTGATTCTAATTTTATTTTTTTGAAGTCAAAATTTTGAATGTATACTGATAAAAAAGCGGCCATAATACACTTATCGTAGCTAGGAATGCCCGAAAACAAGTGTTCCAAAGCTGGCATGAGGCCAAAGTGTCGTGGCAGTAGTTCCAATACTCTAGGCGTTAAACAGTTCCAATTATTCCAAGTGAACAATAATTCAGCTTTTGAAGATATGATTTGATTGGCTACCTAAGTTAAATGGAAGTCATCATGTAGGCTTCACTTTTTACCCCATAAGACCTATAAGTATATTAACGTTGTTGAGTTAAACTAGCTGCCACTGGAACTGACTTTAAAATAAGTTTCGTGACCTTTGTGGAACTACTAGCAGCTGTAAGTAACTGCTTGGCAAGATAACCCTGCTCTTTTATGTTCAAGGTCTTTGTACGCACCTCTTTTCCTGACACTTTTGGCCTATCTATCTTGTTTTGCAGATCTGACTTTTCGCACCCGTCAAAAATTACAAGCTGTTAATCTAAAAACAATAAACTATATCTTTAATGATACATTTCCTCTGAAAATTGGAATTGCTGAAGGTTAAAAACCTTTATACTAATTTATATAATTAAAATTGTTGACTAATTCAAACAATTAACCACATCTTTGAGATTCGAATTGCCTGAGCACCACTAACATTATAAAGCTTTTCCAGAATTCTAATATTTAAATATCATTGAGTTAAAGTTACAACCAAGAAATATTACCTTATTGACCATCATTTAAAGTGAGACACGAAATGAGGTTATGGAACATAACGTCTCCACGATCGTCTATTGTATCCCAAAATTTTAGGTTTTTAAACTGAATTAGCCCTGCAAAGGTAATGCAGCCAATTTAGTTTACTACTTATTTCTCGTCAACAGGCATTCATATACTTAAAAATAAATACAATTTAAATTATAACTTAAATTTAGTTTCACAAAGTGATTCTTTCATTTATAATTCAAGTATTGTTGTAGTCTATACGAAACATTTTAGTAGAAGATACAAGACCAAACAGTTTTGAACTTCCTAAGGAAAAAGTGTACGAAATAAAGTATTTTGTTTGAAACTTCCTCTCAACAGTAAAGGGACTAAGTCGTGTCAAATTGTGGTTAAATTCTAATAAACTTGTGTACCTCGTAACACGATCGGAAGTTGTAATTTTGACACATTTTATCCATTGACATAACTTAAACAAACTCCTCTGATTGACTCGAAACGATTTATAAAATTTTCATTTCTATTTTCAATGAGACTCATCCCCTACAGTACAGTTTATTAGATTATCAAAGGTGGTTAAGGGTTATTGGAAATTTAAATTTGAATACATATATACTAAGACGTAAAGTGTTTATTGATATTTTGGCTTCAAAGAATAAAGAGGTCAATCACATAACGTACAACGGGGTATAATGTTACTCAAATATAATATGACGCCGGAATGCTTATGAATCATGACATGAGAACATTTAGACCCTATCCCATAAAACGGACGCTAAAATTGACTGTAGTTTTTAGTAAAATGTATCTTCTAGTGTTATTGATTACATTATTTAAGAAATTATTGAGGACATTTTTCTATTTTGTAGATGTTCTTTTTTACCTGAAGACGAAATCATGATCCGAGATCCCAAAAACGTCGTGAAACTTTGTTTTACCAATCAAGGATGTAAAATATCAGTAATAATTTCATATATATCATAAACTCATCATCGTTAACAATTACTTTAAACAAAAAAGAATTATTTATTAGTATTAAGGAATCAGTTAAATTCTACGTGTTACTTACTTACATATTTATTTGGTATGTGTCAGAAAATCTTTTAAAAAGGGATCAAGCCTCAATTGATCTCCTAGATCTTCCTTACTTAACTAATTATTATTTTTTTCAATCATTGAAATAATGTTTCCTATTTTTTCTAGAATAAATTTATCCACTTTTACTAAACTGGCTTAAATTTGAACAGATACATTTGATACGCCAGGAAAGTAGTATCACTGATTATACATCCTGTATAATCAATGGTAGTATCAAGATGTGTTTATTTGGAAGGGATAACTGCACAAACGGCAGACTGATTGACAAATGGACCTTTTAGTGACAAGCCACTGAACCTTATCTGTGGGTCTGTCTTTGTATCGCTACAACATTGAGCAGTATTTCTTTGATCTAATGTCCATTAGTAAATTAGCTCGATCAATTGAGTTAGAGATGTAATATTTACGGGCAGAAAGAAGGGAGAACGAATTATTATATAGCGTTGGTACATTTAGAATACTTTAAAAACTGAAATATATATTAGAGGATGCATGAAGGAATAATACGAATATTAAGTACACATACTTATTGTTCATAATTTGATTTTATACTGGCTAAAACAAATCATTAGCAGTTTTTATTTACATTTGTATGATAATTACATAGAATATAATATATAATTATATATATATATATATATAATAATATATAATATATATTTTTTCCCCTTTTAGATAACTTAATATCATACTAATGGTTTGAGCAAAATAATTAGTAATTCAATATAATAAGATAAACTGTTTACTACAAATGTTAAAAAAATTTGGATATTGGAAAACGATATATAAAATGAAGTTATCTATTCTGTTAATACGAGCTGCGGACAGAGAACCGAGAGGGCGAGAGTTGTGGTTTCTATTGATCTCGCAACTCAATACCAGTTGAAATATTAAATTTTTAGTGATGTTTAGGACGAAATAAGCAGCGTTTTTACAATATACAAACTCATTCCAGTGCTGAAAAAAACAAATCCTTATACCATCAACACTTGTGTTCTGAATTCTGAAATAGAATACTGCCAGGCAAATTTATAAATTTATAAATTAATCGCCCATAAAAAATGAATAAATAAATAAGTGAGATATAGCCTGTGATAAATAGCGGTAAGTCATGTGGTCAGCAAAATTTTAAACAAATTAATTAAAAGAGAAAAATAATTGTCTTTATAAAGTTTGATAACTTTTATTTTAAAAATAGTAAAAATTACTAACGTGCAGTCTTGAAGCCATCGAACCTGTTTTGGCAAAGATTTCGGTATATTTATTTATTTTTAATCAGTAGCTCTAAATCAAAGATAATTAATGTATTTTAAGCATCAGATATAAGCTAAATTATATGAAGAAAATTAATTAGAATGAGAAATTTAAAAGGAATTTTTCAATATAATAAAGAGTGTTTTCTCTCACTTACATCTTCATTCAAGAAAAAAACAGGGTTAAAACGAATAAAGTATAATGAATACAGATTTCAAAACACTACTTCTCCTGGGTAAACATTTAACTAGGAATCATCTTAGCAAAAGAAATCCTTACGAAAGTAGGGCAAGGAGAGTTCGACAAGCAGTATAAATGTTATTTTTTCCTGCGTTTTCAAAGAACATAAGTTTTAAAATACATTAATTTGTTTTTTTAAAGTACCAATGATTTTGACTTTTATGCACAGGGATAGACTTTGAAGCTGAAGCTAACCTTCGTACTGACAAACAAAATTACCTTAGGGAGTAATACAATTACTAATTAGACGTGACTTGTCCATTGGTAAGGAAAGTTTTAAATCACAATTGAATATTTTATGTGACACTTAAATTGGTAGTGAAATCAAGCGTAAATAATTTTCTATTTCAATAAAAATAATGAGACAGGAAAACCTTACAAATACACTAACCAGGTCTACGTACTCTCGTCCCCACGTTTTACCCCTCTTAGGAGGTGGGTAGCTCACCTATAGTTCCAAAATCGCTATACAGTAGTTATTATTATTGTATTAGTTTAAAATAATATTTAGGATAGTTAATTAAAGGTGTATTAAATATTGCATTTGAAATAGTAATTTTATAAAATCAGGAGAACCAATAGTACTTCGCAAAACCTCACTATCATTTTCCGAATTAGAGACACTAATAACCTTTTTTCTGTGAAGGATATACAATTCTGAAAACACACACAAAGCTGGCAATATAAGTCGAAGCACTAACTTACACATTATATAGTTAAATAGTTATATAATTAAAAATATAAAAACTCTAATAATGAATTACAAAAGATCTATCAGTTGTGTGAATAAACAGCTCTGTTCGGTATCTCGCCTGTTCCGTTCCACTGGCTCCTACACTGTCGTGGTGTTACGACAGTGGTGTTAGTGTTGTATTGACTGTTGGATTGCCAGGTTCGGACAGTTTTCATTACAGAGGATCAGTCGTGGGATTACACATATTATCTGTTCGACAATCTCACCTTTACCGTTTCAGTTACTCCAACACTGTTGCGGTGCTAACACAGTGATGTTAAAGTTGTATTGTCAAGTTTGGACAGTTTTCATAACAGAGGATCAGTCGTGGATTACACATATTATCTGTTCGACAATCTCACCTTTACCGTTTCAGTTACTCCAACACTGTTGCGGTGCTAACATAGTGATGTTAAAGTTGTATTGTCAAGTTTGGACAGTTTTCATAACAGAGGATCAGTCGTGGTATTATATGGATTATCTCTACGATATCTGACATTTACCATTCCACGGCCTACAACACTGTTGTGGTGCTACTACAGTGGTGTATTGACTGTTGGATTGCCAGGTTCAGACAGTTTTCATTACAGAGGATCAGTCGTGGGATTACACGGATTATCTGTTCGACATCTCACCTTTCCCGTTTCAGTTACTCCAACACTGTTGCGGTGCTAACACAGTGATGTTAAAGTTGTATTGTCAAGTTTGGACAGTTTTCAGTCATGCTATTATATGGATTATCTCTACTATATCTGACATTTACCAATCCACGGCCTACAACACTGTTGTGGTGCTACTGCATGGTGTTAGTGTTCAATCAACCGGTTCAGACGGTTTTATTACAGTTGATTAGTCGTGTGATTACACGGATTATCTGTTCGATATCTCACCTTTACCGGCCCACGGCCTACAACACTGTTGTGGTGCTACTACAGTGGTGCTAGTGTTCAATCAACTGGTTCAGACGGTTTTATTACAGTTGATTAGTCGTGTGATTACACGGATTATCTGTTCGATATCTCACCTTTACCGGTCCATGGCCTACAACACTGTTGTGGTGCTACTACAGTGGTGCTAGTGTTCAATCAACCGGTTCAGACGGTTTTATTACAGTTGATTAGTCGTGTGATTACACGGATTATCTGTTCGATATCTCACCTTTACCGGCCCACGGCCTACAACACTGTTGTGGTGCTACTACAGTGGTGCTAGTGTTCAATCAACCGGTTCAGACGGTTTTATTACAGTTGATTAGTCGTGTGATTACACGGATTATCTGTTCGATATCTCACCTTTACCGGTCCACGGGCTAAAACACTGTTGTGGTACTACTACAGTGGTGTTAGTGTTGGATTGACAGGTTCGGACAGTATTCATTACAGAAGAACAGTCGTGTGATTACACGGATTATCTGTTCGATATCTCACCTTTACCGTTTCACGAGCTACAACACTGTTGTGGTACTACTACAGTGGTGTTAGTGTTGGATTGACAGGTTCGGACAGTATTCATTACAGAGGAACAGTCGTGTGATTACACGGATTATCTGTTCGATATCTCACCTTTACCGTTCCACGGGCTACAATACTGATGTGGTGCTACTACAGTGGTGTTAGTGTTGGATTGCCAGGTTCGGACAGTATTCATTACAGAAGAACAGTCGTGTGATTACACGGATTATCTGTTCGATATCTCACCTTTACCGTTCCACGGGCTACAATACTGATGTGGTGCTACTACAGTGGTGTTAGTGTTGGATTGTCAGGTTCGGACAGTATTCATTACAGAGGATCAGTCGTTTGATTACACGGATTATCTGTTCGATATCTCACCTTTACCGTTCCACGGGCTACAACACTGTTGTGGTACTACTACAGTGGTGTTAGTGTTGGATTGCCAGGTTCGGACAGTATTCATTACAGAAGAACAGTCGTGTGATTACACGGATTATCTGTTCGATATCTCACCTTTACCGTTCCACGGGCTACAATACTGTTGTGGTGCTACTACAGTGGTGTTAGTGTTGGATTGCCAGGTTCGGACAGTATTCATTACAGAGGATCAGTCGTGTGATTACATGGATTATCTGTTCGATATCTCACCTTTACCGTTCCACGGGCTACAATACTGTTGTGGTGCTACTACAGTGGTGTTAGTGTTGGATTGCCAGGTTCGGACAGTATTCATTACAGTTGATTAGTCGTGTGATTACACGGATTATCTGTTCGATATCTCACCTTTACCGTTCCACGGGCTACAATACTGTTGTGGTGCTACTATAGTGGTGTTAGTGTTTGATTGCCAGGTTCGGACAGTTTTCATTACAGTTGATTAGTCGTGTGATTACACGGATTATCTGTTCGATATCTCACCTTCACCGTTTTACGAGCTACAACACCGTTGTGGTGCTACTACAGTGGTGTTAGTGTTGGATTGCCAGGTTCGGACAGTATTCATTACAGTTGATTAGTCGTGTGATTACACGGATTATCTGTTCGATATCTCACCTTTACCGTTCCACGGGCTACAATACTGTTGTGTTACTACTACAGTGGTGTTAGTGTTGGATTGCCAGGTTCGGACAGATTCATTACAGAGGATCAGTCGTGTGATTACATGGATTATCTGCTCGACATCTCACACCTACTGCTACCCTTTCAAACCGTTTTTGTTGCTTCTACGTTGATGTTATTGTTGTTTTAACAGATTTGGTATTTTTCAATTACAAAACATCGGTTGTGTGATTACATGGATTATCCTCAGAAGATTTCAAATTTACTGTTCTACTTTCTCCAACATTATTTTTATGTTAGACTGAGGTTGTCTGTAGATATATTGAGATGTTTTGGCTGTTTTATTTAAATAGGATTACTTTTGCGATTTCTCGGGTTTCCGGTTTTGATCATACCATTACTGGTCAACTTGCTATTTTACTTTTGTATGTTTAGTTTTTAATATTGTATTAATTTTGTTTAACACTAGTTATTTAACTTACTTAAATGTAGAAATTGAGAAAGTGGTTAAGTTATGGAGAATCATGTTCATGGCTATTCTATTTAAATATCTGCTTATAAGAAAAACTGATACACTAATAATAATCCCTGCCTAAGAAAAAAAAAGGTTAAATTATAGACAGTCATTATTAAGGAAACCGGCTTAACTATAGAGAATCGCTGCTGAAATCTTTAGTAATTGGAGTATAACAAATTATAGTATTTTGTTTAATTGTTATGTACTAATTGCGTTTGTTTCTGAGTCAAGCATCCATTAGTTATAATTATATTCATTGCCAGTAATTTTAATTTTGTTGATTAGGTGCATGTATACATTTCTAAAATGTATGTTATATTGAATTTAATTGCATTTATTCGCTATAACCGAGGTTTGCAATGTAGAACTCTGGTTGAAACATTATTAAATATTTGTTTGAATGATGGGTTGGTTTTCTGTATCAAAACTATAAAGTAAATGGCTAACCAGGAAACAATTTGCAATAAAAATATAGCTTGAATGCAGATGTTTGCGTTCAAAACTATTGTCACTTTGTATGGACTTTCGATCAAACTAGAGCAGTCTTACTTAAACAGTATAACCAAAATGGTTATGAGACCTGAAAATTTAATCCTGCTTCAATACTATTGGTGAGTTTCAGATAAAAATTAGTATCATCTCTTATTCCGGAATAGATGGATGTTTGTTAAAATTGTATTTACTATTTTCATGAAGCAATACTTACTATTTATAACCTATAAGCCTTTTATTTTTATCTCGTTAGCCCACGAAATACACCCGCCTTTTTCAGGTGTATTTAAGAAATAAATATAAAAATTTTGATAAATTTAACTTTCCACAATGTGTTATAAACAAAAGATTGACAATATATGTACATTGCTGCTTTTTTGATTCAATATATTGGACTATAATAATCTTAAAATTACAACCCATTAAAAAAACATGTTCGTAACATTTGTAATATATATTAAATTTTAGCTATAAGCTATATTAAAATGTATACAGATTATCAACTGTTAGTTTACTGTGGATGGGAGCGAATATGTTATCAACATGCGGGAGAAATGTTTGCAAAGTAATCAGCTCCATAGAATTTTCAAAGAGCAACTTTCCCAATATCTCGTGTTTTCTCATCTTCATAATATTGGCAACTGGATGTGCTCGGTTGTATTCTTTATTGAGTACAAGTATTAAAATATAAACGTATATTTATACAAAAAGTAGTGTTTTCCAAATACAAAGCATATTTTTTTAAATGTCAGAACACATTATTGAACAAGCTCCTGGTGGTAGACTTAGTAAATTGAAACAATTGATTAATATACAAACTTACAGAAAACTTAACTTATAAATTCACAATTATTTCTAAGCATAATTTAAGCTGGAAGCATCATATGTTTTCAGGGAGTTCGTTTAAATATGTATTAAGTAAATTATTATTGTTCTTGTGATACTTTACCTTATCCACTGCAGGAAAGTTTACCTACATACAAAATTAATTAATGGAAGTAAACAATCTATGTGTTTTACGTGGAAAAACGATTAAGCACCAAAAACACGCTTTTGCTCCATGTGATGAACAACTTTTTTCATACTGCCCATATAAGCCTTTGATAATTGAATATTTTGGCCAAAAACAAAATGTTTGACTTGCATTTTGTTCACGTGTTTGTTACCTTTGAAATACAGAAACGTAAAAAGGAACAGTAAACAATATTTGAGGTTAACGCACTGAAAATATACACAGCTGATTTTTCGGTGCGCTATTCGAAAAATTCGATTTCACTTATAAATTACAAACCCAAAATTAGCTGCTTTTCTTGCAGTATGATAAAAAAGGTAGGTTTACAATGCCAATTTATCTAATGCATAACATTAAGATAACGAACAATTAATTGTAAGACGATAAGAAATGCACAGACCAAACTAAAATTGTATTCATAAAGATTGATTAATTCTTTTCTTGTAGAGATTGTTATGGTTAAAAACCTCTTCTTACCAACTAGCTTTGTTACAATAGAGCCTGCATTTTTTGCATTTAAAGGTGAAGCCTACATGAGAGTTTCCAGGTGCCACAAATTTGTTCTCAATAAAACACATCCTAACGTTACTGTTACCATGGTAACCAACTTATCACAGGCTCTACAACCAATGAATACACAACCACAAAGAATGTAAGGTCTGGTATTCAAACTCAGGCAATTGAGTTGACGATTGAAGCGTTGTGGATAAAGGTCTGCACTCAAACAAAAGATAGTGTTGGCGTGCGGATCAGCTGTCTCTTGCTCGCTATCTCTTGTTCGAGTGTAGAACTACGATGCACTAGTGAAGTTTTTGTCTGAATTTAGCTCACAAGAATTAACCCATTGAGGTAGTAATTTTACTCTATTTGTAGTAGCCTATAACGGGAATTGATTGGTGCTGCACTCTAGTAGCAAAATATGTAACTAATGACCGCGGGCGTCTACGGTTCTATCCGCTAGGGGCGCGGACTGACTGAAAACACTTAATATCGCCGCCAGGCCTTTGGTCGTGTTAGCTGAGTTGGCTACGTCGTGGAAACACCTTGGCCAGGTGGCGATACGATGTTCGTGGGTTCGATTCCCGCACACGACCAAAACTGACCAGTTGTGCAACTCTCAATGAGTTAACCAGTCTGTGGTAACGTTGGTGGGAGGGCCCAAGTAAAATAAACGGTGGCAGGCTTGCTTGGAATTTTAATTAAAATATGCCATTAATCCATTTAAAAACACCAATTTTATACTCCAATTCACACGTTAATAAAATTACAAGTAAGGAACGAGACCTGCTCGTATGTCTACGCCAATGGGTTAATACCGTTATAACAATTTTGTTAAGTGACATTATTCAGATAAAACATAATAGTTAACATATCGAAACTGCATATCCGAAATAGTGGGAAAATAGATTGACCCAAAATAATAAAGTAAGTAGGTTTTATCTCACCATGTTTCAAGGTTTAATGTTGATAAGAACAAATAACACATGCAGCCTCGATACAGGAAACGAAAAGAGATCGGACTCATGAATGTACGAAATATTTATTTTTACCACTGTAGCTAATGTTTTTTTTAGATATGTCGTAAATTTGAGGAAATGTTAGTTTCCTTTAATATATTTGTAATTTATTACAACTGAAAATCTACATTATCAACACCACCAGTCTAATTTTTTTAGTACCTCAGGCAACTAGTACACAATTTGTCTAAGGTGTTTACGTTCAAGGCGTGGGAAAATCACACGTTGTGAACATTTTGGTTCTTAGTATTGGAATTATAGGAAAGGGGAGGAGCATAACAAAAGAATTAAAATAAAGGATTGTCAGAAAATTATAAAGTTTATTGCTATGTGAGTATAGAACAAGAACATGTTATTAATCAGATAATCCGTAATTTTGGGTAATAAATATTGACGTATTGAATGAAAATGCCAAATACAGAGCAAAGAGGCAGTGTTTATAGAATAATATATATAGCATAGGCGCATTTACTAATGTCTAAGGGGTAGAATATCGATCTTTTTTACAATTTCTGACACGAAGGACACAGAGTCAACATTCACTTTGCTCTTGAACCATGACATTTTGTCGATTAGCTTCGATTTTGAGCTGTTCCAAAGTGCAATGTCTTATAAAGGTAAGTAATATTGAAGTTAAAATTACATAATTATGATATCGTAAATATGTTATATTATATTATACAGTAATAGTTTATGTTTGCAAAATGAACACAGTTTGTGTTTTTTAATGAATTATTGTTAAACATAATTTTTAGTTAGGTCATATGGAATCTAAAGAAATATTTTAATACTGCTTTCCAAATTATTCTTTAAAAACTATATTCACAGTTAGTAAAAATACAAATATTAGAAACAGTTAACAATCATCATACGAATTATTACATTTTAATTTATATCGTTGATAAATGAGGAATAATCATGTGGTAATAATATTATATGTTGGCAGGTTTATTACAATTTGCAGTGTCTTTATTCATTTACAAATTAATGTATGGTTTACAAAACCCTGAAAGTAAAGGTTACATGATAAGCAGAGGAATTTGATATAAAAACCAAGAAATCTATTTTTCTTTATTTTTTAAAGAAGTGAGTTTTTTCTATAAAAAAAATTACTGAAAAATTATGAGGGGGGTCTGCGACTGAACGGTGGTTGAAAAACCTTTTATTTGTAAGTGTGTGTGTTTCTTTGTTGTTTTTATGTAGGCAGCCTCTTTTTGCCTTACTTCGTCGTATGTACTGTAGCTCTGTGCATGGAAATATCCAGTAAAGCAAGGGGTGAACTGTCAGAGTATAGCTGTACAGTATTGATCAAATTTACTGATCAGAACTAGGGTTCGAACTTACGACCGTGCCATCACTATGGTGGTTCCGGAGTCTGTCACCTTGATCACTACGTCAATGACTTACTAAAACTATGTATATAATTGAATATTTTCTTGAGTTATTTTACGTTAAAAGTTAAAACTTGACTTTTAACGCTGATATTGTACAATTGTTATAATATTTAATAATCATTTTCGAATCGGAATCGAAATTTATTTATTTTATAAAATAAATTCTGATTCGGAAATTTTTACTAAAGTTAGACAGGAAACATAGATCTTTTGATAAAGTTAAACAGGGAAAATAGGTAATCAGGTACGAATTCGTTACCGTATCAAGTTATAGCTTGCTAAATTTACTGAGGGGTTTATCTTCCTTTTGAACTACTAGCTGCTATGCCCATGCTTTGAACGAGTTGAAAAACAGAGTTGAAAAATGGTGAAAAAAACAATGAAAGTCTGTAGTTAGATAATATACTCTTTATAGCAACTGTTTGTTTAAATGAATTAAATTTGGAAATCACACATGAGACATAAACCAAATAAAACCTCCGTATGGGAACTTGGGAACTTGGAAGTCCCGTGGGGCAGAGCCCTGAGGACTTTTCTAAGCGGCAATAGGTCTATGCCACTCCTCGGTACATAGACTACATTTGTGCAAAATATCAGCAGAACTAGTTAGTGGTTTTGGCGAGATGGAGCAATAGACAGACAGACAGACTCCACCTCAGTTTTATAATAGTAGTGATGCACGTTTCCCTAAGCACTGCGTTTTATATCTCGCTGATGGAATCAGAATTCTATCACTATCAGACGCTATCAGATTTTCTATATCAACGAAGAAAATAATCATAGACAGCTTCCCCGACAGACCTAAGAATAAAGTGGATCAACCGTTCAAGAATGTTCTCTTCTCATTCATTCTTTACAAGTTGGATTGTAGGACGAAGGCAGATCCCGGTCACATTTAGCTGAAAGGTCCCAGCCGGGGTTTATTAACCAGAAGGAAACTCTTCCTCGGACTGGGGGGCATTGTACATCCCAACAGCAGTAGCCGATCGATGGAAAACACCTTCAAGATTTTACTCTGTATTAACGTATATCGTTGTATTTATTAGTGAATTTCCTTTGGAAAGTGAACTATTATCATGACACGCACGGTGAAACTTAAGCCCGGGACCACGATAGAATTTCCTAACGTCACCCCCTGAACACATTTTGCGGGGTCGTTCAAAATTTTATATATACGTGTTTGCACTCTAGCGGTCGCATCTTTTGTCCGATTTACTTCAAATTTGGTAGGAACGTTCCTTTCTGTAATCAGTTGGACAAGTTCTTTGGGAAAAACAATATAAATTGGAAAACTCTAAACCCCTTTTTTGGGGATTAATCTTTCAAATTTCGAGTCTTTGGGCCCAAAAAGGGTCGGAAAAGCCCCGGATGTAAAATTATTGCATGAAAAAAGATGGGAATTAGTGAGGCGAAAGTTTTAAGCTCTCTCTCGTCATTCTAGCATAATACCGAATTATTAAAGAAAATGTGTTTTGACTAAACACAGTACGATGTCTTATGGGGGTTTTACACTAGAAAAGCCTGTTATTCCTTTGTTAGAGTACTTTTATCATCCCCAGCAGCTCACGCTGACTTTCAAGTCTGCCTGGACCTTCTCCTAACATTATAATGCGCAAAATTGTATTCCCAGCTTTGCAGGGAAATGAAACCAGGAGCATCAGAACAGCCAAAAAATCATTTTTTTTTCAGTTTTTAATAAAAATTGGAATACATGTATGTTTTTACAAATATTTTGAGTTTTAATCATTTTTTGTGGAAATTAACTTCCCACAAGCAGCGTGCTGCGTGCAAACTCGTTATGGATTTGAGGGGTTCAAGAAGGCAAATAATATAACAGGTTACTATCCTAAATCCGTCATTGATTTATAGATTCACACATGTTGACTCGAGTTTCACCCTTAATAGGTCATTATCAAACCCTTGATGTCCATGGAGTAAAATATTATGACAGCAAGGGTTTGTTATTGACATTTTAAAGTTTAAACTCGAGCACTATCGTGTAAATCTAAGAGTCGACGACGGATTTAGGTTAGTAACCTGTTATATTTAATCATCTTGATTCAAGAGGAATACATCTTAAAGAGAAAAATAATGTTTCCAGCACTTTATTGCGAATAGAGGAATATTCTTAAAGATGAAGTGGGACCAAAGTAGATATGCTGAAAACCGGGGATTGACAATGCATTTCATGGCGGCACCATACATGATGGAAGGTAGGGAGGAAGGAAGACAGGAATGATATAATGTTATTACATAGTATAAATGAGTTTAAATAGCGAAAACTACGTCATGAGGAATTTAGATAAGTAAATAAAATTAGCTTCGAGATTTAAAACACAATGCAATATAAATGTTTGTAATATTGAAATTGTAAATAAGAGATAAAGTAGACTGAGAAAGTAATCATGTTTAATTTTAGCGAATTTCCCCTATAGGGAAGAAGCTATTATCGTAGTCGGTATGGTAAGACCTAGGCCCGGGACCATGATAACGTTTCGTTTTGAGGTCCCCAGACCCCAAAAACACCATTCATTCGAAACTGTATATATATATATATATATATGTGTGTGTGTGTCCATGGGTGCGATAACTCTCGTAAAAAAGGTCCGATTTTGATGGAATTTGGTAGAAACGTGTAAAGCAGCATTTATGACTTTGAGTTCGAAAACCAGACAGATCAAATTTTATTTTTTTCCATTGGAATCAGCTTAAAAATACGCACAATTTGGTGTTTTAATCTCCACGTCTCTACGTCAATTGGTTACTGAGATATTGCAAGTGCTAAACACAGTACGTTGTCCAATGCTATTCTTATGGAGAATAAGAAAAATTGTATATCTCGCTTATTTATCAATGTATCCTGATGAAACATGGTATATTGCTTCATTTCATTGTGGTCTATTGATATTTGCACAAAAAGCCATTTTTTGGCCGATAGTTCCCGTAGCAGCAAACCTGCATACTCAGCCCCATGTTATTCTTATGGAGAATAAGTAACGTATTATCTCCTTTAATTATGAAAATAAATTAATAGAACTTGGTATGTGGCTTTACCTAGTTGAGTTATATTGATATTTGTATAAAAACCCATTTTTAGTGTTACTTATTTCAGCAAACTCGCATACTCAGCCGCCATGTTATTCTTATGGAGAATAATTAAAATGACATAAATCGTTTATTTATGAATGTATATTGATGAAACTTGGTATGTGGCTTTATGTGGTATTAAGATAATATTATATGCATTAGAAATTCGCTGAGTATGCAGGTTTGCTGCTACGGGGGTATTATATGTATCAAATACCTGGGCTAACCGAACTAAACATGTTTAATATTATAATTAAATAGTAAACAAATGTACTTTAATGTAATTGTATTGATAACTGTACTATATTCAACTTTCATTATGAAATTCATACATAGAACTCACTCACATGTTGTTTATTTATGAACAGCTAAAAGTAAATACCACAGATTTGAATATCATCTGTTATTTGCATTAATAAATAGCTGGTTTTAATTAGTTCCTAAGCTTACACGTGCTACAATACCAATCATATAAGCAAATATCTCTGGCCCGATATGCTAATGTTTGTGAGTGCAGACTGTATTGGGTTATCATAGAGAATGATCCACTGAAATCTCATTCAATCTGACTAACTGTTATAATAATATAACTACAATAAAAAGTTGTGAGATTCTATTTTAATTTGGCGAATTATTAAGTTTTAAATGTTATAGTAATTAAAGTAACTTTCTATTTAGGCATTTTTTATTATAAAGCCAGATGGGTTATTGGGGTTGGAATATTGATAAACAACGAGACGCTTATTTAGCACAGGAAATATGAAAATAATAAAATAAAATCTTCGAAAACAAAACTTAACTAAAAGCTTATGCGGTTTTATAACTGTATAAAAAAGGTCCTACCCTATTTTTTAGGTACGAATGATATTTGTGTTTAGAACTTTGAAGGTTATTCGATTGTTCTCAATATTTGCTAAAGTGTTAAATGAACAATACCAGCTGTTACAAACCGAATTGTGTCAGTTGAAAATCGGTTTTGAATAGCGCTGCATTTATTGTGTGGTTTTGGATGAACATAACCCTGCCCCACTGTGTCGAAAAATAAACATCCTTTGCTTTATTGAGATTCTTTACTTTTAAATTTTTGTATATTGTTGTAAATATTGAAAGAAAGTCTCATAAAATCTACGAAAAAAGCTAAAGCAGTAAATAATTTAGGTGCATAACATGTTTTACAGTACACCTTGAAAATAGTGAGTTACATTACTTAAACAGATTCTTTTATTACTAATAATAACGCTTTTGGCAATTTAATTCTCACATAAACATTTAATGTTCTCATTGACGTTTCAATGCCTCTTTGGACATTCTTATCTTTAGGAAACAATATGGCACGGAATTTTTTTGTTATTTTTAATTACTTTGATATCATAGTTTTTGTTTGCAATTATTACTTAAATGACATTACAAGATCAGGTAGTAATTAGGTAAGACCAGTTAGTAATTAGGTAATATCAGGTAGTAATTACAGCTAAAGGGTTCCAACCAGCTGAAATTCGGTTAATAAACATTGCTTTTAATACTTTTACAACCAAATGCAACACAACAAAAGTTTGTATTAGAAAACATTTTGAATCTTATTCATCAAACTGTATACACTAGGTGTACGCTCATTCTTCCCGTAAGAGGATGAACGAAGACTGAATTTTTAATTATATATTTAAATAGACATGTTACATATTTAACTTTTGTTAACTTACACCTTGTTTAGCCAAACACTTTTACAATAGGTCAACAAATATCTAGACCATATGCAACATATCTAAATAATTATAATTTCATTATATTATATTCTGACAGAGAAAGATTAAAGATGTGTGAATGTACGAGTACAAATACTAAAGATTTCAACAGACTACTTGTATTTAAAAATACTTAGAGAAAATTTGATTTGATATGTTATAAAACTAAGGAGCTTTGCAAAGGTCCGTAAGCATACGTTAACGTGTCTACTAAAATATTTTACAAATTTAAGAGATAAGAGGCAACCGACAACATTTTAAGTAACAGCTATCATACTAATCATTCTAATAATATAAAGCTGAAAGTTTGTGAGTTTGTTTGTTTGTTTATTAGTTTGTGGCTCAATCACGCTCTAACTACTAAATGGATTGAGCTGATTTGGTAGGAAGATTGCTAATATCCTAATATTTGTGTTCTGTTAAGTATTGCATAAGTATTATGTTAAAATGATATAAATGTTAAAAAATGTATTTGGTCAATTACTCCAGTGAACAAATTTTAATTTTTCTTATTAATCAGTGGGGTGGTATACGAATACGAATTATTCATCTTTGTTTTTGGTAAAATAATTAACCTACGTCTTTTAATAGATCAAATTTCACAACCTACTAAAATTTTTAATTTGTATAAAATAGCTATACCTCTACTTGAATAAATTTAACGTTCTAACTCATGTAAGTACTGACTTATTGTTTTGACTTAGTGAAAATCAACGTATGTAACAGTTTATTTCGATGGGTAATTTTACTAAGCTTATGAACAATAGTTTAATATGCAAATATAAAAAACTACATTAAGAACCTAATAGATATTTTTAGATTCTGATTTTAAATGTTTCCTTTTCAGGATAAAAATATAACTCTTCGAAATCTCTTTACCTCAAACAAAGCTCAAATTTATATGAAAAACTTCACTAAGTTATGTAACTACATGTATTTTTTTATTCATAAAATATCCCACAATGTTTTGCTGATGAATAAACCTTAACACCATACCAATATAATTACACTATCAGAGTACATTCAAAGTTTTGGAAACTAATGCCAATAACACCTTCCCAATGAAAGTTAAAATACGAGCACTGACAAAATGCAGAGCAAGTTAAATACGTGAGTCAATGTTGAGAAAGATACAAATTTTGTAAAGGATATTTACAGTTTTGGGTGTTTTAGCTGATGAATGATACGCAAGAACCGTGAGAGGGAAGGTGTGGGAAGAACAATTTAAAACTACATCCTTGAGAGGCAACTCGACCTGCCTTCAGCCTTAGAGTATTGTTTTTGCTGTGTTACCTTCACACTTGCATGAAGGTTCGCTGATTCAATATAATAACTTTCACTTAGCACTGTTATTTATGTGAGAGTTGTTTATTTCAATATAAATCACATTGTACAAATTAACTATCCACTTAGTCTGAATATATATGACCTTGGGTAGCATTATATTCCTTGTAAACTTGAACAAACCCTTTGTTCTTGCTAACTACAAATATTTTCCAAAACTATAAAAGTACGGGGAGTTAAAGAGTTTTGATTATAAAAATAATTGTGTATTGTTTTTCCTTATTTGTTTGTTTAATTGTTGTTTTTTCAGACATTTCAGTGGGTTATGTTCTATAAGAAACTCCAAAAATAATTTCCCAGTTTATAGTGACATACCACCCTAGTCGAGGTATAAAGTATATATATATATATATATATATATATATATATATATATATATATATATATATATATATATATATACATACATATATATATATATTGCCTTATGATATCTAGTTTAAAACTTAGTCCTAATAAATATGTTAAATATCCATTATAAATACACTAACCAAGTAAAACTTTTGTACTACCATTTATGTGTCATTTACATGGTAATACATTCATTTTTTCAGATAACTAGTAAGTTATTTCAATTTATACTTAATTTTATTTAAAAATATATATAATTTAATACCAAAAATATTTAAAATCATATACACCAGACACTATCATAAGATCAAATTTTAAAATCTAATAAGTTTTATACTTTTACTATTGAAACATCAATATAAAATGAATACAAGAGATAAAAAAGTAGATGGTTCAGTTTTTCGAAATACATGTTTTTCACATGCAAACCTGTAGTTGCGGTATTTTGGAAATTTGTTCGATTTAAATATAACAATATTTTAATAGTCTCGACTGTTTTCACCCCTTAAATAATTGCAAACTCAATACACAACTATTCCTAACGATTGTGTTCTTTGAAATGTTGCTCCAGTATGAAGATTGTCCTGAAAGTTCAGGTTGAACTCAAGCTAATTCAACACTATTGTTATTTTCAACCCAGCACTAATTCAACCTAAGTGAGCATTGGCAATGTAGATCAAAATTGTTATTCAATTTTACAGCAACAAAACAGAAAATGATCAATGCTTTGATGAAAAGTAAACGAGTTTGCACGCAGCACGCTGACGTGAGGGAAGTGAATTTTCACAGAAAAAATTAAACCCAGATCAGTGTAAAAACATACATTTATACCAATTTTTATTTAAATCTGAAAACGTTGATTTTTTGGCTGTTCTGATGCTCCTTTTTTATTTACCTGCAATGCTGGGAATACAATTTTGAGCATTATAAGGTTAGGTGAGGGTCCAGTCAGGCTTGAAAATAGACGTGAGGTTTGCTGACGATGAGAATAGTACACCAACAAACGAATATCAGGCTTTTTATTGTAAAACCCCCATAAGACAACGTACTGTGTTTAGTCTATACACATTTTCTTTAATAACTCTGTAAATATTTATGCTAGAATGACGAGAGAGGGACTTTCGCCTTACTAATTCCCATCTTTTTACATGAATGAAATGAATAAATTATTTTTAATTCCGGGGCTTTTCTGACCCTTTTTTAGCCCAAAAACTCGAAATTTGAAAGATTAATCCACAAAAAAGTAGTTAAGAGTTTTCTGATTGTTTTGCCCAACAAAATTGTCCAACTGATTACAGAAAGGAACGTTCCTACCAAATTTGAAGTAAATCGGACAAAAGATGCGACCGCTAGAGTGCAAACACGTATATA
Source organism: Allygus modestus (assembly GCA_963675035.1). Classification (NCBI taxonomy): domain Eukaryota; kingdom Metazoa; phylum Arthropoda; class Insecta; order Hemiptera; family Cicadellidae; genus Allygus; species Allygus modestus. Next base: position 476,999,811 of record OY776112.1, on the reverse strand, counting down.
TAAAATTTTGAACGACCCCGTAAAATGTGTTCAGGGGGTAACGTTAGGAAATTCTATCGTGGTCCCGGGCTTATGTTCCACCGTGCGGGTCATGCTAATAGTTCACTTTCCTAAGGAAATTCAATAAAAATATACACAAGTGAATGCACAATTTCAATATGAAGTAAATTTTCGGGTAGCGTAGTGTCCACTACTAGGACATACTACTGTTAAGTGAGTAGACCTTAAGGCAGTTCTGTTACACCTTGCTCTGCGTAACTCTGCTCTCGTTGCAAGCTGTTTCTTGCTATTGGAATCCTCGGCTGGGTATTGGGAGTGACAACTGGTCTGCTTTATTTTTGTATTCATTATATTATTGTCGGTTCATTCTATCACTTCACCAACAAGAATCCAATGTTCACCAGCTAAGCTATGAATGTATGAGGAGAAGTTGAAGATGTAATAAACCATTTATAGTCAGCTTTAGCAACAACACGTGACGCCGTTTCACCATTATCGTTCTCCTCACTTTATGAATGTCAGCTTTATTTTATTATTTTATGTAACGAGGATTAAATTACTTTCTCACAAATACAAATATGTATGGGGAAAAATTTAAAGTGCAATTAAAAATAAGTAAACTTTAGTTGCATTATTATTTGTAATAAGCAAGGTTTTATACTGAATACAGCAACAGAAAATGTGTGCAATGTTAAAGAGTCCAGCTTCGGTTCGACTTTTACCTGGTGATTAGGGTGGCAAAACGCAATATTCGAGTAACAATGAACACAAAATAATGCGATTTAATGCAAATATCTTTAGACCTCATCTTAGTGAAGTCAAAAACCACGTTTAATCCATATACATTCATAAATAAGCGATATATAACATTTTAATTATTTTCCATAAGAATAACATGGGGACCAAGTGCCTAGGTTTACTGCAACGGGAACCATAGGTAATTTTTGTTATGCAAACAACAATAAACCACAACCAGATGAAGCCATATACCAGGTTTCGTCAGTTTATATTCATAAATAAGCAAATTATATGAAATTTGTAATTTTCTCCATAAGAATAGCATTAGACAACGTACTGAATTTTAGCACTTTCAATATCTCAGTAACCAATTGACGTAGGGCAATGATCAAAATACCAAATTGTTTGTTTTTTATGTTGAATTCAATAGTAAAAATTAAAATTTGATTTAATTCAAAATCATATGTGAAAACCCCTAAAAATCCATTTTTGTGATACAAAACCCCCCTTTGCTTGGTGCGATTCGTCTGGTTTTTTAACTCGTTAAAATAAATGGTACTTTACACATTTTTCCCAAATTTCATTAAGATCGGACCTTTTTTACGAGAGTTATCGTGCTTACGGACATACACACAGACACACACACACACACACACACACACATACACACACACACACACACACACACACACACACACACACACACACACATACACACACACACACACACACACACACACACACACACACACACACACACACACAGACACACACACACACACGCACGCATATATATATATAAATTTGAACGAATGGTGTTTTTGGCATCTGGGGACCTCAAAATGATGAAAAGTTATCATGGTCTCGGACTTAAGTCTTACCATGAGACCTACGGTAATAGCTTCTTCCCTATAGGGGAAATTCACTAAAGCAAATATACCTAATAATACAATAATTTAATCAATAACCATAACATTCTTTAAAATGTGATTAATTTAGTAAGAAATTTAAATTTTCATTTGAACATTTTAATATGACGTAACGTTATTTACAGAATTTAATTATGATGTTCTAAGTGTAAGAGCAAGCAAGCAATTGAGCTGAAGATGGGAGATTATCAAGGAACTCGAACAAGCAAATCTCTGCAAAGAGCAACTGAATGTTAAGACTCCAGGTAGATTTAATAGTCAATATAAGTTCATTACAGTCGTTATTAAATATACTCTATAAAGACCAATAATATTATTGATCAGTGGTAGTTACCATCATTAGATGATTATTGATTATGTGCATTTATCATGCACACATTTTGGTTGGTTGGTTCAAAGTTGCTTATACATTCTTAAGTGTTTTTGATTTTTGTATATTTATAATTTATTTATTTCAACGTTATTTTATAAAATATACTTGATTGTTCAAGTATTACCACCAGTAATAAAGCTTCACGAGCATCTATCCCGATGTTTGACAATATACTACTTTATTTTGACTAATAAATTAGGATGGCAGATGGCGAACTGTGGAATTTAAATTCAAAATTATATCCCCATAGCATATTCTTTAATATTTCCTAAAGCCGTAAATATTCTTTTGAGCAATCAAATTATATTTTTTCTTGCGGACTAACTTTGCAAAAATATGTATCTTAACTCTAACTTTAAAAACACATGAAATAAATGGTTTCCTTTAAAACAAATCGTTGTTATTAAAGCAAATTGGAAACTCTGAAAGAAACCCTTTTTACTTTGCTGGGGGCAATGTTTTTCATTGCTATGAAAACTGACGAGATTGTAACATGGCCACTCTTCGTAAAAAAATAACCTTGGTAAAACAAACGATTTCTTATGAAATGCATGTTTAACAGTCTATATTATTCGTAATCATATATTATAAGTTCTAGACATCGTATGAAAAACTAGCATGGTATCAATCTAAAAATCTAATCATACGGTTATTTCTAGTTTAATAGATTTATATAGTGAAACAACTTTTAAGTTTGTCCTGAACAATCTTGACAACCTGAACAAAGTTTTCAGCCTAATAAAGTTATTAGTGAATTTCCTTTGGAAAGTGAACTATAAGCATGACCCGCACGGTGAAACTTAGGCCCGGGACCACCATAGAAGTTCCTAACGTGACCCCCTGAACACGTTTTGGGGGGTCGTTCAAAATTGTATATATACATATATATATATATGAGTGTATGCACTCTAGCGGTCGCATTTTTTGTCCGATTTACTTCAAATTTGGTAGGGACGTTCCTTTTTATAATCTGTTGGACAAGTTCGTTGGAAAAACAATCGGAAAACTCTAAACCCATTTTTTGGGAATTAATCTTTCAAATTTCGGGTTTTTGGGCCGAAAAAGGGTCAGAAAAGCCCCAGATGTAAAGGTAATGCATGTAAAAAGATGGCAATTAAGAAGGCGAAAGTTTTAAGCCCTCTCTCGTCATTCTAGCATAAATATTTACCGAGTTATTAAAGAAAATGTGTATCGGCTAAACACAGTACGTTGTGTTATGGGGGTTTTACACTAGAAAAGCCTGTTATTCCTTTGTTAAAGTACTTTTATTATCCCCAGCAACCTCACGCCTACTTTCAAGCCTGTCTGGACCTTCTCCTAACCTTATAATGCGAAAAATTGTATTCCCAGCTTTGCAAGTAAATGAAACCAGGAGTATCAGAACAGCAAAAAAAATCAATGATTTCAGATTTCAATAAAAATTGGAAAAATGTATGTTTTTACACTGATTTTGAGTGTTAAAAGTTTTTATGTGGAAATTCACCTCCCTCACGTCAGCGTGATGCGTGCGAACTCGTTAATCTATACGAGCAGTAAATTCCTTGGAGTAACTAGTAATTGTCTTATTGTGGCTGGTTTACAATGACGAGTGTTTAGATAATGGCGTGGATGATTAAGGTGAGTTTCTGCTTGCCAATGTTCGACAGAAGACTAATGAAGCTTCTTGTTCAAACCTCTCTTCGGAAGGTGAGGTTTTGCTTCATACTTTTGTTGTAAACCTCAAACCGTAGTTGACTTTGCAAGTCAACTACCACTACCACTACTACCACTACCACTACCACTACTACTGTTAAACATGAAACCATAAACTAACTTTGCTAACTTTGATATAAATCATTAAATTTAGTTTATCCTAACATTTTTTGCCAGTAAAAGATAATGTTGTACAATTTTTATAACAGTCTCTCTGAAAATTTTAAAGCTTACAAATATTGTCTTCAGTGTAACCAAGATATTTGTCTTACTTATATGAGTTCAGTGTTCTGTTAATTTGTTTATTTTAGTAAATAAAACTGAGAGCAAAGATAAAATGCAATTGAACATTTAATAATCAATAATCAAATGTTTTATTATTACTATTATTAGCTGACGTTATTGATAATAGATTTTTTTTATAATTTAAGTATTTTCCTAATGTTAAATATTTTTAAATATATAATTTATTTGTATAGAATTGTTTTGACGGTTAAATAGCTATAGTGTTTGTTCCTAGTGTGTTCAGTTAATTTAAGAAACTTAATGAAAACGTTTTCATACATTTATGCCAAGGCAAAGAATTGAGAGATCTAAATTACTAAATGGATTTATGTCTTATTTATTCCGCCAATTTGTCTTTTACCCTATATAATATTCATTTATGTTGGGCTCGATGACTTTGCTGGCGTCGTTCTCCGTCAAAATGCACTCACTGCATCAGTAAGTGCAGATTGGCGTAGAACTACGCCAGCGAAATATAAATAATATTTGTATTTCATATTCTTAGAAATACCTTATTGTGTAAATTCTCATTAGTGCACTGTAAGGTGTTATATAACATGATATAAGTATTAATACTTTCATTATATGTTGATATTTACCATATATTAAATTTATTAGTGAACTATCAAATTTTACTGTATCGATATACTAAAGAATATCTTTGATGCAAGAGTGGAGAGTCGGGTGATCAGCACAATGCCTGCAGCAAAGCGCCTCGCTGGTCCTCTGCAGTGAGCTCCAGCCAGGGGAAAGGCCGACCACTTTGCTGGATCTAGGGCATGCGGCGCTTTTAGGCTTGATTTGGAATAAGCAAAGCAGGACAAAAAGAGACAGCCGAAGGCAGTTCCATAAAATAAAAGGTAGTTCTTTTTTCTCCTCAGTATGCCGGATCAGCAGCACGGGCTCTCTCCCCGATGTAATGTGATAAACAATTCCAGGGAGGGAAAAGCCTAACATGAGGGTGTGTTTAGTGGATAGGGCTTCGGTGAGTCCCACACTTTATCCGTAAACGAATTCCCACCTTCTTGGAAATAATGATTTCTTAAAATAACGGTGTAAAGGTAAGTATGTATAATAGTACAAATCATTGCATTAAATCTTCAGTAAGAAAAACAAATTGTATAGAAATCTTTTACAAGTAGAAGTGGAATAAGGCCAGGTTGTGAAGGTGAGTTGCACCGCCCAAACAATGGCATTGTCTGGTCGAACGGAGTGGAAAACCTATTGTCATCAAAGTGCATTTTATCTCCAATAGTTCTTCGAGAGTTATTCCTTTTAACCAGTATAATCGATTATCTAGTTCAATATCTGACCGATGATAAAGTTCACTATTAAATATTAAAAATAAAAACGCTGAAACATACTTTAAGATAATGTTTACTTAATAAGTAGTTTTTCTGTTCCTCAAAGCCTTATTAATACTGGGGTTTTGGTTATAAAGTAGATTAAATAGTTTGTAAAATATTTCACCTTGTACTCGGGATTGACACGAACCCCTAATTTTGAAAATTGATGGAAAAACGATTATTGTATTAAGCACAGTAAATATAAAATTCCCAATATGCACACAACCACCCATTTTAAACTACAAGAAGAGAAACTATTCCGTTAAATCTAGTATCACTGGCAAACATTTGTTTGAAAGACTAAAGTTACACCCTAACCTAATACTTTACTTAGTATCCATTATATAGGCTCCGACATGACCTCTGCGTTATTATTTAATAAAAACCAGTTTTAAAAAAGGAAAACCTAAACTATAGTTATACTTGTAAACAATATTTCTTGACGAATATCCTTGTTTTAGTTGAGTTAATCATGTAACTTAGATAATATCCATTATTTACTCTATTGTTCTCAGGCTCTTTCCTTTAGTAATCTTTTGTTGAAAGATCGAGCTTTTTTAAGGTGGACTAAACAATAAATAAGTAAATACATACACAATAAACATACACCATAACTACATATACAACTAGTGGTTCAAGCAAAGAGCTACGTTTTTATAAAGGTTGAATGAAATAAAGATTTGCATTTGTGTGGACATTAACTTGAATAATTAAAAAAAATTATAGCGAATGAAACGTTTGACAGATGAAATATCAGTAGTGTACAAGTATTGAATAGGAAAGGTTTATGTGAGATATCCTCTTCTTAGTGCTTAATGTTTTGTAGTATTTTAAACCCCACCTTAAACTATTTCCACTCTTATTAAGTAGCGTTTGGAGTAAGGTGTGTAAAGAGTTATAATTGTATTTTTGAAACTCATAATAGGGATGGATTTGAATTTATCATTGATTTATTTGGACTTTACCTATCGCTTCTAGTTTTTAAAACTACACTACGTTTCTGGAGGTAAGGAGACTCCTCCCGTTATCAAAAGAACCCAACTTACATGTAAATATCAAGTTTTTACACCTAACTAACCTAAATTTTTTGGACTTTTAAAAATTATTTTCCCCTTTACATTACATTTACACAAACTCATAACTAACAAATACAACACACATAACATACAAGACACAACAAACAAATACAATACACTAACACAACATGTATATACATGAACAAATGGAAAACTATAGATAAACTATAGCATAGGGGAAAAATGAAAAAATTAGGTTAGTTGGGTGTAAGTTATTTAGATGTAAATAGAGTTCACTTGATATCGGGAGGAGTTCCCTCCTGAACTCCCGAAACGTAGTGTAGTTTTAAGCACTAGAAGCGATTAGGCAAAGTCCAAATAAATCAGTAATAAAGATTTATAACTATTAGAGTTCTTTGCTTGTATGTTTTTTAATCTGTATGCATGTGTTGAATTGTGTTGCCTTTAAATAGTAACAAAAGCTCACAAAAATAGTTCATAAACATCTTACAGTGTTAATAGCTATAGCTAGTAATACATTAGCATGTTTAATTCAATTTAACCATTTTGGGTTCACGAATAAAATATATTGTTACGTGGTTTTTCTTTGTCACAACCCCACTAATCCACACACTATACTAGTAATCATTTACTTACTTTATTTATAGTACGTGGTTAAAAATGGTAACCAACCATTACATAGAGGGTTTTTCAGCATTGCTGTTTTACGCAACTTTATTGTTTAAAATACTACAGGTTTCGCAAATGATAATTGTAGATATTTCCTGAATAATTCATTAAAGTAGTTTTTCTACCACTAAATTTAGCGAATATATTGTTATTTTATATTACATTATGAAACTAACATAGTATGACTTTCTAAACTTAATAAAATAAATTATAACGTGCCTTTTCACAGTGTTTATCGAGAATTATTCGCTGGATGTTGTGACCAGTGATGAGTTAATATTTCACTTAACTAACCTACTTAATTTTTTACAAGTATTTTTGATATTTATTATATTTTTGACCCCTGGAATAATGATATGTATAAGTACACTGACTAAACCGAAAGTGTCTGAGAGAAACTGTGTTTATATATCCAGCGGATTATATTAAAACACCAAAACTAATAAACGAAGTCGTGCATTAGAAACTCCTAACTAAAAACTCCGCCTCAACAAAAGAGGGAGAACACATCACTTAAACTATTAGCAGCCCCTCGATGGCTTGGGAAGCCTTTGTCTCTCGCTGTGTTAAAGTTGTTCGCACAACATTTTATTATACATTTAACTTAATGGATTCCTAGACAAAATAAGTCTTTTGTCTCCTTAATTTTTAAGGTTTTTTCATATATTGTATTGTACCTCATCAATGAATTACAACTGTGTATGGATTAAGTATGTGAATTATTTGTTGTGGCTTGCAATAATCTAAAAGTAAAACAATACTCTAACCTTTGAACCAGATTCTTTTAAGCCTCAATTAATACATTATTAACCAGAAATATAAATAATATAAAGAAACTACTGGATACAGAATTTTTCATCGTGTGCAATACATAGAAATGTCAAAAATACTAGATTTATAAAATAATTATTCGTTACTTTGGCTTGTGGACCGAAAAACGTAAATAAAAAATGCGGTGCGGAGTCAAAGTAAAAGTGGTGCAAGTAAAAAAATTTAAATTTTGAGAAAAATGAGTTTTTGTAAATATTTTGTATTAGGTGGTCACTAGTGTCTAATATTTGCGATTATTGAATCTTATTTAAGACCTTACATTGTAACTCTGTACACTAATTATGAACCAAATTTTTGTTTTACTAATAATTTATAAAGGCTTTAAAGGAGTTACACCACTTTACCTTAAAGCAGATTTTCACTTTTAAATAGTAACTTACACAGTAACCAATAGTGGAATAGTTAGGCTTACATCACTTTTACTTAAATTATGGCTTAAACCACTTTGCATTAAAATGTATTGTAAACGATTGTAGCTGGCAAAATGGACCAAAGATATTTAAGTAATGCGACTTAAACCACTTTGGCTTAAATAAAATTCATTCATGTCCAGATAGGAAAAGTAATAAAACGTTACAAATTAAATAATAATTTATTTTTTAAAAAACAAAAAAGTATAAATTGTGTCTAAAAACACTTTCAGTATCACTTAAATCGTCCATCATGATATTTAACTCACATAACTCTATTAAACAAACAGTGAGTTTGTAAGTTAGAGTCAAAATAGCTGATTAATCAATGTGATTACAGCTGATTCAACAACATGGTTACAGCTGATTGTACAATTTGTTTACAGGCAAAGTGGTGTAAGTTATTACTCTTGACCCACTCAGCTGACAGGGTGACGATGAACATGGTTTCAGGTGCAGTGGTGTATGTCACACTTACACCACTGAACCACGCCCCCGCACCCGCACCCAAGCGAACCAGAATTGGAAGCGTGCCCCCATGGACGCGGGGCGAGGGGCGGCTCACAGCCCTACCTAAAAGTGAAGACCGTGGAGGAAAATATTAAAACACACCATTTGAGAGGCACAAAATGTATTAAACAAAAACAACAATAATACATGTGAGTTGAATATCTTTACCAATTATGAACGTCCTCACCTGCCTTCTAGTTTACATGTTCCTTCACAATTAAATAAAGGTGCTTTTGATTCTATAAAAGTTTTAAGATTTAGATAAGTAAAAGGATATATTCAAAAAATTAAATTGATTCCAAAATTGTTAAATTTGTTGAGTTAAATTTGTTAACATTATCCATTTTAAAAAAGTATATATATATATATATTTTAACCAACAGTAGATAAAAGAATAAACATTTAAATAAATAATTCAACAACAATAATAATTAACAATAAACAATTAGTACAACAACTATTATCAACAATTTAAATAATTTCTTTATATATATAGACATGTCACACGGTTGGTAGGGGCCCCCTTAAATAAATAGCGAATAAATAATTTCCAACAAACTGTGCCTAAAACTAAATAACGATGAATAAATTTTAAAGTCCATGGTGGCAACAGTTCTCAACACTCAACAATAAATAAATAAATAAATAAATACAATAACAAAACGTTGTAACTTGCGGCAGGCGGCGGTTTTAACTGGGCGGGTCAAGACGGCCCACCGGAGGGGCGACGAAGCTGGGCGGAGAGGGGGGCCAGAATCCGAAGTCGGCAGCCAAGGTGGAAAGTCCCTCTCCACCGACGCTCATAATGTTGAGGTGGTCGCTCTCCTCCGGGACCCTGGGAAACACAACCCAGAATCCCCAATAACACCAGTTCAAACTTTCCAAACAGTTCAGCCACCTTTTATTTTTGTCAGAAAATTTTCAATCACAATTCGCTAATAAAATTTAAATAAAAAAGTTTTACCCTAACCAAAATGTCAAACTAGCAAAGTCAAAAGAATTACCGCAAGAAAAAACAAGTACAAAATATTTGGGCCAGAAGTCCCCAAACTCCCCTACTACTGTTCACAAAATAATTTAAAAACATTAAAACTTCAAAAAAAGATTTTAACAAATTGTAATTGAGAAAACAATATTAAATAAGCTAAACAATGGATTTTTAACAATGAGCTAAGCACAGTACAAGATAAAACAAGAAGTTACTTTAAATTAATTCACTGTCAGGTCAGGTGAGAAGGTGGAACACTTTAATATTCAAAAATTAATAGAAAACCCAAAATAATCTGGTCCAGAGTGGCAAACTATAAAATAAAACAATGAAACATTAACAGATAGACATTTACAAGTACATGAAATAAGCAGTTTTAAAGAAAATTAAAAATTTTGGGCTAGAGGAACATTCACATGTATATTTTGTAATAACTTAAAAAATTACCAACCGAATTTGCTCGGAATAGTCTTAAAAGCTGGGGGGAATATGCCCCCAACTTTCCAAGCCTAAACCGAGCCTTAAAAACAGGCCTCAGGCCAATTGGCCTAAAGAATACCCAAGGGTACCTCAGTACCAGAAAAGTCAAAATTGAAAAAACTCATAATTTAATTATTTATTAACAGAAATGGATAAAACTTGCAGGAAACATTCATGAGCATAAGTTACAACTAATAATAACCAAACTGGCCCTTGGGAAAAGCCTAAGGCCAACTTATACCACATAGTCAGAAATGTCACAATGGCCTAGCTTTATCAGCTACAAAAACACATTTACCCTAATCCAAAATGAATGATTGACCTCGGCAAGGTGTAGGCCAACACAAGAATACAAACTAAAGCTATTTGGAGGCCTAGGCCTAAAATTACACAAACAAAAGACAAAAAACAAACTGAGTTGGACCTCTCAAGTAGTGGTTTTTAAAGTCTTATATCTCGGGTTATATTTGCTCTAGGACCTCGGGAAAGGTCTTAAACTAAACACAGCAATGAAGACTACAAAACAATGACATAACATTTGGTCTGACGCCCACCAAGCCTTGGCCTAAGGCCAAAGAAAAGTGAGAAAACGCTCAGGTTCAACTAGGCCATAAACATGGAAAAACACATTTAAATGCTGTTCAGTGCTCTATTTGAGGCACAGAATGGTGTTAAACGTTTAACAGAACCCAAGGGGCTTCCATAAATCCTACTGTGAGACTCGGCCTGAGGCCGAGTAAAAATCCAAAGTTTTAACCTAAAATACAGAAATGAAAAGGTTACATACCCATCAGGCGGTAACGGCTCGTTTAGGCGAACATTACGATGACATTAACGAACAGAAAACATTACACAAAATAACTTTACTAACACAAACTTTATCACAGAAAAATTCGCAGATGTTCGTCGTTTGACAGTCACGGAGCCTATGAGCAATTGCACGTTGTGCAACGGAAATTCTACTCGGGGGTCACAAGTCAACGCCCAAGGATTCCGTGCACACGAGGTACACAGCCGAGCAAATGGGGACGTCAGACCACAGACATTAGAATCAACACTATATCAAAACACTAAATGAGGCGTGACATTCGTCGGTGAGGTAGTCACGGCTCAACCTCCCCCCCCAAAAGAGGACACTCCTCTCCAAAGGGACAACACAAAGCCTCTCCCCATTTCAGAAAAACAACGACACCAGTAGACGACTCAAGTGTCTGGAGTGGGGAACGCCGAGGGACTTCCAAACTGGGGGGAATACTCACCCCCAGGATTTGCTCTGGCCAGAGCTGGAGATTAAAAAGGGAAAAACATCAGCAGCGCACAAAGGACAGAAGAGGTGATCAATCTCTCTGGCCCAGTGCACTTCCCACCCAGACACAAGAGTGACCTAGCCCTGGAGTGCTTCAGGAAGAATAACCACCCGGCTAAACTGACTCCTCAGAAGTTCGGAGTCCATCGATGTCAACTTGTTCAAGTTGTTTTCGATCAGTGCTTCACCTACCCTACATCAAAAATACACAAGGAACAATACACATACCTAACCTCCTAAGGCTACAGTACAGAAATGCCTGTCCACCTGATGAGGTCCCAAAAGAAGAAAAACCTGCCCATTCATACCGCCAATACCGCAGAAATTGAACAAAGATTCACACACACATACATACACTAAACAACAACACCTAACACTTGCCTGGTGGGGTAAGCACCCAGCAAGATTTAATTTTGAGTGTCGGCCATGCTTTAGAAAATTCTTGCCCCCTAAGCTCGGAAGCAAGACATTAACCAGATTCCACCCAGTGCCTCGGTTAAGGGCGAGCTCCTAATTGAAAAAAAAATTTGTCTCCCCCCCACCAGAACAACAATTTTTCCAGAGTCAGCTAGGACAAAACACCCGAGAAAACAATCCATCCACGGTCCTTCCAAAAGAATTTAGAACGTGGCCAGTGATCGGGTCTCCCAGTCCCTCAGTCATGCACCGAATAAGGTCCACAGCCAAGGGCCAGGACCACAACCACTAAACCACGCTCTGCTACCATCTGAACCACGCCCCCGCACCCGCACCCAAGCGAACCAGAATTGGAAGCGTGCCCCCATGGACGCGGGGCGAGGGGCGGCTCACAGCCCTACCTAAAAGTGAAGACCGCCTCGGACATGTTGCACCTGAAATTTAAGGGACGATATTTGCACAACCCAACGACCAATCTTCCCAAGCTGGCGGGGATGGGCGAGAAGCCACGAGAGTGCTTGGTTGTCGGTTTCTAACAAAAATTCTTTATGTTCTAAAAATCTTCTAAACTTATTAATACCAAACACGACAGCCAAACACTCAAGTTCATAGACAGAAGAGCTTTTCTTTTCACAGGGATTCAAAGTACGTGAGGCGTACGCAATTGGCTGCCTAACCCCATCCACCTCTTGTGACAACACAGCCGCAATCGCGACGGAGGAAGCATCAGTCTGCAGGACGAACTTTTGGTTGAAATCCGGCATAGCCAGCACAGGCGGCTGCATGATGGCCTCTTTGAGAAAATCAAAGGACGTCTGCTGCACTTCACCCCACACAAACTTGGCTCCCTTCTTGCGAAGTTCATTGAGAGGGGCCGCCAACTCAGCAACGTTGGGGATGAAGCGTCGGTAGAAACCTACCATGCCGATGAATCTGGCAATACCCTTGGCATCTTTAGGAGGAGGAAACTCCCTGATGGCCTGGGTCCTAGCTGGATCGATGCAGACGCCCCGAGAAGAAACAAGATGGCCAAGAAAAGAAATTTCTGGCTTAGCAAAACTAACTTTGTCGGGATTTACGGTAAGGCCAGCCCTACGCAACCTACTCATAACTTCCTCTAGATGAGTCAGATGGTCTTCGAAACTCTCACTGTACACCAGAAGATCGTCGAGGTAATTGAACACATATTTGAATTTGACGTCATGAAATATGGAATCAAGGAGTCTGGTGAGAGTCTGGGCCCCCACAGCTAGACCCATCGGAACTCGTGTGAATTGGTATAAATTCCACGGGACGCAGAAAGCAGTGAGAGGTCGAGACTCAGGTTTCAAAGGAATCTGATGATAAGCCTGGTTTAGGTCAAAGACAGAAAAATACTTGGCCTTACCGAACCAATCGAACGCCGAATGCAAATCGGGGAGAGGCGTGAGTTTCGATGATTTCCACAAGGAAGCCTTGGAGTTATTCTTACCCCGACGGGTTATGGAAAAATTGAAGGTGGAGAGGGTTTTCCGTCCTCAACACCACTCGGAAGCTCTCAGCCAGTATGTCGGTGACATTCGGACGGTGGAGCGTGTCTTGCGACTGGGAATCGGTGAGCAGGAGCTCATCGACATTATTCTGCAGGGGCTAAAGCCGGAGGAACGCTCCAGGCTGGTCTTCTCCACTAGACCGTCATCGTTTGCGGACCTGGACAGACTCGCTATCCTTTCTAGGAGCGTCCAGGACGCGGATCTTCAGAGGAGCCAAGCTGCGGGGCATCTTCCCCGGGCTGGTCTTCGCCCCGTCGTAGCACCTGTGGGGCAGGGTCTTGAACCGCCGCAGTGGCAGAGGCAGCCCATTGTTTGTTTTGGTTGTGGTCAACCAGGTCACATCCGGCGGGATTGCCGCCAGAGAGGAAATTTTGGACGTGGTCCAAAAAACTGAGTTACGCGCAGGGGGATAGTTTGCCCAATCCTTCCTGTGGTTTTGCTGTCAATTGTAAGGGCAATAAAGTCAATGTTTCAAGTAAAGTTCAGCCTAAGTCTAAGTTAATGTCTAAACCAAAGTTAAAGTTGAATTCTGTTCCCAACTATGTTTCTGTTGCCTCCCCCTTTGTTATATTGTTAAAATTTTGTTTTCATTGTTGGTTAAGTGGCATACTGGTTGAGAGCCATGGGGTCCATTGTTCCCGAACATTTGAGGAAACCGGAGCTAGTGTACGAGGTGCGGTCCCGGGGGGAGACTCCCGGAGCGGATGTACGCACGTTGAGAGCCCAGTTTAGGCAGATTGCAGGCACGCCTCAATCTTGGCATGAGTCACTCGATTTGAGTGAGGAGCTTGACGCATGTAGGGAAAGGGTAGAAGAGCTGAGTGGCGAAATTGACAGTTGGAGTGCCTTGCCTACCGGCTCCGCCAAGGCAGCTTCCATCACACAGTTGACACATTGGTGTAACCGGCTAAAATTGTTAGCCCAAAATTCTGAAATATCTGATGTAGATAAGGTTTGGGTGGATGAGAGAATCCCGGAACTACAAGGGATAATTGAGACTATTCGGGAAGGCAAATCTGTCAAGGAGACGGTTAAAATGTTTGAAGGTTCCCCTCCATCTCAGGTTTTGGCTGGGACTCCGGAAAAGCCTGAGGTTGTAGTTGCCGCTCTGGGGGAAGGTTCCCGGGAACAACCGTCGCCAAGTGCACTGCTCCGGTTGCCCGCGGTGGCGCTTGCGTCTCCTCCCCGCGCACCCACACTGCCCACTTTAGAATTGCATGCCCCTGTTCAGTAGGGTCCTCAATCCAACAGTAGCCATTCATTATCAAACACTTTCGCCAGACTTCCACATCCCCTTGCTTCAGTTCGGCTGTTGACAAGAGAGCCGCAAAGTTGTGTCATCGGTGGTCAGGTCCCCACCGCATTCTGAGATTCCTGACGCCTGTTACGGCGCAGCTGGGAAACCATCTGAACCACGCCCCCGCACCCGCACCCAAGCGAACCAGAATTGGAAGCGTGCCCCCATGGACGCGGGGCGAGGGGCGGCTCACAGCCCTACCTAAAAGTGAAGACCGTGGAGGAAAATATTAAAACACACCATTTGAGAGGCACAAAATGTATTAAACAAAAACAACAATAATACATGTGAGTTGAATATCTTTACCAATTATGAACGTCCTCACCTGCCTTCTAGTTTACATGTTCCTTCACAATTAAATAAAGGTGCTTTTGATTCTAAAGGGCTGACAAAGAAATGGCGCGGCCACCCAGAAGAGTGGCCATACGACCTGAGAGGACTAAGTAGGCGGAAATAAATGCAAGCTGTTATGGAGAAGGCACTGGCCACTGGGAATGGCCTTTCGAGTGCAAAGGGGTTAAAAGGTCAAAGACGGGTAAATTTTTGACAAAATTATGTTCAGGGGGGAAATGTCATAAATTATAGTCTCTGGATTTTCATTCCGCTGCTCTATACAGGTTTATTCCATTTGAAATACTACTAATTAACTGGCCTATAGTTAATTATTATTTTCTGCGAGAAAGTTACTTGAAATTAATTATGGCTTTCGAGGCAATTTGTTTTAAAGTACAGTAGGTATAGTAATTCAGTTAGTTCTCTTACTTATTGCTAACAAATGAATGGTACTATTTATGATACAGTGTACCCTTAGGTTTATAGCAATTAAATTTTACTTTCATAAATATTTTATCCGTCTTTATTCATTTTATGTATTTTTTGTTACTATTTTAGGGATGGTCTCTCTTTCATTAATCAAATCACTAAGGGAATAAATCATTGACTCATAAATGTAAATTGATAGTGGGATTGTTTGGATCTAAATCTGTTTTACGGATGCCATGTTTTTGTTTCTTGAATAATTGTTTATTTGTTTTTTTTAATTTCCTCCCCTAAAACAAGAATAGTGGAGTATGAGTTGTAAAATTGAGTTTAAAAATTGTTTTTGACTTTCTCTAACTATTTGCATGTTTAGTTGTCCGTCTCGCTCTTTGGTTACATATTTGTGTTCCCGAATTTGAAGATGGACTACAGTAAATCTCCTTAAAACTCAGGTGACTCTTTTAAGTTTCCTGCACCTTGTCGGGAGAAACATTAATATTCTAAACTACTTTTATTTATTGAGTAGGTAGCGTATTTATGAAATTGTATTATTCTTGATTTAATAAGTTTTGTATAATGTGCTCTTTGGATATGCTTTCTCAGTTGTGTTACCTTATTATTTATAATGAAACTAATTCCGACATAACTAACCATCATTGGTGAAAATAAAAACAAAATCAGTCATCTTTGTCCAGTTTTATTCTAAATTTGTAATGAATTTTTGACAAAAAACTGCAACGGATGACTACTTGAAAAAATATATATTTTTTACTTAAACTATGTTAGTTGCAACAGTTTTTAACACACTCTCTATTACTACAGAATATTGATCTTACTAATTCAGGAAGAAGTTACATGTTTTCTACTTCCACCCAATACTTCCACGATACTGTGGGTATTTTTAAGTTTTTTAGTGTTTCAGTATGGCCAGCTCTGAACTTTGGACTAAATGAAAGCTTATTATATTATTAACTTAAACTAAATAAGGATCTACACATATTTCAAATAAAGTACTCTAAAGGGGGAAAACGAAGAAAGATGAGCTTCACTTCTCGTTGATATTGTGATGAGACTGTCATCCAGCGACGAACATTCGTTCCTTTCTGTTCAATACAACTGAATTGAACACCTGCTGAAAAATTATTGTGTTGTCTCTATATAAATTAGCCAGACAAATCCAATTAATTAATTAATATTTTTATATTGTGATTGCATGCAACATTCCAGTACTAAATTTGTGTTAGAGCTTAAGGAAGAAAAAAATTGTTTAAGAATTCAAAAACGCAATACTTATTTTTAGTTTTTCTTTGGCAGTTTTAAGAATATTTATTTGACGATATAAAATACATAACAAATGTAATTTCTAAAATAACTTTAGTTTATGTAGTTAAAAATATACAATCAGACAAGCTATAAACCTACAGCTTTATTCATGGTGTTTGCCTCCAGGATTTAATACGAAGGTTTTATAAAAAAAGGCTACAGAAGTTATGTTGACGTTACAGAAGTCAATACAAGGATTTGTTGTGATTACCAGTACTAGTTTAAGAAATTAAAGTCAAACTTTCAAATCATCTTCCTTGATTTTTAATGTAAAAAGAAATTCTTGACTTGGTGTAAACCAAAATAATACTTAAAACCCACGAACTCTTGCGAACTTTTAACACAAGCTGACTTTCGCCGATTGCAGTCAAATGCTTGCTTTATGTGTGGCGGCTCCTAAATTCGGTCTTTTGATTATAAATATGTAAAAATACTTGCAAAATCCTTCATCAGAAATATCCTATGAAAACTCTTCGTTTAAATAAAAACTGCAGAAGAATAAATAATCTTAAAATATAGGGATATTGTTTGATTTAACGGTACAGTAGACTTTAAATACCTATAAAACCTTGATTTCCTAAAACGATTATCAATCAGCCGCTGGTTGATGGGATTATTTACTTAAAGGTTTAATTTAACAATGCGATCAATAAGAGCTGCTATGATTTAATCATACTCAGCTGTTTTATTTAATAATTATTTCACGGCTTTCATTTTTCAAAGCAATATCAACAAAACTGTCTGCTTAAAAAATACAGTAGAAATTGGATAGTTCGGATCTTAAGAGACCGGTAAAAATTCGAACTATCCAAAAGTTTGAATTACAGAATTTGCTCACAAGAGAATTAAAGCCTTCATAGTTCTCATTTTCAGAGAAAATGTATCGTTAAAGAAATAATGTGTTGTTCATATGTTAACAACTTGCACTTTTATAAAGGTGCAAATTCACAAGCAACTGCAAAACAATAAGGAAGGACCCTTAGTGTTGGGGGAGGGTGGGTACAATGACCTTGAACATAACGAAGCAGGGTTACTTACCTTGCCTAGCGGTTACTTACGCGAAACAGCTGCAGCTAGTTCCACACAGCCCATGGAACTTCTTCCAAAATCAGCCCCAGCTGCATCTAGCCTTTCGGGCGTTACAACTGTTTTCGGAACGATCCTCTGCAGCTGTTTTTGGAAAGAATCTTTGAAGCACTAACAACAGCTTTAGCTATCTGAATTATTGTTCAGTCGGAACTATTTTCACTTCCGGAGCATCGGAACTAAGTAGTTCCAATTCCAGCTGCCTCACTTAAACCTCTCACACTTTTTCCTCATGCCAGCTGTGCCATCACTTGTTTTCTAGCATTCTTAGGTTTTATACCTGTTTTACGGCTTTTTATCCCGCCTGAATAAAAAAGTTGGAACTATCCCAAATAAAATTGGAATTAACCAAGTTATTTGATATTGTTTGTAAAGACAATGCTAGGAACCAAGCGAAAAAATTCGAACTAAGGAAGATTTCGAAGTACAGTAGACCTCAATCGTTCGACACTCGATAGTTCGACAGTCTGTATACTTCGACACAAGCCGTGACGACATGACATGACAGTAGCGGCGACCGATAGTGTCCTTGACGGGTTCGCCGGTCAGTGATGGGAGCCCGCTTATTGTTTTCGCGAACGTGCGCTACCACCTTTTCTATAAATAACTTCCTTCCTACACCCTATCCCGTCCTATCTACCCCCTTCCCCGCCCTTTCCAGTAAGTAGGTTAAGTCAGTTCGCTTGAGACGCTGCGGGAGTTAAACACGATTTTGATACTTTTGTGATACGCTATTGTTTTTCTGATCATAATACTCCCTGTGTTAAAATATTCCATATACTCCCTATAGTTCGACATTTCGATAGTTCGACACCCCTTTAGTCCACAAAGTGTCGAACTATCGAGGTTCTAGTGTACTTAAAACTTCTTCAAACTATCCTCGTCTCACTGTAAACTATCCCTAGTCACCCTCCTGAATATAACCTCTTTTTTCGAACATCAAACATACTATTCTTCAATGATCCTGTTTAACATTATTCCTCCCTTTCTTAAAACAATAGAGTCAGATGTAGATAGTTTTATGAAAATATTAAAGTGTTTCTGATATAAAATGAGTTCCACAGTGTAAAAGAAGTTTTCCATTTTACAAATTTACGTTAATTTTACATTACTTTTCTTTATTTTAGGTTAAGAAACATGCAACGTAGTTGAATTTTACAGTTTTTATTACAATAAATGAATTTCAATTTGAATATTAGCAAACAAGTTCAGGTGGGTTTACTTGAAGCTACACCAAGTGATAATTTATGGAACAGACTATTGCGAACCAAACAAACGTACCCTGAGAATACTCCAACTAAAAAAAAACGCTGAAAAATTCAATGAACATCACAATCAGAAACGAGTCCTGAGTATTATAGATCAAGACAATCGTCAGCATTGGTTATAAAGTCAAATAATATCTGAAAATAAACTTTTAAGGGACTTTAATTACCACAATGATCACTAGAGATTAGCTAAGGAAATCAACCAGTCGCATCCGACCTCGTCAATATATTATAGGAGGAGCTACACCTTGATTGATTATCACTCGGGTTAATTACAATACAAACTTGATATTGGCATCGTGACCACAGTTTTTAACAATCGATAATAGTAAACCCTGGAGTTAATTAATTTACTTTTTTAATATGAGAGGTAGCTAATATATAACTTCTTATGTGTAAGATTTTTAGCCTCAGTAACAATTTTCTGTTTGTCACACATTTTTAAGACCTCAAACCGAAAGGTTATAGGGGATCATGTGCGTTTAGTATAGAATGAATGGTAAGAGTGAGAGCTTCACTGTTCCTTCAATCAATGAAGTTTGCTGCAACACCAACATAAACGATGCAATTTAAAAAATATATGTTTTTGTTTATTTTTGTCAGCTGTTTATGCATGTTTACAAAAAACCTTCAAGGGCTTTACACAAATATATTTTTATATAATACTAAAGTGACAGTTTAAATTTATATCCATGAAGTTAGCTTTCAGTAGAGCCTATGATATGTAATGAGATTAGGAATAAAGACGAGTATTTGAATATCGATTTTTAAAATTTTTTGTAGGATGTTAACATTGTACCGAATATTGGCGATTTAACAAGCCAATTAGCAAAATAATTCATAAAGAATGTTAATTTATATGTTACTTGTACATTATTTATTACTTAAAAGAAAATACATTGAAAATATATAACAAAGCATAGTCTAACATTGGTTAGTTTTTTATTTCGGATCGTAGGTGTTAGCTTGGTAAAAGGTAATAACTAGTATTAATTAATGAGCCAATAATAATTAACATTAATAAATATATTTTTTTATTTTATTTATACACACCAAATGAAAACAACACTAAAGGTAAGATAACAATTGTTTCTATGCTGTTTGCATATTTACTCCACTTGGTGTACAAATAACCATACTTAGAATCATTTTTTTAACTAAATTTCTAACAATTTCTGGAGAACGATTCCACCTGAGCACCTCCCCCTCTAAAAAAACAACATCAATGGCTTTAGGAGTTCTGGTTATCCCCCTCAATACCACCTATTGTATAGGTGTATAGTTATGATAGCGTGTAACAGGCGGTTGTGTGAGGAAGTGAGGAAACAAGATTCTATCGTCATGATCCCGTAGCTTTAGCAGATACAATGCACTGTATTCTGTGCCAAAGTGAATGAAAAACGCCTCAGGTAGCTCCCCCATCCTAATCATCTAGTTACCCAGTTCCGGAAACCACGCTACCTACCTCACTTCAGTTATGCGGGAGTGCTGTTGCATACTTATTTAATGGCATTATACAGAGGGTGGTCATAAAGTCCCTTTTCTCCTCCTTTTTTTATAATTTGTTAAAATATCAACCCCGGACCAATGCCGGTCATTGTTGGATTGTAAGTACTTCATTTTGAATGTGTTAAATGTTGGCCACCATCGTGGATCCGCCTCATTGGATTCTAAACCTGTTTTCCGAAAGTGTAAAGGTGGATTTGTAAACTGAAATATTAAATTAGTTTGTTTAAAATTTCAAAAAAGTGTCATTATCATAAAAAACGACAGGGGCTATTTAAAAACAGTTGCGGCATTGATTTGGGCGTGGACATTTAGTTGAAAATGGTGGGTCCCAGCCCCACTTTAATATTTGAAAGAAATTATTTCATTCGTAAATGGCGGAAATAATATGGTGGCCGATAATTTTTTATTTTTCAAAATTAGGTTAATACAACTCCACAATGATTGGTGGTGGTTCATGGTTATTATCTTATGTAATGACGAGATTAGGGACGTGTTTTAAGGTTGTGATAGTTAAAACTTACTTCAAACATTTATTTAAGAATGGCACCTATTTCAACCAAACCAACCAGCTCATAACTACAATTTACGTCATAGATTCAACTATCCACTTACTCACCAAATACTGTTTATTTTCAATAAACAACTGCACTCAGCATAGATTACATTCTTCAATGACACTTTCCAATGCAATGAGTGTTTAACCAATATTGCATGTGTTAAGCGAGATCTGAAGGCCTTTTTGATCATCAAAGAGTATTACGGGGTTAATGATTATTTAGCTGATAAGTCATGATTATTTTCTGTTATATATTTTGTATAAATGTACATAGTTAGATTGTTAATTTTCATGTTAAACACATTATGTATGACTATCGCTATTTAGTGTACACTTTTATTGAAATAAAGAATTTGATTTGATTTGATAACAGAATGCATGCCATGTCTTAAAGTTATATAATACAAATTGATAAAACATTTTTATAAAATTGTAAATATACAATAATTAATTTTAATTATAGGGAATAAATGAGTTCTTACAATTTTTTAACGATACTAAGGTAAACGTATAGATAATTCCTAATTTCAAAAATCAAAATGAAAAGCTCAAATTTAACTTATTTCTTTATCATTTTCAAAATGAAAAACGATGATGTAATAAACAGTTAATAATCCTTGCAATTACTTGACTTTTTACCTGGATTATTTTTAACTTTAACTTTTTGCTATTTGCAAGTTTTACTTTTTATCTAAAATATAAGTTGAAATGCAGTAAAAACAATCCAATGGTACCTAAAGGAAAAATAAATTTTATAAACGAGGACAATCCAGCGGTTTTCATTCGTATAATTGAATTTCCCTGTAAAAATGAAAGGTTAACACGGTATAAGTTCTAACCTGCTTCAGATCTGTTTTACTTTTAGGTCATAGAGATGAAAAACTAAAACATTTCTGTTCTATTGTGAAGGTCAGGAATGTAATACAACATTTAATAATAAGCTTAAAAATGTTTTTATATGCACTCTTAAATAGTTATTGATGTTTTTGTGGGCTATGGTTGTAAGTTAACTTTCAGATTTATATATACTTTCTTGGGGTAAAAATGTGATTCAGCAGTAAAAAGATTCAAACAATTTATTAAGGCTTTATTTATTCTCACCTAATCTCATCATTTGCAACAGATGGATTTCCTTGCAGATCGTGGATGCCTGGTTCATCTTAAAGTTGCAACCACATTTTTTGGGGGCTCACTACAACTTTTGTTAGATTCAAGGTATCTCCTCCACAGTGGGCACAGTTGTGGCACTGGTTGTTCACATATGTTCTTTCACCATATTATTTCCCAATCCCGTATTTCCATAATATTTACCTCTCGTTAGTTTTTTCTCTTAGGGCAGTCTTCTTAAAGTTTCTACCGTCCACTGTGAAATTTACAGTCAGTAATCTCAATAAAAATCTAAACGTTTTTGAACAATTACTTTTTTAACATTTGAAGATAAAATATTTTATCCTAATGGACATTTACTGTAGTAGTAATCCACTAAATAATAATTTATATAATAATTTGTCATATACATTAGTGAGAGGTGATTTCTTATGACGGTTCATAATCAGAATCAGAATTAGAAATATCTTTATTCATTGCTGCACACATATACAGACAGAATAATTACAAACAAAAAACAAACAAAAAAACTAAAGACTAAAGGTCAGAAAATATAAATTATTTGTGGTACAAACAAGACATATTAAAGCTAAACATACGATCGGTAAAATAAATACATTTAAGGTTCTCCTAGCCTTACAAATATACATTATCTGTAGATATTACTAAAGCTTATGATGGGGACAGAACCACAAGCGAGGTGCAATATCACATTGCTATCAGTAATCTGTGATTGGTTGTTATCAAAGTCACGGGCTTTAACAACCACACAATACCGTGCTATTGTATGGTAGTAAACCAATACTACTTTACTTCTACTATTACTCAGACAGTGATGAATACAATACATATATTGAATACAATAGATACAAAAATGAAAAATTTAGTTTACAAAAGGAACCGCAATTAATTAATAAAATCGTACGACAAACTACTCTAGGTCCACTCCTAGCAAATTGTCTAACACCTGTTGACTCTCTTCTCCCTTAAATAAACTTCATGCCTGGAACTGATAAAATATACGTTGCATAGTTTTACTTATATTGTACAGTGGTATTATTATTTTACAACAATATTTTCAGTGTCTTAAAATGTGATTTGAATGAACAATTTTAAATCGAATGGAATGAAAAATGCTACTACATTAAACAAGATTTAGTAGTTATACTGTATAAACAAGTATAACGGCATTACTTAATGCGGATCTTAGACGTATCAGGATGGATATTGAGAAATATAAAGATATTTGTAATTTAAATATAAAAAACACCTTACTAGTTTTGGCCATGTTAAAATGGTTCATGTTTTCAATTGTAGTTAGTCATGGTTTTGTAAACACTCAACGTTACAGATTAGTTGTTCAGTTGCCTTTAAGCTTATATGTGCATTCTCGTAATTGTTTTATACTGATACGAAGCACACTTTTACATATTGCATTCATCCAGCTTTCAATATGGAAAGCTTATTTATTTTTAATGGATTCTTTTATAAGAATAAATACACTGTAATAATAAATAAGTACATTTTCTGAAAAGTAGATCATTCTTTGGTTTAACTTGTAAATCTAAATAATTGCGCAGTTTCAAAATAAATTATCCCAAGATTTATAAGCGTAATAACGATTTTATAAATTAAACTATATGTAAGCTTATATAAAACTACTTGTTATTACAAGAAGATATTGCTCAAGTAGCTAGCAATTTTTAGCGTTGTTTACTTCTTTAGAAAATATTAAATACAGTATTTATAACTAATTTTTCATTAATTTACATAGTGGTAATTTGGTTTTAATAGGCGTGTGTATCAAAATAATCTCAATGGATGACTTTAAACGCGATTTAAGCTATAAAACCTAATTGTAAATGTGTTTAATCATTGTGTGCTTAAAGATAAAATTTAGTTTGTGGAGATGTTAAAACCTAAATTTTGTTTAATAAAGTCAGAAATTTTAAAATACCATTTTCCATTAGCGAAAAAGGAAAATTCTTTAAAAAGAAAGTTTCACTTGTCATAATGGACCCCAACCGCGGCACAGAGTGAAGCCAACGATAAATTGGTTTCTATTGTTTCCTCGCACGCTCTCAACAGTTGAATATCACGTCTTATTCTCCGCCTTCAGTGTCGTTTTATGACCGTTAATGATACCCCAGACATCATTACTTTTTCTGCAATGTTAACAATCGATTACAACTGTTGACATCGTTTTAAAATCGATGGCAATATATTTTAATTTTGTGTTGCAACAACATGTGTTTTTATATATTAAGTATAAAATAGTGAGAGGTGATTTCTTATGACGGTTCATAATCAGAATCAGAATTAGAAATATCTTTATTCATTGCTGCACACATATACAGACAGAATAATTACAAACAAAAAAAAAAACTAAAGACTAAAGGTCAGAAAATATAAATTATTTGTGGTACAAACAAGACATATTAAAGCTAACATTCGATCGGTAAAATAAATACATTTAAGGTTCTCCTAGCCTTACAAATATACATTATCTGTAGATATTACTAAAGCTTATGATGGGTACAGAACCACAAGCGAGGTGCAATATCACATTGCTATCAGTAATCTGTGATTGGTTGTTATCAAAGTCACGCGCTTTAACAACCACACATTACCGTGCTATTGTATGGTAGTAAACCAATACTACTTTACTTCTACTATTACTCAGACAGTGATGAATACAATACATATATTGAATTCATATGTGCTGTTCATAATGCTTTATGAACACAGAAGACCAGCTTGTAGTGCAGGACTACTAACAGACGTAGTTGACCCACTAAAAATATATTTTCCCTACTATTTCAGACTCTAACCTGGGAACTGTTTATTACTTGGCTTTGGCTAGGCCTACTGCAGACTTACGCCTTCAAAGCTCACCCTTTACGCCCGAAAATAACTTTTTAAGACCTAACCCATGCTCCGGTCTATGTTTGTCTTTAAACGACGGTTGCCCTGGACTAGCCGTGACAAGCCGCGACAGCTCACCAAGATTGTGGCCTCCAGCCAAGGCCTCTCTCAAAGCGTGATCGGAAGAATGTGTGTTCCACGTCGTTGAGAATGCCCGGGTAGTATATGCAGCCTGAAAAATCGGTTTTACTTATCACGTAAAAGCATAACCATAACTAGCAGCGACTTTTAGTACTTTACCTCACCATGCCACCCCATTGTTGGATATCCGAAATGAGTCGGGTAGTCCAGCGAACTCATAATCATATAACTAGCTCTCCTTCCTCTGCTAGTAAAAAAACATAAATAATCCAATAATAGTGTCAATAATTGCGATAAAATACAAATTAGCATGTCAAGACAGCAGAAAGCAACGGTTTCATTTGTAGCTGCCGGAGGAAATTAAGTAAGTTAGAATAAATAATTGAGTGATATTCAGTACCCTATTTTAGCGAATTTCCCCTATAGGGAAGAAGCTATTACCGTAGTCGGCATGGTAAGACCTAGGCCCGGGACCATGATAACTTTTCGTTTTGAGGTCCCCAGACCCCAAAAACACCATTCGTTCGAAACTGTATATATATATATATATATATATATATATATATATATATATATATATATATATATATGTGTCCGTGAGCACGATAACTCTCGTAAAAATTATCCGATTTTGATGAAATTTGGTATAAACGTGTAAAGCAACATTTATGACTTTAAGTTCGAAAACCAGCCAGATCGCTCTACCCGAAAGGGTATTTTGGGGGGGTTTTGTACCCCAAAAATGGGTTATTTGAATTTTTCACATATAATTTTTGAAATATTCAAATTTTAGTTTTCACCATTGGATTCAGCTTAAAAAAACACACAATTTGGTATTTTGATCATTTCTCTACGTCAATTGGTTACCGAGATATTGAAAGTGCTAAACACAGTACGTTGTCTAATGTTATTCTTATGGAGGAAAAGAAAAATTTTATATCTCGCTTATTTATGAACGTATAATGACGAAACTTGGTATATGGCTTCATATCGTTGTGGTCTATTGATATTTGCTCAAAAAAATAATTTTTTGCCAAAGGATCCCGTAGCAGCAAACCTGCGTACTCATCCCCATGTTATTCTTATGGATAATAATTAAATGCTATGTCTCCCTTAATTATGAACATAAATGAATTCAAACTGGTATATGACTTCACCTACTTCAGTTATATTGATATTAGCATAAAAACCCATTTTTTGTATTCCTTGTTGCAGCAAACCTGCATACTCAGCCCCAATGTTATTCTTATGGAGAATAATTAAAATTGTATATATCGCTTACTTGTGAATATATTTTTATGAAACTTGATAAGTGGCTTTATGTAGTATTAAGACATTTATATCTCTATTGGAAATTTGCTGAGTATGCAGGTTTGCTGCGACGGGGGTATTTTATTATATAAGCTTACAGATAGTTAAAAATGTATACCCACGATTCAATATTACTCGACCACTAAGAAATGTTACTTTATTCAAAACTCTCCTAAGTAATACAAGAGGGTTGGTTTAAGTATCACACCGCATGAAAACAATAAAGTCTTAAACATTCATAGCAGTAACCTTAGCGCGGAAACAATGTTTAAATTATCATACTTAAGTAGGTTATTATTCGTTTGGCCAACGAAACTGGCTGAAATGAATATTTCCGTTATTATTTAAAATCCTTATTCCTTAATAATCTTGTACAAGTATCTGTACATGTTACCGTGAAAAGAGTAAGACGTATTGTTATTTGAACGATAGGAAGAAAATATAAATTACTAATCCTTTCAGTATTATTTCGTCAAAAACGTATTTAGACTGTTTCTTAAAAACTTGGCTTTCGCGAAATTTTTATTTTTATTTTCCATTGTTTCTAGTTACTAAAACGAATCCATAGATAAATTGATTTGTTTCTTATTTTCTCAAACACAAGACATTATAGGTAAATTACAGACCAATTACAATAAGTAACAAATCCGGCGCTATTACAAGTTTTAAACTATGGAAAGGCTAATAGTATTTCTTAAATTTATGTAATAAAATATCTTTAATAATGTAATACATATTTTAAGTTAAACCAGCGTCCCATAGCTTATAGGTTCTTCTTCGGATGAAAATTGTATTAGAACTGTATTAAAACTGTTACATAATAATGTTACTAGGGGCGGTTATTTTTAAAACGATTAACTGATCTTTAATTGCACAAAAATCGTTCTTAGATATAATACCTTATACAATTTTGTGTTATACATATTATACTCAATAACATAATATATGTGTTATTTGTGAAACAATACCAATTTAGTTTAAAACATTTTAAACTGAAATATCCAGATATTTTCTCATATTCATTTCAAAATCATTAGTGATACCGATTTTATAAAAAAATATAAATGAATGCCAAAAAGTTATATTACCTGGTGATACTGCCAAGTGATCCTTATCATGGTACAACTACCACTTATTTCAAACCGCAGGGGTTCATTTTCAAGATGGA
This sequence comes from Allygus modestus, assembly GCA_963675035.1. NCBI lineage: Eukaryota > Metazoa > Arthropoda > Insecta > Hemiptera > Cicadellidae > Allygus > Allygus modestus. The sequence continues at coordinate 476,971,878 of OY776112.1, read as the reverse complement.
CATCAAGCTAGTTAAATATAATTTTCTTGAACACTGGTGGTGAGAAACGTCGTCAAAGTTTTATACAGTGTTCTTTTTTTATGCTCACAATTAGGATGTCGTAAACCATAATAGTTACAAGGAAGGTTAAATGAGCAAAGTAGTGCGTAATTATAAACCTAAATAAAATGGCGCAAAGAAATCTAAATAAGATGGCGCACAGAAATATTCCACCAAACTCGTTGGTTATGTTAAAAAAAATCTTGACCAAAAACAAAAATTGCTTATAACTTTCTTATTTTAGATAAACAAAAAATTACAGCTCAAAGTTGCCTAAAAATTGCGTAGAATATTAATAAGTAGCTTAAAATTAAATAATATACTCAGTTACTGATATAAAATAGTTAAGTAAAAAATCTTTAAGGCAAGTATAGTGTTTTTATATCAGAGAAATCTGTTCTCCGACTACAAAAATACCACATAATATATAATATGTGGTATTTTGATCATAAAATAAATCATAATTGAAAAATAAACCGTCTGTAGCAACCTGTTGGATATCTTGTACTGGCTCCAACATAAAAGTATTAAATTTATGTTTTACAGCTAATTTACATAAAAAAGCTAATTCCATAAGAAATCAGCTGTTTCGCTATGCAAGAAAATACGGTATTTGTAAAAGCATGTTTTCAAAAATAATTGAATCTTAAAGATTATCTTACAAAATCAAAAATCAAAAATATTTAATTTAATTATGGACTTGTTTTATAAACAAAATACTACTTATGTGATATTTTTTTAATCAGGAAAAAGAGTTATTTCAAATAAAAATACCATACTTCCACTAAAGATTTTGGACTTGACCAATTTCTATCAGTAACTTAGTATATTATTTAATTTTAAAAACCATTTTCAAATGTTACATAATGTTTCACGCAAATTTGAGCTCACATATTTATTTTTTTCTCTTGAAAAATAAGAAAGTTTCAAGACATTTTTGTTTATGGTCAAAATTGGTTTTTTGAACGTAGTGGACGAGTTTGGTGGAATATTTTCGATTCCTTTGCGCCATTTTATTTAGTTTATAATTACACACTACTTTGCTCATTTAACCTTCCTTGTAACTATTATTATTTACGAGATTTCAATGGTAAGCATAAAAGAATGAACACATTGTTTAAGCTAGGATAAGCTAAAGGATCACTCTTCAGTATCACCAGGTAGTTTAAATCTTCTTGGGAATATAAAGTGATTCGGTTGCTATTCCTTGATAAATAAATTACATAAACAAAAACTAATGTGATCACATACATTGTATTACAATAGATTTGTGGTGGAGATGTGGCCCAGCCCACAGTATTAATGTACATAAACAAATGCATTCACCCCCACTATTCCCCGAACAACCAGAACCAGTCAAAAATTCCCTGTGAAATCCACCTCATCTTAAGAATGCTATTAAAATTCCCTTTTGAACGATTGACGCTAACGAAATGAATGTCTTTGAGCAAATATACTCTGTCGTTCTCAGTTTAATTAAATTCCCGGAAATTAATACGAATAAATTCAAGCAGTTTTAAATCATTGCTTTGACATAGTTATTTTGTACATCTTCAAGTTATTAAGAATTAGTTTTTCCATTATAAGGATTATAACTTTTCCATTAGCAATATTTTTCGTTGATGATTGGTATCATAAATTGGAAAAGTAATGAACAAATAGTATTTGATTAAAAAGGCAAAACAACAAATAAATAAAAACTACGGACAAAAATTTATATAAATTGTGTAAAAGATGTTCGAAGTTTAAGTTAATTACTTACATCCTAAAACCTTACAGTTTTAACTCGATCTTACTCATTTAAAAACACCAGGTGCTTTAATTGCCAAGTCTTATTCATCGCTTTAGTTATTCTAATTTTATTCACTATATAGAAATAAATCTGTGCTGCGAAATTTACAAATTATATATTTTTTATTTCGATATTTATAAGTAAACTGGTTGTTCCCAACATCCGATCACCTGATTATAAGTTGTATAGTCAAATTAAAATACACAAGACAATCAAATTTAAATGTGTTTAAATTGTTTTAATTAGCAAGTTAAATTTAATTTATAGCCTTAAGAGAGATTGTATCAGACAACAAATATTGTTACTCAAATCTCCTCACCAATAACTTTCATTAAAATCCATGGTTACTGGGTAAAATCTTATGGTTTTCTAAAACGTTCCTGTGATGGTTTGGCTCTATGTAAAGATTATCTATTGCTACTATTTGAAATCAACGGTTTGAACACATTTACACTGACTATTTATCTATTCTTAACTTTTTTTAGGTTGACCATAATTCTTCCTCGATATTATTTAAAATAAAAAAGATTTATGTTAAGTTTTGTCTGTAAATATTGATTACATTAAATAAGTAATCTGATGGATTAAAATCTGAAAGGCTGAATTTAAATATTACGTAATCTAGCGAGATAAACCAAGGCAATATCACAAGAAAACCGATAAATAGAGTTATAAGAGGAGAAGCCCGATGCATAGCGAGGGACGACATTTTATCACCTAGTCATGGAATAATCTGTAATAAACCTTCCTTCCACAGTGATGTTCCTTGAGTAAGTTAATGCCTTTGTTTTAGTTTTCATTCATAAGCCATGTACATTATTATCTGGATAATTTAAATTATTTCTTCAGTATAAAATCTTATTCAACTATGATCCTACAATGGTTAGGTTACCTAATTGTTGAACAACCTTAATTTCACTCATTTTAAAATGGTTTAATTTATTATTGGGACGAATATTAGGTATGTTGATGCCTAAGTTAGTTTCATTGATATACTATGTACATTATTATCTGGATAACTTAAATTATTTCTTTAGTAGAAATCTTATTCAACTATGATCCTACTATGGTTATACGGATACGAGTAGGTATGGAGATTTTTTTATTCCCTCATTCATGAACAATTTGGATTTCACCTGTTGCACGAACTGTTTTATTAATTTTTGGGACGAACATTCTGAGAACTTAAATGTGGAAAGAGGGGTAAATATTGATGAACATATATGTTCAATAATTAATACCATACCTCTAGGTGACACAGTCATAGCCGGTGAAGCTCCTGCTGACGCCAACCTTCCAATATGTTAAGGAATTGTCTGAAGTTCAAAATAAATTAGAGCACTATCATTAAACAGAACTATAGACACCGATTTTGGAGATGCGAGTTAAAAATTATTTCATCAGTTTCGCTTAAATTATTTCAATTTGAATCGTAACACTGTTAGCTTATTTGTTTTATACTAAAGTATAACAATCATATTCGAATGAGATCACACCAAAAACCAACGTTTGTTTATGTCTTCGTTACTAGATAGATTCAAACTAAAAAATTTCAAAAGAAAAATGTAAAGTAAAATCGTTGTGCTACTCTAATATCGTGCACAGAATCATTAAGAGAAACAACGATTCCACATTTCTCTAATCACAAACCATTCTACTGAGATACACAAAAATGGTTTCAATGTACAAAGTTTTCTCTATCAGCATGTTGTCCTTAAACTTATTCTGGTAGGCCAGCATGAAGCTTTTGTCAGGAACTACGAAACAGCCTTTGATTCAAGTTTAGAAAACCATTTTGAACAAACAACTGATCTCCACCCTTTTGTATTATTTATAATTTGATTATAACTTATCCCAAAGAGCTTACGAGTATAAAATGATTATCCATTAGATTAAGCGTGGGTGAAAGTTATTACGTTATGTTTATGAGCTCAACGATTTTGTATAAAATTGAATAAATAAATAAACGGAAGGTTTTTAAATTGCATAGCTACGAATAAATTAAATTAAATATATCATAAAATTACAGATATTATAATTTGAGTTTGTTACCAGCACATTTTGTTGCTAACCATTCTAAAGAAAAACAAGATATTGTTTGTATGCTGTTTTGCAATCTTCAATATATCTAAACTACAATATTCCCTATATTCAAGTAGGGTTTTTAAAACATATTAATCGTAAAAGCCTAATTATAACACTTTGGCCCCCTATAAATCACTTAATTTTGTCAACGATATTTTTGTTTATTAATACTAAAAACTAAGATATTTCATCAAAATAACTGTAAATTAATTTTTGTATCAAGCCCTTTAACATTGGGCTGTCTTTAACCAGCTTAGAAATTTCACAGGAACCAGAAACTCTTCTAAATATTTGCAGACAATCATCTATTTAATTTAGCAGAAATAAATATTCAAGCATCGAAGGTATCATAAATTGAGCTTTTCAATAATGAAATTTTACATAATTGTGAGCTTGTAAATGAATAATGGATTATAATATATAGGTTTAGCTAGAAGAGTGAAACTAAATGGGAGTTGAGCTTGCTAGAATAATTTTTAGTGAATTTCCTTTGGAAAGTGAACTATTAGCATGACCTGCACGGTGAAACTTAAGCCCGGGACCACCATAGAAGTTCCTAACGTGACCCCCTGAACACGTTTTGGGGGGTCGTTCAAAATTTTATATATATATATATATATAGACATATATATATATATATATGTGTGTATGCACTCTAGCGGTCGCATTTTTTGTCCGATTTACTTCAAATTTGGTAGGGACGTTCCATTCTATAATCTGTTGGACAAGTTCGTTGGGCAAAACAATCGGAAAACTCTAAACCCATTTTTTGGGGATTAATCTTTCAAATTTTGAGTTTTTGGGCCAAAAAAGGGTTAGAGAAGCCCCAGATGTAAAGTTAATGCATGTAAAAAGATGGGAATTAGGAAGGCGAAAATGTTAAGCCCTCTCTCGTCATTCTAGCATAAATATTTACCGAGTTATTAAAGAAAATGTGTATCGGCTAAACACAGTACGTTGTCTTATGGGGGTTTTACACTATAAAAGCCTGTTATTCCTTTGTTAGAGTACTTTTATTATCCCCAGCAACCTCACAACTACTTTCAAGCCTGTCTGGACCTTCTCCTAACCTTATAATGCGCAAAATTGCATTCCCAGCTTTGCAAGTAAATGAAACCAGGAGTATCAGAGCAGCCAAAAAAATCAATGTTTTCAGATTTCAATAAAAATTGTAAAAATGTATGTTTTTACACTGATTTTGAGTTTTAAAAGTTTTTATGTGGAAATTCACTTCCCTCACGTCAGCGTGCTGCGTGCGAACTCGTTTTTTACATAAAATGTTTGAAGAGATGTTTATTTTACAAAAACATGCACAGTAGAATAATTTATTAGTATTAATAATGATATGACAAATGGTTCTCATGTTGCCCAACAGTCATTTCGAATTTTACGCTCGTTTCGTAAAAACTTTCCATTCGGTATTTTCTAATTGAACCCCAAACGTATAAAATATAGATAATATGAAGTTAAATGAGGAGGTTGTTCTAAAGTTAAATAATCACGTGTTATTTCTTTGGAGATTATTTCTAAATAATATATAAATATTAGTCCTAAATAATAAATTATTATATATTGTAAAATGTATACAACTTTTTCCACACAACCAATTTGTATAAAAGGTTTCGTTGAAAATTATTACATAAACGCAATAATTGTTTAAATCAAAAGACAACTTAATTTTAACAAGTTCCATTGATCAAAGGAGTTTCAAACTGTTTAGGTATGATAATTTAAACATTGTTGCTGCACTAAGGTTACTGTTATGTATTTTTCAGACATTATTGTTTCATCCGGTTTTATATTCAAACCAACCTTCATGTATTATTTAAGACAGTTTTCCATAAATTAAATTAAATTTTTAGAATTGAATAAGTATTTAAACCTGTGGGTCTATTTTGACCACTTATTAATGGTTGTTGTACCGATTATTTTAAATATTGCAAATAACGATTATAGTTTTTTATTTATTTTATCCACCCCGTTTTATTCATTTATGAGTGGCTGATTTTGACTATATTTACACAATAATCAGTGTTCTAACCATGGTTTTACATTGATGGATTATTAATTATGTTTTTGTATCCAAGCATTATAAATATGATTTATAAACAAACTGCGACAATTTAACTGTTCTAATTTTTAGTGGTGATTATTGCAAATATATGCCGTACTGCCATGGTTCAGCCTTGGAGTAACGTTAATGACAGCTTTAAAATCGAATAATATCGTTTAACATGTCCAAAGTATTTTGACGAAATAGAATAACCTTGGAAATATGAGTGACAATGCGATTTTAAAAATTGGTAGGCCCCACTCCTGTGTTCCACACTCAAAAATTTGTATTCAGGAAAAACAAAGGTTAGCAGCTTCTTTAACCTTACTCTGACCTTACTCCTGTATTAGGCAAAAAATAAGGTGAGCTTACCTAAACTTTTGTGTATCTTATTTTAGGTAAACTTTAAGACCGAAAGTTAATGATTCTGAAGGGAATTCGTCAAATAATGAATAGCGCTGGATCTCTGATTTTGCCATCCATACAATATTTCTAAAGGATGACGCTTTGTAATTCATAGATTATAAATATTTAATAATATATGTCTCACAACACTACAAAGTATATTTACAATTAAACCATAAATTTAATCATAGGCAGCCAAATTCAAATTTACCTTTCGGGAGTTGGCCCTCTGATAGGTCAAGTTGGCTGCCTGTCCTATCCAACCCTTTCCTTCCTTCCCTGCTATGTCCTACCCTACTGGTAACCTATGCAAAATTCCTGCGTGTAGAAGCTTGCAGCCTAGCAGCTATTGCTGGGGTTTCCTAATCCAGCAATAATAACAACAATCATCAGTCTCGCAACACTACAAAGTGTATTTATACTTATACTACAAATTTAATCATAGGTTGACGGTTTTTTAGGGCAAAGCCTATCCTTTAAAGTTTGTTTGTTGTATAAACTGAAACAATATACTGATACAATCCATTTTACATTATTTGTGTGTTTGTTTCACAATGTAAAATGTAATGGAAAACTTAAAAATAACTTCTTAAACTTAAAAGTATTATTTATATTGTGACTGAAATGTGGTCAAAACTCATTCTGCTTGGTCTTTGTACATTATTGCTAGATTTGTTTAAATTGTGATAAATTGTCATTTAAAGATTTTTATTAAATTTTATGAAACAGTTTTTTTTAGAAACACTGTCGGATTTAAATAAAAGTGATGAAAAGTTTTGATACCGTTAATTTTTGTTACGTTGGGTGCCCTTATTGGACGGAGAAGAAATTAAATGGACGTACAAATAAAGAGAACAAAATACAAGTTAGCAATCAAGCAACAAACAAATGAAATAGTTAAATGTCAATGTATTACACTAATTTTTTCTTCTAAATCCTTCTGATGTTGTTGAAGATGGTGATTGTATTCTTAGTTGATTATTAGGCATTCTCATCTTCTTTAAAACTTTATTAAGTAAAACAAATTTAAAATTTGTTTTACTTTATATAGTTTTAAAGAAGATGAGAATGCCTAATAATCAACTAAGTATTACACTCAAATTTGTTATTATGTCTGTTATATCTTTCATCAAAGGCTACAAACAGCTGATCCTGATTAAAAAAAGAAAACATCCAAAAACGCTTTGGCATTTTTGGCTAGCTTCAAAGTCCCAAACAAGTTCGTAATTCGTTGATTATCATAACACGGAGGAATTCAATACTGAATTGAAAATGTCTACAATACAGCTATTTTAAGAACACAGATAACCACACTGAGCTAGAAACGGGTAATGTGTGCAACTCTGTTAAACAAGAACGACAGAGGAACTTCAAGAATGGCGACTCAATTTTCACCGTCGAGAAGTTGGTAACAGAACGTTTAAGAATGTTTGGTATTTTCTCGTTGAAAAATGTTACCAACGTTCTAACCCAGACTATTCGTCAGATTACAGGAGAAACTAGTGGTTTATTTTAAATTATCTTAGCATATTTCAAAATAGTTTTAATTTCTGAATATGGAGATCCAAAAGTTGTTATGTCTATCTTAAGCCAGTCATGTTTATTTGACCATTCTAATACTTTAAAAACATAGAAAGATGCGTTAAAAGAGGAAAAGTAATATCAAATAGTTTAATTTCCACAGAATATTATTTTTTATATTTGAATTCGAGTTTCATTACGATGTTTGTGGTTTTATGCAAAAAAATATAGTCGATAAAGCTCAAGAGGAAAGTAATTGTTGACCCAAATTTGCACCTACAGATACTGTAATCATTTTATTGAAAATTAACATAATTAATATCACAAACCGATTAATTATACTATTGGGTTTTCTTGTAATATTAAAACCTTTTCTTTTATGTTTTTACCCACATCAAATGTTACTTATATTAAAATATTTCAACAAATTTGCTTCGAAATAAAATTACTATACATCTAGAAACTCCTCGTGCTCGCCTCATTTTTCATTACAAAACGTATTTAATTAGTTTTAAGTGACGTAAGGTTGAACTGAGGCTTAATTTGATAACGTGTTTATGTTGTTATCTCGCTAGCCTTACGGTAGCGTCTTGGACTTCGATTCAAAGGATCTCGGGTTCGATTCCCGGGATGTTTGAGCTTACTCTTAAAAATGTTTATGTTCTCTTACACAAAATGAATCCGTTGTTAAAAAAGAGAGTATAAAGATGATTAAGGACACCAGTGCTCCCCATATACATCACAATATTACTCCAATGTTCTAAATTGAAAGATACAGTTTAGAAACTATTTCAATGATTCATATTTACTAAAGACTCCATACAACATTATAATTTGTATATATCTATTCTGTTCGTCAATTACAAAGTCATACGGAGAAATAATAATGCATTGCATGGCTTCATATCAATAGTTTTATAATATCTAATATCTTTGACGATGGTAAACAATTATTAAAATACCACTGTCCTATTGGAATATCTCATATTTTATTTGTTTATAATTTACATAATAAGTAAAATAAGCACACAGTTGAATAGTTTTAAACTGAAAGAGAGCGAGAGAGAGAGGGGGAGAGAGAGAGAGAAAGGGGGGAGGTCTTGTAGTGTTTGGATTAAACATTTTCCCTCACGAAACCGTTTGTGCCACCAACTCAGTCGCGCAGAGAATGGAAAATTGTCGATCCTTTGAGTTGAGGGGAATGCACCTTGCTACGAGAAATAGTATTTATAAAGAAGAAAACATTTTATAAGCAGTTTGAGCTTGTACGAAGATAAACATGTTCAACCGGACATAGGTCATAACATAATTACTTTACAATACAGGATCTAAATTTTTAAACAACCTCTTACAACACTTCAATGTGCTTTTATACTGACCTTAACCAGAGCTTAATCATTGACTGTTTACATATGGCAAACGTCAAATGGCATACGTCAAACTTACCGTTAGGAGTAAAGAACGCCATTCACCACATGGTAAGTATAATTGGCTTATGTAATTGCTCTACATAAAACTCTTTAAAACCAATATATTTTTAAATTTTAAGTTTTAAATTTATATATTTTACAGACGAAAATGTAGTAATACCTTTAGTAAGACTTTATGGTTGAAATTGCAAAATACTAACATTCCGTGGAAATACCACCTCATATTGAGATTGCTATTAAACTTTCCCTTTGTCCCCTTGACAGAAACAAGATAACTCTCATTGTGAAACAGATATGATATTATTTTCAATAAAAAAACTTACTGCTTTTAAATATGAACTTACTGGTAAAACTTAAATGTTTTAGTATTAAATCAATATGCTTCTTTTATTGTTAAAATAAATTTAATAACTTTTTAAACGCCTGTTTTCCCGTGACGTCTGAGCGCTTAAAGGGAAAAATTGATCTACTATGGCACCAATGGCACCATTGGTGGGGGGGGGGTTCTTAGAGGAAGGACTCTTTCCCAACAAACTCTTGACGCCTTTCATGCTAGGGAACGAAACGCCCCAGAACAAGGTCTCCCCAAATTATTCTGGATTCTGGGTTTGAGGGATCCCTAGAAGAGAATGTCAATCAAGGCAATGGGCTCAAGGAGTCTATAGGGTTATAGACTGAATTGGTCAGGGGTTACCCCGCTCTAACCCAGGTGCTAGGTTCATAATAATTCGATCTTCCTTTTTGGGGTGACTTTATGTTCCTTTACTACCTTTAACATCCCCTGCGAACCCCTTCCTTATGATTTTGTAAACTACCTCACAGGAAGCCACCATAGCATAGCCAGCTTATGCTGGGGCCTCATGATCACTCAGATTTAACATCTAGCCTCCAACATAATAACAGTTGAGTTTTGAAGACCCGTGTGGCTCTTAGACTTCTTTAAAACGGGATTAGGTCTAAACAGAACCATACTCTTTCATTTATTCGGTTGTATTCAATCTACTATAAATTATGTTGATAAAATATTTGAATATGGCAAAAATTGGGATGTTTTAGTTAAATACTCTACGATACGTGGGTTTTGCTCTTAATGTGTATGAAAAAAGCAAACAGGAATTACAACGTTGCATTAAAATATCACATAATGCAGCAAGATTATTCAAGACAATATCTCAAGGAAAGTGATAAATAAGTCATAAAACGAGTAGTATACCGGATTCATAGCAAGCCGTTAACAGCGAGTCGTAGAATCGTCAGTAAGCTTTTATGACACAATGGCGTTGCTTAACTAAGTTAGTGTTCAAGCTAGTATTACCAAATGTGGAGTTATCACCCTAATATATTTGATTTCGGATAGAACTAGCAATGAAGAAAACACGCGTTTAACTAAAATGAGTTGTTTATTGGATTTTGACTGGTTTTACATATTGTCCCATCGTTAGAATAGATAACTGTTATCCTCAGTTAGCATTATGTTTTAAGTATTATTGAAGCATGTTAATGTTGATCACTCTGGAAGTAAGAAAAAGTCCTAAAATTTTAAATATGTTGATTATTTAAGACTTTATAATTCTGTAAACAAATATGAATTGGGATTCTGTAATGGAGTGTTCGAATGTTGGTTTGGCAGTAGACAACTTTTATATGTGCCTGTATTCTGTTCTTGATGAACAGGTTTCTACGAAAACAATTAATAAACGTAAATATCCAATTTGGTTTTCCTATGGTTCAATTAAACTAATAAAAATGAAGGAAAAGGTAAGGAAGAGACTTAAGAAAAATAATATACAGGGCTTGAATGAAGAGTATAAAGACTTACGTTCTCAGTCAAAACGCAGTCTAAAATTAGATTACTTAAATCACATGGTGATATTGAGAATGCTATTACAGAGAATCCCACTTCATTCTCGAGTATTATGAAGATGTTTAGGTCGAGTGGTAATCATTCCACGGCAATGACTCTTGACTGGGGGGGGGGGTGGAGTGGGCACTGCGATGGCCGAGGAATTTGTAGCATACTTCCAGTCTGTGTACGTTCCCTCTTATCATGATAGCGAGGAGTTGCACCGCCGCGCCAGGCTGTCAGTTCACCAGTCCACTTATACATTGGTTGTCTTTCTTTAAATAGTAATATTACTGAACTACTTCTATAATTTAAAAACAAACTTTAATCCAAGCGCTCTGTTGGTCTTGAAGGAGTCCCTTCCTTAATTTTTAAGGGTTGCGTGGAATTTCTAATCAGACCTCTCCTTAAGATTTTTAATTTACCTGTGAGGAGCTCGTATTTTCCGTGTCGCTGGAAGCTGACGAAGGTTTTTCCCATTCACAAAAAAGGGAAGAGAATTGATATAAAGCATTTCAGACCTGTTGCCATTTTATCCACACCTGCTGAGCTGTTTGAATCAGTATTATATAATAGAATTTGTCATCATGTGAAAAACTTCATAACCCCACACCAGCATGGTTTTTATCCATCAAGGTCCATTAATACTAATCTTCTGAACTTCTCCGACTTTTGCATTTCCTCTTTAGACAAAGGTGGACAGGTAGATGTTGAGTACACCGATTTCGGAAAAGCAATCGATAGAGTCAGTCATCTTAAACTTTTATTGAAACTATCTTGGATTTTCTAGTCAGGGGTTAAAATTGGTCTCTTCTTACTTACACGATAGGAAACAGTCGATTTCAAGTTCTTCTTCTGAGTTTTTTGTTTCTTCGGATGCACCGCAGGGCTCTAACCTTGGGCCTTTAATGTTTCTGATATTTATTAATGACATCGTTGACTGCGTACTAAATAGTAGAGTTATATTATAAGCCGATGATTTGAAAATCTTTAAGGAAATCAACGGAGTTAATGATTGCCACCTTCTTCAGGAGTATCTGAAACGACTGGTGGTATGGAGCAATGATGGTTTAGAATTTCACGCAGGTAAATGTTTTGTTATTAGGTACACTAAACGCACTCAGAATGTTGTTAACTTTTAATATTATATGAATGGTGTGTGCTTGCAATTTAGATCTAAAATTACTGATCTTGGTGTTACTATAGATAGAACATTTTCCTTTGCTAACCACATTACTGAATCTTGTAGATCGGCCTATCGCACTCTTGGCTTTATTTTCAGATCAGGCAGTCTTTTAAACAACATTTTCGGACTAAAACTTTTATTTTTCGCCTTGGTAAGGTCTAGACTGGAGTTTGAAGCTATTGTGTGGCACTCTCATATGCTATCTTATTGATATGATCGAATAGATTCAACTAAAGTTTCTGAGGTGCTTGTTTTTTAGGAAGTTTGGCTACTATACTTATGACGTAACTTATTTTGTTGGATCTATTCGAAATGGATCGTTTGAGGAGACGTCGTGATACTGGAATGCTTTTTTTTCATAAATTAACAAATGGTATCATTTATGATGTTAAGCTCTTATCGCGGTTAGCTTTCCTCGTGCCCCGTCCTTCGTCCAGAGTCCGCGCATTGTTTAAACCAAATTTCTCACGCACTGTCCTGGGTGCTCAGTCTCCTGTTAATGTTATGATGAGGTTGTTTAATGCTCTTCCTCAAGATGTGGACATGTTTTCCTCGACCTTCGCCTTTTACAAAAAAAAACAATCGCACGTCAATAGTTTTATGTCACGGTACCTGTTTGAAATATTTGTCTATCTTATTTATTTATAAATTTCTGTATTGTAATGATCCTGCTTGTAACGGAGTTTGCATATTGTGTTGCGGTGATTAATGTTTGGTTGTAGAGCATGAGTAGTACTTTAAGTAGTAACATATCTACTGTTTAGATTGTGATATTTCATGTAATTAAGTTGACACTCAACATATGAACAATAGTGACTAGTGCAACAGTGTGTTTCCAGTTTTGTATTTATATTTGTTATATATATTATATTACAATGAAATTGGATTTGTTCTGTGTGTAGTATTTGAAATAAAATAAAATTAATAAATTAAAAACGTTTGAATGATTTCTACGACGAATTCTTTTACAAGAAAGTTTAATCAAAATTAAATTAAACGTAAGGTGCTGGGTTTGAATATAAAATCAAATTAAATATAAATTGACATATTACAATCATTTTTATGCGTCACTGTTTCAATAATATACTTTTGAAAACTAACTGTTACCTTATTGAAATTTAAACACTAAAATATATTGTTTAGGAAGATTAAATATGCCGTGGTAGTAAAGTTAGCAAGAGACTCCTTAAACTTGTTTTTTTTATCTTTAAGTAAAGCTTAACACTTAAAGCATACAGGTAAAATATCCGAGAAAATCGTGTTTAAATCTTTTGGCACTTCATTGGCACCCACCTGAAAAAGTACAAAGGGTTTTTATGGAAGCAAACAATACCTCCTTAAGTACTCAGAGCTCAAAACTGGCTTAGAAAATGTAAGTGGGATAAAACCATTAGTTAATTTTATTCTATATCTCTTTAGTGTGTTTATGTGTTTATGTGTTTATGTGTTTATGTGTTTATGTGTTTATGTGTTTATGTGTTTATGTGTTTATGTGTTTATGTGTTTATGTGTTTATGTGTTTATGTGTTTATGTGTTTATGTGTTTATGTGTTTATGTGTTTATGTGTTTATGTGTTTATGTGTTTATGTGTTTATGTGTTTATGTGTTTATGTGTTTATGTGTTTATGTGTTTATGTGTTTATGTGTTTATGTGTTTATGTGTTTATGTGTTTATGTGTTTATGTGTTTATGTGTTTATGTGTTTATGTGTTTATGTGTTTATGTGTTTATGTGTTTATGTGTTTATGTGTTTATGTGTTTATGTGTTTATGTGTTTATGTGTTTGTTTATGTGTTTATGTGTTTGTTTATGTGTTTATGTGTTTATGTGTTTATGTGTTTATGTGTTTATGTGTTATGTGTTTATGTGTTTATGTGTTTATGTGCTTATGTGTTTATGTGTTTATGTGTTTATGTGTTTATGTGTTTATGTGTTTATGTGTTTATGTGTTTATGTGTTTATGTGTTTATGTGTTTATGTGTTTATGTGTTTATGTGTTTATGTGTTTATGTGTGTCTTCAGATAATAGATGTAGTCATTTCAACTGAACGACAGTTTTAAACAAATAATTAAAGAAATAATAAACCAATACTTTATGATTAAATCACGTTGTAAAGGGTGATTTTATTTCAACCAGTTTCGTTTATTAACTGATTTCTAATGCACGTAAGTATATTTCTAAGTACGTAAATGGTAATTTAAACATTGTTTCCAATCTGAGGATATGGTAGGAATGTTTAAGAAGTTATTGTTTCTTGTTGCTTCATATTCAAACCAATTGTCATGTGTTGTTTCTTCATATTCATGCTATTTGCCTCCTGGATTGATTGTATGACTTAAAAGACGAGATCGCACACAGCACGCTGACGTGAGGAAAGTGAATGTTCACATACTTTTAAAACTCAAAACCAGGTAAAAATATACATTTATTCCAATTTTATTGAAATCTAGAAACATTGATTTTTTGCTGTTCTGATGCTCCTGGTTTAATTTACCTGCAATGTAGGGAATACAATTTTGCGAATTATAAGGTTAAGAGAAGATCCAGTCAGGCTTGAAAGTAGGTGTGAGGTTGCTGAGAATGATAAAAGTACACCAACAAATTAATAACAGGCTTTTATAATGTAAAGCCCCCATAATACAACGTAGGGCCTACTGTGTTTAGTCGATACACATGTTCTTTAATAACTCTGTAAATGTTTATGCTAGAATTATGAGAGATGGCTTAAAACTTTCCGCTCACTAATTTCCATCTCTTTACATGCATAAATGCCCGGGGCTTTTCTGACCATTTTTGGGCCCAAAAACTCAAAATTTGAAAGATTAATCCTTGAAAAAGGGGTTTAGAGTGTTCCGATTGATTTGCCTAACGAACTTGTCCAAGTGATTATAGAAAGGAACGTCCCTACAAATTTGAAGTAAATTGGAAATAAGTGATCGCTAGAGTGCTTACACACACACACACACACACACACACACACACACACACACACACACACACACACACACACACACACACACACACATATATATATATATATATATATATATATATATATATATATATATAGTTTTTAACGACCCCCAAAACGTGTTCAGGGGGTCACGTTAGGAACTTCTGTGGCGTCCCGGGCTTAAGTTTCACTGTGCGGGTTATGCTAATAGTTCGCTTTCCATAGGAAATTCACTAATAAGGTGCCTTGTCGACATTAATCCATTATATTATAATATTAATAATGGGGCAATAGTAGGAAGTCCCAAAACTATCAATCTGATAAACTAGTGAATTGATGAAGACAAGGTATGTAACCTCATTTTTTAAGTCTTCATATTTCTTTATGGTACTGTTTTAATGATTGGAAGGGATTTTATAATAATCTTGAAAGTGGTGAATAACGTTAATATGTGGAAATGCATTTTAATAATATTTAGGCTTAAATAATTAAAGAAATACTAAATATCAGGAACTAAAGACAATTTTGATTTTTTGAATCATCTTCGTTTTAGTTAGTTTCAGGCGGCTATGGCCGGTGGTAGTTTTGTGTGTTTTAAAATTTAGATTCTTGTTTTTATTACGATTCTTTACATTTTAAGATTATTAATTCATAGCCAAATAGTATTAAATATGAGTTGATAAGCAAACTATATTCACCATTAATACATAGGTAATTAATGACAGCCACCATTAATAGTCCCAGTAACGATGTTTTCATGATTTTGCCAAACAGTCGAAATGTTGTTTTTTGTATAACATGAACCAGGTTTTCGTAACATTCTTGAGTTTTGTAAATGCTAGAGTACTTATCCTGAGTATGTTTCACAAAAATAGTAACCTAGTTCATTTTATTACCAACGTTTGTGTGAGAGTTAGTATGTAACATGATTCGCTGTCGTAAATAAGTCAAATGTGTTGAAATTGCGTTGTTTTAAATCCAATCAGACAATCTGATGGCTTCTATGATCTTACTTTGCTCAACCACATGGATATCAGGCGTATTCATGGAACCTATCCAGCAATAAATGTTTAATGTGCACCTCACTAACGCAGTCTCTCATTCTTTGGTCCTTTGGTAGGGCCTGAAGTGTTGTCAGATCTTAAAGACAGTTATATCGAAGAGAGCTTCGCTGTCACATCCATTTAACATTCCTCACCTACAACGTGTTTTATTTAATCAATCAAAAGAATATTTGTTTACAAATTAATTAATAATTTGATTTATTCTGTATTAATTAATAACTTGGTAACTTAGTTTTCAGATGTTCTTAGTTTACAACCGAAACGATAACCTTATAAAATTAATTTAATCTTGTTTTTAAAAGTGGTTGGTTATAAAGATGGAAGGCAAATGTTATAAACTGAAAGTTGCGAAGTGATAAACTTGGTTGGACTTTTGAAGCTTTGCAAGGAGGAACTTTGACAATCTCGTAAATTATCACAGTTTATTGATATTGCCAACGGAATATGGTTAAAACGCTAAGGTACAACTGAGCACTTTTATATTTGTATTTTACTTTCTAAGTTATGGTTTAACTAACTTTGCCATTCGCAACATAAAATACAATGCTATAATTTTGAATAAACAATTTTTATAGATAGTTGTTCTTTGAGATGGCATATCTTAATTAAAACTAAATAAGTTATAAAGGTTATCCAATCAAGTAATATTAAACAGCCGTTT
The DNA here is from genome assembly GCA_963675035.1 of Allygus modestus. NCBI lineage: Eukaryota > Metazoa > Arthropoda > Insecta > Hemiptera > Cicadellidae > Allygus > Allygus modestus. The sequence continues at coordinate 476,954,844 of OY776112.1, read as the reverse complement.
TTTATGTTTTTTATTGTTGTTTTTTTAAGAATACAAATAAACACAATGTACTGTAACAGTCTTTGATGTGTGAAACTGTGTTATAAAGAACGAGGAGAGGAATGTCAAGAATGGGGACTTAATTTTCACCGACGAGAAGTTGTAACAGAATGTTGTTATTTTCTACTTGAAAAATCCCATCACCATTCTAAAACTTGGTGTTATTCAAATTCTAAGAAAATACAAGCAACTTATATGTTTTAATATAGTGCCATCAATAAAAACTCCAGTTTAAAAGTTATTTAAACCTGATACATTCTACAACGCAAGTGTTTACTTCGTTATTGTTGGTATTTAAACAAGTTAAGAACTATTTTAAAGGTATGACAGTATAATAAAACAATTTGATTTCTCTAAAATTATTCATATACGTCATTCCAAATCGGCTACATGGCAAGAACACACAGACTAGCAAAATAAATCGCATAAGAGATTCTCACAGTTCTTTCGCTAATCAAACCACGTCAGATTAACAGATTAATCCATACTATTTATACACACACTTTGATACCACTTGTATTATCAAACTGTAAGCTTAAACCTGATTAAATTGAACGTTAATTCCGTTTTGGCCACTCGCACTTACTATCTCTTTCCATATTACATATAAATAATTTAGGTATATAATAAAACTATCCATAGTATATTTTAGAAAGTGATCAGCTTTTTCAGTATGATAGTCTAAAACCCGAGATTAAGCTCCCGATATAATAATTTATTGGTCTTGCTACTGTTTGAAGAATTTATCTATTCCATTCAATAACTGACAATCGATATAACCCAACGATGCATAATTGTGTCGGGGTTTATACAATTTTGAAATTTATATATAACATTTTTCCAAAAATACTTGTATTAGTTTTGTTAACCTTTATTTAATAACAACAGAGCATCACAGATTTGAAGTCAATCAAGAGATTTAAATTAGAGGAATGGCTTTGATAAAGTGAAAATACAAAAATCTAAAACTCCTTCATCGTATGTACATTATATAGCATATGTATTAGCATAGCTTAAGTAAAAAAGGGGTATTAAAATGTAGTTATGTTTTTGGTATAGTTATTTCAATATAATACACGTACTACAGTAAATACAAACATTTATTAAGTTTAAATCTTGTTTTGCATTAGGAATTATTATAATTGAAGCCCCGCACCAAAACTGAGTTTATCTTAACTCTCCAGGAGAACATTTGCAAGTTAAAAACAATCATGAATATTAACTTAGGTCTCCATAACGTCTTTATGTCTGACTTCATTAGAATTGTAAAGTTTTGTGGTGTTTTAACAATTACCAAATGGTAAATCTTTATCAGGTATTAAGAATTCTTATAGTTGAGTATCTTCAGCTCAATACTATGTTCTGTTGTTTTTGTTAATTGTCTTGTTACTTTCCTCAAATTTAAATATTAATTAATAAAATACTGATTAACGTAATGGTTTCTTTATCATGAAGAATTAGTTCTGGAAAAACACTCTGTTTGACTGATTGATAATGTTGCTGTGGTGAACTTCGAATACTTAAATTATAAGGTAAATGTTTCATTAAAATAAGTGCTACTTGCTACTTGTTACTGACACGTTTAAGTTCACTTAAGTGAACGCACTATACTTCACAAACAAATATTACTATTAAAGGGATGAATTATTTCTCTCTGACAGGTGTTCATGTCTCAATGGTAGGGCTAGTCTCCTTACTTCACGCCTTATTAGATACATTTCAATGGTTTAAAATGCCTACATTTGCAAAACATCAGTTCGTGGGGTTGTGGATGGTTTTACCGATAGGTTAATGATCTAAACTAATTTGAATAATTAATATATGTATAAAATAAAAGTTAATTCCATTAAGAATATCATGGGAACATTTGTTTAAACCTCAACTGCCTGAAACCATAGGACAATAGGCTTCTGCGGCGATGTAAAAACAGCGAGGTATCGTTAACATAAATAGCTACATGGGAAAACCATGGTTATTGCAAGTGAAAATATATCATTGCAGTCAGCCGGGATCGAACCTTCGCCTAACCACGGGTGAGTTTAGTTTTTGAATAAATTATTTTCCTCATGATACAAGAAACAAAATTCCTTTTCCCAAGTCCTTCTCCCAAGAAACAAAATACATAACAAATGTCAACAAACAATAATATTGTTTTTGTATTTTAGATATCCTATTTGATAAATGTGCTATTTTCAACTACTACAATAATTAACATAAATTGAATATATAAAAAATGTTTGGTTTTTTGTACTGTTAAAAGCATTCATTTAGTACGTAGTGACTATTTTTAAAACGTGTAATTTCTGAACGGAGGGTATAGAAACAATTACAGGGACGAGAGGGAAGTGTCGACTCAAGATCTTACAACAAATCTCCGGCTTCGTTCAAACTGCCTTTGTATAAAGAAGGTATTATCGATACAGTTTATTTGATTTTTTTGAGAATTGTAAAATGCTAAAGTAGTATAATCTTCTAGGTAGTTTACCTTAGCCCAAGTTTTTTAACTTCGAAAATAATTAATTGTATATTTAAACCATGAACCACAAACACATGAAAGCTCTGTTAAAACCAAAGAACCACCACCGAAACGTTAACCATGAACTATGAGCCACATTTATTGACAACATTAATTTTCACCTTAAACATTCGCCTTTTAGAAATATCAGTTAATTGTCTACAACAATATTGGACACTCGTGGACTACTCATTGACTCACTACCTTCGCATTGTTTATGTTATTAGTGAATTTCCTTTGGAAAGTGAACTATTAGCATGACCTGCACGGTGAAACTTAAGCCCGGGACCACCATAGAAGTTCCTAACGTGACCCCCTGAACACGTTTTGGGGGGTCGTTCAAAATTTTATATATATATATATATGTATATATATATATATATATATATATATATATATATATATATAGACATATATATATATATGTGTGTATGCACTCTAGCGGTCGCATTTTTTGTCCGATTTACTTCAAATTTGGTAGGGACGTTCCTTTCTATAACCTGTTGGACAAGTTCGTTGGGCAAAACAATCGGAAAACTCTAAACCCATTTTTTGGGGATTAATCTTTCAAATTTTGAGTTTTTGGGCCCAAAAAGGGTCAGAAAAGCCCCAGATGTAAAATTAATGCATGTTAAAAGGTGGGAATTAAAAAGGCGAAAGTTTTAAGCCCTCTCCCGTCATTCTAGCATAAATATTTACCGAGTTATTAAAGAAAATGTGTATCGGGTAAACACAGTACGTTGTCTTATGGGGGTTTTACACTAGAAAAGCCTGTTATTCCTTTGTTAGAGTACTTTAATTATCCCCAGCAACCTCACGCCTACTTTCAAGCCTGTCTGGACCTTCTCCTAACCTTATAATGCGTAAAATTGTATTCCCAGCTTTGCAAGTAAATGAAACCAGGAGTATCAGAACAGCCAAAAAAACAATGTTTTCAGATTTCAATAAAAATTGGACAAATGGATGTTTTTACACTGATTTTGAGTTTTACAAGTTTTTATGTGGAAATTCACTTCCCTCACGTCAGCGTGCTGCGTGCGAACTCGTTATACCTTATTACTGTACTGAAAGACATTTTAAAATGTCAGGCACGCGTCTTCCCCGGCCAGTGACAGAATGAAGTGACATTGACCCACAGCAGATGAATCCATTTGGAGTCAATAACGCCACCAAGACGTATCAAGCGTAGAGCTTGGTGTAGTGGTTGAGTGGGTGTTTAGTTTTCTTACGTCGTCTGTAACGTACAAAATATACTCATTAGCGAACAATCGTTAGTTCTATTACTATCACTTCTAGAAAGTGGATAAATTGTTTTAACATTAAAACTGACTATAAAAAAATATGATAATTTACATCCATGTTTTATTTGATTAATATTGAATTTACCTTTTGACATTCCAGTTGAAATTAATACATCACGTTTTGTCAACAAATTAACGGGAAGTTCTATATTAATTTGAAAATGATTATGCAGTAGTAAGAAATTTACTATAATTTTATTTTACTTCAAGTTTGTATATTCATGAACTATATGTTTGATTCTTCTGATAACATTTTGTTTCACGATAATGTAAGGTTTTAAACGTCTAAAGTCGTTTCAATAAAACAACTTTCATATAAAATAAATACATTAAAATGTGCTTAAGATGTTATATTAAATAATTTCTTTAAAATAAATTGAGATTGAATATCAGACTGAACCGATATTTATAATTTTACCATATATTTGTTGACAATTATTTTTATTATGTACATTTGTAATTAGGACTACAGTAATGAATATACGTGTACGTGTAAAACCTTACTGTATTAAATACAAGTTTGTTTGACCTGCGATTGTATTTCTATGTCAATGAATGCTAAAATAAACTCACAGCAATCAAAAGGTTGTAGATATAAAAAACCTTTTGAACGAACACCAAAGCTTGTTTCAAGATGAACTCCCCTTCAAAGATTGTCAGTCGAATCGAAAACGGATATTTATTGTAGAAGCTTCCAAGTTGATCTCTACGTTTCTCTTCACAACTCAGTTTTCTCTACCTTCTGTTCACAATTGGCATTTCAAAATATATTCATATTTTGTCTCATTATATTCTTATATCTTATATTTTCAAACCATTACTGAAATTCACTGCTAATCTCTTGCTAAATTCAACGCTGATTGTAGTTCCATCAATACACTGGGGGTTCAGATTTGCCTTGACATTGGAAACAAAATTAAATACCCTGTGGAAGAAGTCATGACTTGTTGTTCATGAAATTATATGTATTTTAGTTAAATTCAAACATTAATTTTCTTTGCAAACTGATTTTGGTAATTATTAATAGTGTAGATCAAAACCATTAGTGTTCCAAAACGTAATTAGTATTTGTAATCTATAAGATGTTCTATGTGAATCAATCGTTACATCTGTTTAGGTTTAATTTTTTTTAGACCAAAGCGAATTATAAATATAAATTTTTGTTGTAGGTTGTTTAGGCTATTCATTTGTTTAGATTTGTTGTATGGTGATTTCATGTTGTACAGAGATCGTTGTGGACAATTGTAATTATTGGTTAGAGATTATCAAGTTTTAATACGACTGACTCTGCCTTCAGGTGAGCTGGAAACCTATAACATAACAAAATTATTCGCACAATCCATTAACGTAAATCTTCACTAGAGCTGTTATTCAAAATTATAACATGTCAACTCCAACACAAAGGATCTAAAGGCCAAATGCAAACGTTAAATCTAAGTTTCCTTCTTCTCTTTGATGTCATTCTTCTCTGTTCAACCTATTCCTTCAGAACTGCACTTTACCTTAATTTCCCATTAACCTAGTTTCAAATTCAATAGCTATTTCCCCCGAATAACCCAATTAATAAAATAATTAGATTGCATCTTAAGTGCATACCTTCACAATAAATCTTTAAAAGTATGAATCATTTTACAGAAATTATGTTGTAAATGTACATTAAAACATGAATACACGCTAACTTAAAAATATAACTTTATGGATAAACATTTTCAACTGTTCATTTCATTTAAGAGGTTTTTTTTAATTTCATTACCTTTGTCATTTATTGGATTATTCATATCATTTATATTTTTACTTACACATAATTTACATAACAATAACTACTGTATAAGTAATACTTGCTTTGAAGGAAATAATTTATAATTTCCGATGTAAAAGGATAAAATACATTTGCTAAGAACATTTCAAAACAATTATTATATATACCAGTGTAAAACTAACACTGCTAACATTCTGCTAGACTGGCTAATAATCTCCTCTTGTACTGTGTTGCTGCTATCAAATTTCTCAAATCATTACATTTATATGTATACAGATTATGTATATACCACTCAAGTAAATTTGAACGTTTGATTTATTGATTTAAGGAGTTAGTTGCGATGAGCTAAGCACCGAACACAATCTTCACATTCATCTCTAGGTATTTGATGTTAGTAATAATCCTTAAATCAAACTGCAGATAATAAAGTAATAAAATGAAAACTGATAAATTACAGTGATAAAGTGGGAAAGCCGTTCCTGGAGTCAGAGATAGTGATGGCTCAAGCTATAAACAAATTGAACAGATATATTCAATATATGTTCTTGCTGTTTGTTTATAAACAAGGAAGATACGTTAAATGTCAGAACGGATCCTTTAACAATACAATTATTTAGTTGTACTTAATTTTAACAATCCAGACACTTAAGTGGTGGTCTTTTAGAGTAATGTTGAACATTTACTAGGGTTATATTGTTGTGATTACACATTTATGTAATTAACACATGAAAGATGGGCTCATTTTAACTGTGTTGGCAGCAAGGGTCAGCAGGTTGAGGATCAGACGACCAGTGACAACATATCACGGTTCAAGAGCAAAGTAAATGTTTACTTTATTCAATTTCTTTCAGTAATGTGAAGCTAAACTGAGACTATTTTTCACATAGAACGACCTTAGTATATCTTTCCAAAACCTGTTTCGCTATTCACTTTCACTGTTGAGTTTTTTTTAGGTTATTTTAGGTCGTTTAGGCTGTATTTTTCGTTTTATATTTCAAGTCGGACTGTATACAAAGGTTTTAGCGAATTTCCCCTATAGGGAAGAAGCTATTACCGTAGTCGGCATGGTAAGACCTAGGCCCGGGACCATGATAACTTTTCGTTTTGAGGTCCCCAGACCCCAAAAACACCATTCGTTCGAAACTGTATATATATATATATATATATATATATATATATATATATATATATATATATATATATATGTGTCCGTGAGCACGATAACTCTCGTAAAAATTATCCGATTTTGATGAAATTTGGTATAAACGTGTAAAGCAACATTTATGACTTTAAGTTCGAAAACCAGCCAGATCGCTCTATCCGAAGGGGTATTTTGGGGGGGTTTTGTACCCCAAAAATGGGTTTTTTGAATTTTTTACATATAATTTTGTTGAAATAGTCGGATTTTATTTTTTCCCATTGGATTCAGCTTAAAAAAACACACAATTTGGTATTTTGATCATTTCTCTACGTCAATTGGTTACCGAGATATTGAAAGTGCTATACACAGTACGTTGTCTAATGTTATTCTTATGGAGGAAAATAAAAATTTTATATCTCGCTTATTTATGAACATATACTGACGAAACTTGGTATACGCCTTCATCTGGTTGTGGACCATTGATATTTGCTCAAAAAAACAATTTTTTGACAAAGGCTCCCATAGCAGCAAACCTGCGTACTCAGCCCCATGTTATCCTTATGGAGAATAAGTAACGTGTTATCTCCCTTAATTATGAAAATAAATTAATGAAATTTGGTAAGTGACTTCACCTAGTTGAGTTATATTGATATAAGCATAAAACCCCATTTTTTTGTGTTCCTTGCTTCAGCAAACCTGCATACTCAGCCGCCATGTTATTCTTATGGAGAATAATTAAAATGTCATAAATTGTTTATTTATGAATGTATATTGATGAAACTTGGTATGTAGCTTTATGTGGCATTAAGATAAATATATATGCATTGGAAATTCGCTAAGTATGCAGGTTTGCTGCTACGGGGGTATTTAAAGAATAAAGTTATCTCTAAAATATTCATACTGATTGTAACTTAACTTGAATGGTGTAATAAGAAAACACTAATTACTAATTATCTAAGGTAACAAGTGTGCTACCATTTGCGAACAGTTAAACCACTACAAAAAATGCATAATGAAATTGCTACTCATATCTACTCTTACAAGTTCAATAATGTTAAACGATATAAACTAAAAAATTAGCTTAAATTGAGATTCTCAGGAGATGTATAAACTTATAATCTGCTTTGAAACAAACTAATAATACTTATATTACACCTGTGATATATTTTCATGTCACTAGCTAATAGAAAAGCTAATAGACAGAAAAGACTCTTATAAGATATTATTTAATAGCAAAATATCTCTTTTTATAATTATATTTTATAGTGCATATTATTTTTTATGTTTAATCTAATTTCACAATTTACCTTGATTTACTACACTATGGAGTTTATATGCCAACACACTTTGTATGAACAAATAAACAGGATAAATAAACTATGTCTCACAACACTACAAAGTATATTCACACTTATACTGTATTTACATACGAGACGGTAAAATATACACAAAAGATGGTGCAAGGCGATCGATTTTAACCAGTTACACCGATCGGTCTTCATCAGGCCCCCCTCAGAGACTGGCAAAAACAAAATGGCCAACACCTTATATACTATTGGCTACCGGAAGTACCGGAAACAAGTTGCGATAAGTACCACCAGAGTCAAAGTTGACATGCTCATTAATCAATTTATCCCTATCTTTACATTTTCTTTGAAAATAAACAATTCTTCCCATGCATTTATTTATTCACCAAGGGCATACACCAATTTACACTATTCAGAATACAGAGATGGTCAACAAAATTTGACAAGATAAATGAATAATCACAAAATGTTGAAAAAGAAACAAGCAATACAAATAATTAATATGTGAGCATTCATTACATTACCAATCGTACAAATATGGAGAATATTTAAATTTTCTTCAATAGTTCCCAAAGTGTGGTAATTTTTCAGGAGGTGTGTTGCAACGTTCGATATTTCTGGTTTCCGGTTCTTCTATGCTAAAACATTATTCTCGAATCTTTTTACATAGTATATTTATTTAATTATTCCAACGGTAACCCAATTTATTTGTCACAATCAGTATGACTTACTTATAATAAATAATAAGAATTAATAATGCTGTTAGTAATAAGTTGGTGCAATAAGCGGTAAATATAATAATAAGAAGAATGAATAATGCAGCTACTTATAAATTAAGTGTAACAAGCGATACATATAATAAATAACAACAATGAATAATTCAGCAAGTAAAAATTAAGTGTAACAAGCGATAATATAACAAATAATAACAATGAACAATGCAGCTAGTAATAATTAGTGTAACAAGCGATAATTATATAATGACAATTACAACAAATTTAGCCAAAAGGCTTGAAGAGATAAAAAAAAACAGTGATAAAACAACAATGGTGGGAAAAATGGTAATGAGGAATAAAACAAAAACAAAAAGGAAACAGTAACAAGGAGAGGCAACTTATCAAACATCACTACTGACTCAAATAAGGAAAAAACATGATTGGTACAGTACCACAGATATGCAATATTTTGTGCTGGTGTTGCCCTTTAAAGGCACCACCTAGTTACAACAGAACTGCATCACAATCATCACAGAAAGGTCACCAATGTGGGCCTTTAGAGGCACCACTCTGAATTTAAGAACCACTAAAACAACACAGCGTTGACATGGCGCTGGCCGTAGACGACTAAAGGAGAAGGAAGCTGAGAGGTTCTCTTTTAAATAGTGTAGGAGAGAGACTGATGAAATCCAGATCATCCGATATCTCATTTCCCTCTCTTATCATGCGAGGTAGAGCGCTGATAAGCAGGCTGTAATACTTCCTTGAGGTGAATAGGTGGTCTTTATAAAATAAAAATGAACTAAACATTTTCTTTATTTTAATAAAACAAACAGAAACATATTCCTTCTTTTTTATATTGTATATATATATATATATATATATATATATATATGTGTGTGTGTGTGTGTGTGTGTGTGTGAACTTTAATATTTGAAAAATTTAAACTAGTTTTCCTTGTCTATTTCCAAAGTTTCAAAATAAAAGTAACTTTTTCGATTTTTGTATTTTACTGAACTTTAATAGTAAAAATATCTTCTTTCAGTACTTTATCAGTCTGCTGTTGGATTATTTTTTACCCAATAATAGAAACGCTTCGAACCCCGAAAATGAAATAATTGTTTTACAGACTGAGACCCTCTTTTGAAAAACAAAAAGAAAAATCGAGCGTTGATTTGAATGATGACTCTAAATATTAACAAAAATCAATTTTTACCTTCCAATTTGAAGAAATTCACGTTTCGCAGGAGTCACAGGGTAGCCTCTCGACATAAAGTGTACTGATGTAGCACGTAAAATGCCGCAGGCCCCCGACGAGGGTGAATTCATAGGCTTTGGACCGAAGGTTCCAGAACCCGAGAACGCCGGCCGTCACATGATTAGGCTCCTGTCCCCTCATCCCTAGCAAACAATTCAAACCATCGTCTCCAACTTCTTTCCCGGGTAATGAAAATCGCGAGTCTTCCCAGACCTGCAAAACCAACTAGCACCAGCAATTTTTATTTTCCTGTTTCTAATTTCACTTTATAAATGTTTTTTTTTTTTATTTACAACACAAAACTTGTTTATAAATAATTTTATAAAGTTAATACATTAAAAAATATTAAATTAAATTACATAGTGTTTTAATTGCAATTAAAACGCTATAGAGGCTTTTAGCTGTTGTAACTGTAGGGTGATTAGAGAGCTCTCCTGCCGAAGATGTTGGATGAGCTTGGTACTCCTCATGCTTGGTACTCGGAACTTGATAAGACTAATAAGCTCAGGGCAGTCTATGACACCAGTCGATAATTTATGTAGTAGGAGGATATTTCCAACTTTCCTCCTGGTCACCAGAAGTGGAAGCTTCAGAGAGGAGCGCAATACAGCAACAGGTACCTCAAGATATTGGTAGCCAAGCCTCAGTCCAACGAGCCTTACGAGCCTGGTCTGAATTATCTCGAGTACCTCTATGTGCCCCAGTTGATAAGGGTTCCACACTGTAGATGCGTACTCCAGGTCTGGGCGAACTAATGATTTGAAATAGGTGACCACCGTTAATGGGGATTGGGAGTCGCTTACTGTTCTAAATAGGAAACCCAAGAGAGAGTTGGTCTTATTGCTAATATGTGTCAGATGATCCCATGGACTGAGGTTGGTGTACATGATGACACCCGGTCCCTGAAGCTACTAACTATGGATAAAGTTATATCCTGAATTTTTTCAGTTATATATAAGGGGGTTTTGGGCTCTAGAGTATTTCAGAACAGCACACTTCTTCGCATTTAACTCCTTTGCGTTATCGTTGCACCAATCAAGTATGTACGAGAGGGTATGTTGATGTTTTCCACAGTCCTCTTTAGAATATAACCAAGTAGACCTTGATGTCAGCAATCATAAGGTACTGCGAGGTGATAAATTTACAGACGAAATTTATAAATAAGTGAAATAAAATTAACAGTTTGACCAACTTAAAAATTATCACAATCATTACAACTGATTTTATGTTCACCGGGCTTATCAAAATTTTAAAATCTTTTATAATTGGATGCAGGATTTTACACATGGCGTTTTGCATCTTGAATGCTACGGATACTCCATACTTCTTAAATCGATTTGCAATATTCTGTGTTTTTTCTCCAGTGAAGTTAAATGCAGCATATCTCGTATTCTCGTCTTGTATGTAAGTACAGGATAGGTGCGAATATACTTTGTAGTGTTGTGAGACGTAGGTTATTTATCCTTTTTAGTTGTAACAACACGTATCATGCTAATAAAGAAATTATTTATGAACAACTTTATTCCAAATAATTAAGTTTAATAGGAAACGAGTCAATATGCACATATTTATGCTTACCGCATTTAAAACGTAAATCTAAAGTTTACAACTAGCATATCTAAAAGAAGCCATCTTTTATACCGAAATCACAGCTCTTGAGAGCAATTTTGTATTTCAAAGGGCCTTAAAGTAGTAAGGAAACACCAGCAAAGTTTGGTTGACAATATCAATAAGACCTGAAGATTCACGAGATTGGCAAAGTTCCCTTTGAGAGATCTTTGGAGTTATTGGTTTGATTCCAGTTTATTTTCTCCATCTCGGGTAACTTTCACTCGACTTTGGAATTAGAATTATGTCCATCTTTGTTTTTACAAAGATGGCCGCTAGTCAAGCAAACAAAATCTTAACGTAATTTAATACTGGACCAAGATATCACAGATTTTCTTAAATAAACTTAAACATTGTAATCACCTTACATAGGCAAGCTTGTCAAGGAACTACATATTCTGTACATCTTTATTATTTCCTCGTAGAGGAGTTATTATCTAATGAGTTTGTGACTGAAAAGCTAACACACTACTTCCTTTAATCATCTGAATTGCCGGAGTAAGGTTGTGGGATAGTTGAGTAGTCGGAATAGCCGATAGTACAGGTTAGGGTTAAAGGATAGTTACTTGTTCAGTCCCCTCAGAACATACATATATTTTCCTAACACTTCTAGAACATGCTATGGTATTCTTCTTTTTAAATTTATTAATATACATAATACAATATAGTAAAAAATGTTTGAAATTTTATCCTAGATCTTTATTTAGTCTTTAAACCATTATTTTGTATATATGTTAGTTATCAACACTTAGTTCTTACCCTTAAGAGGTGTCTTTTAGGATTTTAAAACATATACCTTCGGAGCTTCACCTCACGGGATTTTAAAAATCCCAGTGTTGTTCCTAATGAGTTACTTTAATTTCATAATCAGCTGATTACTTAAACACAGTTTTAACCTCTGTTACATTTAATCCCCGCCATGAAATAAATAAGCCAGTGTTAATTAAAAAAAATACATATTGACTAGGGATCATACAATTTTCGTTTAATTTTTAATAAAAAAAATCAATAATCACGATCTTTGGCCCTATAATTTTATTTAGATTTTGACTAATTCTATTTTATATTTCGCAGGAGGTTTGTAACATTTACTAGAAAGTTACGTACAATATTTTTTTTTAAATATTTGGATTCTAACAATTTTATGAATGCTCTAAAGTTATTTTAGAAAATCCTTCGTATGACAAACACTAAATATATTCTACCTTTCTAACCAGATAAGCTGTGAAATATATTAATGTGTTTTCACAGCAACAAAAGTATTACGGATAGTATTAAACTTAATTTACCCGTCGTCGTTTATCTATAAAAGTATTACTAAAACAGTGCAACAGGCTATCATACCATTCACATTGGTAAATCAGAAAAAAACATTCAAAGTCAATACAATTAAGACATAGATAGGAATGAAACCATGGTGTTTTAGTATACGCACCAAACGAAAAATCTATATTTTGCTTGCCACAGATGTTCACAGGAGATTATTGAATGGAAAGGTGCAAATATTTCTCACGAAGTAACAGTTTCATCATGCCGTTGTCAGATAGCCCATCTGCTCCAGAATCATTGTGATGGAATATTACTTTTTTGTCAGTTATTTCGGAAACATTTTGTATAGCTTACTTTTAGATTTCTGACAAATACAAGTTTGATATTAATAGTTTTAATAATGTCTACTGGATTTTAACGGTATTTTTAGTTCAAGTGACGGTAAAGGATGTGAAACAATTTACATTTTGGATAATAGCTCATGCTTTGAAAAAACAATTATTTTGTTGGATGAAAAATTCAAGCTAATTTTCCGGAATAATTTAAATTATTATAAAATGGTTGTCCGTTGATAAATAAAATAAAATAAAATAAAAAAAATCTTACTAACCCTAGTTGATAACAATTGTTAATGAATTTATACTTTACTGCACATCATTGTCACATTCCGACGAAAAATAATTGCGCTTAGTTGGTAGAAAAACCTTTATAGTCAAAATACATCGGTCAAACATAACGTAGAAGTGATTCTGAATTTCTTGTTATAAACACATAGTTCTACATAGATTTCACGAAGCTTAGACGTTGCAATGCTACAGCAAAGGCTTTGCAAGATGGTATTATGTTAGAAATTAAATAAATATATTAATGTTTATTTATACTTTCACCACAATCTGGGTGAAAGTATAGTGCGGTTTAAATCAATTTCAGGGTTTTCCATGAGAAAATTATAAAATTAGTATCATTTGAAATTTAGTTCGGCGTGAATCAGGTAAAAACATTTACTACTTAAAAACAAAGTTTATCGGTTGAAAGTTCTAAAATAGTGGGAAAAGTAATAAATTTTCATTATTTGATAAATCTAAAACATAATAATTATAAACTTTAAATTAAAAAAATTAATAGTCTCCAACACAAAACCTGTTATAAACAATTGTTTCAATACTGTACGGTTATTCTTCCTTAAAAAATGCTAGTGGTATTTCGTAATCTTCTTGGAACGTCCTTTGATGTCAAAATTAAATTTTGTTATTGCTTTAAAATCGTAGTTTTTTTTTTTTAATTTAGCTATTACATTTTCAAGAATATTTTAAAGGGGACAAATGAAGCCTTCCTTACGATTCAGATATTAAAACAGTTTAGTTATCATTTTTGGTATTGTTTGTAAAGTACTTGGTACTATACGTTATTTTACTACAGATTAATTTGTAGTTAAAATCATCAGATTATTTTTTTTTAAACCTAACTGTACTATAACTATTATTATAAAAAATAAACCCAATAAATTAAATTATTTTAATTCATCTAATTGATCTGATTGACCCAAAAGATTTTTTTTCAGTTAAAAAAAATTGAAAACATGTGCATTAGTGTTGGAGTAACTGAAATGCTACAGGTGAGATATCGAACAGATAATCCGTGCAATCACACGACTTATCCTCTGTAATTAAAACTGTCCGAACCTGGCAATCCAACTCTGACACTACTGTAGCAGCACCACAACAGTGTTGGAGCCAGTGGAACGGTAAAGGTGAGATCTCGAACAGATAATCCGTGTAATCACATGACATATCCTCTGTAATTAAAACTGTCCGAACCTGGCAATCCAACTCTGACACTACTGTAGCAGCACCACAACAGTGTTGGAGCCAGTGTAACGGTAAAGGTGAGATCTCGAACAGATAATCCGTGTAATCACATGACATATCCTCTGTAATTAAAACTGTCCGAACCTGGCAATCCAACTCTGACACTACTGTAGCAGCACCACAACAGTGTTGGAGCCAGTGGAACGGTAAAGGTGAGATCTCGAATAAATAATCCGTGTATCCAACTGAATGATTATCTGTAATAAATACTTTATCACTGCTATCTAGACGATAGTATCCCTTGTAGGAACACCACGATGGTGTTTTAGAAAGTTCTACGGTAAGTTAATCTGATCAATTGATCCCTTTAGTAAAATATAATTTATTTTTCATCTTGTACATCACGGATGAATATTGCAAAATTAAGTGGTTTAAACCTTATAAATATATATATATATATATATATATATAATTAAAATTGCTTTGTGGGACTAGTAATTTATAAAGAACCGCACGTGGCTAAACGCATGTAGGAAACAAAAGGAAGCCTGGGAGCGGAGTTGGCACTAGCAAATGTTTCAAAAGTACAAAGGGTATTAACACAACGTATCTAATAGAAGGGTAAACACTTTCTGGGAAAGTTGCATGCCTAGAAATCAAAGAACTTACCAACTGGCAGTATCAATATTCAAAAATGGCGTATTTCCGCTGACAGTTGATCAGCCAATCAAATAGTATATAGTCACCCCGATTGGTTAATAGATGGTCAAAATCTGGGGGAAAACATGAAGAGAGAGAGGGAACTGAAAAAGAGGGAGGAAGGAAGACGGTGGAAGGAAGTCATTCTTGGGAGGGTTAGGAAAGGAGCAGGGACATCTGGGGACGGGTATTAAGCCGCCCTTAGAGTTCCACAACGACTGTCACCGAGATTTAAACTTCAGACGAGCACACAGATTCCTCATCACTAGCCACCATCCCAGCCGAGAGAGTCCAGGACGGGGAAGCTGATGGAAGACCACCGACAGATCTCCCGAGACGTTCGAGTGGAGCCAACCCTGCGGGACGAGCGACCCCGAACTTCGGTCGAGCGAGGGCCCCGGCACTACCCCGGACCAGGACACCGCAGACCCGAGGGAAGAGGCGAGGGCCACCCCCGACAGCAAGCCCGGCAGACAGCGGCCCCTGGACAACCCCAGAGAGCAGCACCGCAGCCAGAGCAGAGAACCTCTTGGGACATGACCATTTTGGGGCGTACAGTATGTGGAACATCGTCAGATTTGTGCACAGAAAGTTAGGCTCCATTTCCCGAAAATTGAATTAAAGTTAATAAAAGCTCAAATAACGGTACAAGTTAAGTACAGTTAAATTATTTGAGTTATAAAAAATAATTAAATCTATTTGTAGCGATCACATTAAATAAGATTTGCCTGAAATGAAGTAAAACGTTGAGTGACAGTAAGGGAAAATAAGCGTTAAAATACTTAAACGTGAAGTAATTCAAGAATAAAATGTTTAGGGCCAATGTAAATATAATTAAGGAATTTTCAATAAATAAGTGTTGTATATAATCTTTATTTGGGGATGTTTATATAGTTATACTTGTGTGAGAACTCAATTTTGGGAAAGAGTGCGGACCCAAGTCCTTGTCATAGGATATGCCCTAGTAGCAGGGTTGCCCTTTTAACTGTATCATATATTAGAGAAGATTTTGTGGGAACGTTGTAAATTAGTTTTAGATTTTAGACTCGATGATTTGTTTTATGAGGGTTCACTTTGTTACTCGATTACGTGATGGAATGTGTCGTTGTATCTTATTTTACTATTCACATTTTTATCTATATGTAGTACTGAGACCTTGAAGTAATTATCGTATGAGGGATATATAATGGCAAAAAAACACTAAATCAGTGATAGCCTAACCCTTACAGAGACAGTGATTTCAATATGTGTTAATGCTATGTGAAATAGAGACTTTTAAGCATATTCCTGAACAGTGCTATTTTCCTCGCAGAGGGACAATACCCTTTGTCTATTGTATGTTACCTATATCCAGTTTGTTTAGCTCTTATCTTTGCATATTTTATTATTAAGCATGTATTCTGATTTTAAACTGTGTAATAAATCAGCGTATATCTTTTATCTGTGTTTGCTCAATATTCAATCATAGAGTTTTCTCTCACAGGCAAAGCGAGAATATAATTAGTGTACCAGTCAGTTCAAAGTTTGTTACCTTTTGCGAACCAAGCAAAATAAGTTTACATGGTGGAGGCGCCGGGTATCGATCCCGTTACCTCTCACATCCTTTGTCAATAATAGTTTTCCTTAAATCATTTGCCTAAATAATCCTTCCTTTCTTTTGTCAATAATCCTTTGCCTAAATCAATATTTTTAATATATCTAACTTATATTGTGGTTTTGTAAATAGTTGGCTTGGTTATAGTAGTGTATGGAGTTAACGCTCGCAAACTACTTGTTTGGAATACTTTCATTTTGTGTTATATTTACAGTCTGCATTTATTTTTAAATTATGAAATCTACGTGTATATGTAAAATATTCCAAATCAGTTCCTTAAGGTTACTATTATTTAAATTATTCAAAAGTTTTAACAAGTCTTATAGGGTATTATATAATTTTCACACAAGGTACAAAAATATAAATGTTATGTTAAAGATTTTTTTTATACTTCGTAATGTTAAAATCTAAATATTAAACATCTGTGATTAACAGTAGTTTTGATTATCTTTAAACAATGTTCTACAAAAAGAGTTTATGTAAAAAGAGAATCAGAAATTTCGTTGCAATCACAGTTCAATCGGGTTGTCGAGTTGAGGATCTCCCAAAAGAAGTAGAATGGGAAAAGAGGAATTTATTCAGGGTTATCCTAAAGTAATATTTCTCAGTCTTATTAATTTAAAACTCACGTTTTGTGTATGTAAAAAATGATAAGCTTTAAAATATATATATTGTTTTGTTAATATTATTACAATACGATTTTATAATTTATCCAAGCAAATTATATATGCTTTATTAATTTCTGAAATATATTATAAATATGTTTCAACCACATCATAAAATATTAACTCAACTATTAGCGAATGATATTATCTAGCTTTATGCATACTTGTTTTATTCCTATACCTGTTCACGTTACAAGTTTATTGGACTTTGATCACAGTTTGATCAAAGCCGCTTTATCTCTCGGCGAGTAAGAAAGTTTCAAACAAAATACTTCAACGCGTATACTTTTTTCATGATGGACAAAGTAGATATTGTCCAAAACTTTGGATAATTCTACAATAAAACTAGCCTAATTATAACTTCAGATTGTTTTATTGCATATACCATTTAATTGTTAAAGTGTTATTAAGGGTTTAATGGTGATTCGTGGTGTTCGGTATCTTACGTACATCCCAAAAGGAAACATATTCTATAAATTACATATATAGCCTAATTATGCTTACTCACAAAAGCTTAGTGAAAATGGTGGCATAAAATACAAAACAATGGTAGAGTTATCGATTAGCATTTCGGCTAAATCTTCAGCACTTGAAATAATATCCTGTTTCTCTGATCCTCATTACATATCTTGTTTTAAATCAAGAACATTGTGATTGGCTTAAAATAAATTAATTATTTTGTTGATTCGCTATCTCATAAGGAATGCAAATATTGTGTTATGCCACACATCATCCTTAAAAATAAAATTGGAAAATAAAAGAATAAAATTCTCTTTAAGTTAAAATATTCACCGTCATTTTTCCATTGCAAGAAATTGGAAGGAATGTTTCCTAAAACATTGATTCTGTAACAAACGGACATGTGCCAATACATTATATTTCAATGGATTTTTCGAAAGCATTGTAAGTCAGTGTTATTTTTGTTACAAAGGCTAGCAGTGATTGATTATGTTTGTGGATTATTCAACTATGTTTGAATTACATCGCACTGAAAATTGCATAGTAATTGTTATTATTATATAATCCCATAAAAAAATGTGAAAATGTTCTGGCAGTGGGTCTTTTGTCATTAGTTGAAATTATAGGGGTTTTTATATTACTTTTAAATCATTTTTTTCACTTTCTTTTTCTTTAATTGTTTTCCTGTTTATTAATTTTATGATTAATTATTTTCTTTGTTTGTATCATGATTTTGAACTTAAATTTTCCATTTAGGACTTCCAATTAGCATTCGAACCCTCCAAGTAAATGCTGTGGAGAATAATTGATTCAATTAAATAATGACTTAAACATGTATCCATTAGCAGAAAGAGTTAATTATTCACAATAAAATACATCAAAAACAGCTAATCTATATATTGATGTCTACGAAAGTTTTTTTTCCGTTGACTATCACGCAAAATATTAAATAGATATCGATGAAGATTTTCAATACTTCGTGTAGTTTTTCCGTACTGGCCGAACTTGAAAATTGGTTTAACCCATCATGTTGAATACTTTTAATTTTGATTTCACAAATATTCTACCGTCAATATCTCCATAGATTTTAAAAATGAAATTCAAAGTATTAAATACATGGCAACAGAGGGGTGTCGACGTTTGTTATGGATTTGTTTCGTCAAGAGAAGTACGGCAGATCACTGTAGCGCATCGGTTAGCATTGTCTCATAAGTAAATTCTAAAGAGAAAATAGTTATAATTATTTTGTTTATACTTCATATGAGAAATATTTCGATGCAATTCCAATCGGTGTTGACAAATACTAAATTTAATTTGTTTTGAAATAAGTAAGAGTCTTTTGAATAAGGTATTCTTCACCATAAATCTCTTAGGGCTGTACTGTAACATCAATAACTGCTCATTGTTCTTACACGAAAGGCCCTATGGGAGGGAAATCCTGTTTATAATCCTTATTTATTTTTATATCATTTTAATCATTTTATATATATCTCACAATGTAACTGAACAATCAATTTTGTAAATGATTCTCAAAAATAAACATTAAAATTATTTGTGTCATATAGCTTTATAGGCAATTATATTATTAGCTATAATATAATAATCCTTTAATTAAGTTAATTAATATTTATTACAAACCATTTATTTCATGTTCTTATTAAGTGAAAGACCAAAATTCCTTTTATGTTTGCAACATACGTAATGAATTTGAAACGTAATAACAAATCTGGTAATAAGAAAACTACTTATTGCAAAAACCACTTCGTTATTATTGAATGGGACAACGCATTACTTGAATATCGCTTGTCTCCACCTACTGATACCTAGCATTATTACTCAGTTGAAATGTAATATCTGTTATTGTAGTTTTCTAGGATATAGTTAACAAATAAAATGAACCTTTTTGTGATACCTCATTTGTATTTTCTCCAGTAGAATTTATCTTATTTATATAGTTGCCACTTATGGTTAACAAAGGTTTTTTTCAGGTACTTAAACCTTTTACGAATCATGGCCTAAACATGTTTTTAAACCAATACCAATGTTAAATTGTAAAAACAAGCACTATAAGTAACAATTTTGATTACAATTATAACGCAGAACAAACAAATAAAGACAAATGCCAATGAATTCTTGAATTCGTATTTCAAGATTCAATTAATTGAATAGACATTATTTCCTTGAGTAGTTCCCAGACAATTATAGTTGATTTGATTCCTTAAGTTTTTGTTAAACAATTCCAACTTTTATTTTGGCCCACTGACATTTCCATTATTGGTCCTCCTAATTACTTACTTTTCGTCAAATGCGTTAGTAAATGTTATGAATATATTATGTAAAGGTTTATACCTTTACTGGCATTAACTTTATTTTGTTATACTTTCACTAAACTTCAATATAACAATATTTGTATACAATTTTTAGGTCTTAAAACCAAAAGTTATCTAGAAACGGATTCTTCCCTCCGTGATGAAAAACTATAAATTGTCACGTTTCGTATTCTTGCGTAGGGAATACAACATCGTTTTCTTCAACATGTCAAGGAATTGGGGAATCTGTTCCGAGTGAGTGAAGCGTGAAGTTAATACATCATTATGGATGTTTTGAATTAAGTTTATCGAAAGTATTAGTTTATTGATGTCTAAAATAAATAAAAATACCCCCGTCGCAGCAAACCTGCGGACTCAGCGAATTTCCAGTGCATAATATTTGTCTGAATTCCATATAAAGCCGCAAACCAAGTTTCATAAAAATATATTCACATATAAGCGTTTTTAATTATTCTCCATAAGAATAACATTGGTAATGAGTATGTAGGTTTGCTGAAACAAGGAACAGAAACAATTGGTTTTTATGCAAATATAAATAGAATTTAACTAGGCGAAGCCACATACTAAGTTTCATCGATATTCAATCATAAACAAGCGATATATGACATTCTAGTTATTCTCCTTAAGAATAACATGGGGGCTGAGAAAGCAGGTTTGCTGCAACAAGGAACAGAAAAGTGGGTTTTTATATAATTATCAATATAACTCAACCAAGTGAAGCTACAAACCAAGTTTTATTAATTTATGTTCATAATTAAGGGAGTCAGTACATTTTACTTTTTCTCCATAAGAATAACGTGGGGGCTGAGTACGCAGGTTTGCTGCTACGGGAATAATCAACAAAAAATAAATTTTTTGTGCAAATATCAATATACCAGTACTACTTGAAGCCAGATACCAAGTTTCATCAACATACATTCATAAATAATCGAGATATCAAATTTTATATATTCTCCATAAGGATAACATTGGACAACGTACTGTGTTTAGCACTTAGAATATCTCTGCAACGGTTGGGCGTAGAATCACAATTTAAACACCAAAATGATTGTTTTGTGGAACTGAACAGATTGGTAAAAGTAAATGTGAAGTTTACATTAAAATAAACTGAGGAAAAGCCAAAAACCTTTTTCCCGTAAGATTAACATGGGAGATTTTATGAGCAGGTTTTTTTGGATTTTCTCCGCAACCACTTAACCTAGGTTAATAATTCAAAATACTAAATTATTTGTTTTTTTAAGCTCTATAACATGGTCAAAACCAAACTTAAGTTTTTTAAAAATTTTAGGGTGAAAAATGCAAAAAACAGATTTTTGGGAAAATTTAAAACCCCCATAAACCCCCCTTCCCATGGTCCGATTTTTCTGGTTTTCGAACTTAAAGTCATGAATGTCATTTTACACATTTGAGCCAAATTTCATCAAAATCAGACATTTTTTACTCAAGTTATCGTGTTAACGGACACATATATATATATATATATACATGTATATAAATTTGAACGAATAGTGTTTTTGGCATCTGGGGACCTCAAAACAAAAAGTTATCATGGTCTCGGGCTTAAGGCTTACCATGAGACCTACGGTAATAGCTTCTTCCCTATAGGGGAAATTCGCTAATAC
This sequence comes from Allygus modestus, assembly GCA_963675035.1. NCBI lineage: Eukaryota > Metazoa > Arthropoda > Insecta > Hemiptera > Cicadellidae > Allygus > Allygus modestus. Next base: position 476,932,754 of record OY776112.1, on the reverse strand, counting down.
GATAACAGCTTCTTCCCTATAGGGGAAATTCGCTAAAACATAGTAATAATAATAATACTTGTCAAAATCCGTCCGATGTCCACGACCCCGGCGAGTTGTCTCTGACGGCAGAGGAATTCAGTGAATTACTGCGCCGAAAAAAATAATAATTTAAGAGTAACTAGTCAATTTAATATTATGTAAATAAAATTCGTGGAATGAAAAAAATGCAATATATTAAATATGTTATGTTTTACGTCAGATTTTTATGGTAAGGCTTTGGGTTGGACTAATGGAATACATTTTTAGAAAATATTGTACCGATCAAATATTTGGTTTGGAGTAAATATTGAAATGAGTTTGCTATATATTTTACAAACAGTAGGCCTATACTTTGTATTCATGAATATCAACAACAGTATTTTAAAATTTATTTACTAATGACTTATATAGTGTTAGTCAATTTATTCCAATCCATCTTTTTTATAGACTAAGAATGAATTAAATTTTAACAAAAAAGTAAGTACGTAAACAGCTCAAGATTGTAATTAAGGCGAGGTTTTTCTAATTAGCAAGGACCTGTTTTAAACGGATACCTCTCTCGGATGTTGCAGTTCAAAACGGTTCGAAGATAAACCTGAAAGTAAAAAAAACGACTCAATTTGTATGAATTAAATCTTTAGATGGTTTAAAGATATCCCCATAAATTTAATATTTTGTTTTGTAAATTCCATCACATTGTTAAACATTGCCACGGAATAAATATTATTATTATTATTATTAATATTTTCATTATTATTATTATTATTATTATTATCATTATTATTATTATCATTATTATCATTATTATTATTTTTTTTATATTTTTTTTTATATTTTTTACGTAGGAGGAACGCTTAATGCGCGAACCCAAAGGAACAGTGTGGGACTCCCTCTTGCGAGGTATACCCACTAAACCTCCTACGGAGCCCCGGGGAAAAACCAGGCCGGAACCCTTATCGGACAACTTCGGCACTGGCCCGCGTGTCTTGCGCCCAGACGGGTCACGTCACCGTTTCGGGAAACTTAGAGGTCACCTAAGCATCCCTCGTCTCGCTTTTCCCGAAGAACGGATTGCACGATGAGCGCAACCGCTCTCCAGGAGTCTTCATTTCGAAGCATCGCCCCCACCACGACGTCCGGGGACAGATCGCCGATAGCAGAGACGAGCCTCCTCCTGTCTTCAGCGAAACGACTGCACCGGAAGAAAGTATGATGAGCATCACCCACCTCCTCCGGGCAGTAACTACACTGAGGTGACCTCACCTTTCCCATGCGGAAAAGGTATTCCCTGAAGTACCCGTGGCCCGTCAGGAATTGACACAAGAAAAAGTCAATTTCCCCAAATGCACGGCTCGACCACGGGCTTATGTCTCTGATGAGACGAAACGTCCATCGCCCTTCCAGTCCACCGTTCCACCGCTCTTGCCAAACTCGCAGAGTTTCGAGTCTGGCTTCCACAGCAGCTTGGTCTCTTCCGAGATCAGGGGCACGGCGAAAAATGTTCTGCCTCTCAGCGGCGAGCAGATCAAGGGAAAACACTCCAGCCACAACCATTACAGCCAGTCCAGACACAGTGCGATACGCACAGGCAACCCTAAGAGCCGCCCTGCGCTGAACGGAGAGAATTCTCTTGCTGTGTTTTTTGACTCTCATGGCACCCGCCCACACTTCTGCGCCGTACAGGAGAGTGGCGTTGACGGTGGACATGAGAAGTCGCCTCTTGCTGGACCTCGAGCCTCCGACGTTCCCCATCAATCTGCTGAGCGACAGAACAACCCTCGTCGCCTTGTTGCAAACCGCCTGGATGTGCTACCATGTGAGGCGGCGGTCGAGCACCACTCCCAGATACTTCGCCGCAGTCTTCGTCTGGACCTCCACGTCACCAACAGTCATAGGGATTACTGTTTGGATCCTCCGTCGCGTGAGCATGACGATCTATTATTATTATTATTATTATTATTATTATTATTATTATTATTATTATTATTATTATTATTATTATTATTATTATTATTATTATTATTATTATTATTATTATTATTATTATTATTATTATTATTATTATTATTATTATTATTATTATTATTATTATTATTATTATTATTATTATTATTATTATTATTATTATTATTATTATTATTATTATTATTATTATTATTATTATTATTATTATTATTATTATTATTATTATTATTATTATTATTATTATTATTATTATTATTATTATTATTATTATTATTATTATTATTATTATTATTATTATTATTATTATTATTATTATTATTATTATTATTATTATTATTATTATTATTATTATTATTATTATTATTATTATTATGATCGATATGAATCACCATGGGATTTTTTGATTGAAACCGAGCTAGGTTGTTTCATCATACAAGTTTAAAGAGTTGAGATGTATAGTAATTTATATTTTGTTCCATTGTACACATTTACATCGCTATATGCACATTGATACTTAGCTTAAAATATAATGGTAATGATTTAAACCTGTGTTTAGTTGTATAAACAGAACAATATTTTTTTAAACACACTTATCCTTCTGAGCAAAAACAAGCTTTGAGGGTGAAATGTCTCTTTATAATAGATGAGTCAACGTTTTAAAACTACTTTGCACCAGTTTAAAATTTTGGATTGTTCATTTTATTTCTAAAAACACTGGTTTATTGACGAAGCAGATATTTGTACAACCACAAAGTGTTTTTAGTGTTAATTGATACGGATGTATCTGTATTAAATCAACATCTAAAAATTGCATTTGATTGTGGTGTTTCCGTTAGCAGAATTAGTGATTAACTAACAGTTGGAATAATGGAATACAAATATTAAGTTAGTCTGATGTAAGAAACAAATTACGTTAAAGAGTACATTTTCAGATCGTTTATACAATTAAGGTAACTTCTAAAATTATTGAGTTGAAAATATATGTATCAATTTTATAATATACTAATAATATATGCTCAAAAGGTAATACATATACATAATCAAGGATTACATTTAAATCGAAATATTATTATTTTAAATCCAAGTTCTCATGTTCACATTCAAACAAAATTACTTTGTTGAGGAATTTTAAAACAGTTACAAAGTTAACGTTATGTGCAATTTATGTAATGTAATTAAAAGTCCTGTTTTATCCAAAGCAATGCAATTACACTCCTTGCAGCTTTTCTCGTAAAGGGTTACGTTAGGCACATTAAAGATTATGAAACATGTTTCAGGGTACTTAAAGAGCTTACGAGTTTCCGGTTAAAATATTTCTAAAATGGATTAGTTTACTAGGTGTAATGTTGCTAGTTACACTGGAGAAATTCCTGTACATTTGTAATAGGGTTTTAATGGATATTAAACAACATTTGTGAGTTAATGATGTTGCATTAACGTTTTGCTGCATTCCTGTGATTGTAGATTTAATGTACTAGTTTTACTGATAAGAAAATTTATTTCATTACTTAGAAGAATTATAATACCTGTTATTTAAATAATTAAAATTTCAACTTTGTGGGGTGAGGTTATAAGGGATTTTTAAGCCTTTTTTCTATATTGATACGCGAAATATCATAATTTTATGGGAATTTTAATTCAATATATAATGCTAAATAATTTGTTGTTTAGCAGCATTAATAACTAAGATAAAATTATACTATTTATATAATTACAATCAACATATGTTTGTCTATTTACCTTTTAATGTTTATTAATATAATCCACTTGTTTAAACAATAATTGTATACATATGGACACAAGTGAAGTTTAAGATTATAATATAAACAGTATCCTGAACCTCTATAGAATAAATCAGTCACGATTGTTAAGTGAGTCGAGTCAACAAGATTTGACCTTACAAACATAAGTTTTCAGTGCCTTGTGTTCTAATTGAGAGATAAATGTTTTAAAATCCCTTAGAATTTTTTAATCTGCCACAAACAATTCCCGGAATATTGTTTGTTCTTAGTTTATTCCAATAATATTCTAATTAACTGAAAAAGGGTAAATAATATTATTCTTCACATTTCCTTTATTTACCAGTTGAGTGTATAATTTTAAATGCTCACTTTTATAAAGAACACTTCTTTTAGAAAGTTCATGTAAGACCCGCTTTTCTAAAATTAAGTTTTACCCCAATACGCAGTTTCCCATAAAATAGAAGTTTATTCCGGTTAATTTATTCCTACTCCATAGTTCTAACCGACACTCCATACCAATGTTCTACAGTGCAATAACAACTAATTCCCAGAACTAGTTAAAGCGTTTGAAACAGTCTCATTAGTACAAATTGCAGCACTACAAATCGTAGCTGTTTAAGTAGCTCATTAAATCGCTTGCTAAGTGGTTCAAAGCTCCTAGCAAAAGTGTTTATAGAGTATTTGTTTAATATATGTAACCAATATGGATATTATATCTCGCATTATTTTGGTATGAAAAAGAACAAGAACAATGAATTTGTACTAACGGAATTTGAATTTTCGTCACTCTTTTATTAGGAGTAGACATATTTTTCTAATATAAACTGGTGTTAATGATGAAAATGGATTACGATCATTTTATATGCTTTGACCACTCTCAGACCAATTTCAGACCGTACTATCTTATACATCAGTTTAATTTATTATGAAGAAAAGATGAGGATATTGAAGAATAAGAACTCAACAAACTAGGTTAGTACAATTGAATAAGCAATGGTAATAAGCATTCTCCTTGTTAATACAAATCTAGTTCCTAACCAACTCCTCGTTTTATTTAAAATAGCAAAGTATTCACTGTCACCTTAAGAATTTCTTTGCAATCGCGAAACAATTGTTGAAAATTGTTTTCTTTTTACCACGTTAGCTAATTTCCGATTAAAATCTTAATGTAATACCAAGGAAATTAATTATTTTTCCTGATATATTTCGTAAAAAAAGATTTTCATGTTTCAAACTATGTTTACAATTGTACGCTATAAACTGTAATGCTACATTTTAAAAACGATATTAGCGAATTTCCCCTATAGGGAAGAAGCTATTACCGTAGGTGGCATGGTAAAACTTAAGCCTGAGACCATGATGACTTTTTGTTTTGAGGTCCCCAGATGCCAAAAACACTATTCGTTCAAATTTATATACATGTACCGTTTATTTGTATATGTATATATGTATGCGTGTGTGTGTCCGTTATCGCGAAAAATTTGAATGAAATGCACGATTTTGATGAAATTTGGGACGAAAATGTAGAGTAACATTTATGACTTTAAGTTCGAAAACCAGATTGATCGGACTATGGGAAGGGGGTTTTATGGGGGTTTTATATTTTCCAAAAATCAGTTTCTTAAATTTTTTCCCGTAAAACTTTAAAAACACTCAATTTTGGGGATAGCTATTTTATAAAGCTTAAAAAAATTTTGGTATTTTGAATCATTAACCTAGGTTATGTGGTTGTAGAGAAAAGTCAAAAAACGTTTCCGTAAAATTTCCCATGTTAATCTTTTGGGAAAAAGGTTTTTGGATTTTCCTCAGATAATTTTACTATAAACTTCACATTTCTTTTTACCAATCAGTTTAGCTCTACAAAAAAATAATTTTGGTGTTTTAATTGTTGTTCTACGTCCAACCGTTGCAGAGATATTCAAAGTGCTAAACACAGTACGTTGTCCAATGTTATCCTTATGGAGGATAAATAAAAGTTGATATCTTGATTATTTTTGAATGTATATTGATGAAACTTGGTATATGGCTTCAACTAACTGTGGTATATTGATATTTGCATAAATAGCGTGTTTTTTGGTTTTCCCCGTAGCAGCAAACCTGCATACTCGGGCCCCCATGGCATTCAGATGCAGAATAAGTAAAGTTTTATATATCCCTTAGTCAAAACCTAAATTAATAAAAGTTGGTATGTAGCTTCACCTGGTCGAGTAATATTGATAATTGCAAAGATACACATTTCTTATCTTCCTCGTTGCAACAAAACTGCGTACTCAGCCCTAATGTTATTCTTATAGAGAATAAATTATATGCTATATATCACTTATTTATGAATGTATTTTTGTGAAACTTGGAAAGTGGCTCTATGTAGTAGCGAGGCACATATATATATGGATTGGAAATTCACTGAGTACGCAGGTTTGCTGCGACGGGGGTATTTTTTCCCAATTATTTTAGACTGATATACATAAACAAATAAAACAAATGATAAAAAATAACTGTAATTTTAGTTTAAGGCCAAATACTTCTACTAATCAGTAATAATTGTAATCTCTGTTTATGTAAAACTGTAATAATATGGAATTATTTATAATACAAAAAAGGATGTTGGTATGTTTGTTTGTATTTTTTTTAAGTTTATGGATTCGGACAACGTTGGACCGTTTCCCATGAAACTTGGTATATATATGTGCAATTTCACGGAGAAGGTTTTTAAGCCACCTATTTCGTCCCAACTCAATTGGGGTCCTCCCAAGAGCCCCAAAAGGGTTTCCATGTAAACCTTATAGAAATATATTACTGTTTACATAAAAGCTAATGACATTTTTACTTGAACAGGTGATCTTGGTGATATTGGTTTTAGTTGGTAATATTCAAAGGCTTGACAACGTCTGCTGGGTAACAGCAAGTTATTTATAAAAATATATTGATCTGTTCGTCATCTAATTCCACTAATAGTTAATCTAGACCATTCCAAAGGGAATTAAATTTAATTAGATTTAACACTTTGACAATTTACAAAAACTAGAAACTAATTATATTACACAGTTGAGAAATTTCCAACCAATTACGATGACTTTTTTCCTGTTACGTAATTAAAAGTTTAGTTTTGTCTCTCGGTGTTTTAACTGCGCTGTTTGGAAGGTTAAATCGTATTAGCTCACTACTGCATTTAAATACTAATATAAAATCTGTGAAGAGAGTACAATGGTATAAAAGCTTTTATCTCATTTAAATTCAATTTGTTTTACTTCTAAAGTTGTGTTCTATGAAATATAGACATTCCTTAGTTAAAAACCCAAACCCTTTTATATATTTTCTGAATATATTGTGCATGTATAATTATAAAATGAAAAACACAATGGGTCACTCTAAATTCCACATTTTTTAGAGAAAAGAATTCCAGTTACAGTTATTATCTGAATGATGATATGCAATATAATTCTAGATATTTAATATTCTAAAAGAAAATTGCATTTATGTTGGTAAGTTACTTAGAATTATGACATGTTTGAATAATACTGAATTGTTATGAACTATAAAGTAAAGAATGGAGATCTCTCGAAATATGAATATTTATTATATGATTTGTCTGCCTGATAACTTAAATTAGTTTTTAAGCCATCAGAAATCGGTTAAGGTAAATTTATAATATTTTTTTGGGATGTTTGACTGTATGGAAATGCCTGCTACTCTAACCGGTGTCCTTTGTTGATCTAATGTATTTTATTTCGGAGCAGAGGATGTTATTCCCAATGAAGAAATATAAGAATTGTCACTATGGAGTAAATGGATAAGTCAAAATGTATAACAGCGCGTGGTCCGTTAGGTTTTAAGTGTAAAGATTGTTATCAAATATTAATGACAGTGATACTCATAATCTGGTCACATTTAGCTCATATTTCAGTAAATACAATGGTTTTGAAATTACAAAAAAACAAATGAGAGAAGCAAATGAGTGTAGTGTATTGATTTTCCGTGGAAAGTTGCTAAGTTGTTGTCAAGTTGTTAGCGAGGTCGTGTGACCCAGGATTACAGATCAGCCCTAGACTGAGTTGTAAGAACGCGTGGTAAAGCTGAAGGTAAGAACCCCAAGTTAAGAAATCCCAATGATAGAGATCCGATGTTATGTTTATTTGCATTCAATTATTATTATAATTACCAACTGTTTTAGTAAATAAAACAGGTTACTTCTAATCATCAACTAAAACATCTGGTCGGATAACTGCGATAAAACGAGACGCAAGTTGTTAGTAAGACTAAAGTAAAATTTAGTGTTGGGAAGCAACAAAACGGCTCATTTGTATAATTTAAAAAGGAATTATGACTAAGTAACAGTAATCTAGTTCAGCAGATCTCTCATTCATTATATTATCAAATATGAAGAAATCAGAAGCTAATGTAAGTCAGTTTGTTTTGTGTTATGGGTACGTAAATGAAGATGTGAAAGTGCAACAATAAATGATAAATAATTAGTTTACGTTTTAGTTTAGACTTGGAAGCTCAGTATCCCAAGTGTTGATTTCTTAAATTGCGTTTTCTTAACTTGACAATAAGAATTTGAAAAAACAATGCAAAAGGAACACTATACTCGTTCCTTCAAACAAAGGATAAAAATAGTAATAATAATTATATATAATGTTTTGATAGTAGCTGACTGTTGTTCTCGTTTTCATTCATTACTTTGAATGAACTATTTCTAAAAAAAATTGTTTTTATTTGAATAATTTGGTGAGTTAACACTCAGACACAATTTTATGGGTGAAAGCATATTTGATCGTTTTTTAAACGATATTTTTGATTATGAGTTGTATTGCAAGGACAATTTATTTTGGTATGAACAATTGAATTAATTTCCTCATAAAGCGTTTCCCACGCAAGTAATTATCTCATGACCCCCGGCTCTATAATTCCTAGTTGAGGCCAAGTTAAATTAACTCTTCCTGTACTTTGAACATACGTTATTTGAAAATAATTTAAATATCTAGCCTTGTTGATTTATAATTATGATAAAGTGAGTATAAGGTAATGCAATGACATATGTTATATTACGACCTTCACTACAGAATTAGAAGGCATGTATTATTGTTTGGTAGTTTACTGAGATAGTTTATTGAATAACTAAATGACACCCACATTAAGATGGTCAATTTATATAAAAGGCAAACTTTTTCTGCACCAGTTTGATGAAATAGCAACAAAAACCTTAGGAAACTTTATTCTAAATACATACAAAAAAGATGTTAGTACATTTATTTGTTTGATTTTGATGAACTCCCATACCACTCAACCGATCGCGATAAAACTTTGCATGGTCGTTCTGGTTGACCCAGGTAATTTAAATAGCCAATAATCAAAGTTCCAGGACCTTAGGGATATACCCCACTGGACTTCCATGTTGCAAGTTTCCATGCAATTCTTGTTTAGGAAAGATTTGTTATGATTTTCACAGATTACTAATTATACTATTTTAAACAGCTGAATATTTATTTAGGTAGCAAGCTGTAAAGTAAATAGCTCGCTATTACATTACACTCACTCGATATTACGAGTGAAGATCTTTCAACACAATTATTGGGTTAGCAACGTGTGCCGGGTACCGCTAGTATCCTATATTATAGGATATTATAAAAAGGTCTCTTACAGTGTACAGTATTCAATATAACATAATTGTTTACAAAAGAAGAGAGAATCTGCCTTGAACATTTCCAAGTTTGAATTTTAAGTTGGTTTTGCCATCCTGCTTGATGATGTTCTATACCTTTTTCTGTATTTATTTTCTTAGGATTTAGAGCATTATAGGCAGATAAATACTATAGAGGATTAAATAACTAGAGTGTGGAAAATATTACATGATTTTAAGTGATCCAATAACCTCATGATCGCAAAGTTATGATGAATTTTATTGTAAATAATTAAACTAACTAATATTCTGTATTCAAGTTCTAAGATATTGAAATTTTTACGTTATTGCTGTTTCTTAAAGAGCTGTGGTTTAAATGAAGATAGTCATATTTAATTTCAAACTAACGTTGTTTTTGTGTTTAATATATAGCACTACATTAAAGCATTCAATTAAATTAATATTTCCAAACATTATGACTTTTATTATATGTTGCTTGTTACATTAATATTTTATTGCTTAAAGTTCAACTGCGGCTTATATTTTAGACAAGAAACTAAAAGGTATAACTCTTAATATAACTCTTAATTATAACTCTTATAATTATAACTCTTAATATAACTCTTGTATAACTCTTAATTACAGTATACACAGTAACTTATAATAGACAAAACTAACGATACTTAAAAAAACACCATTATTAATTGAGATTTTTATCTTGGAATGTGATTGTTTGACTTTTAAACATTGATAAAGAGATATTTTTTTTAAACCACAGTTAAAGAAATTACCGATATTTTGTAAAGGTATTTTATTTTTGTTTATGGTGTTACATTTTTAATTATACATCAATACAGTAAAACCACTCTACGTAATTTGACCTTTATATATCATGTTTATATGACCATACAAATCACTTAAATAATAGTTTTGTTTTGCATAATATAAAGTAACGAATTTTGTCGATATATAAGTTAATTGTTTAATGTATTCTTGGTAATTTACTTAAGGGTACATCAAATTAATAGATCCAAACCTTGTCAAACATTATTTTTATGTACACTTAAGTTGTGGGCATTATTAACCTTGGTTAAGGGTACAATTTGTACTGTTTGTATAGATTAATTTTTTATGTTAAAGTAAAAATAGTCCATACATAAATTTTTACCGTTCACACTTTTCAAATATTACAAAAGTATTTGAACCCTATAAACGAAAAACAGATGAAAGAGTGTGATAAAAGATTGGTGAGAGGGGAATTGGATCTGTAGTGTTGATTGGTAACCTTGTTCTGATCCTTTGTACGCCAAGCCACCCTCGTGCCCCATGAAGGGTGTTCCCTCTATAGTACGGCTGGGTTATCAAAGGGTAGAGCAAAATTAAACAATTATCACTAAGTCATTTATATAAACCAACGTTATTATATCACAGTATTGGTAAGGTGTTATTTCTTTTGGAGGAAATTTATCTCTTGATTAATGGGCGTCTGAAATTTCTCAAAATAGTAAACAAATTATCACTCTCCCTATGACATGAATTTCAAGTAAACCCTTGATGAATATTATGTTTCTACACTATTAGAAATCTCTTATATTTTATTAGTGAATTTCCTTTGGAAAGTGAACTATTAGCATGACCCGCACGGTGAAACTTAAGCCCGGGGCCACCATAGAAGTTCCTAACGTGACCCCCTGAACACGTTTTGGGGGGTCGTTCAAAATGTTACATATATATATATACATATATATATATATATATATATATATAGAGAGAGAGATAGAGAGAGAGAGAGAGAGAGAGAGAGAGAGAGAGACATATATATATATATATATGTGTATGCACTCTAGCGGTCGCATTTTTTGTCCGATTTACTTCAAATTTGGTAGGGACATTCCTTTTTGTAATCAGTTGGACAAGTTCGTTGGGAAAACAATCGGAAAACTCTAACCCCCTTTTTTGGGGATTTTAAATTTATAAATTTGGGTTTTTGGGCCCAAAAAGGGTCAGAAAAGCCCCGGATGTAAAATTAACGAATGAAAAACGGTGGGAATTCGTGTAGCGAAACTTTTAAGCCCTCTCTCGTCATTCTATCATAGATATGTATCGAGTTATTAAAGAAAATGTGTATTGACCAAACACAGTACGTTGTCTTATGGGGATTTTACTTCAGAAAAGCCTGTTATTCATTTGTTGGTGTATTTTTATCATCCCCAACAACCTCATGCCTACTTTAAAGCCTGACTGGACCTTATCCTAACCTTATAATGCACAAAATTGTATTACCATCATTGCAGGTAAATAGAACCAGGAGCATCAAAACAGCCAAAATATCAATATTTTCAGATTTGAATAAAAATTGGAATAATTGTATGTTTTAAACTGATTTTGAGTTTTTATAGTTTTTATGTGGAAATTCACTTCCCTCACGTCAGCGTGCTGCGTGCGAACTCGTTTTAATATTTATTTTTGTTATGTAGGAAATTTTAAAGTACAAATAATTGTGTTACCTACAAATAATACCAAACAATGCAAATATATAATAGTTGTGTAAGTAGTATGCATGTTGTGAGTTTCTTGTTAAGTGGTTTCAACACAGAGTACGCCTACAGTAAAAATAGTCACTATTTTAAAGTAGTGGCTGATACATTATTAATCATAAACTTCAAAGTAATTCAATAATTATGAAGTTCGCCAATGAATTGGACCGGGATAAATCTTAAAATAGTTAAATTAAAAATGTTCTCAAAACAATCTGCATGAATAAAAGTTGATGAGCCAGAAAGTTTTAATTTAGTTAGCTTGACGAGTGATTGCGGCCACTTCCAATATAATGGTTTTGTTGGAAATGATTAAAGTTGCAAGTAATCTAAAAGTTTTCATTCCTTAAACAACAAACTTCCGTCCAGTGATCTTTAATATATGTAATTCGTTTTACATTGAACCTAAGTATTTTTATGGTTACGTAATAGCATACAGTTTTTGTTTAATGGTGTAGATGAAGGTTGTTATCAAGATGGTGTATAGTAACAAACTACTTTTTCACTTACTATAATACAAACTTGCATTATGATTTAGCCAATGTGGTTTCGTTTTCGTATTGTTTATATAAGGTATGATGGTTATTTTATTTTTATTTTTAACTCAACGCTTAATACACAAGCTTAAATTATTCAAGTTTATTTGAAACAATGTTTCAATGAAGTAAACAATTATTAAAAAAGAGCGTTCAGTTAAATTGTTAATAACTACAATTATATTAATGGCACTTTTCAATAACATTTGAATACGTTAAAAAAGTCTTCTTTCACAAGGTTAAATACAGTATTATTAATTTCATAATTAATTATAATTTGATTTAATTTGTAAGTATGACTTATGATTCTAAGCTTATGTACCGTTTTTACTATCCCTTTTTCAGTTTTAATTGTTGTTGTAGCTTGTACTTACTAATACGGTTTGAAATTTATTTTAACAATTAAATTAAATTCGTTACAGGACTAACTAAAATGATATCGCAAACTTAAGTATTAGGCCTATAAATCGAAGAAAGACAGTGGCAAACAATCTGTTAAGCCTGTTTGATATGTTTCAATAACGTAATCCACAGGTGATAATACTGGCCTTTTGAGCTCAATGTAACAGCTCAAAGAGAGGAAATATTTCTTATAAAACGTCAATTGTGAACTGAAGGAAAAAGGATAAGACGAGGAGAAAATAAGGATAGTCTCAGAAGCTTCGGGAACAAATATCTCAGTTACTTTTTGCTACCACTATTTGAAAGTAGGATTAACTTTGAACAAACAATAGTTTAAAAAAAACTTTGAAATATTTATTTTATGTAATAGTAGGAATAGTTTATTTAATTGTAATAAATGTTCTTGTATTTAATCTTGAAAATATCAAAGATAAAATAAAACCCTTGATTATAATGATTAAATCTTTTAATTGGTAAAACTTTACTTAACGTATCTGTTCTTCCATCAGCATTAAATAAAAGCGAATGTACTATGCAACATAATCGTCTATATAAACATAAAGTCAAGTATTTAATGAAAGTTTATAAAAGAAATTTTTTTTAACTATTGAAATAAAGTAAAACAAACAAGTACATTTTTAAATCTGACTTGTTATAGGTTGTAAACATTATTTAATATAAATCAAAATTTGTTAATAATAATAATAATTCAAAATTCAAGAGTTTTTTTTATATTTAATAATATTTAATCAAGAACTAATTTCAAACGGTTTGACGAAATCTATTATCATACCTCGGAGAGCCCTATCGCCATTAATTTAACTGGGGATGATTAAACTAGGAACCCCAGTTACCTCCCAATTGTTGAGGAACCACTGAAAAAAATGATCGTATTATACATGTGAGGAGTAACATGTGTTTTATTATAAACTATTGTCATTTGTCGCTTTTCAAATATTCGTTTTGATTATATATATGAATATTCAATATGAATAAATAAAACACCAGATCAAGTTTTGGAAACATTCTTTGAATTCGGTACTACTTAAATGTTTATCCAGGCTAGTTTAACAGGTGAATTTTAACTTTAAAACTAGATATAAATAGATACTTTTCGATTAATATGTAGTTTTGTAAAAAATAAAGAAGAAATTTAAATAGCGTTGTATTTAAGATTGGTTTTTAATTTTTATTAAAAACAACAACAAACAGGGTTACTAATATAACTAAGCTAATGTTTCGTTCATCTTCTTTAAATACAGATATTTTTAAGGTTGGGGTATGAATAGCTTTTATTTCATGGATAAGTATGCCATTTTCGATATTGGATAAGACTACAAAGTTGTGTTATATAATTAATCTAAATTAAGTTTTAGGGAATTTCCCCTATAGGGAAGAAGCTATTACCGTATGTCTCATGGTAAGATTTAAGCCCGAGACCATGACAAATTTTTGTTTAGGTCCCCAGATGACTAAAACACTATTCGTTCAAATTTATATATATATATATATATATATATATATATATATATATATATATATATTTACATATATTTATATATATATATATATATATATATCTATATGTGTCCGTGAATGCGATAACTTGAGTAAAAAACGTCCGATTTCGATGAAATTTGGCTCAAATGTGTAAAGTGTCATTTATGACTTTAAGTTCGAAAACCAGAAATATCGGGCCATGGGAAGGGGGGTTTATGGGGGTTTTAAATTTTCCAAAAATCAGTTTTTTGAATTTTTAACCCTACAATTTTTAAAACACTTAATTTTGGTTTAGACCATGTTATAGAGCTTAAATAACAAATAATATGGTATTTTGAATTATTAAGCTAGGTTAAGTGGTTGCGGAGAAAATCCAAAAAAACCTGCTCATAAAATCTCCTATGTTAATCTTATGGGAAAAAGGTTTTTTGATTTTCCTAAGTTAATTTTAATGTAAACTTTACATTTGCTTTTACCAATCAACTCAGCTCCACAAAAAAATCATTTTAGTGTTTAAATTGTAATTCTACGTCCAACCGTTGCAGAGATATTCAAAGTGCTAAATACAGTACGTTGTCCAATGTTATCCTCATGGAGAATAAATAAAATTTGATATCTCCATTATTAATGAATGTATATTGATGAAACTTGGCACGTCGGGTCACGTAGTACTGGTATATTGATATTTGCACAACAAATTGATTTTTTTTTTATTATCCCCGTAGCAGCTAACCTGCGTACTCAGCCCCCATGTTATTCTTATGGAGAATAAGTAAAATGTAATGACTCCCTTAATTATGAACATAAATTAATACAACTTGGTATGTGGCTTCACCTTGTTGAGTTATATTGATATTTGAATAAAAACCCATTTTTTTAGTTCCTTGTTGCGGCAAACCTGCTTACTCATCTCCCAAGTTATTTTTATGGAGAATAATTAAAATGTTATATAGTGCTTACTTATGATTGAATATTGATTAAACTTTGTATGTGGCTTCATCTAGTTAAATTATATTTATATTTTCCTAAAAACCAATTGTTTGTGTTCCTTGTTTCAGCAAACCAATGTACTCATCGCCAATGCTATTCTTATGGAGAATAATTAAAATTGTATATATCGCTTATTTATGAATATATTTTTATAAAACTTGGTATGCGGCTTTATATGGTATTAAGACATATATTATGCATTGGAAATTCGGTGAGTACGCAGGTTTGCTGGGACGGGGTATTTGTTTTATTACTGCTATAATAGTTACTGACGAAGTTGTTAATTTGAATTATATAATTTTCCCGAATACATGTTTGTACATTTTCAACATAAATCTCTGTTCATCTTTAACATATTTTTTATTAACCTACACACAAAATTAATAGTAAGTCCACCAGTACAAATTTGGTTGACATAGTATCAACTAAAACAGCATTTTTTAGACGCAATCAGTCTCTACAGTTAGAACTTCTAAAATCAACTCTATAATGCTTCACAAACAAACCAGAGGATTGGAGAAAACATATTATGCCTCCGTTTGTTAGTTGAATGGGAATCGGAAGTTCCTGTGTGTAGCTCATTTTTCGTGTTACTTTTCAGATGTTCATGTTTTACAGCATGAACAATGAACATGCAATTCTCAAAAGCATCTACATTACTGTTACTTGAAGGAGGAATGTTTTGCAATAACTTTAATACATGTTTGGATTGCATTTATACCTGTCTTAGAGTAAGACCATTTGTTTTTAACACATGAACATGGACATGGACGTTTGAAGTCTCGCTAGCCTAAAGATTTGAGTCGTGGGCTTCGGTTCAAGTTGTGTCCGGTTCGACCCCCGGGATCTCCACTACTGTCTCGCTAGCCTAAAGATTTGAGTCGTGGGCTTCGGTTCAAGTTGTGTCAGGTTCGATCCCCGGGATCTCCACTACTGTCTCGCTAGCCTAAAGATTTGAGTCGTGGGCTTCGGTTCAAGTTGTGTCAGGTTCGATCCCCGGGATCTCCACTACTGTCTCGTTAGCCTAAAGATTTGAGTCGTGGGCTTCGGTTCAAATTGTGTCAGGTTCGATCCCCGGGATCTCCACTACTGTCTCGCTAGCCTAAATATTTGAGTCGTGGGCTTCGGTTCAATTTGTGTCAGGTTCGATCCCCGGGATCTCCACTACTGTCTCGCTAGCCTAAAGATTTGAGTCGTGGGCTTCGGTTCAAGTTGTGTCAGGTTCGACCCCCGGGATCTCTACTACTGTCTCGCTAGCCTAAAGATTTGCGTCGTGGGCTTCGGTACAAGTTGTGTCAGGTTCGATCCCCGGGATCTCCACTACTGTCTCGCTAGCCTAAATATTTGAGTCGTGGGCTTCGGTTCAAGTTGTGTCAGGTTCGATCCCCGGGATCTCCACTACTGTCTCGCTAGCCTAAATATTTGAGTCGTGGGCTTCGGTTCAAGTTGTGTCAGGTTCGATCCCCGGGATCTCCACTACTGTCTCGCTAGCCTAAAGATTTGAGTCGTGGGCTTCGGTTCAAGTTGTGTCAGGTTCGACCCCCGGGATCTCTACTACTGTCTCGCTAGCCTAAAGATTTGAGTCGTGGGCTTCGGTACAAGTTGTGTCAGGTTCGATCCCCGGGATCTCCACTACTGTCTCGCTAGCCTAAATATTTGAGTCGTGGGCTTCGGTTCAAGTTGTGTCCGGTTCGACCCCCGGGATCTCCACTACTGTCTCGCTAGCCTAAGTATTTGAGTCGTGGGCTTCGGTTCAAGTTGTGTCAGGTTCGATCCCCGGGATCTCCACTACTGTCTCGCTAGCCTAAAGATTTGAGTCGTGGGCTTTGGTTCAAGTTGTGTCAGGTTCGACCCCCGGGATCTCCACTACTGTCTCGCTAGCCTAAAGATTTGAGTCGTGGGCTTCGGTTCAAGTTGTGTCAGGTTCAATCCCCGGGATCTCCACTACTGTCTCGCTAGCCTAAAGATTTGAGTCGTGGGCTTTGGTTCAAGTTGTGTCAGGTTCGACCCCCGGGATCTCCACTACTGTCTCGCTAGCCTAAAGATTTGAGTCGTGGGCTTCGGTTCAAGTTGTGTCAGGTTCGATCCCCGGGATCTCCACTACTGTCTCGCTAGCCTAAATATTTGAGTCATGGGCTTCTGTTCAAGTTATGTCAGGTTCGATCCCCGGGATCTCCACTACTGTCTCGCTAGCCTAAAGATTTGAGTCGTGGGCTTCGGTTCAAGTTGTGTCAGGTTCGACCCCCGGGATCTCTACTACTGTCTCGCTAGCCTAAAGATTTGAGTCGTGGGCTTCGGTACAAGTTGTATCAGGTTCGATCCCCGGGATCTCCACTACTGTCTCGCTAGCCTAAATATTTGAGTCGTGGGCTTCGGTTCAAGTTGTGTCAGGTTCGATCCCCGGGATCTCCACTACTGTCTCGCTAGCCTAAATATTTGAGTCGTGGGCTTCGGTTCAAGTTGTGTCAGGTTCGATCCCCGGGATCTCCACTACTGTCTCGCTAGCCTAAAGATTTGAGTCGTGGGCTACGGTTCAAGTTGTGCCAGGTTCGACCCCCGGGATCTCCACTACTGTCTCGCTAGCCTAAGTATTTGAGTCGTGGGCTTCGGTTCAAGTTGTGTCAGGTTCGATCCCCGGGATCTCCACTACTGTCTCGCTAGCCTAAAGATTTGAGTCGTGGGCTTTGGTTCAAGTTGTGTCAGGTTCGACCCCCGGGATCTCCACTACTGTCTCGCTAGCCTAAAGATTTGAGTCGTGGGCTTCGGTTCAAGTTGTGTCAGGTTCGATCCCCGGGATCTCCACTACTGTCTCGCTAGCCTAAAGATTTGAGTCGTGGGCTTTGGTTCAAGTTGTGTCAGGTTCGACCCCCGGGATCTCCACTACTGTCTCGCTAGCCTAAAGATTTGAGTCGTGGGCTTCGGTTCAAGTTGTGTCAGGTTCGATCCCCGGGATCTCCACTACTGTCTCGCTAGCCTAAATATTTGAGTCATGGGCTTCTGTTCAAGTTATGTCAGGTTCGATCCCCGGGATCTCCACTACTGTCTGAGTTTGCACAGCTTTTCCTAAAAGCGTTTAGTAAACTTTAACTAAATATTAAAAAAATATCCGCCGAAGGCAAAGGCAAAGGCCGAAGGCAAAGGCAAAGGCCGAAGGCGAAGGTGGATATATTAATATATAGCGTGGTATTTAAAAAAATAACTTCTTGAGAAGCAAAATACGTGTTGTTACAATTAACAGGATGACTAAACTATGCCTCACAACAGTAAACAATGTTTTTACACTTATACTATACTTACATTCAGGACGGTAAAAACGATTACATAAGACAGCTTTGTACCGTATTTTTATATATTTACCGTCTTGTATGTAAGTACTGTATTAGTGTAAATATATTGTTTAGTGTTGTGGGATGCAGTTTATTTATCTTGTAAAAAATACAAACAAATTTGTTAAATTCTTTTACATGGTAAATTAGTTTTCTAATAAAATGCTTCTTACCTTTTATTTCGCACAGTAAGCTAACTAAACTCCTTATAAAACTGTCTAGCAACTTTTAATTTTTTTTAGTTTCTGTTATAAAGTAACAGTTTCAATTTTAATAAGGTTGAAATACGTTTTTTGAATGGATAGTTTAAAGTGATGAAGTACTAAGTGTGTTAAGTTTTCAAATTATAATACATAAATTACAGTGAAAAATACAATTATTTATTACTCACGGTACTAATTCTCATGAATAATGTGAATGTGTGTGTGGGAAAGGTCACTCATCCCTTCACTGATTTCCATATTATTTGGGGATAACATAAACAAAACTTAATAGAAGTTGTTGTGTGATAAATATTATTCTGAAAAATTAGCAAAAGTATATAATACAACCTATAAATAAACTAATGAGTGGGTATGTAAATAAAATAGGGAAAATATTTCAAACTGATTATATTATGTATTATAAATTTAGAGATATCATGATTTAGAAATATCCTTTTAACGACGGAACTACGGTATAAAAATAATAAAACCAAGTTTCCTTAAAAATGTTGTGAAATTTTAATCCTAGAAAGAAACTTCTATTTTTCTAAGATGGAATTTCGCCATCTGTTGGCAAATTAAATAATTCCCAATTTTAACTGGGCAAACGACTAACTGACTTTTAGAAACTTTCGTTTCACCTTAACTTTAGTTTGTCAAAAGTTTCTAAAATTGTATTGTTGCTGTTTTAAATGAGATTTCAACAACTACGCTGGGAATAGAAGAAGGATCAATATTTCACGTATATACATAGATTTTTATTAAATTGTGTATGCAATATGCTAAATATGATTATATATGCATTTATGATTATTTGTTAATATGATTCTGAATTGATTTACTAAATGATCTCAGTATTTGATAGCTGTGGTGAATTACGTCTGAAAACCAAAACTTATGGAAGACCGATTAAATATTTGCTACTGATTAAATATTTACTATCTCACAACAGAAAAAAATAAATTAAGTATATGTTTATATGTATTTATGTTATTATTTCATTGATAAAATAATTACAAACTATAAAACTTAAAATTAAAATTAAATTAAATATAAAAGATAATGTTGCGAAAAAATCCCAACAATGTATTTAAGATTTATATTATCAATATTACTCATGATCATCATGAGAACATTATTATATATTTTATATTAAACTTAATAAATCATGTCAATATAAATTATAAGCTTTATCACTACATATTTATTTCTTAATCATAAATTATACGAATTAGTTTTTTTTTAATAAAATTTGCGTATACGATTTTCTTTCACGTCAAATCAATTCAATATTTACTTGAAAGTTTTTGTAAAAAAATTCGAACTTTTTTTTAATTTATTTTGATCAGATGTTTCAACTTTACCTTGTTATAGCAATAGTTTATGTCAATACCTGTTTGTCAACGTAATTTGGTCCACATAAGTTAAATTATAATCTTTATGAGACAACGTGAATAAAAGTCAAATTTTGTATTTAATTGTAGAATTTGTGTGGATAATATAATCCGTTTATGCGGATATCAATTACAATTTGCGTAAAACTAGTGAAATAAAACAGAGGTTTTATCGGACAAGATATCTCCGAGTGTCAGACGGAATAAAGCCTGACACCTGTGGTGATGGTTCTGGTTTGTCCTGCTCGTTTTATGTTGCTTTTCAACTATAGTAAAGTTGGGATCCATGTTTTATACGAGATCGTAAAATTAGCTCATAAAATGAATTTATTACGAAATAAAAACAATTTTTTAACACCCAATGTACAAATTTTAAGAAAACTGTTATTGCTACACGAGTTTTTAATAGTTGCTTACAGCCTTTCTTAAAACTATAAGTACTTAAGAGTCTTCATCACCGGAAGTTGCCGGACGCTATTTTGGTGTTTTGTTCCATAAGGCCAATGTTAACTTTGTGCCTCCGTTACTCCTCACCTGATCGTCACAAACAATTAATTTTGGTGTCAAATTAAAGATTTCATCGTCCTCTAGGGAAATACAATAGTCGAATTTGGATTTTTTAACTAATTAATGAGAACATGTACAATGTTTCAGTTCAAAATTAAACTATTTATTATGAAATTATGATATCCATATTAAGGAATTCGACATTGTATTTCCCTAGAGGACGACTAAACCTTTAATTTGACACCAAATTTAATTGTATGTGATGATCAGGTGAGGAGTAATGTAGACACAAAATTAACATTGGCCTTATGGAACAAAACTCAAAGATGGCGTCTGGCAACTTTCGGTGATGAAGACTCTTAAACCAAATTTATGATAGGTAATTGAAAGTTGGCATTTTACCAGGGGTAATTGGAAGATGTTTATACTTTGTAAAACCTTATTGACCTATTTTACTTTCCTCCTATATGTAAATAAATAAATAAAAAAATATATATATTGGGTATTGCAACCATTGCTTAAAATACAGAACTTTATGTTTATTTATTTTTTTTGTAATTAACATCAACGGACAATTTAAAGTGATAAAACCTCAAATCAGGCATGCCTTTGAGGCTCTACTATTTCCTCATTGTTTTTATTTTCATTTTTTCTCTTTACTGTGGTACAGTTCGGGCTACGGTGCTTGGCCCCTGGGAAAGGCGAGAAACAACTCAAATCCCTCGAAAATAAAAGCAGACAATAAAGAAAATTACCAAAACCAATGTTTTAAAATTACATTAATTAATTTTGCTTTCTGTTGACAAACGTATACTGTAACACTAACTGTTCTAAGCCAAATATAGGTGAAAAGTCATTCAGAGCATACGCTAACCAGGCGCCAAGCACTGTGAGCCGAACTGTAAACTTTATTAACTATTTACACTTTTATGTACCTCTTTATTCAATGTGTGATCAAGATGGTTTACTTAACATACTGATAGTGGCATGTACAATGATTTTTAGAAAATCAACTCATTATCATTATTTTCGCTAAGATTGTTCAAAGAGGTTACATTACGTTTAGTATATTCTTAGGTTATTGTATAAATCGATTGTTTACAATATATTTTCTTAAGTATATCAGTCAAACCAGCTAGTTATTAAGACAGCTAATTAAATTAACATTGAATGTGTATCGGTTAAAACTAAAAATGAAATTTGTAAAATATTTAATATGAGTTGACCAGTGGTTTTTAAGGCTGATTAAATTAATTTTGAATTTGTTTCGGTTGGAACAAAAAATTAATTTTGTAAAATATTTAATCTAGTTTATGTGTTTACAGCTTTTGCACTCTATAGGAAGCTGGGGTAGATAAAGTGAGATATAAACCGATCAATTTCTACAAATCTTTGTATTTAACTAAACATAAAACTAGTTATTTACTACTATGAAAAAAGTGTTTGCATTTATAAATTATATTCATTTGAATCGTATGACTAATGTAGTGGTTAAGATTAAATAAATTTCCAGCTTTCAAGAAAATATAACATTCAAGAGAGGCCTTTTATAACCAATTAGTAACAGATCAACGATTTATTTGTGTGATTTCCAGAACACCTCGAGACCTTTCAATAAACACATTGTAATTTTCATCCATAAATATGTTTAATGTGTGCCATAATTCTCAACTTCGTCTATCAGTCTAATCGTGAGCATATATTCGGCCTAAGGTCTTGAGTCCGCAGGCCTTAGGGAGTTGAAGCCTATATAGAGTAAACACTTGTCACAAAGGTGAGCATATATTGCCCAATCTCTATTTATTACATGTTAGTTGGCCCCCATGTTATCAACTAAGAAGCTGCTTTGATACAAGATAAGAATATAAGCAGATGATTCCATATAAATTAAGGATTCTATAAAATAAACGGTATGGCCCATAAATTAAACAAAATGACGTCATTGGATTTAACGTAAGCAAACTTCCTTGACGTGAGGTTCTGTTTATTTATATGTACTAATATTATCGTCTGCAGGGATAACAGGGAACACACTGGCGTTGTGACATAAGTATTGTAAATACAAATAAACATGTTTACAATAGATAAAACTAAACACAACACAAAACTTGGTCACCAATTTCAACGATACATGCCCCACACTTCTGCACCCTTTCATGCTAGTTCTGGAGTCCCTCAGGACTTGCTCCTCGGACCACTACTGTTCTCCATCTACATCGATGACATAAGGTACTTCATACGCGTCCCATTTTCACTGTTTGCAGATAACATTAAGTTATTTTTTGAGATTGGTGACGAGCAATACATCTTAGAGATACAGGATCTCTTGGGTTCCATTCTCGAGTTGTGTCGCCTGAATCTGATGAAAATAAACCCCACTAAGACAAATCTAAAAACCTACAGTAGAAGGGGTAGAGAGATCGTTACGACGTACTCACTGGATGGAATTCTCATTGAAATATGCACAAATATCAAGGACATGGGTGTCATCGTCGATTCATCCTTTGAGTTTGGTCTTCATATCAATGATATAACTTCTAGAGCTTCACGCATGCTTGGTTTGATAATCAGAACAGTCAACCATGGTCTCAGCTCAGAGTTTACGGCTCTTTCGTAAAAGTCTATCGTCCGACAGATTCTTAAGTAAGCTTCCACTGTTTGGAGTCCCAACCAACTTGGTCAGATCGATCAGCTGCATTCGATCCAGAAGCGTTGAGTGATTCTTGGGCCGAAGGGAGAGATATTTCAACTACTTGGAGGTCCCAGTGGAGGAGTTCTCCCAGCTTTACGGGCTGTAGCAACTGCACAACAGAAGGAGAGTTGCCGACCTCGTGTTACTCTACAATTCGATAAACTCGAAAATTGATTGCCTCCCTTGCTCGCCCGAGTCAGCTTTACAGTTCCTACAGGGACTAGACGTCAGAGACTGTTCAAGGTGGAGCACACCAGGAGAAACTACCTGCAGTTAGTCCTGTTCCTCGGATGCTACGTTACGGCAATGAAGTCTGTCCCTTGGTCGATTTTTTCAACGACGGCTTGGGTGCTATCAGGCGTGCCGCTGCACCTTCCTAAAGAGTCCACCACCTTCATTCTCCAATCTGGACTTTTGTATTTTATTAGTTATTGCTGTTATGTACTGATTTATTCTTTGTGTTATTTTTTACTAGTTTATTGTTGCTATACAGCCATCTATTTCTCGTTGTTATCTATTTATTCTTGTGTGGTCATTGTAGCGATGCTTATCAGAATATTTAGTTTTTATTTGTTACTATATGTTATTGTTATTATTGGCATTGATATTGTACCTATTGCACTTCTTTGTACCATTGTTATTACACTCATTGTTTATGTTGTTTACCTACTTTGTTTGTAATGTATATTAGTTAGCCATCCACTCTTTGTGCCTTTGTAACAAATAAATAAATAAATAGATAGAATGTACAACAGGCAACTACGTAAGCATCGTAACAAGTGTTCACAATGAAATTAAAAACAAATAAAATATTGGTATAATGAGCTCATAGCCCATTACCAAAACTGTAATTAATTTCCTAAGTTTTAAGGTCTATGTTTTATTCTTGTTTGTGCTATTTTAATAATTACTAACACTTCCTGGACTTTAAAGCCAAAAGAGTGAGTAAAATTTTAAAACACGTATTGAAAACCAGTAAGGGTGAACAATGTATAGAAGGCTTACAAGGTTTGGTAAGGATTGCTTCTGTAAAATACCTGTTTATTTTATGAAACCAAACCATGTGTTTGAGCTTTATTACAGTCCAACGTACGACATGGAAGACTATAAGTAAACAATAAAAAAGAACCAGGTGACGGCGGGGAGCTGATGTTTATCACAGCGGGGTGGAACAAGATTTCTTCTAAATATGGCGCTCGAATGATGTTTATATTTTAGTTTTGATACTCTGTTGTTTCACTATTTCAATAAAAAATAGAAGTAATATTAATAATGAAAAGTAGTTAAGTGAATATAAAAATTTTGTTATCCTATACAAAATATTTTAAAACCGCTTACTTTTTATTGATTATACTTATTTAGATCAGGCATACAGGTTGTTTTAATCATTAAGAAAGATCGCATATTTTCTGGTAACGTTGTAAATTATAGCTTGGTATTCGACTAATTAATTTGTTATTACATATTTCCAAATTAAATTGGTTATACAACATTACTAGTCTATGGCTTAGTGACAACACTAAAAAATACCCTAGGATTGGATCTATCGTAATTACGTTCTTCTGTAAACCATCCTTGACTAAATACAGCAGGATGGTATTAAAGCTACAATTTGCAATATTTTATAACTACTGTACAACTGGACTAGCTCACCCGTTGCTTTGCTTGGTTCGTTCCAGCCACAGATCTGTAGTATATGAGAACGGGAATATTAAGGCAAAAAGAAGCTGCCAACACCTTAAAAGCAAAAATAAATAACAGTTACAGAATTGTGGTTACTAATCAATTTTGGTAAATCAGTCTTCAAACACAGCTCTGGACGTCACAGCCCTTGCCTAGGGAGCTTATGTAACACCAGTGAGATTCCATAATGTGATTATGTCTCTGACGTCAATGTATGTATTAATATATAATTATGTCACATATGTATGGGTATTTTATCAATTATTCTTCTAACTATAATTCATTTTTTAATTTGCAGTTTATTTACCAATTTGTGTTAGTTTTAAAATTATTAACCATGAATTTTGGTACTGTTATTTAGATTATTATAATTACTATTTACTTATATTTTCTGTTTGTTTTCCCTAATTAATGTAAGCAGTTGTTTCATCTAGTCGAACTGGATTTGAATAGTTTCCCGCAGTAAAAGTATGGAACAGCATAAGAGGAAATCCCTCGCTCGAGTACCTACTTGTTTTAACTAAAGACAATTGAAGGCGTGTATTTTACCGGAGCAGTGATTCTAAGGTTTCGAGTGTAATTAGTTTATTTTGTCTATCGTTATGTAAGAAATATAGGTTTTACACATTTAAAATAATAAACGGGGAAATAAACATTCCAAACATTGCTATGTTTGAAGTTAAAATTTAGGTTTGCTTACGAAAATTAAAATAAAAAATCCATGCTTAACCTCTCAACTAAAATCGCATATTTGATTTATGTATGTATTGGTTATGTATTGTATAAGTATTAAACTTTAGTGGTAGCAAAGAGGTGATGAGAAAATAAGAGGGAGAATTGAGAACACATGTTTTGCCGGAGCTAGTCGAAACGAGGCCAGCTTGTCCGAGCGCTCTGAGAACTGTTCCTCACGTATGTGTATCCTCCTTCTACGTGACCCTTTAACGTGTGCTATTAGGGATTTCTTTTATCAGAATACATTTCCAAATGTTCACTTCAATCTTGATTTTTTTTAAACATCATCGACCAATAACAAATCTAATGAGTTTAAAACAATTTAATCCCACATCAGTTATATGTTTTTAATCTGTAAT
Organism: Allygus modestus; assembly: GCA_963675035.1. Lineage (NCBI taxonomy): Eukaryota > Metazoa > Arthropoda > Insecta > Hemiptera > Cicadellidae > Allygus > Allygus modestus. Next base: position 476,906,542 of record OY776112.1, on the reverse strand, counting down.
AAACCCAGTAAACTATCACCAATGGTGATTTTTAGTAAAGGAGTATGACAACATAACAACCTGGCATATTAGCTATTTAAATGTGTCTTGTGAGGTGCTACAAATCAATCGTACTTGTTGGTCATTTTTGCAGCTATAAAGAATGAAATATCGCCCTTTAAAGTATGCAGTACTCAAGTTTAAAATATGCAACTTGATCATATAGATATGTTCATCCACATATTTAAAACGCAAAAATAAATTCTTTATACAGTTCGACTGAGACGTCCTCTACACGCGGTTGCTTGCAGTTTGTTCTTAATTAAAGATAACTGATCCTATATATGCATAGTTCTTTGTATTTGAAATGTGATGTCGTTAAACATTAATATTTGAAACATTACTTACATTTCTCTTATGACATTTACCAAGTTATAAGATTTCAATTTCTTGCAGTTCAGCTGGGACCTTTATAAGACTGATTTACGCTCGTTTTGTACTAAATAAAAGATAAATATTCCTATACTTGCATGTCTTACTTACTCTTATGATATTTTCCTTTATAAATTAAAAAAACCTTAATGTAATATATATTTTAGCATTCTAGTTGCATTGCCTTAACCAAACCACACCTCTGGCATTTAATTATCCAAGTTAACCCACAAACTAGTGAACTGATGAAGCTGTAGTCGGGTAGAAGATAGTCAAAAATCCCATTCGGCTCTGCCCCACCAGCTTTCAAAATTATGTTCATTATCTCGCAAATACTACTCTCCTGATGGAGCTAGTAGACTATAAACTCATCTGGTACAGCTAAATCAAACATAGATGTTCCTGCAATCTGAATTTTCTTTTACTCCATTGGCATTTAGAGTGAAGATTACTCAAACATGCCCAATACTGAAAAACATTTGGAGATTCGCCCAACTAGCATTCCGCTTATTTATGTTTGAAATTATCAGTTTAAATCTTATGGAGTAAAAAATTATTTCATTTGAGTTTCTATTGTTACAATAATTTTAACAGTGGTAAAATAAATGGGAATCAACGGGACAAGAAACGGGAGTACGAAAACATTATGCGAACGAAGGCGCGGGTATCAGCTATTAGTTTTAACAAACAAATGTTTAATTATAAGGTTAGTTTATGTATCAAGCTTTAATCTTTGTGTAGTTAAAACCGTTTACATTGTTTCTCTGTCCCTCATTTTACATTATAACTTACAATTGAATTAATAACAGATTATTTTGGCATATTACAACTATCAGAACTGAAAAATATATGGAGAGTCGTATGAAGTCGACGTAAAAACGAGCGGAATAACTATGAAAACGAATCAAAATCAATTAGAAATGAAATAAAACCAATTTTCCAGACAGAACGAGTCTATCGTTTTAGAGTCGTTAAATTACATAGGTCGTTTAGGAGTGTGACCAAATACCACCATTTGGGGATGGCAGCTGCTAATATCTATAACCAAGATTCAATTTCCGCTGAGCGCGTTATCACCACCCACTGCCACTTCAGACGCTGATAACGTTTTATGTACACCCGATACTCGGGCCGGCGTCAGGTTTATAGCTTCTCTGAGGGCGGACATGTCCCGATATCTCCATCTCTCACTGGCTCTGTTAACTTTAACAGCTCTTAGTAACAGCTTATTTTATTTCACGATGCATATTATTTACTCTTAAAATGTAAACGTACCTTTATAAGAAAGAAGAGGGTATCTAGAGTATTTTAACAACAGATTATTAAACTTATAGATAATGTTTTGTTAGGCTATTGCTATACTGTCCACTGCCTCGTTCTCCGCACAGGAATCTCACAGCGTCAGACGGTTTACATTATAATCAGCTGACTACCCAAATAAAATAACTCCTTAAGATTAACCTTAGAACTTTAAAAGCCTATGGGGCAGAGCCCTAACTGTAAATGTAAAACCCACAAAAGGCACATCTAGAGAATAAAATCTTTATTAGAAAATAATAATATTTCACGCCAAAATCACCAAACAATAGTAAATAAATTCTTGTAATAATATACTATAAATTGTTAGTTACGCGTAGAGCTATGTTACCTATACTATGAACAAGATTGAAAAATATTTGTATATCATTATGAGAACAAATCAGTTTTAAGATAAAATAAATTGCACTGGGTCTAGTGTTTATAATAAGACATCAGTATTTAAAATAAAAAACTAATATAAGTACCACTAACGTAAACGTAAGCACGTAAAATTATGATTTTGTGATTATACAAGGGACTGCAACTGGAAAACATGTTTCTCTTCTACATGTTACGTTACTTGAAAATGGTAGACATCTCTTGATCCGTTTACCTATCTTTAGTGAAGTAAATATATTTCTGGCCATGTACCTGCGGGTTTTTTTAGTGAAGAGCGAATCATATTTATTTGTGGATCAGTCTGCGGAATAATGATACTGACGGTCAAACATGTAGGCCTCACTTGTTTACCACAGACGATACCTCTAGATATAGAGTATCAACACCTTGCGTGCAACACTTTTCATCACTGCAGTAAACTTACAGTTGAAAAATCACTAAGGTTTATTTATTTATCTTGACTGGAAGAAAGCAAAACAACTCGTTATGATTAAAGCTTATATAAATCAAAAAATCAAGTAAGAATAAATATTATATCCAAAGCAAAAGACTCAGCATAAACCGACATTGCAATTATTATTCCGGAAATAAAACACATCAGCGTATCATGCACTAAAACAAAACAAAACGATTGCCGTTTAGATTTATAAAACTTTTATTTTTGTTGGCATCTTTATTGTCAGCCACTCAGAACAGGGCGCAATTTAATACCAATTAGGACTGGGCCATGACAACCCTCGACGTTTAATATCACAAGTCGGGCCGCTTCATGCCGCTTTACACCGTACTGAAATCAGTCCATCTTCATCTCTCTTTCAACCAGTGATAATGGGTTCAAGTATATTTTTCAGGGTCGCATATACTCTTTGTAGAACTCTTTTAAAATATCGTTTTCGAGATAACGGTAAGCTTAACACTAAAGTTTGTACGACATTGATCACCAAAAAAAGGTCTTATTTATCAGTATTAAATTTTAAATATTTTGTGCAGTTAAAATGTGTAACTATTTTATTAATGGAATTTCTCGACTTTTATTCGGTAATTTTCGATCCATGAAACAATTAGTATATATAAATTTGGTATTTGTCGAAAGTCTTTATCCCATAGATGTGCATTTTAGGGTTTTGAAAAACATCCACCATGTACAAAAAAGTGCTTCAAAGGCCTTAAAAGTTCCAATGTTAAGCCAATGGAATTGTATTTTATTTAGGTGGTCAGATAATTATAAGTTTTCATAATATATGGCTCTACGTTATATAATATATATCCTGATGATATATGGAGGATCACACGACGTGATAAGTCGACGTACACAATAGAAAACACAATAAAGAATAAATAGAAGCACAATAACTGCTGAAATAAGACCAATTATCCAAACGAGTCCGTCTAAAATTAAACTTCATAGGACATTTAAACTTCATTGGTTATTAAAACTTCATAAGTTAAATTATTGCACCATTTTCGTGATGTCAACTGCTAATATCTATAACCAGGATTCAATTTCCGCTGAGCGCGTTATCACCACCCACTGCCACTTCAGACGCTGATAACGTTTTATGTATCCCGATACTCGGGCCGGCGTAGTTTTATAGCTTCTCTGAGAGCGGACATGTCCCGATATCTGTATCTCTCATGGCTCCGTTAACTTTAACAGCTATCAGTAATAGCTTATTTTATTTCCCGATGCATATTATTTACTCTTAAATGTAAACGTATCGTTATAGGAAAGAATAAAGTTTATATTTCAGTATTCAAACAAAACTAAAGTGACAATGTCTCTAAGTTTCTTATAAGTTTTATACCTTTTCTTGGCTATATTGTCATGTACGTATAAAGATACTATGGACAAGATAGGAAAATGTTATCGTATCGTAATGAGAACTAATCAATTTAAGATAAACAAATTGTATTAAGCTTAAATAATTTACGTATAATTCGAAAAACACATAGTTAAAGTCGCAGTAACGTAAATTGCCAACGTGTGCTAGTAAATAATGATTATTATGTGATTTAACCAGGAACTGTAACAAGGAAAGTAACTGATTTACATGTTTCGTTATTTTAAAATGGCTGATATCTTGATAAAATAATGACTGGATCAGTTTACTTATTTTCAGTAAAAGAAGATGTCTGGCCAATTACCTATGTTTTTCGTGGAGAGCGAAACATATTTCTTTGTAATGCAGTCTGTGGAATAACTTATATGAAAATTTACAACTCACAATAGTGGTGAACCCTTGAAAGTTGCTGTCGTCCTAATTACTGATCTGCATTATATTTTACTAGGATTCGTTAGGTACTTTGAAATTAATTTCGATGAATGGCCCTATTGATATTTGGATTGCATTCATTACTACCGTCCTCTACTGACCATTCGTTTTCCCTAAATGGGTCTGCAGTGGGTACATATTCGAAATGGTTTTGAATAGTTTACTGCAGTAAAAGTATGGAACAGCTTTACAGAGAATTTGTATCCTAAAATATACATTATGACTTATAAACAATGAAAGTATGCAAGGGTTTAGACTGAGGTAAACAGACGTTTTAGCGAATTTCCCCTATAGGGAAGAAGCTATTACCGTAGTCGGCATGGTAAGACCTAGGCCCGGGACCATGGTAATGTTTCGTTTTGAGGTCCCCAGACCCCAAAAACACCATTCGTTCGAAACTGTATATATATATATATATATATATATATATATATATATATATATATATATATATATATATATATATGTATATATATATATATTTGTTACTATCCCTGTCACGTCCATGCATTAGGTTCCCTTCATATACTATGACGTCCGCCGCTTTATCACGTCTGTATATGGAAGTGATAATGCAACCCCATGTTAACTCTCTAAACATCCGTCTGGTAGTTTGCTAATTAATTTAGCTTATCTCCAGTATTAAGTTGAGAAACACAATTTCGTCAATTTACTATTTTTTTTATTCTTTGACATAGTTAAAAATTAAATACTTGTCCGAAACGGACGTCATAGTGAGTGTAACTTAAACAGCAATATTCATTTTTAGTTCGGACGTCTGCCGCTAGTTTCGCTAGAATCTAACCGCCGTATACTCACCGCGTATACTTCGAGTTTAAACCGTCGCTTTACTCACGTCCACGATATGGCAACACTGCTCTCGCTACGGAGTTGACGAATGTTTCACGTATATCGCTTCTACGAGAACTACTACGAAACGGGCACATGTGGCGGCCGTGTTAGACCTTTTCAGTCAGTCCTTTTGGTCATCACTACTATTATAAAAATTAGGTGGTGTCTGTCTGTCTGTCTATTGTTACATCATGTCAAAACCCCTGGACCAATTCTGCTTAAATTTTGCAGTTATAAAAATGAGGTGGTGTATGTATGTCTGTCTGTCTATTGTTCCATCATGCCAAAACCACTGGACCAATTCTGCTGAAATTTTCCACAAATGTAGTCTATGTACCGAGGAGCGTCATAGGCCTATTTCCGTTTAGAAATATCCTCAGGGCTCTGCCCAACGGGACTTCTAAGTTCCTATGTTATTCATATGGAGGAGAGTTTTATTTGGTTTATGTCACATTTGTGTTTTACTAATTCAATTCATTTAAACAAAGAGCTGTTATAAGTAGTATATCTAACTTCAGACTGTCATTATTTTGTTTACAATTTTTCTACCCTGAATTTTCACCCCGTTCACAAAGAAGTAATATATTACTTCTCTGTGCCCCGTTGCAAAGCACGGGCATAACAGCTAGTCTGTTATAATTAGTATCCGTCTGACTTTTTCCATTTAATTAAAACAGTTTTGTACTTAATTTGTAATATTGTAAAAGTAAATGTATTTGATTGAATTTCGATTTTGAAGTTTAATATGTAGCTGAATATTTTAATGGTTTTGTAGATTGGTTAAAAATATGTCTTTAAACCGAATAACATTAACTGACACTTAGGCATATGATAAGTGATAAATTTAGACCTTAGGAAATTCCTGCGCATTTTTTCAGCTGTATACAATAATTGACCGCATAGGTATTCAAACGTTCGGGATGGGTCAGTCAGATTTATATGCTTTTATATATCATATTGCATGCAAACATAATTAGAAGTTACGCGGGAACTTATATAAATTTTCCTGGGTATTGTAAATATTTATTTTCATCTGATTTTATGAATTTCCAGGTTATAAATAGTTACAATTCTTTCAAATCATTATCGCAGTAAAACACCTGGAAGTTCTGTGCGGGTTGAAGATCGGACCAAGCTTTCATTTGCTATTTTAATTTTACTATCGGTGATTTTTAAGAACAGGTTGGCCGCAGATAGTAAGGATTTGAACCTATTGTTACTGGTGTTGAAAGATAAATAACCAGAAATACCTTTAATCTGGCAAAAGTGTTAGTCATCTAGGATGAACAAATAATATGAGTAATACAGCTAAAATTGTTCTGATTCCTACAGGTATGTATTTACCTAAGTAAATAATGTATAAAACTATTATGTGCACACTGAGTTTACAAAAGAGGCTTCACATATCCAAATTAAGATACTTAAATATGTTTGTTTAGTTTTTACTGTGTTCCAATCAGAAAATATCTGTAATAACAAAATAGGAAAGTACGCGTTTATTATAATTTACGACTGTTCATAATTACGGGAATCTCGATTGTGTGCGGATGTTTAGACGTGTGTAAAAGTTAGGCAGACATAAAGGGAAACATATAGTGTTGGGTTGATATGCCTTTGAAATAAAGGAATATAAAATACAAATTGTTACTTTTTATAACTTTTTTCAATTTAAGTATCAATAACACATCTGAAATAATAATCTAAAAATCCAAAGTTCCAAAATATTTTTAGCAATATATTTTAATGACTATGGCGTTTTCATTTGTATAGCTAAAATATAAGTTCGAGCGGAAATATTTTATATTAAATTTAGTATTAAGAATAACATTGTAGCTTTAAGGTTGACTGGGGTGGAGACATGAGGCATTGCCAAGATTGGATTATGCCTATATGTAACACAGATAAATTATTACCTACATGCAAATTTTCAGTTCGATTGGTTAAGTAGTTTTTACGTTAAAATGGAACATACTGGTCAACAGGCAGACACCCCCTTTCTTTTATAAAAGTATAGGATGCGGGAAAATACGAGATATTACATTAAAAAGTTTTTCCACTCAACCTTCGCCTTAGTTTCATCTGTTTCCTTTGGCATGCTTATGTTTTATATCGAATTGTAGCAAATTTCAAAAACTTTAAGCATTTTTCATCTTTTGTGGTAGATTCTTCCGCCTATTTTTGTATTACAGATAAAAATCGGAATATCCTCCACATTTAAAACTATTTTTAGCAGTATATGGGTGTCCGGTAACACTGTGGACAAAGGTATCATTCCTTTGGTCAAGGCAAACACATTTTATAATATGGACACGGGTCTCATATGTCTAGTTTTCCCTTTACCTGAATGCAACGTTCGATTTATTATTTAACTCCCTATAAGAAGTCATTGTTGTAAATAGTTTGTAAAATAGCTTGTTTTTGTGCCCTTTATTAGGGTAACAAACTTGAAATGGCCGCCATTTTGAAATTGTCATAGATAATTACTCTATAAATTTTACGGTGATAGACCCTATCGCTATAAATAGTTGACTTACGTTTAGTTGTTTTCGGTTTCGTCATAAAAAAACTTTAAAGTGAAACACACATACAGACAGAAAAATGGAAAACTAGGCAAGGGAGACCCATGTTCAGGTGATAACACGTGTTTATATTGACCCAAAGAATAATGCTATATACCAGAAATGACTTAATAATGCTTTTTCCAGAGAGGTACAGGACACAAAAGAGTAAGGAGCATCTTTTTACACAAAAATCTGGAGTTCCACCGAACGCTTTTTATCATTAAATATAGCTCAATGGAAATCCTTAACAGTGTAGCTTGTCAAATAATTATCAAAGTAAGACTATGTTATATAGGAAAAACTCAACATTTAAACATATTTTACAATCTTTTTTTTCTTGAACAATCGATATATTCAGTTCACCATTCAGTAATTTGTATTAAAATAGTGTGGAAGATTATAATATTTGTTGTATTTATTGTTGTATTTTTTTATGCAACGAGCCTTGAGATTAATAGTCGTAAACAATGTTGTTAAGGTTTTATCTTCCACGTGGGTTAAATATAGCACAGTGTATCCTGAGGGCGGCGCAGTCTCTGTTGTCGTCCAAGTTGACATGTGAGTTGTAAATTATCACGCCCTTCAAAGGCTTTTATTACTTGCCGCTCCGCAGCTAAAGTGTCATTCAGAGTCAGTGTTGGTCCTCGCCTTCTGGGCAAACAATGGTCGGTAGACCAGACAAAAAATTTAGCGCGGGCTAGACACATAGAAACTGAAGCCACGAGCTCTTCCAACCGATCGAGCTATTGCTGTAAGGACTGCCCTTACGTTTACCAGAAATACGTGGGGCGTCATTGAAATTACTGCTTTAGAATACGATGCGATATCAGTAACATATATCTTATTAATCCTATGTAGTGATGCGGGCAAAGATGCGACGGGTAAAAGCTAGTAAACAATAAATCAAATACGTATATACAAAAAAAAACTACTTAAAGGGACAATTGTGAGTTATAATAACAAATGGAGTGGCCTTAAACATACATAAAAGCGAAGGACATCTGCTCGTCATGTAGGGGCCGTAGTTAATAATTACTCCAGACCTACTTAACAAACTAATATAACTGGACTGAACCGAGCAAATCTGTACTACATAACACTTTAAGTATTTGACTTACTCGGAACTGTAACTTAAAGCAGTAAAAACCTTTTTAAGATATCAGAGGAAAGCCCAATTAAAAAAGAGAGATAATAGATTAGCTTGGGTAAATAATGCTGGTAACATGTAAGTATTATTAATTTTATATTGACTCGAATAAAATAAATGTAAATATATTTTTAAAATTAGCTCTGAAACGAATTAAGTCAGACATTATCTTTGCTCTGTTCTTAGACATATTTATTTTGATTAAAGTCTTTCAACCCAGATCTGAAGCCTCAATTTGTAAATCTGCATCTTCTTTGACCAGACAAAGACACATAATGGAACGTTTTGGATAATGTTTGAGGACGTGGGTGCTGTGTATATATCTATTGATTTCGAGAATCTGGAATTTCCTTTTCATTTAAGCACTGATAAGGTATTTGTTGACAAGTAAGCAAGGAACGTGATTGGTTGACTTACGCTTTGATAAACAGAGTGGGGAAAGCCACCCCTTTTAAAGATTCAAATATCTCCATCTTATTCCCAAAAAAACTCAAAAAGGGACACTGTTAATTAAAATGATTCAGTTATACTAGTTCCAAACTGAGTCATCGCGAATATAAAATATACAAATCCGTACTAATTTAATGTGTAAACAATAAAGTAAAAGTCAGTTGTTAAAAATATTTCTTGGAACAACTGTTTGTTGTTTTTTTTTGTACAATTATTCGCTCGTTCGTTTCGTGAAATTCCAGTGAGCAGGAAAGTCCCTGGCCCACTGTAACTGTTTTAGGGCGCTTGGGCCCTCTTCAGCCGTATTTGTTTTGGCTATAAGCATACACCTTTTCAATCAAATTAGAAATACTAAAATTGCAATACAATGGTTAAACGTATCTCATATGAATTTAACCATTACATGTATCTAAATTTTAATATTTTGCTTAAGAGTCTTCATCACCGGAAGTTGCCGGACGCTATTTTGGTGTTTTGTTCCATAAGGCCAATGTTAACTTTGTGCCTCCGTTACTCCTCACCTGATCGTCACAAACAATTAATTTTGGTGTCAAATTAAAGATTTCATCGTCCTCTAGGGAAATACAATAGTCGAATTTGGATTTTTTAACTAATTAATGAGAACATGTACAATGTTTCAGTTCAAAATTAAACTATTTATTATGAAATTATGATATCCATATTAAGGAATTCGACATTGTATTTCCCTAGAGGACGACTAAACCTTTAATTTGACACCAAATTTAATTGTATGTGATGATCAGGTGAGGAGTAATGTAGACACAAAATTAACATTGGCCTTATGGAACAAAACTCAAAGATGGCGTCTGGCAACTTTCGGTGATGAAGACTCTTAAGTAAGAATTAAAAAATAAAAGATTGAAAATTTAATGTTTTAGTAACTGACTAGTGGCTTGAAGGGCCGATAACCCCTAACCTTCTCCCAGTAGGAACACAAGTCAGTTCGTAATCAAAGTAGACACTTATTCAAATGTTCGAATGTAAACAAAGCAGAAATCTTTCAAACCCCATGCTTTTCTTATGGGGGATGTTTTACGTTATTTCTCGTTTGCTGGTAACTTTTTAGAAATATCGCATATTTTTACTTTAAAATGTTGCTTACAGAATTACATATAAAGATTAAGTTTATTATACTGTTTGGGGATTTCACCCATTTTAATTCACATATTTCAGGAGTATAGTTCTTTCTTTACCACGATGAGCAAATAAACATGATAAACCATCATGGTACTTTTATTTTACATCCAAAAAAGAAAATATTCCATATAGCTTTTCTACACTGACATTGCGGTAACTAGCTGTTACCCGTCGCGGCTTTGCGCACGGTCACTAAACGTTATAAATTTTAAAGTAATACTAACGTATTACGTTCATGAGTTAAAGTTAATACACAGTATTAGAATATAGGTTAAACATTTTGTTACTAGGTACCGCAATTTATTAACAATATTGATCAAGGAGTAAGACTTATCATGGTATGATATTTAAGGATTTTTAAAACGGCTTGTAGGCTTATGTTTGATTCTAGTATATTACCTACTACATTCTAGCGTAATTCATCCAATACAGACTAATGAGCATAAGATCTATTTATTTATCAACGACCAAAACCAACACATTAATAATAATTACAAAGAATATGGCTTATATGTTGAACAAGTGAAATACTGGATACTAGATAGCAATACAAACATATTAAATGCATAAATACAGGTAGAAACTATTAGTTTTTGCAAAATTCACTAGCGATATTTATGAAAAAATAAGAAGTATATATAAAATGAAGAAATAAGTAAAATTTAAAACGTTCTTTTTGTTTAAAATTCATTGCTGGTGATGGCAAATTAATGTTATTTAAGGATTTTTCCGGACATTTTTCTTCACTTATTAGTAAAAAGAAAGTTTTACTAATGAGTGAATCTTTTTTTATATTTTCTTGATTAGTGTGCAACTTTGTTTTTACTAATAAGTGATGGAAAATGTCCGTAAAAATTCCTTAAATATCATACTATCATATACCTCTCAACAAAATTCCAACGGAAGGATTCCTAGAAAATAGGCAACGTCGATCAGCGGCTCATCACAGTATTCTAAGCCATATCTCATTCCCACTACACGAAGAAACCTGTTCATAAACTTGATAGATTTGGTATTTAAAGGCCAGGGAGGGTGAAAGCCAAAAAGGCTTTTGGATCGTGACCTAAGCATAGTGTGTCTTGAGTTTATTTGTTATTCTCCTACTAAGTACCGTAACCATCGGTTCTGCAGTAGATTCGAAATAGTTAACATAAGATTTTTAAATGTCGGGGGCGGAGCTCTAAATGTTTTATTGAATAATTTGTTATTCTAGTTTATTATCTATCTTCCTAGAAAATGTCAACTGAATTGGTTCAGTAAGTACTTATGTTCCTAATAAGATTAACAAGGAAACTTTTAATGCCATAGTGGAGCGGAGGCCAAAGGATTTTAAGATCGAGGGGAAAAATCATTCTTTATTTAATGTAGAACCTATCTTTATACCAAATTTCAGCTAAGACGCTTCAAAAAATAGCATTGTTCATAAGATTAACATAGAAACTCAAACCACATTGGCACAGAGCCCCAAAGGATTTTTAAATCGTGAGCATTCTATAAATGCTTTTAGTGTAACAGATATCGTTCTATCAAATTTTAGCTCAAACGGTCCAGTAAATAATGATGCTTATACATGTTCTTAAATGCCGTTGGAGCGGAGCCTTAAGGATTTAAAAAACTTAAATACGTATATGTGTTTCTTTAGGATATTAGCTAGCTTCCTACTAAATATCAGCTCATATTAGCTTGAGAATGATCGGTGAAGTAGCTTGAGCGTGATCGAGCGAAAAACAAACTCACAAACTTTCTACCGTATAGCTTTAATATGATGGTAATTCGATTAAGGTAAGCCGGTGTTAAAGTGTGGCCACTTCTTACACGTCAGAACAAAACGATGCATGTTCAATGCCTTTTAATTGGTAAAAACCTAAAAGTTTTATATTCAGCACTTTTAAGTTTAAAAAAACGGGTCCCCTTATTTTTTTAGGTGAAGATCCCCTGTTTTTATTTTATTTGGTTAAAAAAAAATTGTTATAATAAATAAATCTAGGTAAATAGATAATTTGAAAAATATTCGGATTGTTGGCTGCCATATCTTACTTTCATTCCCCTCTGTTCTAATTTGAGATGACGTACCCTTATAACTGGAGCTCAATAATTTGTATAATTTGTTATACTATTGGTGAAAAATAACAATTTACCTTCGTATTATAAATTTGAGTACAACACTTTCGGAATATGAAATAATGAGAAAATACTTGCTATTATTTGTTTTTATGTAGAGCATAAAGTACTGTAATGGCTTGAGCTAGAGTATATTATAAATTTTGGGTAACATTTAAAATAAATAGGACACTTACTTTACGAATCAGCTTTAACACATCTCTTTGTTTAAATGCAATGAATTTAACATACGTGTGGCAGAAGCCCAATACAAGATTTGATCCGTAATAATAACATGTGAAATTTGAGAACCAATGATCCCTAAGGTCCGAGGAAATATTCAATTCGGTTTTAACCATTTAGAGAAAATCCCTTTAATTTGATACTTCAATTGTAAAAATCGGTTATGAAATAAGTTTATTTAAGTTTAGTTAACTAATTGACAGACAGAAGTTTGTTTAACTATCCCAAATGAAAATTATCTTATAATGCAGTAAGGCTAAATACAAATGTAGTGGAATCATATGTTCACACATTAAATGTTATGGTTTTGTTTCATACCCCTCGTAACTAATTATAATTAATACGTAAAGATTTTGAAGAACCAACTTCATTTGTGAAATTTGTTTTTGTAACATAAGATACAAATTGTTGATAGAGATTAAACACTTTTCAGTCACGGTAGTACAATAGTAGGACTCACCTACGGTTTTGTCTTAAAAAAACGCAACTCAAAATTCCAGAGAGAGAATGCTATAATTTACAACCTTATTTAAACTAAATCCCAAAAAAACTTCCCATTGCAGACTAAGCTGATAATTATTTACTGAGCAAGGCTTGGTCCTCCCAATGCCATAAGATATTAGACGAGTGGATCTGTTGCTTGGAAGTGAACAAATTGTTTGATAAGCAGATTACCGATAAGGTTGCCATTTCTAATATTTGTATATTTCTACTCAGCTTATGACATATTAAAATACTGTAAATCCGGGTTCATTGTATCAATGACTGTTTAGCAATTTAATTTATCTCTTTATCTTTATGTTATCCTTCTGGGAATAAAACAAACTTTCAGGGTAGCCTGTGCCCTTTTACAAATATAATGGCAAATTTGAACCACTACGAATCGGGGCCACTTTTTAATACCTCAATAGATCAAATCGGTTTAGAAATAACGAAGCAGTTCTCTTATCAGAAATCGCTTTAACGTATTATAGATATATCAAATTATACTATAAATTTTATCTTATAATTAAATATATACAATACAAAAATTGTCTTTGATGTTTGAAAAGTAACAATTAAAGAAAACTGTTTCATTTTCATCCTTTTAATACTTTGTATTTTCCAATAATAAGTTGTTACAATGATGCACTGTATCAATACCAGTAGGTTTCACATAAGTGCCTTATAAATAGGTCAGTGTACAAAAGCAAATGTATATTTTTTCCATCTTTCCATTAAAATCACTAAACACTCTCCCCAGCCATATTTAAAGTTTTAACTGACCTTAGCTGTAATGTATATAAATAATTTATAATTTATTGTTGAAAAGTTTTATATTTGTCTTATGTACTCATAATGAGCTAATTCTTCAGACAGTACAAGACTATAGCACGTTTAATAATACTTAAATAGTTACAAGAGTTTGTGCAAATAACGTATTTCCCTGTACAGGGTGTCTCACCAAAGGTGCCTCAAACCGATTTCTGACGAGCCGATTGACTTAAAAGGATAAAATAAAATTACTTCCCGCTAAATCGACCCCAAGGAATAACATAACAGTATTTTAGTTAGTTAAAAATACAGGGTGTTTCAAAAAACGAAGGTCACTAGTTCGAATCTCGAAATTTTCAATTATGAAAATATGTCAAGTTATATACCACTTAAAGCTCTTCAACAGAATAACATTTTGGCAAAATCAGAACTCACTTATCTTTATCCGTTTTAAAGTAGCGGCCATACTGACATTTACTGAGCACTCTGTAACTGCTAAACCAAAGTTCGTAGTTTTGTTCAGATTTAAAATTCGTACTCATATTAAGCTCTGTTTTAACCTGATATGCTACATGACACTATTTAAAATAAAAAGCAAAATACAAAACACCATATTTTTGAAAATTTGTATATGCCCAAAACTCCCAAAAGTCAAATAGTAACGTCAAAGACTATATCATTTGAAAGGTCTTAGATATCCTATCAACTTTCTAATTTACACCTATCTCGTATTTTTATTTTGTTTTTAGCAATAAGAAAAAATCATAATTCCTCCAAATAAAATGTTTGTTAGTTATAAATAACCCACATTTATAAAAGAAGCCACAGAGTACTTGTAAATGTGACACACAAATAACATGCACTTTATATGGGGAAGTAATAATTTGTGTTGATTGCTAAATAACTAAAAGAGATAAAAGGTTGGTGTAAAATATAAAGTTACTAGGATTTCAAAAACACAAAACTGTACGACGTACACCAGCATGGGCCATTGTGCTAAGCAAGGGAATGTGAGGGAGAAATTCCCGTCTCGCCCCTGTCCTATACTAACTAATGTTACCGAGGCCGAGCCGCCGCTGAAATATTCTCCTATTTAGAAGTAAATAGACGAAAACACATCAGTTTAAACAATACATTTTAAGGATGAAATGATTTTTCTTACGATCGTTCCAACTAGAAATAATATTAAGATTAAGTTTAAATCTACAAAATTATTCATGAGTTTAAAAATTAATATTTTTTATTTTTAATTAGAAAAATACGAAAATGGCAGTGTTGGTGTAAGTTTACATAATGTAAAATCTTTACTATTTATACAACCTCTTTGTTTGACTAACTGGCTTCATCATTACTATAATACTTTAACACAATTTATCTTAAATAAAAAAAATTTCAGCTCTCTACTATTATATATATTGTTCACTTAATGCACTAAAATAAAGTGCTCACACTGTGACATGTGTCAGTAATAATGTGTGTCATTATTTAATAAATTTATTTTCATTAGTAAATATCTTATAAATGGGTTTTGATATTTTAATAATTATGAAATGGTATATAATTCCCCAAATACAACATTTCATACTACAACATAATTAAAATATTATCTTTTAAGAAACTCTGAAACTCTGAGATAGTGATGAATTAAAACACAAATACTTGTTTATTTCCATCGAAATGTAGAGATCAAATGACAGACGTCGTTGTTTTTTCGCTAAAACGGGCTTTGCTACAATTGGTAAATAATATTTAACCAGGGATAATACGAAAACACTGCCCATAAGTTACAGTGTTTTACTCTGTCCCAAATAGCAATAACACTATTAAACATTCAACATATCCAGAGAGTTCGCCACGCAGCGTGGTTTGTGAGGTTCTAAAAGCGTAAGAAATTAAATATGATGCTAATAGAAAAGGATATTTTTTAATGTAATAAATTTATCTTGACTTGTGTTTAAGGTTGTTTTGAAATGATGGGGCGTCAATGCTAATCATATGCTAATCATTCGGTTGATTGTAAAAGTACTTAGGGGAAATATCAGGATTGATAACACTTCCAATATCGAATACTATAGGGGGTTTCCCTAATCTTTCCCAAGATTCGTTAAAGGATTTGCACATTTCATGTGAGTTCTGGGTATTTGCTCTGTTGCGGATTTTGAAAGTTGTTAGATTGCGAGTGTTTGCAGAATATCGATACTATGGGGGTTCCTTTCTCAATTCCTGTCATATATGTTGGTGACTGGTGATTCATAGATGCTGTAATATTGCACGCTGTTTTGTAACCAAACAATCTGCGATTGTTTAAGGCGATTTATTGCAACGTTTTTAGTAACTTTGGTGGTAGCTAGGCTATCTACATATATAATTCCGTAAGCGAATCGGTCCTCACAATATATCTTGAGCTATGAAAAAGTTAAGTTAGGTTATGACAATTTAAAGCTTGAGGGCCAAGGACGGTGGGAAAAATATCAAATATGTCAAAAATTACGGTGGATACGCCTCACTAGACTTCAAAGATCCAATGATTTTCTACTGGAAATATCACTACAGTGTTTTTATTAATAAGCAAAATGAACGAATGATCAGCTGTGATCCACTTACACAAACCCATATGTTAGGGGCTATAGCACCTGTAAGCCGCTTGTTTAATTTAATATTGCCTTTGTTAATAAGGAAGGTTTTATAACATTTTGCACAAAATTAACGGCATGCTAATTTTGGTTCACATTCTATGGAGATTCTGAAAATGAGGATGGTATCATTTATTGTCTTCCAAGACAATTCTGATTTTCAAATTGTTACATCTGACTGACACATTCTGATGAAGTACTCTTGAAGTACTCTGCTTGAAGAGGGATCCACCCAACTGGCTTTTAAAATCAGGCTAATCACCTCGCACCTACTATTGGACTTATGGATCAGAAGTTCGGGTGGAAGGTAGCTAATATACTAAAAGTAGACATAGGCATACTCCTGATCAAAATATGATTTAGGCCTCCACCCCGCTGGCCTTTATTATTCCCATGTTAACTATCACAACCAACTACAGAACAGATAATTCTGAAATTCCACTCAATGAATGTCCGTTTCCCGTTCCGAAAGTTCTATGGGGCTCATCCGCCCCACTGGAATTATTCGCAGTTATGTTTAGTAACAAACGTATAATTCTGGAATGATGGAGGTACAATTTGGTATGAAGATAGGTACATGATAATATAACCAGGCATCTTCAAGATGCCCAGTAGAATTATCCTAATTTAAGGGGTTGCCATGCAAAGTCGGAGTAATTTTGATTTTCAGTTATGTTATATGTATCGACCCCATGATAAAAACCAAGTTTTCGAACTCGTTCTATTAGCCCTTGTGCGCTTTCCGCCATCTTGAAAAAATCGTCTAAAAACAGTACCTTTTTTCTATTTCCTTAATGCTTACAGTGTGTCGTAGGTAAAAACAATATCTTATCAGTTTTAAAGATTATAAAATACCCTACAATAAACATACATAATATTGGGAAATAAGACTAATAGGAACGGAGTATCATAGGTATTAACTCAGTACAAAAGTTGAAAAATAGATAAAAATCAGGACTTCATCTCATTTCAACTCAACTAATTCATTTTCTATATGGAGTACAGTAAAATGTGTAAGGAGTTAATTTGTAGAAAACAATATTTCCTAAAAACTTCATATAAAGTAATGTCACATGTGTCCAACAAATGCATAAAAACAAACGGTCCAAATTTAAATAAAAAGATAAAAGATGGGAAAGTATCATTTAAGCCCGGCTTTCTTAAATATACCTTATTGTTGCTTACGTTTAAGGTACAATATATGTTATTTATGCTTCTTAGATGACATGTTAAATACTGCATTGAAATAAAGTTACGTCTATCTTGGACATATGAGGAAAAGTATGTTAAAGTACGTTAAGTAAAATAGTTAATGTTAAAATTAAATTAGTATAGTATTATCGGTCCGTACAAATACGAAATCACGATATAGTAAGGCAAACAGTTGAACACATTAAAACACGAGGTCTTATTCCTTAAGCTTTCTTAAAACTTTGGCCGAATCTAGCAAGTACCTTGTTGAGTTCATTTTAAAATTCAAATAATCATACGTATTAAAATGAGCGGCAGAGAACTACCCATCCACACTATTGCTAATCCATCCCGTTCATATTTGCAAAGGCAATTATGCTACTTTAGAATATATTTAATATCAATTAAACATTGTAAAATGATCATAAATTTAGTTTAATTTCAGTGGCAGTCAGTTTATATCGTTTTGGTCTTTGTTTTATGCCATATACGATATAAACTAAAGCCAATACTACTTTGACATTTTGTACACCTATTCTTTAGGCATAAAATAGGAAAAATAAAGGGTTTTGACAGAGACTCCGAAAAAGTTCCCATGTATTCATTACCCTTCATTACTCTTATGGACATTCATTTTCGTTTGAGCTAATAAAAAATACAAACAGCTGATCTTGATTGTTAGTAGTTCGATGGGCCAACCACAGAATGCAGCACACAAAACTTTCATATTTGTTATAAATCACTTGCGGGGCGAAGCTTGCGGTTAGAGTTCGGGGCACAGTGCTTGACATCTGGTTAGCGTATGCTCTGGAATGACTTTTCGCCTCTATTCGGCTTACTACCGTCAGTGTTACAGTCTACTTTTTTCAATAGAAAGAAAAATCACTTACTTGATTTTAAAACATTTGTTTTGGTTGTTTTTGTTGATTTCTACTTTTATTTAGAGAAATTGCATTATTTTCTCGCCTTTCCCAAGATCCAAGCACCGTGAACCGAGCTGTAACAGCTGAATCTTTATATTAATAGGCAAGCACATAACTGTCCCTCTTTTGTTCTTAGCTTGTGTGCACCGTAGGAGAAATTCACGCATACCTTTAGAAAGGTATTGTCCTGTAGATGAGCATAATCCCATTAAAATTTACATCGGCCCTCAGGGCTACGCCCCACAGCCTTTCAAAGTTTCAATGTTAATCTTATTGGAGAACAGTAATTGATTGGATTGTATATTTGACAGCTATTGATATAAAAAATTCCAGCAGACAGCATGAAAAAATGTTTTAGACATAATCCCTATATTAAACGGCTAAGGAAATTAGTGTAGTACCGATTCCTCGGATATGCGGCATCGAAAAAATTAAACTTGGCACACTTTTCTATAACTATTAGCGGATGTGTGATAATAATTGTGTGTTTGGGTGTGTCCCTTTTGGACATTCAAAGTTTACATGTTATTGTTGCGAGTCGAATTTTTAAATAATTGTTTTCGACATTATCCTTATAGGAACTTTTGCGATCTGCTTTTCGTTATGCTTTTCATTTAATGTAATGCAAGAACAGATGATTCATAAATAAAAACTATTACTGACTACTGGAACGGTAACGCCCTTCTCTTAACTCCTTCTCCGTTTTAACTCTACATAAAAAATAAACCCGTTTGTGAGGGGGGGCGGGAAGACGGACGGGAAGTTGATGAGGTGGAGAGTTTTCAGGCATAACTTATTATTGGAATAGTTATGCCCTTTTGCTATCCGTTTTAACTCCACTTTAAAAAAATTAACCGTAGGTGATGAAGGGGTGGGGGAGGGGGAGGGAGAGAGAGATGAGCTTAACAGAACCCGCTAGGTATTAAACTTGTTTTCATATATTCGTCAAATTTATAATCAAAAAATATTTGGTCGAAATTTGACTATTGGGTAGTCTCTAGTATTTATTACTATTTAACATGAAGTTTCATGTGCTGCATTTTAGGATAAACGTTACAAACTCACTCTATGATTAATGATAACATTAAAAATCAGAGATATGTTCATATTGCGTTTTCTTTTCATTATTGAACATGTGTTCTCGTTGATAAACTGTGTTTACTCTATTCAGCTGTTTGATCATACAGGTCAAAACAATTCTTTGTCAATATTAATTTTAGAGACAAATTATGAACTTTAAGAGCGACTAGGGCCGTTCCTTTAGATCCGTTCTTTATGAAATTCGGGCACAAAATACTTCATAACAACGAAACCAAATATATCAAAATCGGTTGATAACTGAAGGAGGAGTTTCAGTCACAAAAAATCCCCTAGCGTATTAAATAATTAATAGATTATACATTATATTTATATCTGCAGGATTCTTTTTAAATATTACAGACGAATAATTATCAAGCTTTGACGTAACAAACTATTAAAAAGTTGCGCGGCATGCAAAAGTTTTGAAAAATGTTTACAATATCTGGGGTGCAATTGAATTTTACGCGTTTGTATAAATGATGAATAACATGTTGAAATGTTTTCTAGGATGTTATGTTTTCATAGCTAGAAATAAACGTAGGCCTATTACTGTAGCGCTCTTTGTCGCATTTCTTCCTTTTAATTTATTTGGAAGCAGATAGCACAGTGTAGTGCAAAATTATTATAATTTAAAATTTGACAGTCAATGTTCAAGTGCTTGTGGTACTTACATAATTTATTTTTTATTAAAGAGCTTTATTATCATTTATGAAGCTTATGTATAATAACTTCATGATGAACACCATACAACACATCTGGCAGCAGCCTGAAGAACAAATTATATTACAATGAGTTCTCGTGGTAGTAAAATATGTATTTTTTTAATAACTGATATGGTTCAGAGACGTACTTTACGGTAATGTTTGGTAGTGAACATCTGGTAAACGGACAGCTTTTATCTAGTGTTACTCTTGTTATAATAAGTTAGGCATATCAACATTTTATTAATACAAATATGTTATGAAATTGCAAATGACGTTGAAAAAACACAAGTAGCATAACAAATAATTCATAAAACAAACAACTAAATGTTCAGGTAACAAAATTAAGATAAATTCACTTTATTGACAATATAAAAATACTATTAGCCCGTCGCGGCTTCGCTCGCGATCATAGTGTAATACTATGTTTGAAACGTTAGATAAATCTGTTAAAGCACCTGGGGAACCAAGCTTTGATTGAAAAGCCAGTCAGTTGGTTCAAAATGCCTATATTCTCGGTTCCTCTCCAAGGCAAGCATATTTATGTTGCTTATTTGCTCGGTTCGTTTTATTTTGGACATATTCGCTTTATATTCAGTTATTCTATCTCATTCTAACCTAATGATCTGTACGTTACATTAAATTTATATATACATTGGTTCTAATAACTATTCTCACAAAAATCACATGCTGATACTTCACTAAGTGAGTATTATTTTTTAAACTTGTTTACGAACAGATGTTAAGGTTCTTTTATTGTTATTTACAAAATCTTAACCCTAACCACATTGGTGTTTTTCTCGAACAACTTTTCATACACAACTATATTTTTCCAGGGATGAGGCGTAATTGTAACTTATTTATTAACAAAAAAAATCGATGGCTCCAACATTTGGCGAGCCCTAACGTATTTTTGGAACAAGAGTAGGCAAAGGTAGTGGTTTTATTCTGATGTATTAACTATCTTCTTAAAAAATTTACTATGTTCAATCTAATAACGGTCAGTGTTGTTAAAATTTAAATGTTAAAGGCCAACAGAGCAAACAATTACATAAGGGGTGGAAAGTATATGCCTATTTATCCTGCTTATGGTGCATTCGTTTTGCCTGCTGTCTTTCTACCAAATACTTCTTCAATCGGTTCGGTAAATATATGATTAAAATGTCAATCTCAAGGTCATTAATAGGGCCAAGCCTCATTGGAACGGGAATATGCCCATAATTGTTTTTTTGGGATAGATCTATCTTCTTCCAAATATCTACTCAATTACTCATGTTATTCTATATTGTTTAATATAGGCCTACCATATTGGAGTAGTAAAGCATGTGTTTAATCCATTCTGTGATACAAAATTTATTAGCTGACTAAATGCTCATTAGAACAAATATGGTGCATTCTACAGTGAAAGGTCGAGTAACCTGTACACATAAGACCACTTTGGAGCAGTAACGGATAATAGGCATAACGCTAATGATGTACGTAACGATTCGCATAAGCATAAAAGTTTCCTAACCCACAAGAACATTTTCAAAAAGATTTATTTTATTTAGTTCACTCGTTTTTTGCGAATCGCGGAAAAACTTTGTTCATGAACAGACAGATAAACAAAATGTAAATATCTCCGCTGCATAGAACATTTCACTGCTCAAAGTGATGTAGAAACAAAATTATTTTATTTATAAAGATAAATACATTCCTTACTTGTAACATCTGGTATTGCTAATAACCTGTCCATCATGTATTAACAGCTGCAATTCAAATAAAGTTATTCTCTATGTTAATCTTTAGAGCAAAAAAACGAAATTTGAGAGCAGTCCGTGCCTTTGAGAATACAAATATCGAAAATTAAAAACCTTATTGTAAAACTACGAACTGAGGCGAATTTGTTGATACGTCAAACATTAAAACTGGTCAAGAAATAAGGGAGCGGGCTTTTATGGGACATTTGGGTATAACATTCTGTAGCGAAATTTGTAAGTCCAAATTTCGTTAGTTTGGCAAATCGCAGGATGATGGGAGACGGCTCAAATTAAAGGTCTTGATCCCAGGGACTCCGAAAAAAGCAGTATTTCTACAAAGGTTTCAGCAAACGATAAATAACATAAAACATTACCCATAAGAAAAGCGTGGAGATTTAAAAACGTATGTTTTGTTTAAATTAAAACTTGTGATTAAGTGTCAACTTTTATGAACTGACTTGTGTTCCTACTTATGACGTTTTATTTTCCTTAGCAAGTAAATAGTAAAAAAATCAAATGAGGCAGAGTATTAGAGCAAGGTTAGAGGCTATGGCCCGTTCAAGCCTCTAGTTTCATATAATGATGCTATTTTGTATTACTCTTATAATTTACTTTCGGACAGCCCAATAAAATACATCAATAAACCCATGATAATCTATATAATTATGATAACTTCAATAACATTAGAACAATGCATGAAGTTCCGTAACTACCTTAATAATTCACAGAGGAAAACTACGTCTACAATTACTAAAAGTTGCAAATTCCCACGAAGTAACCACTATTAAAAGAATGCGCTACTATTACAAGAACGTAGCTTCACTGGCAAGAGCATATAGAAAGTAACAATATTATGAGCACATCAAATAACAAGTAACTTGTAACACATAATACTGCAAGATAATATAGTATATTATTGTATTGCATTGTTTTGTTTTCAAGTTTTAAGTATAATAAGAGAAATATAATTATTGAAAGTTAAATATCTTTACAGATAATTCTGAAAGGAAAATTTGTAATTCAAATTTTTGGGACTTTGGCAAATCGCAGGATGATGGGAGTCGTTCCAAATTAAAGGTTACGATTTCAGGGACTCGGGAAAAATAGCAGCATTTTGAAAAAGTTACCAGCAAACGAGAAATAATATAAAACATCCCCCTTAAGAAAAGCTTGGGAATTTAAAAACGTCTGCTTTGTTTTCTTGAAAACATGTGATTAAGAGTCTACCTTGTTTACAAGCTGACATCTGTTACTACTTATGTTCTTTAATTTTTCCCGGTATGTAAAGAGAACAAAATTAGTTCAGGAGCAAGGTTAGGGTCTATGGCCCCTTCCAGCCACTAGTTAAACTATAAAGCTATTAAACCTTTACCTCTTCTTAGGTTTGTTTGGCCAATAATATACTTTTTATTCTTAATCATATGTGCACCTTATGCACGATTTTCAATTTGTCAAATCTGACAAATTGAAAATCGTCACGATGAGTTTGGTTGTGCTGGCAAACGAAATTTGAAGAAGAACGCCTATTTCTAAGCCTATTGTACGCAATTACAAAAAGGTAAGAGCGGTCGGACCAAGATTTATGGCAGGGGCCACCGCACCTCGTGGTGTGGGCCCCTGCCATCGCGTGGGCGATGATTGGAAGAACGTTGTGAGGGTTGTTAATGTAAGCAACGCACAGAACGTGCTACCAACAAACGATGAAGACGCTATTCTGACAACGTCACTCATGTTGCAGTATTATTAACAATAAGACACAGCAATGGAAAATTAAAACAGCTTGGGATTACTGTTTAATAATAGTTACATATATTTAAAACCATACATTAATAAGTTGAAAAGTTCCCTGACACTTACGAAAGTTTCTTCGATGGTTTTTACAGTATTAAAATTACATAAGTGCGTGAAATTTATTATTGGTTTTAGTTTTCTGCCTACTGTCTTGATATATTTTTAGTACCGTAGGATTAAAAAAACAGTATGGTACGTACGTATGGCTTTGATCTTGGACCCGTAAAACATGATTTTGGTCTGATAATTGTATCAGGTTGTTTTAGTTATTTTTTATGAACATTATTGCATTTTTATTGCGCTTAAAACCGAAATATTAACATATTTTTAATGAGTAATGCAATGGAAATAATTGACCTCTATATTCTTAACGGAATAAATACAATTCATGGTCGGTCCTTGCTATTTTGAAAACTGAGTCTTTTGAGAGGGTTTATCTAATTCTCCTCTAATACTAATGTCCCTCCTCCCCCAAGAGACAAATTTCATTAATTTGTGACTCATTTTAATGACGAATAACGGATTACAGTGAGCGGAACCTTAACATATGTATGTATTTTATATTTAGTGTTAGTGTACCAGAAACTAGGGAGAAACCCACTAGTCAAGCACCCGTCAACTATATACTTGAATTAAATTTCTCCTCTAGAAAATCTGAAGAAAACATAATGTGTTATAAGGTCTTTTCAAAGCCCATTAATGAAAAGGAAGGTAAAGTCAAAACATAGTGTAAGTTAATCAGCTCTGCAATATGATTGTCTTAGACAGCTAGTCACTAATAATGATCATTAAATAAAGTTTTAAATACCAAATACTTAAAATCTTTTCTAGTATAGTATTTGAATAATTCTGCAAACTTTCAGGTCATCTTATCGTTTTGTCGATAATACCAAAGAGAATGTACTCTATGGGTAAAAAACTGTCATTCATTGAAATTATCAATCCTTATTAAAAATGCTTTTGAGTGTTCCTTAGTACTGCACTAGTGTAATGATATTTGCTCTTAACAAGATAGGAAGACATTTTTTGACTCTTAAGTAAATACGTTAACATAACATTTTCATAAGCCCTTACACACAAATCTAAATCACTAAATCTATGACACTAATATTATTATCTATGACACTTGATGGCTGAGCAAGAATACCTAGTAAGTCAGCCTTAGAAAATGAATATTAACTAATGTATATATGAAATATACTGGGTACTTTGATCTAAAACATCAATCGTAATATGTTTTGATACAACAATGGCAATATCACTGTGTATCCTAAATCCCTACAGTGAAGTTGACAGTTACAAAAAATATAGCTGGGAAATGTAAATTAAAAATACATTTTACGAGGAAACAATATTACAGTATTCATTGTTAAAGATGTAACAGTCATAGCTGAGCGAGTGGAGGACTGGCCTACCAGCCACAAGACCCGGGTTTAATTCCCGGTGAAATTAATATGACTTATGAAACTCAGACTGATACCGTGCTTCAGAGAGCACGTTAAGCCGTTAGTCCCAGTTACTTAAGTAGTCGAAAGGCCATGTCAGAGGCACTAGTAAGACCTGAAAATTCTGACACCAGACCTTGGCCAGAAGGTTACTTTACCTTAATTTATTGTAAAATGGGACATTATGTTTATTTTTGAAACCTGGTTCATGATATCAATGAAAATATTTTGATAGATTGAAAAAGTAGCGCTTAAGAATTATAGCACTGACACTTATTTTGTTTGATTTGTTAATTATGTGTAATTAACGTACATTACGTAATTACGTAATTATACGTAATTTTAGGGTAAATTACGTTCAAAATTAATTGTTATTGTACATGGAAATAAAAACCTTTAGAAAAGATAAATATTTGCTTTCAGAACTAAATATCTCAGTAATTAAAAGTTTTTCCGTAAAATGAAAACCTATTTTATAGGATTTTTTATCTAGAGTAAATAAGTTTTTTATTGACAGACAATAACTTTAACATAGGGTTTTATTATTCCTGTACTTTAATATTTCAAAGTATTAAACAGTTATAAGTTTTAGTAAAGAATTTCATAATTTAAAAATAAAAGTAAAACTGGCAACGTTGCAGGACGTCATAAGACTTGACATTATAAAACAATATACTCAATGGACGTAGTAAACGCATTAAAGTAAAACGTATACCCGACGGAAGTGACAATACTGTGAAGTAAACGGACGTGATAATGCATAAACTTTGTAACGAAAAATCCAGATAAAAATCTTGAATAATTTTCCACCTATAAATAATCTGATATGTAATTCATGAACGGGAACGTGTATTTACCAATATACTTGAGCAAAACCTTGGTATACTCCAGTGGTTCTAGGGGACGTGACAAAGCTGTATTCTAAACGGACGTGGCAAGAATAGCATGCTGTATATATATATATATATATATATATATATATATGTATATATATATATATGTATATATATATGTGTGTGTGTCCGTGAGCACGATAACTCTCGTAAAAATTATCCGATTTTGATGAAATTTGGTATAAACGTGTAAAGCAACATTTATGACTTTAAGTTCGAAAACCAGCCAGATCGCTCTATCCAAAAGGGTATTTTGGGGGGGGTTTTGTACCCCAAAAATGGGTTTTTTGAATTTTTTATATATAATTTTGGAAATAGTCAAATTTTAGTTTTCCCATTGGATTCAGCTTAAAAAACACACCATTTTGTATTTTTATCATTTCTCTACGTCAATTGGTTACCGAGATATTGAAAGTGCTGAACACAGTACGTTGTCTAATGTTATTCTTATGGAGGAAAAGAAAAATTTTATATCTCGCTTATTTATGAACATATACTGACGAAACTTGGTATACAGCTTCATCTGGTTGTGAACCATTGATATTTGCTCCAAAAAAATTTTTTGCCAAAGGCTCCCGTAGCAGCAAACCTGCGCACTCAGCCCCATGTTATTCTTATGGAGAATAAGTAACGTGTTATCTCCCTTAATTATGACAATAAATTAATGAAATTTGGTATGTGACTTCACCTAGTTGAGTCATATTTATATTAGCATAAAATCCCATTTTTTGTGTTCCTGGCTTCAGCAAACCTGCATACTCTGCCGCCATGTTATTCTTATGGAGAATAATTAAAATGTCATAAATTGTTTATTTATGAATGTATATTGATGAAACTTGGTATGTAGCTTTATGTGGTATTAAGATAACTATATATGCATTGGAAATTCGCTAAGTACGCAGGTTTGCTGCTACGGGGGTATTTTATAATATGCTGATGTGAGTAAATTTGACAAAGATTACATTTTAAAGGTAGAATTTTATAGTTTGAGGTCAAAAGTGTTTAAATATATTCATTAACTTGGATTTATTTTATGAAAGGTAACTGAGTGTGTACCAAGACAAAAATTATTCAAACCTAGAGAAATGCTAATTAAAACTACAACATCTTACATGCATAACATTCATAACGGTAATTGCAATTCCTTGCTCGTAAGCTTGTTCTGGTACAGCGTTGTAAGGCTTCGAGTGTAATTAAATATATAAGGGTGAAAGATTGTTTAAGACTTTAACAGATACACAGGGAAAATAGATATTCCAAATATCACTTGGTTTGAAATTAATATAGTCGATTTTTGACGGAATCTTAATGACATTTTCATATTGATCACCTCAACTAAAATTTCATATTTGAGTTATGTATGTATTAGCTATGTATGATTAGTGTGCAGGAACTAAAAACTGGAGAGGTATCGAAAATGTGATACGAAAACTGAGAGGGAGAATTATGAACATGTGTTTAGCAGGATACAGTCGAAATGAGTCCCAGCTTGTCCGAACGGTCTGAGATTTGTTTCTCCGTCTTTATATCTTCCTTCTACGTGACTCAACCTGTGCTATCAGGTATTTGTTTTAGCAGAATGTATCTCAAAAATTTCATTTTAAGTTAATGTTGGCCTTAGATTTCCGCTTAAGAACAATACTCAAAAACCAACGAGTCCGTCTAAAATTAAACTTCATAGGACATTTAGACTTCATTGGTTATTTGAACTTCATAAGTCTAAATATCGCACCATTTGAGTGATGGCAGCTGATAATATCAATAACCAAGATCCAATTTACGCGGTACACGTTATCAACACTCACTGCCACTTCAGACGCTGATAACGTTTTATGTACACCCGATACTCGGGCCGGCGTCAGGCTTATAGCTTATCTGAGGGCGGACATCTCCCGATATCTATATCTCTCACTGGCTCTGTTAACTTTAACAGCTCTCAGTAACAGCTTAGGGTTTTTTTTGCATATACGTATCTGTTTTCGAATAAACCCAACATGTTTGATTACTGATACTATTAATATAGATTGGAATAGGGAAATAATAATGAGTCCCAGAGAAATAGCTCATTTAGCTAAAGACTTACCTTGGAAAAGCTTTTTTATTTAACTTCTAGAACTAAAACGTTATTCAAATGTGTATCATGCTGATAAATATGATAACAATCATCCGAAATTTATGATCAATTTTAATAATATGGCAATTGATTTTCTCTTCAATCAGTCGATCATTACGATCATTCAACATGGGATAATGAGAACTTAAAGCGGATTTAATCATTCATAGAATCCTCTCCACTGACATTAAAAGCTATTTTACGATAAGTGTCTCAATTCTTAAATAAGAAATAATGATAATTCTAATAACAAAGGGTATACGATTAAAACAATAAAACATAGGCAAAATACTTTAATATGTGTTCTTCACATATAACCATTACAGTGATACATTATTTCCCAAATTATAGATCATGAGGGAGAAAAATCACAGTTAAAAATTATTCAAAATGTTTCAAAGCTTATGACTTAAAATATTTTGTTTAGTTTATTACCTGTGCCGTGTTTGTAGAAAACTGTTATAGCGGCATTCCTTGTCGTGGTAAGTAAAATAAGTGGCTTAGGTAAACAAAACAAACAACAACGAACAGCGGCGGGAGGCTAATGTACATCACAGCGGGGCGTAGCGTTCTTCACAGGGGGCTCCTAATTTGCATCTTGAAAAATAGCAAACAGGCAGATTTTTTTCATAATTTCCATAATGGTATTGAATATTATTATAAATCATATTTTATGGCTTAAATGGTGGTTTTGGTCACACCACAAAAATTAAGGTAATTTACTGAGTTACGCTGAAGTTTATTTTAACTGACCAATACTGTCATAAATACTGTACGTTGAAGATTAAGTAGTTTCGATGTGTTGATTCATATTTCTCTTTGATTGACTTTTTTCACAGCGCACCCTTGATTTGGCACTCATAAAATAAATCCAAGTTAATTAATATATTTAACCACTATTAACCTCACTCCTAAAATACTAGCTTTTGATATCATTATTCTGTATCAATTTATTTATCAGCATAAACACTTCAGTACCATACTTTTTATAAATAATTGTTATTTGTTTAACTAACTTTGTATATTTAGGTTTACTGAATACGAGTGTTGTTTATAGGAAAACTCAAAATGCTTAAAATCTCATTACTTATTGTCTTTTGCATCAAAATTACATTGTAAAGGAACCATGTACAGTTATTATTTTGCAACTATATCCTTCTCGTATATTTTGATTAAAACCCCAATCTACAATAACTTGACAAAACCAAAACTCTACAAGAGACGTGATCAAATTGATTATTTACTACTAACAAGAAATAGTAAGGTACAAATTGAAATCATCCAAGATAAAAAATCAAATAAAAATAAAATTAAATACTGTAACGTAGTGATTTTGTTTTAGAAAACTTAAAAAAAAGTAGGTTGTCTTGTCATATGCTAGCTGGTACTCTGCGCGACTTCGTTCGCATCGTTTATCTTAATTACAATTGATTCCTGTTTCATTTCCCATCGTTAAAGATTCCCATTGTTACCATGGAAACTTTTAATTAAATCATTATTCCATAATTTTTAACATTGATAATTTCAAAGTCCAGTGGGGCGAACCCCTTAAGACCTAGGACTTTGATTAGTGGCTGTAAATCATCCTAAGGTTAACCTCAATGACCATGCAAAGTTTCATTGCAATTGGATGAGTGATATAGGAGCGTTTAAAGGATAAACAGTTAAAACACATTGATTTTTATATCGAGAGATAAAAAATTATTTATATATATAAAGTATATACCGTAACGTTGCATCAAATTTTAGCAGTGATTAAACTGTTTGCAGTCTCACTGGTTTATTTAATAATAACGATATCAACGAGTAAAATAATTCGCCTTAAATAACTAATATTAAATATTTTAAGTCTACAATCGCTAGTTTAGCTGCACTGTAAAAATAACGAGATACTTCACTTTAACCACTGAGGTTGATCCACGTTATCATGACAGTCCAGTTGTATTTACGTAATCGTTATTCCCTTCATCAATACCATTTGTTTACATTTTCAGATTATAAATCACATTTCATATCAAGCATTATGCATAATTAAGTTTGTTTATGTTAACTAAGAGTCTGCAATCATCTGTAGAAAAACTCTTCATAATTTTGTTAATTTTAATGTAACTTATTCTAACCGAATAAACCCACAAATCATTATTTTCAAGCTTGTGGGGTTTCAAACAAAGTGTAGGAAATCTTTTTACGTACGAAGAAAATGTGCAAGACTTTACTGTGGGACGCTTTACTAATAATAGTTAGACATGCATATAGCACCCCACTAAATACTTCCCCAACACTTTACTTGGGTACTTGGGAAAATGGGTCTCACATGGCGTTGGGGAAGGCTTGCTTAGGTTCATACCCACAGGGTTCAAACCCTTTCCGTCCGTTAAGAGAATTACAGAAACATCTAGGACGGTCTAGGTCCGTCTTTTTATAGGAGATGATGTCGTGGACGAGCTGAAATACGCAGTCAAAGATGTCCTCGTCTCCAGCATCAGTGCAGTCCGTGACTACGTATAGCATTCCAAGCTGACGTATGGCTACGGGTGAGGTATTTTGCAACAAGGCGCTGAATACGTATAGAGTCCGGAGTCCATGAGACTTTTAGTGTCATTTCTCTACCATTGACACCATTTTTAGGAGCGCTTTGCGTTTTCCGCCTTACTAGGATGTAAAAGGATATGATTTGATTTACCAATTCCGCCTAATATCTAATAGGTAAGATTTCGCTCTGCTTCTAAGATATTCGATACACCTTATAACACAATACATAACAATAATAGCAGTATACGTGTGTCAATTAGTGTATTTTCTTATATTGAATCGCATATATTTTTATCAAATCATCATTATTAGCGAATTTCCCCTATAGGGAAGAAGCTATTACCGTAGGTCTCATGGTAAGACTTAAGCCCGAGACCATGATAACTTTTCATTTTGAGATCCCCAGATGCCAAAAACACCATTCGTTCAAATTGTTATATATGTGTATATATATATATATATATATATATATATATATATATATATATATATATATATATGTGTCCGTAAGCACGATAACTCTCGTAAAAAAGGTCCGATCTTAATTAAATTTGGTACAAATATGTAAAGTACCATTTATTTGAACGAGTTCGAAAACCAGATGAATCGCACCATCCGAAGGGGGTTTTTGGGGGGTTTTGTACCCCAAAAATGTGTTTTTTGGGGTTTTCACAGGTAATTTAAATTTAAATCAACAAAACACACACACACATAAAAACACACATTTAAATAATTTTATTTTATTTAGGTTGAGCTCAAAAAAACAAACAATTTGGTATTTTTATCATTGCTCTACGTCAATTGGTTACCGAGATATTGAAAGTGCTAAACACAGTACGTTGTCTAATGTTATTCTTATGGAGAAAAAGAAAAATTGTATATCTCGCTTATTTATGAACATAAACTGACGAAATTTGGTATATGGCTTCATATGGTTGTGGTTTATTGTTGTTTGCACAAAAAAAACTATTTTTCGCCTATGGTTCCTGTAGCAGCAAACCTAGGTACTCGGTCCCCATGTTATTCTTATGGAAAATACTTAAAATGTTATATATCGCTTATTTATGAATGTATATGGATGAAACTTGGTATGTGACTCACATACATGAGATCTATTGGTATTTGCATAAAAACCCATTATTTTGTGTGCCTTGTTGCAGCAAACCTGCGTACTCATCCCCAATGTTATTCTTATGGAGATTAATTAATATTTTAAATATCGCTTGTCTGTGAATACATTTCTTACGAATCCTGTGAAGTGTTTTAATGTGTTATGTTATATGTTCATTCGAAATTCGCTGAGTATGCAGGTTTGCTGCGACTGGGGTATTAAGGACATTTCATTGTTTCCCTCGATTTTCAGCTTTTAAGGTTGGTACAAGCGTCACTGATATTTCTCTAAATGTTTATTTATTATTGTACATTCACTCAATTTAATGAACGTCATCTCTACATATAAAAATCAATCTTTGTTTGTCTGTTTGTTTATCCTTCATTCATCCGATCGCGATGAAACTTCGCATGATAATTCTAGTTAACCCTAGGAAGGTTCATAGCCACTAATCAATGTCCTAGCACTATAGTGCTTCGCCCTACTGGTCTTTGAAATGATCAATGTTATCATTATTAGAGTAATGACTTTGTTCAAGACTCCATGGTAACAATATTTTTAATTGGGAAAATAAATGGGAATCAACGATAGTCAAGACGTAAACGATAATGTGCCGGGACAAGCTAGTTTTAAAATACAAATTATTTAGGTTTATTTTTCTCTCCAACTGTTTGCTGTGTGTTTGTGTCTTGTCTGATGAGTGTTGAAAGCTACTTATGTCAAAGGTTGTGTGGACACATACGAATGTATTTGTATTAAAACGCGTTATTTAAAATAAACCACAAAAAATGATTTCATTGATTAGAGAATTAATTACAACGTTTTTATAGTGATTTTTCAAACGTTTTATTTACATGTGCAAATTAAATAAAACGCAAAATATTTATCAAGCTTGTAATGTATAGTTTACAAGCAATTTGGTGTAAA
This sequence comes from Allygus modestus, assembly GCA_963675035.1. NCBI lineage: Eukaryota > Metazoa > Arthropoda > Insecta > Hemiptera > Cicadellidae > Allygus > Allygus modestus. The sequence continues at coordinate 476,873,316 of OY776112.1, read as the reverse complement.
GAACTTTTTTCCAAACTAATACATTCCTAATTGTTTTTAATAAGACTAAATTTATGATAATTACCTTGGATGAGAGCCTGTAACCATCTTATTTGCTCTACAAAGTTCAGAATATAGAGTGCAAACAATCTGGTACCAGGTAGCCATACGGTGACTGCAGATCAATATCCTTGTGTATAACCTATGGCTTATTTTCCCTTTATCCTTTGTTTTGATGAAATACGTAAGTAAAAACATAATTCAAAATATTATTTTTATAACAGTATAGCCGGAAAATAACACAGTGAAAATTAGTAAATATATACCGCTTGTACAACTTATTTGTTAGATTTAATGTAAAAGAACATTATTTTGTCATGATTTGTTTGTGGAAACCCGTTTTTTGTTTGGGAACGTTAGTTGTACAAACAAATCGAATGTTTTTTTTTCAACAATATTTTATTAGTGAATTTCCTTTGGAAAGTGAACTATTAGCATGACCTGCACGGTGAAACTTAAGCCCGGGACCACCATAGAAGTTCACAACGTGACCCCCTGAACACGTTTTGGGGGGTCGTTCAAAATTTATATATATATATATATATATATATATATATATATATATATATAGACATATATATATATATATGTGTATGCACTCTAGCGGTTGCATTTTTTGTCCGATTTACTTCAAATTTGGTAGGGACGTTCCTTTCTATAACTTGTTGGACAAGTTCGTTGGGCAAAACAATCGGAAAACTCTAATCCCATTTTTTGGGGATTAATCTTTCAAATTTCGAGTTTTTGGGCCCGAAAAGGGTCAGAAAAGCCCCAGATGTAAAATTAATGCATGTTAAAAGATGGGAATTAGAAAGGCAAAAGTTTTAAGCCCCCTCCCGTCATTCTAGCATAAATATTTACCGAGTTATTAAAGAAAATGTGTATCAGGTAAACACAGTACGTTGTCTTATGGGGGTTTTACACTAGAAAAGCCTGTTATTCCTTTGTTAGAGTACTTTTATTATCCCCAGCAACCTCACGCCTACTTTCAATCCTGTCTGGACCTTCTCCTAACCTTATAATGCGTAAAATTGAATTCCCAGCTTTGCAAGTAAATTAAACCAGGAGTATCAGAACAGCCAAAAAAACAATGTTTTCAGATTTCAATAAAAATTGAACAAATGGATGTTTTTACACTGATTTTGAGTTTTACAAGTTTTTATGTGGAAATTCACTTCCCTCACGTCAGCGTGCTGCGTGCGAACTCGTTTTCTCATTCAAGACGTCCTTAGTTATAGAACAAAACTCTCCAAATACGTAGACATCGGTAATACAAAACAGAGTAAACCAAAACTTTCCAAAGAAGAACTGTCAAACTTGTGAATCTCCGCAGCTTATTGATATTGCCAAAAAGACTTTGCTTATGTACTTTTGCTACTCAATAGAAGATACGATATTGCTCTTTAACAAACTGGCGAATGTTTTAGTAAAGTTTCATCGTCCAGTTTAAAAAAGTGATCTATACAAAGCAAGTTCAAATGCATGGACTAAGATCGCTTAAAAATGTCTAAAAACCCTTTATATTTATGATTATTTAAAATAATTTTGGAGAGATCTTTTCCAGACAGACTTCTTATGAGACTTAATTACCTAATAAATAGGGATAATTTGTTATAAATACGTCCTTTTTGATTGTTTTATTCATTCCTTTACATATAAGTGGACTACTCTTAATCATGTTTTCCTTTCAATAATATTTTGAATGAGAAAATACAAGTATAATCTTCTTAATTTAATAGCATATATAATTATAAAGGCTTAAAATAAGTGTAATGGTTAATTTATACTATGAGTATAAACTATATTGATGTAAAGATGTAATTATTTGAATTCTACTTTTAAAAATATTGTATTTTCCTTGAAGGTCCACAAAAAATGTTATAAATAAAAATTATGAATTTTATAGGAGGAAAATTGTAATTTACGTTATATATTTAATCAACAATACTTTTTTTATATTTTCGAATATTTAATAAAGACCAACTAATTTAGGCAACAGGTTGGAGGATCCTAAATTATGCAATAATCAATTGATGTCATTTTTATGTTTGAACTATTTTTATATTATTCAAACAATAAGTTTAAAATATTAGTTTGTAAATATTATTTTTTAAGGATAAAAACGTATTTTAACTTTGGAGTGTGACCAAAATCCTTTAAACCGTTTTTCAGATCGAATTGTTTCGTTATTTATGTTCTGCGTGTAACATCTTCTATTGTTCCTAACATAAAACATGTTAGGAACATGAATCTTTTTATACCTAAATCACCATAACGAGATACTAACGGAATATTTCTGCTTCGAATAGTCTTACAATACTATTTCTATAAAGTTAAACAAAAAAAATTGACTTGCTATGGCTTCGCAACTCCAATCGGTTTTGCATTAGCTTGATATGAAAGCTAAGTGTTAGTTACTATATGGTAATAATTAATTAAAATGCAACAAATGAAATGGTATCTGTTATTATTGAATAGTAATAATATTGATGGTATTAAGAGATTAGTTAAACAAAAATGTATATGCAATTTCTGAATTTGTATTTATAAATTTCTATCATACTATTAAAAACTTAATATAAAACTAGATAAAATTCATGTCCACACAAGAAATTACTATTAATAACATTCAACTCCTACATTCCTTTATATATTGGTTATTATGTTAATTGGACTGGAAAATAATAGCGTCTCTTTGAAAACCACAAAGAACACTTTAATGTTTGCGTCAAATGATCAAAGAGCAATTTTAATAGAATTCCCAAGATGAGGATTGTTTCAAAGGGAATAGTTGTCTCGGGTTCTGGTTGTTTGCGGGTGAAGGGAATATTTTAATATGTATGACAAATTAAAGAAGCGGTTGGATTTAAATTTAATGTTAATAACCATTTTCATTTTGTAATCGCTTTGATTGTTTTGTATTTTGTTTGGGATCTAAGTCATTGCATAGAACATAATTTAATAAAATATTTTATATGGTAGTATTATTGGACAGCACTACAGGAATAGACAGCGAGATGGGTAGCTCAGAGACAGAGCGGTGTCCTCGCAAGTCAAACGTGGTCACGCGTGGTCACTACGTTTAGATCTCCTGGCCTCGCAAGTCAAACGTGGTCACGCGTGGTCACTACGTTTAGATCTCCTGGCCTCGCAAGTCAAACGTGGTCACTACGTTTAGATCTCCTGGCCTCGCAAGTCAAACGAGGTCACGCGTGGTCACTACGTTTAGATCTCCTGGCCTCGCAAGTCAAACGTGGTCACGCGTGGTCACTACGTTTAGATCTCCTGGCCTCGCAAGTCAAACGTGGTCACGCGTGGTCACTACGTTTAGATCTCTTGGCCTCGCAAGTCAAACGTGGTCACGCGTGGTCACTACGTTTAGATCTCCTGGCCTCGCAAGTCAAACGTGGTCACGCGTGGTCACTACGTTTAGATCTCCTGGCCTCGCAAGTCAAACGTGGTCACGCGTGGTCACTACGTTTAGATCTCCTGACCTCGCAAGTCAAACGTGATCACGCGTGGTCACTACGTTTAGATCTCCTGGCCTCGCAAGTCAAACGTGGTCACGCGTGGTCACTACGTTTAGATCTCTTGGCCTCGCAAGTCAAACGTGGTCACGCTTGGTCACTACGTTTAGTTCTCCTGGCCTCGCAAGTCAAACGTGGTCACGCGTGGTCACTACGTTTAGATCTCCTGGCCTCGCAAGTCAAACGTGGTCACGCGTGGTCACTACGTTTAGATCTCCTGGCCTCGCAAGTCAAACGTGGTCACGCGTGGTCACTACGTTTAGATCTCCTGGCCTCGCAAGTCAAACGTGGTCACGCGTGGTCACTACGTTTAGATCTCCTGGCCTCGCAAGTCAAACGTGGTCACGCGTGGTCACTACGTTTAGATCTCCTGGCCTCGCAAGTCAAACGTGATCACGCGTGGTCACTACGTTTAGATCTCCTGGCCTCGCAAGTCAAACGTGGTCACGCGTGGTCACTACGTTTAGATCTCCTGGCCTCGCAAGTCAAACGTGGTCACGCGTGGTCACTACGTTTAGATCTCCTGGCCTCGCAAGTCAAACGTGGTCACGCTTGGTCACTACGTTTAGATCTCCTGGCCTCGCAAGTCAAACGTGGTCACGCGTGGTCACTACGTTTAGATCTCCTGGCCTCGCAAGTCAAACGTGGTCACGCGTGGTCACTACGTTTAGATCTCCTGGCCTCGCAAGTCAAACGTGGTCACGCTTGGTCACTACGTTTAGATCTCCTGGCCTCGCAAGTCAAACGTGGTCACGCGTGGTCACTACGTTTAGATCTCCTGGCCTCGCAAGTCAAACGTGGTCACGCGTGGTCACTACGTTTAGATCTCCTGGCCTCGCAAGTCAAACGTGGTCACGCGTGGTCACTACGTTTAGATCTCCTGGCCTCGCAAGTCAAACGTGGTCACGCGTGGTCACTACGTTTAGATCTCCTGGCCTCGCAAGTCAAACGTGGTCACACGTGGTCACTACGTTTAGATCTCCTGGCCTCGCAAGTCAAACGTGGTCACGCGTGGTCACTACGTTTAGATCTCCTGGCCTCGCAAGTCAAACGTGGTCACGCGTGGTCACTACGTTTAGATCTCCTGGCCTCGCAAGTCAAACGTGGTCACGCGTGGTCACTACGTTTAGATCTCCTGGCCTCGCAAGTCAAACGTGGTCACGCGTGGTCACTACGTTTAGATCTCCTGGCCTCGCAAGTAAGCCTGGTCAAGCGTGGTCACTACGTTTAGATCTCCACACACGGGAAGTTGAGGTAAAAATACATAAAAAGGAATACGCGATGCTGAAAAATATAAGATTACTGTGTTTGACATCACCATCCGTTTTGCATATACCAAGACCAGACAAGGGGGCGAAGTTTGTTATGTTCCTTTCTTCTAAATTTCCCAAATGTGGCTACATACATAAAATAGAATCTCCATTTCCCAAAAACCTACTAGTCACACAATCTCACTTAAGACAACGACACACGTGCTAAATAACTCGGACTCACAATTTTTAAAATAAACTCTAAATATACCTGTTTGTAAATGTCTTTATAAAATTAATAAGTTTGTTTTAAACAAGTACTTTATCTCCGTCAATAGTCCAATGACGAAGATGAATATTTAGTCTGAGCATTTTACGTTGCAACTAAAAATGTCAGCGAAAAGATTCATCTTTTTCATTGTGATATTGATGAAGGTAAGTACTTAATTAGCCGTGGTTATATAGGTCCATGGGTTACTAGAATGGAGCTTAATTCCCAAGTTAGCATAAAAACCCATACAAGTTACCTTTTTAATAAAGAAGAATTATGCGGAAGCGGATATCGTATTATTTAGGAAAATAAACTACTTTTATCGAATTAAACCTGTATCATTTTACAGAGTATTTAAAAAATAGCAAAATATCACAATAATGGCAAAGACTTGTTTGTGTCTGATCAACTGAGACGATGCCAGATAAGAGATCTCACATCAGGTGTTCATGTTGGAGCAGTGTGGAACACATTTTCATCGCAGAGTTACAGTTTGTTTTATCACAGTACCGTCTAAATGACTATGTGAGGCTCGTCTACATTCTGTTTTTTGTATATCTTTTAAACTAAATTGTTTACGTTTATAAGTCCTTATGAGTATTTGTTTCTGATAATGTAACTATCCTTGGTTTATCCCGCTTTTCAGATCAGATTATACAATAAAATATGTAAAACAAGTAATGATGTTGTGGGTACTTAAAGTTTATGACTTGTCGTTAAAAAACTAGCAACCAATTATTTTATCTAATATTAACTAGGGAAATTTAAAAAAATGCTGTGTATCGTTACATTATTATTTTACATGTGTTAATAACTTAGGTTGAAAAATCATACAAATATAAGTGTCAGGTATGTTTTTGGTTGGGAACATGCTGTTTATATGTAAAGGTGTATATATGCCAAAATACTATATATATGCCCATGACATGTACATTTGTACTACTTCATTAGTAAAGTTAGACAAGGGGACCTGATGTTCGAATCCAAGCTAGTTGATGCCAAACGACGCTACATCATTCTAATATCCAAAAGTGTTATTATTTTTTTGTTTATGACCTTGGGTCCAATATCTCCCAATATGCTTAGCAGAATGCTTCGATCAAATTCCACGTTGTGTTTTGTGATCACAATCTTAACTTCGACGAAATGCCTAACTCCTATTAACTGTTTTGCGATTCCAGTTTTTTATTATTTATATTTGACTTGTAACATATTTCATTGATACTAACCGGTTTTACTATATGGAACATGACTCTTTTTACATCTCAATCACAATACCGAATGCTAACGGAATAGTTGTGCTTTATAACACTCTTCGAATATTATTGGCATAAATATAAATATGTATAAGTGTAAATAGTTATTTCTACTCGTATTAGGTGTTACAATAGTTTAAAAGAAAGCCAAGTATTAATAATTAAGATTCTACAAATCTTATAACAACGAATAGTAATTTTATCACATAGATTAATAGGTACATAGTTCAATGGTCAGATAAACAGATCCAACGTGAATATATTACTTCATTTTGTTAAATCAGCTAAAAGTTCCACAAAAATTTATCCCATAATTTCTTCTATAGCATTTTAAAATTTGTATGGATGTTTATATATCAAGATAACCGGTATCGTGCAATTAACAATTTACTATTATCTTAAAGGCACATTCTTTCAAAGCCACATTATTAACAAAAGCCACCTCGATGTTAAATATAAAATATTTTGTAAATCAGTTATGAATGTAAGTAAAAAGGATCACTTCAATAAAATGTTCACGATGTGGATATTTTTAAGGTGCAAACAATTTACGAAGGCTGATTTTAATTCAAAAAAGTTTATTAACAGAAAGGAAATAATTAAAATGATGACGGAACAAGTCTGCTTAAACTTCTGGAGAGCTCCCCGACTTGGAAGACCTTTTTGTCTCAGTCCTCTGCTAAGTGTTTGTTCGCAGTAAATTTAATTATACTTTAACCTGAGTAGGTTTCTTTGATAAAACCAATTACCTCTCCGATTCTTTTTCGTAGCTTCCTAACTGCGTCATATTATGCATCTACATTCATTTACTATAGGCTTTTTGACACTCACACAAACCGATACTATGTTTAAATATTTAAATATATGACTACAAGTATGGGTTTGAAATTGAACCTATATATTTTCACACATGGATATTGTAAACTTTTTCTTTTTTGTTTTAATAATCTTTTCTATTTTATCTTAAAATGCTACCTCATAAAAATATAAAATATATAGCCCATTATTGTATTTACATTTTTTATTACATACTACTACTACTACTGAAATACTTATTCACAGAAAAGTAGTAGTGTTATTTTTAGCAATATATGTATTAAACTGAAATATTAAATGTTAATATTATTTTAAACCTCGTTTGATTAGAATAAAAATAATACAAACTAAGTATGTATTTGTTCAGCAATTAGTAAAAGATACTCATAGAAATATTATAATAGGCAATATACTTTTTCACTACACTACTATGAGTTCAACTGTTTTCGTTATGTGTTTACAACCTGCGAAACATCATATTTTCAACAGCTGTCTATTGTTTACTACCGAAAGTAACATTGTTTCCAACCGGAAATTGTCCATTGTCAACAACTTAATAACCTAAACACATTCTTGCTATCGTTTCACCAACTTGACTGAGCAAGCACAAGTAAACAAGAGGTCAATAAATATTTCAAGATTGATGATATTTTTGACGAAAGTAATGAGGAAAGTGATCATCAAACAAACAACAATATTTTGAATGTAATGAATAAAATTCCTAATAAAGGAATATCTATTTCTAATAACAAAAACTGTACAATTAATGTGAATTTTCAATTAAAATAGTAGACCTGGTTTTAAAACATGTTTCTAATTTAATAAACAGTTAACATTCCAACAATGAGTTTTTATTCCGTAGTGCAGTGAAAAGTATCGTTCAAAACACGAGCGAAAGTGTTTTGCATATTCTCGACCATATTTGAAGTGCTCGATAAATCTCGCACTTCAAACATATGGTCTCGAACATGCAAAACCCCACTTTCCACTCTTGTTATGAAATATACCGTAAATATATATAGTATGCTTTTATTTTTCGTTAACAATTTTTATTTATGGCCCTACTTTATTTCGCTTGTGGTTATTTAGTACGTGTTTAGTTGGAGACAAAGCGAAGTTAAGTTCAGACAGTAAATCGGTTTGCTGTGTTGTAATATCAACTGGTTATGCAATTGTAGAGCTTCGTGTGTTATTTATCTACCTTTTATATTATATAGACACAGCTTTATAAATAATTGAGTGATTTAGTTATGAAATTGAATATCTTTACGACGTTAACGTATGTGTTGATAGTATCCGCTACCACCTAAAAAGTGAAATCTTTTCGTCATATTATACTTTTATTCATTGTTTCTAGAAGTTTTATTATAATTCACTACCGCTTGAACTCATTCTTGGAAAGCTGATGTTTGTTTTGAAAACATACTAGTCGACAATTAACCTAATCATCTTCTTTATTAGTGAATTTCCTTTGGAAAGTGAACTATTAGCATGACTCGCACGGTGAAACTTAAGCCCGGGACCACCATAGAAGTTCCTAACGTGACCCCCTGAACACGTTTTGGGGGGTCGTTCAAAATTGTATGTATATATATATATATACATACATACATATATATATATATATATGTGTGTATGCACTCTAGCGGTCGCATTTTTGTCCGATTTACTTCAAATTTGGTAGGGACGTTCCTTTCTATAATCTGTTGGACAAGTTTGTTGGGCAAAACAATCGGAAAACTCTAAACCCATTTTTTGGAGATTAATCTTTCAAATTTCGAGTTTTTGGGCCCAAAAAGGGACAGAGAAGCCCCTGATGTAAAATAAATGGATGTAAAAAGATGGGAATTAGATAGGCAAAAGTTTTAAGCCCTCTCTCGTCATTCTAGCATAAATATTTACCGAGTTATTAAAGAAAATGTGTTTCGACTAAACACAGTACGTTGTCTTATGGTGGTTTTACACTAGAAAAGCCTGCTACTCCTTTGTTAGAGTACTTTTATCATCCCCAGCAACCTCACGCCTACTTTCAAGCCTGACTGGACCTTCTCCTAACATTATAATGCACAAAATTGTATTCCCAGCTTTGCAGGTAAATGAAACCAGGAGCATCAGAACAGCCAAAAAATCAATGTTTTCAGATTTCAATAAACATTGGAATAGAAGTATGTTTTTACACTAATTTTAAGTTTTAAAAGTTTTTATGTGGAAATTCACTTCCCGCACGTCAGCGTGCTGCGTGCGAACTCGTCTTTTTTTTATTTTGTCCAATATGTGAAATCATCTTTTTCCATGTGTAGAGTAGTTTTCTTGAAATTTATAATTCAGGATATTGGAACATGACTTTGCTTTATTAATTATTAGTAGAAGTTTTTTAATAAGCAATGCTATATACCAAATTTTATTTATAATTAGATATGGTTTTAAGTATGTTAATTTTATAAATGATGTAGTGAATATTGAGAAAATATTTTTCTTATTTTTACAGCTGTAAAAATGGTGAGGGGTTAGAAAATTTATAAAACCTGTATCATCTAAATTTAGCCAAGAAAAAAATATAATCACCATTATGTGCAAATTATTTGTGGTAGTTTAAAATATTTAACGTAAATCACGTAAGGCTTTAAACATAAATACGCAAATAATAACTTTAGATCATTAAGATGAAAGGAAACTCACCATTGCACAGCAGAAGGTTAATAAGGTTACTTATATTAATTCCTTTCATTTACAGGAGAAACTTGTATACTGACAACGGATTATTTTTTAATAACTTACAAACTGTATTCACCTAATTGTAATTGTGGAACTTTAGTTTTTATACATTAATTTTATAATAATTGGTTTGTCTCTCTGATTTTGTGTGTTGTGGGATGTTAAGTATTGATTTATATTTTTAATTAAATTATTTCTTTAGTAGTTTACATTGAATAATAGCTTAAATGTTAACAAATATGTAATTGACTTAAATTATATGTTTTTCTTTCATTTTAAAGCCAAATATACTTTTATTAAATGAACGTATCGTAATATTGAATTTTAGTCACATGTACGCCGTACTACAAAGAAGGTGGTATAATAAAAGCAGATATTAAGGTTTATATTCATAGAATAAATTTCTATTCAACAAAATAAAAATCGCTTTCTTCATTAATTTGGTTAAATTGTTGAACTCAAAAATATACATAACATAAGTAAATACATAGAAATTGAGAGTTAAACATGTAATATCAAGGGAAATAAATTACATTTTGCCTTTGTTGTTGAATATCTGCCTTTGGATGCCTTTTCAGCTTGTATGATTTTGCATGACGACGTATTAAACAAAACTGTAATTGTAATATTGGAATTACAAGTTTTTTAATAATTCATTAATTGTACTTTTCCATTTACACAGGTGTTTTAAAGGATTTCCCAGTTTGTTTTAGCGAATTTCCCCTATAGGGAAGAAGCTATTACCGTAGTCGGCATGGTAAGACCTAGGCCCGGGACCATGATAACTTTTCGTTTTGAGGTCCCCAGACCCCAAAAACACCATTCGTTCGAAACTGTATATATGTGTCCGTGAGCACGATAACTCTCGTAAAAATTATTCGATTTTGATGAAATTTGGTATAAACGTGTAAAGCAACATTTATGACTTTAAGTTCGAAAACCAGCCAGATCGCTCTATCCGAAGGGGTATTTTTGGGGGGTTTTGTACCCCAAAAATGGGGTTTTTGAATTTTTTATATATAATTTTGGAAATAGTCAAATTTTATTTTTACCATTGGATTCAGCTTAAAAAAACACACAATTTGGTATTTTGATCATTTCTCTACGTCAATTGGTTACCGAGATATTTAAAGTGCTAAACACAGTACGTTGTCTAATGTTATTCTTATGGAGAAAAATACAAATTTTATATCTCGCTTATTTATGAACCTATGCTGACGAAACTTGGTATACGGCTTCATCTGGTTGTGGACCATTGATATTTGCTCAAAAAGACACTTTTTTACCCAAGGCTCCCATAGCAGCAAACCTGCGTACTCAGCCCCATGTTATTCTTATGGAGAATAAGTAACGTGTTATCTGCCTTCATTATGAAAATAAATTAATGAAATTTGGTATGTGGCTTTACCTACATGAGTTATATTGATATTTGTATAAAACCCCATTTTTTGTGTTCCTTGCTTCAGCAAACCTGCATACTCAGCTGCCATGTTATTCTTATGGAGAATAATTAAAATGTCATAAATCGTTTATTTATGAATGTATATTGATGAAACTTGGTATGTGGCTTTATGTGGTATTAAGATACATATATATGCATTGGAAATTCGCTGAGTACGCAGGTTTGCTGCTACGGGGGTATTTCATCTCTTTATAATTGTAAATCCAAGTTAAAATACGGTTAATTAGAAAACTAAAAAACTGCTAATCCATAATTTGTATCTCATCCCAAGCTTTTTGTTAAACTTGTTTTGTTTTCAGTCGCAGTTCTTATTTTTAATCATTAAATATGCAAACTATATACAATGGGATAAATATTTATTATATTTCCACTTTATATATTATAATATAAATAAATTATTAATCACCGTACTTAGAACTGATTAATATAATTTTATTATAAACACGAACAATATATTTAATCCAAAACTTGTGGAAGATATAATAGTAATACGATTGTTTAATTCCCACTGTAGTTTTCTTAACATCATAATTATTTAAAGTTCAATTAGCTATTCAAGTATTCAACTAGGAAGTCTAAAAGCAGTAATCGATTGAGACTAAGAACGACTTTTAAGTAATTATTATGAAAAATCCCGACAGAAATCGTTAGCATTAAAGTGCTCTGAGATTGGTAGATACTCCATTGATCCGTTTAAATCTACCTGGAGGCTTAAAAAGTTCAGTTGATCTTTGCTGGGACTTGATTGTTTGAGTTCTTTGCTTAATCTTACTTCATCAGCTCGACTGCTGGCTTTGTCTTAAACTGAGCACCATCATAACTGCGCCGTGTAAAAAATAAAGGTAATACAATAAACTGTTTACCTCTCAATACCCTGTTGGGTTGCACTAGGCTATGTTTCGTGGCAAGAACCACATCTTCAGGCAACATCTTGAAGTAGATTTGTCCCATAAATTTAAAATTGAAACACGTACACATAAAGAGTGCATTAACAGACACCACAATTTAAAATAAGACCGGGCATATTTTGTAACTGTATACCCCCGTCACGGTGCGCAGCCTAGCGCAACACAACAGGGATACAGCAATTAACATACAACAGGGTAAAAAGTTGATTTTATTATTGATTTAAACATCAATATCCAGCAGTACGAAAATTAATTTAAAGATAAGTAGTTTGTAAAATCTAGTTTACAATTTTAAATGAAATGTTATATTTAAAATTCGTAGTTCTTGTGCAAGTGTTCTTCGTCTGATAAATCTTGAACATATTAGTAAAAGCTATAAACATTCAGGCATCACGCAATCTTTAATGATATCTTAATGCAATTTTATATTATAGAACGCCTAGATTGAGCCACATGGAAATATTAAAATTATTAATGAGTGTTTATAATACAATAATCTCTTAATCAATTTCTTAATATTTATAAAGAACTTTTAGCCTTAAATACAAGTATTAATTTTAATTAAATGTTTACCATTTAAAAATGTTTGATCAAATTATAAAAATCTCATATCAAATCGTATCATTCAAAATGTTATTGGGCGTTTCGGTAGCCCACCGATCACCGTCTAGAACTTGGGTCAAAAGGTCACGGGTTCAATTCTCGCCGCGCCCACATGACTTTGAGAGGTTTATACTGATTTCCTCTAACAACGTTAATAGCTGTAGCCAAGAACACAGCACAAAAGAGGTAACCCACCATGATCGACAGAATTCCAATAACATCATTAGATTATCCCAATCATTTATCACTACCGATCATTTGTTTCTGTCTCACAGTGACTTGGCCATCCTGTGAAATTAGCAGCTCGAATGAACTAAGAGAGCTCCCGCACCGCAAATAAACCATATTAGAAAATTATGAGTGGTCCACTATCTGCTAATATATAATAAAACATGCTATTTGAAACTTATTTGAGTAATGTGGAAATAGGACTTCTGGGCCAAGTTATTGACAGCTTCTGGTCACGTGACCGGATGTGCTGCGTGAATATATACGTCATCTGAGGCTGAGCCAGTGACGTAGGCGGTTTTGTGACGAAATGAGGGAAAGATTAAAGTTCAAGGTCACGTAGAGGGTATTTTGAACAATTACTACCTCGCACGCATAAAATTCGAATCGTGTTTCGATAGTTTTTTTTTAGCAAATTATGAGCGGTCCACTATCTGCTAATATAAAACATGCTATTTGAATCTTATTTGAGTTGAACTACACCAATTCGACAAACTTCTTCTCTTGTTAAATGTTATGTATATCCTGGTTATCGTAGTGATGTTGCATTATGTTCTTTATAAATGTTTCTCCCTAATTAGTCCCTCTTTTGATTTAATCAAAAACAAATTAACACACCACTTATTATGTTCACAATTTCTTTTGTGTTAGCTCAGAATTGATCTGACGAACCTCAGACAACTAGGTGAGCTCTCTAACCACTGCGCCACCCAGCAGACTTATTGTGAATGCTATAACAATTGAACGAAACGTGTATTTACAAAAGATTCTATTTTTTACCACGTCGTCAATTTTAAGGGATAATATTAGAACAAAAGTCTTGCATAAAGTTATAATGTGTGCTTTAATTTGGGTGTGCTCCATTATAAGACGGTAATTTATGTGACCGGTCAAAATAGTTTGCCTTGTCCCTTTTACGTACATTTACCGTCGAGTAAGTCAGTATAGTTGATTTTGTATTTTGAAGAGTTGTAAAACCTTTTTTTATTAAATACCGTATTCATAACAATACGTACCATCTATATTATTAAAAACATTTCTTGAGTTATGTTTGGTGATTTTCGACCTCTAAAGCTATCATTTTATAAACATATTTGGTATCAGCCGAAAACTCTTACCCACTAGGCTTTTAAGAATGTTAGTTTTATGGGACTTTCACAATATTATCTTAATGTTGTGCCTTTTGAGGTTTTGAAAAACATTAAACTTCAGAGGTCCACCTCATTGGCTCTTAAAATTACAATGTTAATCTTATGGACTTATATTTTTTCAGTACATTGTAATGTAAACAGTTAAAAATATCTGACTCTGTGCCTGGGAGATTCTCGTGTGGAGAATGAGACACCTGCTAGTTTTAATAAAAACTATAGATCGCCTAGAGGTCGAAATTCAACCAAAAATAATGCTTCGTAAACCCAAAGCGGCGCGTTCGAATAATGGCTGTTTGCGTGATTTTTTTCCACCATCCAGCAGCTAAAAGTCTAAGTTAATGCCTTTGGACCAGTGTACTTATGCTGAACTTCACGAATAACCTCGCTTTCTCTTTCTTCCTCCCCGTCCACCACCCTCTCACCATCATACGCAGGTTTAATTTTTTTATGTGGAGAAGCGTGTTACCATTCCAGTGTCTTACAGTAGTATTTTTGTTTCATTAGTCCTGAAACATCTGTTCTTGATGTTGTGCTAGCATTTTTTATTATATCAGCTGTGCAAATACGCAATTCAATTGATTACTGTTCTTCCATAAGATTAACATTGATACTTTTAAATCCTGTGGGATGTATCCCTGAGAGCCAATGTAAAATATAATGGGTTTCTGCTCATCTACAGGACAATAACTTTCTAACGGTATTCGTGAATTTCCCCTACAATACACACCAGCTGAGAAAATATTAGTATAAATATGTTGTTGTTACTTTGATTGCTTTCTATTTAGTGCTGCTGGCAGTATTGAAAAGACAATCAATATGAGATTATCCTTTTTCCTACCTGGACGAGGTTTTATGCAAACATAAATAAATATAACTATTTATACTATGTAATACTTTATTTTCTTAAATAATAAAGTATTTTGTAAGTAACAAAGATTTCGTTCTGATGAAATGAGTAACCAATTTTTATTAAGTGGTATTAAGTGGCAAAGTCAGTGAAGTATTTCAATAATCTCTAAATATATTAAAATTGACAGAATTAAATATAAGATAAAATTTTTAAGTTTTAAAAATCATAACAGACGATATACTAAATAATTTTCTTAAGCGGGGAGAATTCAACTAAAGAAAAGGTTAACTAATGCACCTAATATTTTGAAATAAAGTATAAACAATATGAAACGCATTTTTTTATTTTAATAAATGTGTATACATTTTGTATACAAACCCTTTACTCATTGACAACGTTTTACTTGAGCTTAAAAATTATTCTATTCCCTTTAAAAAAAAACAGCGAACTATTGTAATGAAAACTCATTGCTCCAATAAATTAAGAAGGTAACATTATTTCATTAATGTATTTCTCTATTGGCATTTTATCAGTGAATTTCAAAAGTTAGCATTAATGGTGTGAATTAACTGGGTTAGTATTCAGCTTAACTACTTTGAGGATTAAATTATGATTTGGAAATCTTAAGTATTAGGTGTTAAATCGAATTTTAAAACATTACAGAATTAAAAATCCAACAAGCACTATAATAATAAACGTTTGATTTCAATTACAAGGTCGTTTTAAACGTTAATCAAGGGTGTTGGGTGTTAGCTGTTCCTAAACAACACTTTGATAACACCCCTCTATGTAATTAAGATAGCGACCTGTTGAAAGGGAGTTTTCGTGGAATTCCTAAGATGGGATCGGTTACAAAGATGATGCTTCGTTTAACGTGCGTGATATGACAAAAGCACGTATTATATTGTTGTTTTGGTCGTGGTGGTAAATTTATAATCATTGAATTCTATTATATTATTTTAAATTATTTTCATAATCATATGAACGTTATATGGTGAGAAGCTAAGTATAGTCAACCCAGGACCATATCATCGTGTTTCACTTATTGATTTTTTATAAAGATTAATCTGAATCTTATATGTCAAATTGCTTTCAATTTGAGAATATCAGATGGTGGATGTTTTACGCATCTCTTATATAAATTAACGTAGTTGCAGTGGCAATGTGCATCTTTTATTTTTGAAAGAGGTTCATTTTTGAATTTGAAATTTGGAGTTTCATGTATTTATTGTATTTACAGTTTGCTTTTAATGAGAATAGAACCTTTTGTAAATTTCAAGAGCTTAGTAGTAATTGCTCCAAAGTAATTAGTTGTTCAGTTATGAGTCCATATGTAATGTGTAATCAAATTTGTATTACTCCATAACCACCTAAAGTACAAATATGAAACTTTTTATTATTTTATTCTTATTAAAGTGGTGTTTGCGGAAAATAACTTACACAAATATATAGTTTCAAAATATTAGTTGTTAAAAATTTATATATTTAAATGTTATTAAAGTGGTTAAATTCACAAGAAATCAAATACAAATTTATATTGTTTGTTGTCTTTTGTTACTTATCCAGGACATCAAATTAAAAATAACGGGAAAGAGTTATTAAAAATGATGATATATGTCCTGGACTTTTTCAGTATTGACGTTAGACTTTTTGCCGTTGCTCATAGTGCCGATTTGTTATGTTTATCATGTTTATTGAATAAATCGTTGATTAAGTAACAAATAATTTAACCTACTTTTATTTCTTTCATAAAGTTAGTAATTTTGTTTTATTTTAATACGATTTAAATCATCTATCATTTTAGTAGTACAATTACTAGTCGTTATATTTTATTTTTATTTATTAAGGGGCTGGGGTTTAAAAATGCCTCTTTTGCATCAAACCTGGTTCCTCAGTGAATTTCCAATTGCATCTCACTACCAGATGAAGCCACTTACCAAGTTTCATCAAAATACTCGTGTGTTCATAAAAAAGTAAGATATAACATTATCCATATTCTTCCTGGGAATATTACTGGACGACAAAATACTACAGTTCTATTTAAGTTCTATTTAGCACCTTTAATGTCGCGCGTCTCTCAGTGGCCTCGAAGCTTGAAAGGAAGCTGTTCGGGGCGGATAGAAGGAGCGGGTGGGCGTAGGTTAAAACAGGGCGGATGACTGAGGAGTACAGCAATAACTTATTAGCGTAGAACAGAAATATAACCTTAAAATTTTACTTTAAGTGTTGCTTGTCTGTTTAAATTCAAAACACTAATATTATTTTATATTAGTGTTTTGAATTTAGCGTTTTCTATTTAGCGTTTCAAGATTCCTAGCTTCATCAGGTACATACATTTCATCATGTTCTCATGTATTTCTGCATTCAAACAATTCAATCAAACTATTAGTACAACAGTAAAATATATTTTCTATGAGTTCAACATTTGGAGAACATGGAGAAACATTTGAACACTCTTTTTATCCGCAACCATTTAACTCAGGTTAATGACAGTAAACTGCCATAAATCAACAAATTTGGACTATCCTTTCAAAATGTATCGTGTTAACGGACACATAAATACGTATCTAAATGTTTTAATATGTATAAACTACATTATGCTATAGTATTATAATATATTATATTTAAATTATACACTTATGCTAATTTGAAGTAATGTTTTTTTGGGCACCTGGGGTCTTCATTGTTATCAAAGCATCGTTAAGTGCAGAATTCATGTCATCTACAGTAATAGCTTATTCCTTTTATGGTAACTTCGCTAGTAAAATAAAAATTGCATGGAGATAGATTCCCAAAACCTTGTCCATTTGAAGAAAATATGAATAATCCCTTTTCGGTTGTATTTGTAATAGTTACCAAAAAAAAAAATACCTTTACTTATTGTTTCAAGGAAAATAACTATGGCTTGGTGTAGTGAAAAAGTATCTTAAACCATAATTTTGGATGTTTTTTAATGCTACTGAATGGATTTACTGAACACATATGCTGAGGGAATAGATTCAGTATGACAGAGTGTTTAGAAAATTATATTCTGATCATTGCAACAAACATAGCCTCGGCAACAAACATAGCCTCGGCAACAAACATAGCCTCGGCAACAAACATAGCCTCGGCAACAAACATAGCCTCGGCAACAAACATAGCCTCGGCAACAAACATAGCCTCGGCAACAAACATAGCCTCGGCAACAAACATAGCCTCGGCAACAAACATAGCCTCGGCAACAAACATTTCTATAAAGTATAATAATAATAACACTTATTATTACACCTTTATAAAACTACTTTTAAATCAGTAGCAATTAGTACCTTCTTATTATCAGTTCTATTGATAACATTTGTTTAAAGTCAATTTAATAAAACTTTTGTTTATATTAAATGAATGTTTCACACCCGTGTTTGTTTAAAACATTTGGGAGGAAATAAACCTTGGACTTTCTGGAGAAACTTTTCCAATCCCAGCAATTTTCACGTCATAATTTCATTTCTAACAATGTGGTTGTTTTGCCTTGCCTCTTTTAAATTGTCTCGGCAGACAAAAAATAAATGTAGTCTAAGATAAAAACGGTAAAATAAACAATTACAGTTAGATAGAGTGTTACGTATTTCGTGTCAAACATTGACGAATAAAGAGTGGTACGAAGGTGTTTGCATAAAATGACATAATAATCGGAGTGATACTCGAAACACTTTGTTAACTAACGGTTTTCGATCAGCAACAGCTGGAGTTGCTCATTAACACTTTACGAACATTTTACGAAGCATCGAATGACCATCTAAACATCCCATTACTACAAGATACTATTACTACGTGAAGGAGCATTTAATAAGTACATTTGTAAGTTTTTACTTTCTTATTGTTATCCATACAACTTTTTAATTTAAATATCACTATTAAAACAGACTTTTACGTAATAAAGTTATTAAACGTTTTGCCTATATGTAGGTTGAAGTTTTTAGATCATTTAACAGCCAGCTACATACAATTGTTGTAGTGATTAATTTAAAATAACACTGTGTAACTAGACTTGTTGAGCAATAATTGAAGTGATTGGACCTGAATCACATCACCGATATTCTATAATCGCCGGAGGAACTATGAATGGATAGATGACTTGGTTGCCTAATCAGTGATTTTGGTGGTCGGAGGTTGTCACACTGAGTAAACTTAAATCATAGAACTGACATTGCAGAACCACTAACCAACTTATCAACAACATTATTACTATAAATGTTGATGGCGAACTTGGGATTTCAATAAACGTAGTGAAAATCAAAGCTAAAACAAATTCTATTTTTAGACCAGGTTAAATGACGGTGTAAAATATTTAGATAATATCATAAAATGATTTAATTATAACACGCTTCGATTCAGGTTATAGCCCTATTACGTTGAAGCATTTAAATGATTTAAAATGTTCTTTCGTAGGTTAAAAGTGGCAAATTCATTTCCTCACACACCATATCATACATCACAAACAGGTGACAGACTAACCTATAAACAAACTTAAATCCACAAATATTCTTTGTAAACACAAAACTTAACAACATTTTATTGAGTAATGAATAGTTCAATACATTACCTAAATTTATTTTACTCAAATTCACCTTGTACTTTAACTGTAGCAAAGTAATACAATTTTGTACAGCGTAATCCACGTCCCAATGTTTATAACGGTCAGAAATGAATTTAAAATAATGTTACCGGTAGGTTAAACGGGAACAATTAACAGAAATCACGGTTATTCACTGATATCAAATCACCATGATCAGTTTCCACTGATACCATAGTCTACCTAATATCTCCTTCACTAATTATGCATACAGATAGTGCCTATGATGAAGAACAGAGGCAGTGAGAGTGATTTAGAGATTCTCCTCCATGTACACAAACAGGAGGACACTAGTTTAGAAGCTTATATATCAGATTAGCTGGCCTTTAGCTGACATACGCGCAGAGATGGGCCGCCAGACGACCGATGGGCATGATACCTGTCACCACGTCCCCGACTTATAGCAAGACGTCTAGTATGCTAGTAGTATTTTTTATAAGTATACTGTTTTATTACGTTTTATTACCGGCGGGTGGTTGAAATTAGTCTCATCTCGATTGCATTACTTTTGTGTATTCGTATTCGTAAGGAATATTCGTAACAGTTAACACTGAAACAGTTTATAGCTGAAATTTCATTTTATTGATTTATTTGCCTCATGTTTATTACGTATTTTCTAGACAACCTATGTAAATACAATTATTTTTTTCTAATACTCGTACTAAAAGAATTTCGTGTTGGCAAAAGTCTGAATAGAAACTAGGAAGTTCAATGTATTGACTCAGATAGCACATAGTTTTTTGTCTCAGCTACTTGTTGTAATATCTATTCTACCTAGCTAAAGTTAATATTTCGTGCCAAATGCAATTGGCCATCTTTTACACATGACGAATATACAGTAAGTATATGACTTCTTTTATGAATTTTATAAATATCTCCCCTGGTGCAGACGTTTATATTTTCCATTGTAAGAACAGTATCTGGAGGGCTGAGCTTTGCTTGGGGAAGGCCAGTCAGTTTGATTAGATTACTAGGAGTAATATTTCACCACCTCCCCCAACTGATTATCAGAATTGTATATCTCATTTTCCTCTTTTCTGCATTTTTAAGGTACCTCCAGTTGTTATTTATAACTCAGTGACCCTTTGATTTATTTTGGATATGACCACTCTATATATGCAATCTTCACTCAACAGTTTTACTCACTGATCACAGGAAACCACATGTTAACAACTATAAACAACACGAGTATTACTTTGACAGTTCCCTGGTTGGTTATAACCAGCTGTAACAATTCTTTTGTTTTGATTTAAACTCCATAAGCCCAATGTTAATTTTTTAACTTTTCAACATTTGAAGGAAATAGTTGGTGTCGTTTCTGAGATCAGAGTCGCAAGCAAGCACGGAAGCACGCAAACCTTACTCATATTAGAGTATAGGATTAAATGGGCTAAATTTAAAAGAAATGTTGTTTATTTATAAAGGCCTATAACCTACTCTTTCTGCTGCGAAAGTTCACAACTGCTGGTGACCAGGGGTTGTAGTCGTGAATTGAATCTGGATATGCCAAACTCTGTCAAAGCCAGATTAGTAGACTAGAAGCGGAGGTGGATTAGCGGCAACAGTGACAACGCGGAGCCCGGGGTAATTAGCTTTAACCGCTTCTAACTTATCTATAGCTAGAGTTAGAGTTAGTTAGAGTTATTATTTTAAGAGTAGGCCTATCTGTGGGACCGAGCTGTGCTCGGGGAAAGTTATTCAGTTTTTTTTTTTTCAGATGACTTGGAATACTTTTTAATCCACGTCCCCTTACTGACGAGCAGATTCCCTTAGCTCATTTGCCTCTTTTCTGCATGTTTAAAGTCATTTCAGTTGTTATTACACCTCTATGTCCCTTTGATTAATTTTTTATATGACCACTCTACATTTAATCTTCAATTAATGGTTTTAATCACTGCTTAAGTGAAACCACATGTTAATATTTAAACTACATGAGTATTTCTTTCACTGTTTGAAAATAAACAGCTGTTATGATTCTTTTGTTTTGGTTTTAAACTCCATAAACCCATTGTTAATTTCTTTAACTTTTTATATTTTTTTACATTATTTTTTTTTTCCTGGGGATGACACTAGATATTTCCATTAACAGAAATTACTTATGTCCAACATTTTAAGGAAATCGTTGGAGCCGTTTTTGAGATCAGAGTTGCAAGTAAGACACCAAACAACAAAGAAAGCAACTCTTCCTCATATTAGAGTATTGGGTTCTACATCAAATCCACACGTACTCAAAACTTTTAAAATGGTAACAAGTCAAATAAGACGATTTTGAGTATATACCACACGAATTATAAAATCTTTGCTATAAACGGAATACATTTATAAAATGACATCCTCTGAGGGCAATTAATTTAAACCTATACGATCAGTTATCTATTCAAAGGGTTCTTTTTAGCAAGATAAGGTAAAGATTTAATAATTTATGAATGCCTAAAATAATTTTGCAAAGTTATTTTTAGGACAATTGTTTATAAACTAGGTATTATACAAGAGTTTAAATCGAGATTATAGAATACAATTAATTCAAGATTTAATAAAACTCATAAAAAAGACAAAAATATTATTTTACAGAATTTAGACTTAGTTTTTTCTCAACCATGTTTGTATATTTGAGATTTTACAAAAAAATCAATCATTGTATAATAACCAACTATTTGGTTTTATTCCGTTGATCATTTGTATTTGATTTTGATTTTTGTAAAACAAATTGAAGCGGACTTCTGGAAAACAAAACTATTACTAAAAAGATAAAACATTATGTTTGTTCTTCTTTAATTGAGTTCTATTAAATCCGGAAGTTATGTCATGCTCTTGCGGGAAACCAATGGGTACATTACAATGTTTCATATGTTCAAATACCAAAATTCCATGTGATGAAAGAAAGGTCAAATACTTCATATATAATAACCATCTATAAATCAAGGAATGTATTTTACCCACTTTGGTAAATGTTTAAGGTCTCTAGCACATTTCATGGCTATGTAATGTAAACGAAGATTTATATAATAACCAAACTTGAAATATAAAAATTTTCAATAACCTTAAATTATTTCCAAATAAAGTTATTGATTTCCAATTCCAATTGTGAGAAATGCTTTGTTGCGTTCCGTCAGTGCTGAAAAATAAAACTATAAACTTATATTTGACAACGTTTTCTTCAGCATCGTCATAAACCAATTCAAGTTCTCTCTCGCGCAAAATCAGTTTAAAATTGCGTCTTTCTAGTCAAAGGTTTCTCCACGTGCTCCTTACATTTAATACATCAATGTAGAAACCCGAGTTTCACAATACCTCTGTTACTTTTTATTTATGTATGTTTTACAGAAACTTCGCAAGTCCATATTTGTATCACTTTTTTATTTAGGTCACTTTGCGTAAAATTGTATAATGTTTTTATGCACATGACAGTACATCCCTAATTATGTTATCGTTTTTTAGCATTACTTATTACATTATGATATCACGGAAACAACTGTTTAACAGATATAGCACGGTCACAGACTGGCGATCTGTGCAGCTCACACCCCGTTGGTTAAGCCATCAACATTGACTTGGGCCAATACTCGGTTCACCTTTTAAGTAATCAAGTACAAAACACTGGTGTGGTTCTTTACAATTAATAAATAAACCAACCAAAGTGGCTTTTTACTAGTTGCCGAATATAGGTTTGCCCAGTTTTTTATGGAAATAAATTTACAAGTTACGATTTACAGTTTTTATTTTAAATGAATCCAAAGACATGAATCTCTTTCTAAAGGTACAATTTGCTAATTAATTGTTTTCTGCCAATAAATAAATATATTAAAAGTCACATATACAGCCTTGGCACTATTTATTTATAGATTTATCTTATTTAGCTCTAACTATTTGTTTAATCAGTACTACAACGATGGTACAATTGAGGTTTTACATGTCAGTCTCAACAATGAACCAATACAATCTGCATTCACAAACATTTACATACGGGATTGGAGATATCCGCTGTTATGATTGGTATTGTGACAAGTTTAAATCTAAAAATAAATTAGAATTTTTGATTTATCCAGGAGAGTTATAATAGCCAGAGTTATAATAGTTTATAGTATATTTATAATAGCCAGTGATTTTATGTAGTATCATTTTATATAGTGTGGGTTCGATACAGAAAATAAAAGTTAACATTGTGTAAGGATGAAATAGAATCGGATTGATTTATATTAATTTCTCCTTGATTTAAAATAGGTTTAGTAAATTTAACCAGTTATTTATCAATACTTAATTCTCCGTTTAACTTTAATTTTTTTATTAGGTGTTTTATTACCAACCACTTTGTATTCATATAGTTCTTGTTTTAAAAGTTATTATAATAAATTTTCCATTTCAAAACTTGTTAACTTTATTCCTGATTTGCACAGTATTATATGGTACAATAATTAAACATATTTGTATAAGGTAAAGTACATACTATTGATAATTGCATAAGATAAAGAAAATGCAATCGTAAGTTGAAAACCATGTAATAAGTATTCAAATTATAGAATATGGGCCAAAAGGAGCCAGACCATAAATAACAGAATAACTTTACATCTACTCCATCTATAAAAAAGATCATTTAAATATTATTAACACGATGCAATTCCCCAAGTAAAATAGTATAATTTAAGAATACAATGGCACTAAGAACGAAACCACTAACAACAGAAGGAAAAACTCAAATAAAGCAAGCTTTTCTACTTAAATACATATTATTATACTATCTATCTTCAGCTTCTTAAATTACTCTTATAAGTTCATTAAATGAATTTTGAGGTTGTGTTTTAGTTTGTTTGTGACCATGAACATATTGAAACATAGTGGTTTTCTTAACATGTTTAATTTAAAACTGCGTGCTGTGTTTACAATCTTGATGAAATAACTAATCGAATGTATAAATTTGTATATATATAAATATATATATTGCTTTGTTATGGACGAATAAAAAACAAATAATGCATACAAAACTAATTTTAAAAGTAAAAGAATTTACATTGGGCTTTTGAAGTTCAAAACATTAAAACCATAACATCTGATTATGATAAATCAGTGAACTGTCAAAGTAATACTCGTATAGTTTAAGTATTAATATGTGGTTTCCTGAGAACAGTGACTAAAACCATTGAACGAAGATCACATATAGAGAGGATATTTCGGAAATGAATCAAATTTGCATCAAATCAAAATACTACCTGATGGGACACTGAGCTATAATAACAACCGGAATGACCTTAAACTTGCAGAAAAGAGACAAATAAGATAAGAAAATGTGCTAGTGTGTAGGGGGACGTGGTGAAAAATTACTGAGAGTCATTTAAACAAACTGGCTAATCTTCCTCGAGCAAATCTTGGCCCCCTATATACTGACAATAATTTATTAAAATCGCAATACCTACCTACATACGTAATGGAAGACGATGTTAGTGTCATTGCCTCGCCGTGGTCAATATACTCGTAGATCGTATTTGGGATATTTTAAATATATACAGTAAACATGTTTATAAAAGTGTAAGCCATACATATATATTTTAATCCCTTGAGTATAGATATATAGATCAGTTTGATGTATCTATTCGTTGACACAGCGGGATGTCTGATTGATTTTCTTGTTTCCCCTCTCTCATCAGTTTGATGTATCTATTCGTTGACACAGCGGGATGTCTGATTGAGTTTCTTGTTTCCCCTCTCTCATCAGTTTGATGTATCTATTCGTTGACACAGCGGGATGTCTGATTGAGTTTCTTGTTTCACCTCTCTCATCAGTTTGATGTATCTATTCGTTGACACAGCGGGATGTCTGATTGAGTTTCTTGTTTCCCCTCTCTCATCAGTTTGATGTATCTATTCGTTGACACAGCGGGATGTCTGATTGAGTTTCTTGTTTCACCTCTCTCATCAGTTTGATGCCTGTCGCGTTCTAAACTCTAATGAGCTACAGTTTACTCGTAGTAGGGCAATGAATTTGATCAGAGGAACTCTCAATGTTTGATCAGAGGAACTCTCAATGTTTGATCAGAGGAACTCTCAATGTGACTTGGTAAATATCTAGAAACAGAGTCATCCAAAAATTAGCTAGGTAGAACAGTTTATCATTCGAAATACTAATTCCAGAAATAACAATTTAAAAATTATAGCTGTTTAGTATGTCTAAACTCGTAATTGGTTTAAAAGTGTTTGGTAAAAATCATCGATGAGGCAGACTTGTGACACATCACCGATGCAGATATCATAGTTTGGACAACAAAAATTACGTAAAAATTATAATAATAACCATTTTAACCCAATATTTTTGATTAAGTAAAATTATTTATTTTAATAATTACTTATTCAATGATAGTTTAACAATTTTAAAAAGTGTAATATGTTTATACTACGTATTCATAGATTATTTATACTAACGAGTTCAATTTCCTTTAGAAAGATAAATATGAGATGGTTTTTGTTCAAAAATTTGGAACGCATACAGCCAAAATAAAACTGCATATTGAATTTCACGGTTGAATACTTATACAGAATTTTCAAAAAATAATGCCGGGATTTTGATTATTTGGTATTTTAAAATATTACATCATTGATTTTCTTTAAAGAACAGACTTGCCATCGTTTTTTGGTGCCCCACATTTCTATGGGAGCTCAACCAAAAATGAAATAGCATACTACGTGACACTTTATACAACCGATATTTTCAAGCAGAAGTGCGTTTCAAGTAGCGTTGTGTGCTTGGTGTAATTTGACAAATACGAGTACCACAGAACATAACACACATAAAACATCTGACCGCATTCAATGAAGTAATTGTGTAACCCAATTTCTCAAAAGCATAAATTTTCTTTTATTAATTTTTTTTAAATTTAGCTTACTTAAATAATATTGTATGTATGTATGTATTGTATGTATAAAGTGTATATATATATATACATATTATTTATAAGTGCTGTATGATTTTGTATTTGTTTTTTTCTGAAATAAATTTGTTTATTCCTTCATTAATTTCATGAATCAAGAATTCATCACTATTCTTTTATTCATCACTGGAAACGGCTACAAAACTGTAAACAATGCGGAGTGACTTTGTAAAATAATACTTTTTTGACCCAACCAACCCTAAGAGGTTGGTAGGTTTGTAGTACAGCCCTCACCTTATAATTCTAGGTTTATGAGATGAATCCTAAGGGAAAGATTAAAAGTGCTACAAAGGTTTGAAATTAGATCCAGCTGTTATTTGTCACTGTGCTGTTATTTAATTATACATTTTAAGAAAACATTTGTGTTCGACAGTAACGAGAAAGAGTTTGGGCCGTTAGATATGAAAAAGTAAAATATTCTAATGGCGTTAAGGTATACAATAAGCTGTCTGCTTTTTCCTTATTGATAACTATTTGACTCCAGGCAGCGAAATAATTGTGTTTATTCGAATGATACATTTCCATTAACATAAAAAATAAATTTTGATTTAAATTCTTACTCCCAGCAAAAGTGTTCATATAATTTTATTAATTTTATTCGAACAGCTTCACAAACAACAAGAATTTTGTTATGCATAGAACATATCTATCAAACGTATGAAAAAGAAAAAGAATTACAACACAGCATCAATTTATCATCATCTCTTTTTTGTTCCATAAACTACCTTTTGGCTGAGATTATGATAATCATAGATCAAAAGTAGTTTTTTACTGCTTGTAATATGAGGGGCATAGTATTTTTAACATACGTTTTAAACTGTAAATAGTACACCTACTATACAGTAATGCAAAAATAGCGATGAGGTCCTTCATTGGAAACATATTAATACACAATTATTTAGCGGATGATTTATTTATAGTCAATATTTTTAAAGAAGACGATAATTGAAATCCACAATGAAAAGTATCCATCTCTAAACCCAACAATGATATTTTATACCACTTTTTCATGTAAATTACTTTTTGAAAATACAATCGTTTTTATCTGAACATAAGAAAAATAGTGATTTTTTTAAATATAAAGGGGGTATGAAAAAGTGTATGACTCTAAACGAACAAACATCAATTCTGTATGTAAACGGGTAATGCAAAATATATGTTTTGAACATTACATTATGTGTATTTGGGCGCAAAGTATACATACATGTATGTGCGCTGTAAGTATATGTAAAATTATTTATACCTACCGCACAGCATAACGTAGCAAAACTATTAGGTAAAAATTATTAACATTTATAACTTGTAATGGATTGTTAAAATAGTTGTTTTTAAAAACCCCAAAATATTAGGTATAAAGAACAAACTCCATTTCACTCCCCCGAATATTATATATACTTATTTTATTAAAAATACCAAAACGTACTACTTTGTTATATTTTTCTTGAGGCGTATTAAAAAAGAAAATATAAAACTTGTTAACCTAACACTTAAAAAAATAATACATGTGCTGTATTATTAAATATGTTCATTAGCTTATTTTTCGAATATAACTTCCGTATTTTCCATTTACTTTCAACACAGTAGACTGTAACAGTTCAACATCGATCGCCAAACCACCAACGACAACATGTCAGGGTTCAAGAGCAAAGTAAATGTTGACTGAGTCTACTCTATGTTCAACGTGGTCCCGTAATTATCTAACTAAACTCCGTATGTACACTTGTAAGTTTATTTACAAAATCGTAATTCCACCAATTGAGCATTACCTTAGGGGTTTTTAAGTCTAAACACATATAATTACGTCAATATCGTTATATTTGAGGGTTATTAATTAATAAGCATCGATAAATCAGTTGATCTTACCCAGAAGCAAGGTTTGCTCATTCTATGATAATTCATCCGTATTCGCCTTGTTGCTTCGGAGTTTTAATACTGATTTAGTTATTGAGGATCTTTTAACAAACAAACAATCGGCATCTACGTTGCAGGAAAAACTACTTTTGTAAACTCTATAAACCTAACTATACTATACTATAATTATACTATAACTAAACTATAACTATACTATGCTATACAAATACTATACTGGGGCACCAATTAAATTGCTTTAATGTTAGGACTCTGGAATAAAAATCCACATATATAATGATAATTTATTTTAAACAAAATTTACATCTTCTACAAAGAAATCTGCTAACAAGGCAATATGTTTTAAGTTTGTAGAAGAAAGTTTTAACTGTTACATCTAAATTTAGAAATATTCAATGAATATTTTAATACAAATTGTTTTGTAATATTCCAACAGAGTGTTTGGCACTGTAGTGGTGATTGTATTACATCACCTTTTAGTCTAACTTTTTAAAACTAAAAGCTTGGAGTACCAAAAGCAGACCAATGACAGTTATTTTCTTTATTTCACACTTTTCTTTATAATAATCAATTATTGGATTGTAAAATAATTTCTTTGTTTTTTGTATCTACTTAAGTATATTATTTTTAGTTCCTCTAAAACTTCTTACATGCGTTGTAAATAAAATTTCGGAGATAATTTGAGTACGATACATTGTTATATCGGTTGTTTTGGTTTAGTAGAACAAATTTCATACTAGGTCTGGTTTCTTTTAAAGGAACCTAAAATGTTTTTGTTCAGTAATTTGGCTATCAGAAATGCTACCACAGTCATATGTTTTAGTAAAAACGTTATGTCAAAGAGATCACATAGTTTTGTAGGTTATTGTCAATCAAAATTTAAAACTTTCTCGTTTACAAGCATTGCTGGTGTTAAATTATATTTAAGAATTGGTTTGTGGCTCACCACAAACCACATACACCAACCACACAGGCCGCTAACCGCAGTTTTGAGGTAGTGCAGTTTTAGAAAGTATCACCAATTTTTAATGAAATTAAACAATATTTAGAGTATTAGATCAAACAAAATAAAACCATGAATATTATTTCTAGTGATTATGAGTATAGGCATCGGTCATAAACTATTAAAAGTTTTGTTTTTTTATATAAAACATACTAATGTTTTCCCTTATTTTGCGCTAGTGTAACGTTTTATTCATGGGTTTGTTTATTTTATTTTAAAGAGTTATCAATTTATAGTTATACAAAATTATTTTAACGTTGTTGGGGTATTTATCAATTTTAAAACTAAACAAAACAAAAACAATACCCTTTAAAATACGAAGTAGAAAATAACGAAAGAAAATAATAATAATAACTATCAAATCTATCGATAACATCAATTATTAAATCGATACGAAAAAACAATATAAATATTGCATTTGTCTCTTTCAAGTTGTTGACGTCAATTTCGGAGTTGTTGGAGGGGGTTATTGTTTAGACCCTCGCCCCATCCCTTTAGTCGTCCATCTTGCATCAACCGGGTGGTGATTCGATCAAATTTTGACTAGATTCTTTGTCTTTGACTAGATAAGGATTAGATTTGTTATTTAGTTCAGTTTCACGATTTTTTGTCATTTTAATTTGATAAGTGTTCTACAGTAAAGTGTTTTAATTTACATACCGTAATTTGCGTAAACGTAGGTAATAGTATAGTAGAGTTGCCACAGAATTAAATATCTCGAACGGTTTCTAAGTTTAAATGAACATTTTATAGAGGCACTCAGAATCAAAAGTGATTGGGAATCGTTTTGATCCTCGGACAAAACTAGTTTTGTATTCGAATAGATTTTAAAAACACCTTGAATTCAATGGGGCTTATTTTGAGCTACCTGTTTTATACATTTTTATATCAAGGAAGCATTAACCAATTATAAATAAAACCATTTATACATCACACAAATATTTAATTTTTTTAATTTTCTAATTAATAATTTGAAACAGTTAAGGCAAACTAAAAATATATGGACAACATTGCCGACAGTTTGCAGTTTATCTTCGATATATAAATAAATTGTATCCGAATATTTTAGTTCGGAAAAATAGATTAACTTTAAATTAGAACGGATGCAAACAATACCATTCCTCTCTTTATTTAGCCTTAGCTGAAGAAAACTATTTGCCCAAAGAACTTGGGTCGAAACTTGGTGAGGTGTAAAGGGCGCCACCATATCATGATCATCGACCGAACTACATTGGTAGTTTGTGTGGTTCTAACTGTAAATATGTCACATAAACGTAAAGATGGAGATAGGTATTCTACTTGTACTGTTAGTGGCACACCAGACTATGACCCACATATTTAAAACATTCCCTTTATAATCATAACATCATCTACATTTATTTATTGGACACAAAAATATGGAAACACATGAGTCACTTTTATTTATTATTCATAGATTTATTTTTTATGTGAGGTTATGTTTAAGAGAATATTTTTGTTTAATCTAAATAACCTACCGTTTTTCTTTATTTGTTTACAATAATTTAATCAATGCAACTATCCAGCAATTACTTTAATAGATGTGTACTTGTAACTGCCAGACGGTATATACAAATAAAGAGAACTTTAATTACACCAAACACAAGTTTTTTGTAAACTAAGACTAAATTATGAAAAGCAAACGTTATATATGTGGATTAGCCATATTTTGTTTGGACAGCTGTATAAACATTATGAAGACAAACGACATAAACTTTACTCTAAAATCCTGACATGTTGACATGTGTTTGGTCGTTTTGATGTACAGAAAACAGTCCCGGGAACTCGTTCCCATCGTGAATGTACTGTTAGCATGATATTACCCTAGTTTAAATTGTTCAAAATATTCGTCAGAATTTGTTTTAGAGTATAAACATTTGCTTTACAAACGCAAATGTATGTTGCTTAAACAAATTAATCATAAAAATTGTTTTGACCGAAATATTCTCATACAAACCAGACTTTTAGACAAAACCAAAAACTGTTCGAGAACTATATTATTTTGAATGAAACCCTAAAGTAATAATAAAATGCCGGCAAAGTTTAGTTGACAATATCAATAAGCTGTGAGGATTCACGAGATTGTGAAAGTTTCCCTTTAAAAGATCTTTGGACTTTATTAGTTTGCGGCTAGTTTATATTATCCTAGGATAAGTTTACGTAGCTGTAAGGAACTCTCATGTTTAAGTTTGTACTCCAAAATAAACAGTTAAGTTGCCTTGTTAGCTGCTTTCATTGTAGAAGGTGTCAATTAAAAAAAAATAATTATCATTATATATGTGGATTTTTATTCCAGAGTCCTAACATTAAAGCAATTAAATTGGTGCCCCAGTTATGGGTACCTGTGGAATAAAGAGGTTGCAAAGCAGTTTTTCCTGTAACGTAGATTCCGATCTTTGTTAAAAGACCCTGAATCACTAATCACTATTTAAAAGCTTTATTTAAGCTTTACAATCATACAGATCTAACTGAATCATTTTAACAATGTGTGCAACTAACAGAATCCAAGTTATATTCCTATTTCATTTGATCTGGAAGTAAACCAGAAATAAGGCTTTTACAACCTGGCTTTTTTCTGAGTTTAATGAGCAAATATATTAATTTGAATTATTCTCAAACCATCATAACTAAATATTAATCAATTCTAAATCAATCTTTAACATATTTGTTTTACTTTCTGTTGTTAATTATTGTTGATCGACTTTTTTTAATTTGAGTTATCGGTAGAAATAGATTTGCTATACTAGATGCTCCTTGAAAAATGGTTTTTGAGGTGATGTCTGTCTGTCAGTTTGTATAGATGTGTAAGGACCTAGAGACAGCTTGAATCACCCTATTTTGTTAACAATCGGTATGCAGGTACTAATCCACTGGATCTCCAGGCGTTTTTTGTAAAATAAAATATAATTTAAGGGATAATTGTCTACCAAAAACCAATAGAACATGACAAATTACAGTTAAGCCTTTATCAATTTTCATTAACATTTTTGGTGGTTTATACTGAGTGATTTAGGTTTCTAACATATTGACATGACCCGCATTCCTCGGAAAATGTGTGATCAATAGTTAGGGGTAAAAGTTTCAAAATCCTGATATTGGTTATTAAAACAAAAAACAAGAAAAGAATCATTACTTTTGGACTTTGAAGTACATGATTTATTTTGGAGATGTTTTTCTTAGGATTATTTTTAAACTACCATTTATCAATAGAATAGATTCGAAAATTCTGTCACCTACCGTGGGGGAATTTCCTCCCTTGAACTTACCGTGTGTAATAAAGTATTTTTGTAACACAAAATAACGGGATCTAGGTGAACATTTCCCAAAAACTATTTTACTAGAAACTTTTTATATAAGCTAACCATGCTTTACATTCTACTAATAGTATACAAATAAAATAATTTACTGATTAAAAATCGGGGGAACGTATTTAGTAGCGAATATCATATGGAAAAGTGAGCTATTAGCTTGAACGCACGGTGAAACTTAAGCCCGGGACCACCATAGCCTACTGTGACCCCCTGAACAAGTTTTGGGTGGTCGTTACACACTTCATATATATATATATATATATATATATATATATATATATATATGTATATTTACATATGGATATATGTGTGTGTGTGTGTGTGTGTGTGTGTGTGTGTGATCGCACTCTAGCGGTTGCAATTTTGGTCCAATTTACTTGAAATTTTGTAGGAACCTTCCCTTCTGTAAACAGTTGAACAAGTTCGTTAGGCAAAACAACCGGACAATTCTAACCCCCTTTTTTGGGATTTTAACTTTTTCAAATTTTGAGTTTTTGGGACCAAACAGTGTCAGAAAAGCCCCAAATGTATAGTTATTGCATTATTTTACGTAAAATTCCAAAACGTTTAAGCAATTTCTCATCATTCTAGCACAAGTTTTTACCGAGTTCTTAAAGAAAATGTGAATTGTCTTAACACAGTACGTTGTATTATGTGGATTTTACACTGAAAAAGGCTGTGTTTCATATCTTGATGTAGTTTGATCATCCCCAATGCCCCTATACCAACTTTGTATCTTGACTATACCTCCTTAGAAACCTTATAATATACAATATTGCCAGACTAATAGTGAATTTGAATATAACTAGGAGCATCAGAACAGTGAAAAATAACATTTTTCAATTTTCAAAATAACATGTTACAAGTGTACACAAAACACACACGGTATGTATGTATGTTTTTCTCGGTGTGTGTGTATGTGTGTGTGTGTATGTGTGTGTGTGTGTGTGTGTGTGTGTGTGTGTGTGTGTGTTACAAGGGTTGTTAAACCCTTTATTAGATTTTTTAAATATCTTAATGCGGAAATTCACTTCCCTCACGGCAGCGTGCTGCGTGCGAACTCGTTAGTTCTATAATACTATTTATTTATATACTATTACTAAAACTGCAAAAAAAATCACAAAACAAATAAAAACCCCAATATAAAATAAAAATTCACATCTTATTCAACCATAACCTAAATGCGAAACCAATAAAATATTTAAACGGAACTAGTATGAATCGTTCCCACCGTTGTTTTTTAAGCTATAAGGTTTAAAAGTGCTACCCAAAAAAACAACATAGTATGCTTTGCATCAGTTTCTTTTTATAAACTGGTACTGAATTTGTAATAAATACAAAATATTAATCTATGGTTCAAGCTTTAACATGTTCTCAAATTTAAAAGTGCCTTCCCAACAAGAAAATAATTAATAAAATCCGTCCAGTGGTTGTCACAGAATCTCATTTGGGATGAAAAGTCTCAAGTATTTCAGGGGTTTTATTAAAATACCCTGCTGCTTGGTAAAAGGGGCATTACCATTACAAAACAAACGAGGCTAATTATTTAGCTGAAACGTTTACGTAGTCATGATCAAAGCAGTAGAGGTACTTGACTTTATACAGGATTATAAACTTTACTTTTGCTTTCATCACATTCCGGTCGGTTAAGATAAGGATTTATAATTGTTTAAACATTAACTTCCACTTTTAAAACCCAGACCAAGTTATAGATTCCCATCTTCTTTTCAGATACATACTTACAAGTACCCCCGTAGCAGCAAACCTGCTTACTCAGCGAATTTACAGTGCATATTATCTTGATACCACATAAAGCCACATACTGTACCAAGTTTCATTAACATACATTCATAAATAAACTATTTATGATATTTTAATTTTCTTCGTAAGAATAACATGGCGGTTGAGTATGCAGGTTTGCTGAAACAAGGAACACAAAAAATAGGTTTTTATACAAATATCAATATAACTCAACTAGGTAAAGGCACATACTAAGTTTTATTAATTTATGTTCATAATTAACGGAGATAACCTTTTACTTATCCTCCATAAGAATAACATGGGGCTGAGTATGTAGGTTTGCTGCTACGGGAACCATCGGCAAAGAAACTGTTTTTTGTGCAAATATCAATATATCACAAAGATATGAAGCAATGAATATACCAAGTTTTGTCAGCATAAGTTGATAAATAAGCAGGATATGAATTCGTCTTATTCTCCATTAGTCTTATTCTCCAATAGCATTGGACAATTTAATGTGTTTCACACTTTCAATATCTCTGTAACCAATTGACGTTGGTAAATAATCAAAACACCAAATTGTTCGTCTTTTTAAGCCAAATCCAAGGGTGAAAAGTAAAGTTTGATTTACTAAAATATTATTTGTAAAAACCTCATAAAAACCATTTTTGGGGTGCAAACCCCCCCCCCCCCACCAAAAAAACAAAAGCACCGCTTTGGGTTGAGCCATCTGGCTGGTTTTCGAACTTAAAGTCATAAATGTTGCTTTACATGTTTTTACCAAATTTCAACAAAATCGGACCATTTTTACGAGAGTTATCGCATCCACGGACACACGTGACCCCATATACAGTTTTGAACGAATGGTGTGTTTGGCATCTGGGGACCTCAAAACGAAAAGTTATCATGGTCCCGCGTCTAGTTCTTACCATGCCGACTTCTTCCCTATTGGGTAAATTCGCTAAAATGTATTCGAACTTCAAAATAAAAACTGTCATATTTTAGGCAATTCTTGACATCTAATTTTAAACAGTTTTAACAGAATGTGGAACGAATTTTATCCTCACATCTGCTTATAACAAACCCCTTGTAGCTTTAATAATTGTTTTTGTGTATGTGAAAATATATCTTAAAACACGACATGTGCTCACTAACAAAGACCGCATATAAGGAAAGCAATACCATTCACTATCAAAATATATGTTTTTTAATCGTCAGTTCAAAATAATGTTTTCTCTTTTACATGGAATGGATATTAGAAAAGGTTACGTACAAGTAACGATGTTTTTTTATCTTGTTAATCAATGTTTTAATACTGCGTGTAGCATTTTTATGTCTTGTTTCAAATTAATACTCACCTCCTGTTTTTAATATGTAAAACGTGTAAAATAATTTTTAACTGAAGTCTATGAACGAAGCAAAATAGTAAGCCCCTTTAAGGATTACGTCCTATTGTGGTTCTTAGTATTGTAATGATTTCACTGCATTAAACGTAGTTTTATATTTCGTTTTAAAAAACCAAAACAAATTATTTAATTTTATAAGTTTTATAAGTTTTTATTTTTTTATTTTGTTTTAATAAAGAAATTATTATAAAAACCGGCATATTTTGGTGAATATATGGGTAGATTTTTCGTTCTCTTTTTTGCGTTAGTGAAATATGAATAAAAAAGCCAATAATGAATGATTGTGCAGTTATAAAATGTAATTAATGAACCATTAAAAAATAAAACAGATAGACCAATCTTTATATAAATAAAACATGATCTTCAATATTTTAGATATGATTAAAATTATTTTTCACCTACATATCAACATGTTTATGAACATAAATATATGTTTACTGTTTAGTTGTATAAATTAGAATAAACATATTGGTCCAACGTATGTGAAGTGATTTTATGAATTTTCCCCATTTACCTTGAGGTTCTGTAAAACGTTTTTGTTTTCAAAAATCGAATTGTTTATGGAAAGCTACCCGTCTGTCTGATATTGACCTTGAGGATCATAATCAGTTTTTTCGTTATTATAAATATTAGCAAAGACAAAACTTTGAACAGCAAAATGTTACTGTAAAGTAGATATTGTCTGTAGGATTATGACTTGACTTAAGATAACTTTATAAAATATATCCATCTTTGTTTTGGATTTAAACAATTATTGTTGATCGACTTTTTTTAATTTGAGTTATCGGTAGAAATAGATTTGCTATACTAGATGCTCCTTGAAAAATGGTTTTTGAGGTGATGTCTGTCTGTCAGTTTGTATAGATGTGTAAGGACCTAGAGACAGCTTGAATCACCCTATTTTGTTAACAATCGGTATGCAGGTACTAATCCACTGGATCTCCAGGCGTTTTTTGTAAAATAAAATATAATTTAAGGGATAATTGTCTACCAAAAACCAATAGAACATGACAAATTACAGTTAAGCCTTTATCAATTTTCATTAACATTTTTGGTGGTTTATACTGAGTGATTTAGGTTTCTAACATATTGACATGACCCGCATTCCTCGGAAAATGTGTGATCAATAGTTAGGGGTAAAAGTTTCAAAATCCTGATATTGGTTATTAAAACAAAAAACAAGAAAAGAATCATTACTTTTGGACTTTGAAGTACATGATTTATTTTGGAGATGTTTTTCTTAGGATTATTTTTAAACTACCATTTATCAATAGAATAGATTCGAAAATTCTGTCACCTACCGTGGGGGAATTTCCTCCCTTGAACTTACCGTGTGTAATAAAGTATTTTTGTAACACAAAATAACGGGATCTAGGTGAACATTTCCCAAAAATTATTTTACTAGAAACTTTTTATATAAGCTAACCATGCTTTACATTCTACTAATAGTATACAAATAAAATAATTTACTGATTAAAAATCGGGGGAACGTATTTAGTAGCGAATATCATATGGAAAAGTGAGCTATTAGCTTGAACGCACGGTGAAACTTAAGCCCGGGACCACCATAGCCTACTGTGACCCCCTGAACAAGTTTTGGGTGGTCGTTACACACTTCATATATATGTTACACACCTCCTGTTTTTAATATGTAAAACGTGTAAAATAATTTTTAACTGAAGTCTATGAACGAAGCAAAATAGTAAGCCCCTTTAAGGATTACGTCCTATTGTGGTTCTTAGTATTGTAATGATTTCACTGCATTAAACGTAGTTTTATATTTCGTTTTAAAAAACCAAAACAAATTATTTAATTTTATAAGTTTTATAAGTTTTTATTTTTTTATTTTGTTTTAATAAAGAAATTATTATAAAAACCGGCATATTTTGGTGAATATATGGGTAGATTTTTCGTTCTCTTTTTTGCGTTAGTGAAATATGAATAAAAAAGCCAATAATGAATGATTGTGCAGTTATAAAATGTAATTAATGAACCATTAAAAAATAAAACAGATAGACCAATCTTTATATAAATAAAACATGATCTTCAATATTTTAGATATGATTAAAATTATTTTTCACCTACATATAAACATGTTTATGAACATAAATATATGTTTACTGTTTAGTTGTATAAATTAGAATAAACATATTGGTCCAACGTATGTGAAGTGATTTTATGAATTTTCCCCATTTACCTTGAGGTTCTGTAAAACGTTTTTGTTTTCAAAAATCGAATTGTTTATGGAAAGCTACCCGTCTGTCTGATATTGACCTTGAGGATCATAATCAGTTTTTTCGTTATTATAAATATTAGCAAAGACAAAACTTTGAACAGCAAAATGTTACTGTAAAGTAGATATTGTCTGTAGGATTATGACTTGACTTAAGATAACTTTATAAAATATATCCATCTTTGTTTTGGATTTAAACAATTATGGTACACTCCAAGACATAATCATTAATCAATGTATTAATTATAATTAGTAATGTTTAACGTGATGTATATTGAAACGTCTCACGTCACTTTAAAATATATTTACTCTTACACTTTACCCATTAACAAGAAGGTAAATATTTATAAAATTTGGTACAAGCTAATCTATTTCGATCAGTCACATCGATCATTAGTACCAATGAGAGAATGAATGTTTTGTATGTGAGTACAGGGAGAGATTAAGTATATTTTGAAGTGTTTTACGGCGTTTTGGTTTGCATCCCGTAATTATAACAACACATACCATGCTTATAAAAAGTAAATTTAATACTTTTTCACTAATTTTGATTAGGTATAGATAATTGCTGAGTCAAACCTACGTACTCAGCGAATTTCCAATGCATGCATATGTTTCTCACTACCACATAAAGTCACTTATCAAGTTTCATAAAAATACATAAATAAATGAGTGATCTATAGCATTTTATTTTTTTAGGGCTGAGTACGCAGGTTTGCTGACAAGGAAGATAATAAATGTGTTTTTTTGCAAATATCAATATAACTCAACCAGGTGAAGCTACATACTAAGGTTTATTAATTTATGTTCATAATTAAGGGAGATATTACATTTTACTTTTTCTCCATAAGAATAACATGTGGGCTGAGTACGCAGGTTTTCTGCTACTGGGATAATCGATAAAAAATCAATTGTTTGTGCAAATATCAATATACCAGTACTACGTGGAGCCACATACCAAGTTTCATCACTCTACATTCATAAATAATCGAGATATCAAATTTGATTTATTCTCCATAAGGATAACATTGGACAACACACTGTGTTTAGCACTTTGAATATCTCTGCAACGGTTGGACGTAGAATCACAATTTAAACACCAAAATGATTGTTTTGTAGAGCTGAACTGATTGGTGAAAGCAAATGTGAAGTTTGCATTAAAATGAACTGAGTAAAAGCTAAAAACGCTTTTCCCATAAGATTAACATGGGAGATTTATAAGCAGGTTATTTTGGATTTTCTCCGCAACCACTTAACCTAGGTTAATGATTCAAAATACCATATTATTTGATTTTTTAAGCTCTATAAGATGGTCAAACCAAAATTAAGTATTTTAAAAATTTTACGATTAAAAATGCAAAAAACTGATTTTTGGAAAATTGTAAACCCCCATAAAACCCCCTTCCCATGGTCCGAATTTTTTTGTTTTCGAACTTAAAGTCATGAATGTCACTTTACACATTTGAGCCAAATTTCATCGAAATCATATGTTTTTTACTCAAATATATATATAGTATATAGTAAGTATATATATATATATATATATATATATATATATATATATATATACTTATATATATAGTTATATATATAATTATATATATATAGTTATATATGTAATTATATATATACTTATATATATAATCATATATTTATACTTATATATATACATATATACTCAAGCGTATATAAATAGATATATATATAAATTTGAACGAATAGTCCTTTTGGCATCTGGGGACCTCAAAACAAAAATCTGTCATGGTCTCGGGCTTAACTCTTGCCATGCTACCTACGGTAATAGCTTCTTCCCTAAAGGGTAAATTCGCTAAAAAACGTAAACTAGATGATTCTACATACTTTTTTGTTTCTGCTCTTACCTTATAAGTGATGTGATTGCTTTTGTAATATTTTTCTTTCCCCAAATGGTTACATGAGAGCGTTGAATATAAAGGTAAAAGTACTCCTCACGAAATGACAATTTCATCATACTGTCGTCGAATTGTCCAGATGTTCCCATACGCTATGTTCTGATGTATATTTAAATTTATTTCTTTAAATTTTTGAAGGATTCTGCTTTATACACTGTACTTAATAATTATAGATTACACTACAAAATATTTTATTTTATTTTTATTGTAAACAAATATACAAATCCTATATATTAAAATGAACTGGTTTTTTATCCAAAGACTCTGAGTTACCACTCAAAAGATTTTTATATTTTATTGAATGGAAGACAATTTTCAGTGAATTACAGTGTTAAACCACTCTCATATAAAGTTATATATTTACAGACTGAATTTTGATTTTGAAAAGCACTAGCCGCCGACTTACACATTTTAAGTTTTAAAAGAACTTTGAAGTCATATGGTGTAGGCGATCCACTGCGAAAAATTAGATCAGTGGAATAGAAGTATGGAGTGAGGATGGTTTGTAAAGAAATGCATATAGAGTACATATTGCATTTTTACAATCCTGTTTTAGTTCATACGGCAAGGCAGTGGCAAACAGCTAGACAATGTCACTACGTAAAATATCCCTTCATTGGCAAATTTATATAATATTAAATATTTCTCTTTGTGTACATTTATGCCAGTACGAACAACATGATGAACTGATGTACTGTCAGCAGCTAAGTTGCTTATTCTTTAAACTGCAACTTGGTGATGTGCTAATGTGTTATGAAATGTTAACAATGTGAATGTTATTAAACTATGAATATGTTGTGCTATGAATCATAACCCTTCGATAGACAGTTATAACGTTTACGTAGTTCAATTTAAAGTATAACTGCACAAACAAATATATATATCTTAACTCACTTAAACTAAAATTACCTGTTGGGCTGAGCTTTGCTCGGGGAAGGCTCAGTTTGTTTAGGTGACTTGGAGTAATATTTTACCACTTCCCCCAACTCATTATTAGATTTTTATAGATCATTTGCCTCTTTTCTGCATTTTTAAGGTCACTCCAGTTGTTATTTATACCTCAATGTCCCTTTGAACTATTTCAAATATTACCACTCTATATATGCAATCTTCACTCAACAGTTGTAGTCACTGCTCTCAGGAAACCATATGTTAACAATTAAACAAAATAAGTATTAATTTCACAGTTCCGTGGTTGATTATGAACAGCTGATACAATTATTTTGTTTTGATTTTAAACTCCATAAGCCCAATGTCAATTTTTTAACTTTTCATTTTCGTTTATTTACATTATTTGATTTTTCCTAGGGATGAGACCTGTCTAAAACTTATTTTTATCCCAGAAACTAGTTATTTCCCACATTTGAAGGAAATCGTTGGAGTCGTTTTTGAGATCAGAGTTACAAACAAGCAAGCAAACCTTACTCATATTAGAGTATAGGAGTGTTTTTAAGCAGTTATTAAAAAAAACAAAGAAGAGCAAACAAGTAATCATGTGTGAATAAAATTGGTTTGTTATTATTACTGATTTGTTAATATCCGTTAAGAATTTAACAGTTAGAAGGGCAGTATTTGAAAGTAAATTATTCTTTCAACCCCTTGTGACTTTAAAATCCACTATTTTAGTTCCTTACACTATTCTGGGTTTCAAAAGTAGAGTTCCGACCATCAGGGAAATAAGGAAGAGCCAAGGTAAAAGCAGATCTTGTCGTAGTGGGTGGCCAGTAACTCTCCAAAAGTCAAAGATAACTCGTTTTAGTTTAACCAAGTCCCAATCCCCGATATACTAGGTTAACAGATTTTATTAGCGAATTTCCCCTATAGGGAAGAAGCTATTACCGTAGGTCTCATGGTAAGACTTAAGCCCGAGACCATGATAACTTTTCATTTTGAGGTCCCCAGATGCCAAAAACACCATTCGTTCAATTTTTTATATATGTATATATATATATATATATATATATATATATGTGTGTCCGTAAGCACGATAACT
This sequence comes from Allygus modestus, assembly GCA_963675035.1. Lineage (NCBI taxonomy): Eukaryota > Metazoa > Arthropoda > Insecta > Hemiptera > Cicadellidae > Allygus > Allygus modestus. Next base: position 476,831,207 of record OY776112.1, on the reverse strand, counting down.
CTCGTAAAAAAGGTCCGATCTTAATTAAATTTGGTACAAATGTGTAAAGTACCATTTATTTGAACGATTTCGAAAACCAGATGAATCGCACCATCCGAAGGGGGGTTTTTGGGTGGTTTTGTACCCCAAAAATGTGTTTTTTGGGGTTTTCACATGTAATTTTAGTTTAAATTTATACCATTGAATTCAGCTTAAAAAAACAAACAATTTGGTATTTTGATCATTGCTCTACGTCAATTGGTTACCGAGATATTGAAAGTGCTAAACACAGTACGTTGTCTAATGTTATTCTTATGGATAAAAAGAAAAATTGTATATCTCGCATATTTATGAACATAAACTGGCAAAATTTGGTATATGGCTTGATCTGGTTGTGGTTTATTGTTGTTTGCACAAAAAAAATTTTTCGCCTATGGTTCCTGCAGCAGCAAACCTAGGTACTTGTTCCCTATGTTATTCTTATGGAAAATACTTAAAATGTTATATATCGGTAATTTTTGAATGTATATGGATGAAACTTGGTATGTGACTTCACTAAGATGAGTTCTATTGATATTTGCATAAACACCCATTATTTTGTGTGCCTTGTTGCAGCAAACCTGCTTACTCATCCCCAATGTTATTCTTATGGAGAATAATTAATAATTTAAATATCGCTTGTTTGTGAATACATTTCTTATGAATCCTGTTAAGTGTTTTAATGTGTTATGTTATATATTCATTGGAAATTCGCTGAGTAAGCAGGTTTGTTGCGACGGGAGTATTTTTAAATTATATCCATCAGTACATATTTAACTTGTAAAATAATCCATTTAAAATACATTATTAATGTGAAGGAATTCAACGTAGTGGCAATCTACTATGGTGTTGCGAACATACTATTCGGGTTTATTGCTCATGCTGCCACAAAAACCAAACACTTTTCAGGAAAGACAAACATTAATATAACAATAGTATTTAAAAATAGCATCGAACAAAAACCAAGTCTAATAACTAATCTACTAAGAACGAAACGTATATTAATTAATTTTTTTTTAACTGGGATTAGCGCCTAAAATGGTATGTTTATCTAATACTTCTGGAAAAAGGCAGAGTACTACAATTTCAGATTATTGTTTATGTTGTGGCAGGGAGTGGCAAAAGGGTACGGAGGAATCGAATGTTTGATCAACATTTAAATCTTGACTTCGGTACCGGTAACGGAGTAATATTCTTTTACCTATTTCAAACGACTCCCACAGAGAATATGTGAAATGAATACCAGAACTTATATTATAAATTGTAATGCAACGGAGAGTCATAAAATGGTGGTTCAAAATGTAGTCTTCAATACAATTTTGCGAGGAATGCGATGGTACAATCAGATTTTAAATGGAATCTACAGTAACGGAGTTGTATTTTTTACCGATTTCAAAGGGCCACCATATGGAAAGGGTGACAGTGGATAGGCCAGTTAAAGTAGTTAACCTTAAAACTAAAGAAAATAAGTCGTATAACAAATTTGACTGAAATAGCCTAAAGCTTTCTTGAGTTATACTACTTAAACCACCCGAAGGAAGCCGAACTTGTCCGATGACGAACGAACTATCCGAAACAGATGCTTTATTATGAGAAAACAGTGAAATGTAGGATTTTCAAATGTAAACAGAGGAAACCTACTTATACAGTATTCTAAAATTACGATACATTTACGATAAAATTATAGTAAAATAACCTAACCCAACTCCGCAGAGCGCTGTATGGCGGCTCTTTGCTTTGTAACATATTACAAAAATGGGTTTGTGTAAAATATAACGAAAATTGGTAGCTCAAAAAGTAAACACGAAAAGGTAGACTTGAACTTGGGACCGCATGATCGTGAATCCAGTGCCGTATCCATTAGACTACGTATCGAACGAAGTAACAATTACAATTCATCAAGCAGCAGACGGCGCTGTGATTTTAAAAATGCCACGGGGAGCGCTTGGTGTGATTTCAAAGTTTTCCACTTGGCAGCGCTCGCGTAGGAAGTGGCTCCGCTTCCAGTGGTTCGTGTGTCTTTTTAGCTGCTAGTATGGTTTAATCAGATTTTCAATCGAATCTACGGTAACAGAGTAGTATTTTTTAACGAACTTACCATTAAAATCAAAGAAAATAATATTTTTTTAAATATGGTTGAAATAAACTAAAACCTTCTTGAGTTAGACTACTTAAAACAAAATAATTTAATGCATTTTGTTGAGCAAAGGGACTCACTTCCTTCATTCAACTGAAACAAAGATGGAAAATGAGATAGAAAATACATTGGGTGATAATTAAATACATTACTGCATTATATATCAACGACACTTGACCTATAAGGAAGTTTCATTATGAACGTTTTATAACAGTATGCAGAACTGACGAATAACTGATGAAATTCGCTTAGGAACTTCCTTAGCAGGTCCCTGGTTTTTATCAAACTTCCCTATACTCAAAGTTTCATTGTTACAACAATGTACTTAACGTATTTAATTAATACCAAAGTTCCAACTCGGAATGTTCTTTACAAAACTGTTTTCAATTCTCAAACTAGGTGAGCTTATTGTGATTTTCAGTTGTTGTAGGCAAACTCTAATATTATTTATATAATTATAATATTATTCAAATGTATTGTTTATATAATAACTTACAAAATGAACAGATTTAGCATGGGTTTTTAAACTAAAGTTATTAGGGTTAGTACTGTTTTAAATTACATTAATAGTGAGTTAAATATATATTTTGAATACATGGTAGTTTGCTGAATTTAAATTTACCTTACAACAAACGTGATTTTTCAAACTGATATAAATCAACATTCCGATTACAGAATAAAATAAACTGCATTACCGTAGTTGTATCTGTAACGTAATTTCATTTGGTATATTTCTAACTAAGCCTTCTATGACAATGTGTCGCTTTATATATTAAAAGATCAGACAGACTATTAATACAAATTTTACTACCAAAAATATACAAACACTCCTTGTAGGATTCTAAATCGTATTGTCTGTAGTTTCTCGAAAAAACAGTTCTTATTCACCTTGTACTTATGTGCTTCAGCCTCAAGTATCGTAGAGCTTTCAGACCAGGTGTGCTTATTCATATAAGAATAATGTTCGCAACAAAGATGTCTTATGAGGGCGTCCAGCTGATTTATAAATCAACAGCATACCATAAAGTGTTGCCAACCTAAGGGTATAATAATGGTACAGCTATTTTTAAATTGTCACTGGACATGCAGAAATAAAATGTAAACCCTTAATCGATTAATATAATAATACAACAATATATTAGTTTCATAAAATAACAGCTTATCATAGAATGTAAGCAGTTAAACAATGTTAATTCTAATTACACTGATTAGGAAAATATGGTACTCGTACGATAAATATCGTGTTTCCAGCAACACTGCAAATTGGATTGGTGATCACGTGACCTTCCAGCTGATTTTACGAGGTCTCTTCCGGTTAAGTATAAAACCTTAAATAGATCGACCTAGCACACCTGGTCTGAAAGCTCTACGAACCTTGCTTCAGCCTTACCTGTATTAATTTCTTAGCTGTTTATCAATTGTGTAGGGTCACTAGCTGGTTCATTGTTTAGTTTAATCTTAAAGAAACAACAGCTATGTGTGCTACATTCTTTGGCTCTTTGTCAGATAATGTTAATGTCAATACGAATAACTTGGAAACAAACTATAATCAATCTTTGGGCAAAGCCTTGCTGTTGTACCGCCTTTAGTTATTATTATACATATTGTACATATGGCAAAATAAATATTTATTTATTATTATTATTATTTATGTATCCCATGAGAGTCTGTCCCCTACCGTCCGTCGTCGACTTGACGAGATCTTGACGTTTTGTAAAGACAGTCCTGTCCAAGTTATTTTAATATTGTTCCGTTTAGGAACTGTTTGTGTCGTGTACGTGTGAATGTGTGTTTTTCCTGACGAAGTCAAGTGGTTGACAACTTAATTATGAATGAGTAGCTGAGGATGGCTCGTATTAACCTCAAAACATTACCTGAAAACTATAAACACATTTTGAGCTGTTTTACGGAATACCTAAGTAATTTAACCTACAACTATGCAGCTTTTTCCCCCCATTAGATACAAATATCTTCAGGCTTTACGTAGGAACTCCTTTACAACGTAATCAATTTTGGAGCGCAATCTTTTGACCAAAACCATATAAATAGTATAAATATTATGAAACATTCATACACATAGCTATATTACTTTCCTAATCAATCAAACATATAAAAAATAGATTTGTTTGCGTGGAAGAGTCATTTATCAGTCGTGAGATTACGATTTTATTTCATAATTAACTACGTTTTCATTCAACATTATACCATTAGCAGCACGACTAATTAATAAAAAAAACTTAAAAACCCCTAATTGCATTTTGTGCTTGCAATTGTTCTTTGTTGCATTAGCTGTAAGGAAAAATATGAGATAAATGTATTGAGCAAAATTATATACTCCATTAATTTTGTATAGGTAATTTTTAATCTTAGATTCACCCAAAAATTATTCTCTCCTTATTAAAATGTATTCTGAAATTGTTACCTGTTTTGAGTTGTTGAATACAACTTGTAAAGAAGTAACTGTTTAAAAGTGTGTTTTTTTACCTGGTGCTGTTAACATTACGTTTATACGAAATTTGCTCGGTCAGTTATGACCATACTTTGTCAATTGTTAAATATTTATTCTACAATCTTAATATTATTTAATTTATAAACAATTAGTAAAAATTGTCTATACAGTAAAATTATTATTACTCTACCTTCAAAATGTAAAACCACAAACACTACAGAGCACAAAAAAATGTGAGACCTAAACAAATAATTTAATGTTTTAAAAACCAATTTTAAGCTTTTATTATTTGTAAAGTCGCACAACAAAGATCATAGGAACTGCTCTACTTCTTGCCCTACTTTCATCTCGAGTTGTTGTGCTAAGACACTTCCTGGTTCAGCAGAGTGGTCTGAGCCGCATATCGCCTCCTGCTCTTTTTTTGGTTGTGCTGGTTTTATTTTGATCCCAAAATGTTGCTAGGAAGGAGTTTAAGTTAACGGCAGGAGTTTATGTTTCTCGTATGTAAACAAAACACAAGGAATAAAAGGATTTTAATTTATTTCTTACATATTTTTTTAAAGCTTAATAAGCTTCATGAAACAAATAATGTAGAAACATAAATTGTTTAGGCTCAGGGATCACGTAAAACTGTTCAAGCTTCAACACTGATCGTTAATATAAATCTGATAGATAAATAACATTTTCAATAGTCATAACATCTGGTATTAAGATTATATACGTCAAATTATGCCATTTTAACATGTTATCTGACAAAAACTATGATTTTACATTATTAATTTCACTAAAACTTTTTTACACACTTAAGGTTACATATTCATTGAATTTTTTAGTTTTAATCTTACAATAAATCCTAAAGAAAGCCTAAAACTATATTTTTTTATTGTATTCTTATCTGTAAATATATATTAAAACTTTATTTGTACAAGTTCCCGGGTGAACGCAGCCAAACTTTATATTCGACACACAACTAAATATATATTTAAGATTTTCATCCAGAATTGTTCTTTCTAAATTGACAAGGATCATTGGGTATTGTATTTATAAAAATATATATTTTATAATTTTTCCTGTATCATTTGTATTTTTATGTTAGGGTTATTGTAAAAGAACATTAAATATATTTTCATAGCAAAGATACAGAATGATGAGCTTTATATAAGGACAATGAACTCATTATGATTAAGTTTTTCCATTGGGTTTAATATCGGGATATCGGGTTTAATATTGGGTTATTACTAATTTTCTGTGATGAAATATCAAACTCTTGTATTTAAACTGTAAAGTCACACACGATTTTATTTTATTTATTGTCTTTTTCATCATATATACAAACCATTCAAGCATAAAACTTTATAGAACAAAGCTTTAGGTGTTCCAAAGCGAATAATTGAAATTATAACTGGCAATAATGGGAATTGCAGAGGGAGATTGACGAAGCAAACTTAATTACCATTGTTGCCTGGTGTTAAATGTTCAGTAGGAATGATGATTGCATTTAAATAAGAAGCAATAATTGTTTATATTTACCTATTGGCTAGACAGATCGTTTTCAAGAATCCCTGAACCAATTCCAACATTAAATACTTGACCATGAAGGCTTAATTCAATGTCGGCTTTATTTTTCAACCGAGGAGTGTAAAAAGAAAAGTTTTATATTTTGTCTAATAATATATGACATGAACTGGTTGAGAACCAAAGCGGTTTTATTTTAAACCACCCAAAACTAAAAACTGGATAAATCTGGTTATTCTTATGTTTTTAGCGAACTTCCCCTATAGGGAAGAAGCTATTACCGTAGTCGGCACGGTAAGACCTAGGCCCGGGACCATGATAACTTTTCGTTTTGAGGTCCCCAGACCCCAAAAACACCATTCGTTTGAAACTGTATATTCTGGATATATATATATACATACATCTAAATCAAACAACAATAATACAACAATATATTAGTTTCATAAAATAACAGCTTATCATAGAATGTAAGCAGTTAAACAATGTTAATTCTAATTACACTGATTAGGAAAATATGGTACTCGTACGATACACTTAATAACGCACTTAAGACACACTTACTCGATTTATTCCACTCTATTTTGGTGGTCTGGGTGTGTGTAGGTACTGTGTTTTAATATATATATTAGCATGTATTATATGTGTGTGTGTGTGTGTGTGTGTGTGTGTGTGTGTGTGTGTGTGTGTGTGTCGTGGGTGCGATAACTCTCGTAATAATGGTCTGATTTTGACGAAATTTGGTACAAACGTGTAAAGCAGCATGTATAACTTTAAGTTCGAAAACCAGACAGATTGCCCCATCCGAAGTGGTATTTTGGGGGTTTTTGTACCCCAAAAATGGGTTTTTTGAAGTTTTTGCATATAATATTTTATAAAGTCTAATTTTAGTTTTCACCAATAGATTCAACTTAAAAAACACACAATTTGGTGTTTTGATTATTTATCTACGTCAAATGACTACAGAGATATTGAAAGTGCTAAACACAGTACGTTGTCCAATGTTATTATCATGGAGAATAAGAAAAATCGTATATCCTGCTTATTTATGTACGGATACTAATGAAACTTGGTATTCGGCTTCATCTGGTTGTGGTCTATTGTTATTTGCACAAAAAACTTTTTAATGAGTATTCCCGTAGCAGCAAACCTGCGTACTCAGCCCCCATGTTATTCTTATAGAGAATAAGTAAAATGTAATGTCTCCCTTAATTATGAACATAATTTAATAAAACCTGGTATGTGGCTTCACCTAGTTGAGTTATATTGATATTTGCATAAAAAACAATTTGTTGTGTTCGTTGTTGCAACAAACCTGCGTACTCATCCCCCATGTTATTCTTATGGGGAAAAATCTAAATGGTATATATCGCTTATTTATGGATGTATATTGATGAAACTTATATGTGGTTTCACTTAGGTGATTTATATTGATATTAGGATGAAAACCAATATTTTTTATTCCTTGTTGCAACAAACCTGCGTACTCAATGTTATTCTTATGGAGAATAATACAAATTGTATATATTGCTTATTTGTGAATATATATTTATGAAAATTGCTGTGCGGCTTTATGTAGTATATATTATGCGTTGTAAATTCGCTAAGTACGCAGGTTTGCTGCGACGGGGGTATTTATTTTATTTTAGTTTAACTGTACAACTTGTATTTTCATAAGTTGCTTAGCCTTCGATTATGTTGACTTTTATACTATATATTGTTATAAATATAGTTGGATTGAAAGAGGTTGGCAGCCTCTTTTTAATAAACAATGCGAGGGCTGGGATCCGAACCCATGGACATGGTTGGAGTCCGGCGCCTTGACCACTAGTCCAGCGACTCATTTAGATTATTAAAATAATTATTTAAATATATCAAGTTAATATTTTAACATAAACTAGTCAGTTTTAAATAACAAAATAGATAAATTAGTAGTAAGGAAATAATTAATCATTTATATTTTTAGAAACCCAGTAATAACTTTAAAAATACTTTATTAGAAAATAGGGTGTTGCTACTGCAATTATATATCTTCTTCATTTAAATTTTCGAAGTAATCTAAAGATTTTATCAGCGGTAATGTGAACTGAGTAAGATATTTCTGCTTATATCAGCTGCGGGAAGAGAAGTAAAGGGCGAACAATGCGGTTGGTATTTTTCTTGAGGAATTCTCAGTGGTCTAGTGACTTCTGAATGTGAGATGCAAACCGCGTGTGATTTATTCGGCGTTGGTGAACAGCGATATTAAGACCGTTCTAGAACCAAAAAGTTCAAATTATAGCGTCCCAATTGTAATTGAAACGCTATATATAATTAAATTTACTATTTGTTATGTATTAAAATAATTAATGTATAAAAATATAAAAGATGTTTTGTGAATAATTGCTGACAGTTGCAAATAAGAATTGCTGGTGCTACTTGGTTTTGCAAGTCAAGGCAAGATCGCGATTTTCTTGTTCGGGTTTGTAAGGCTGAGAGTTGGAGACAATGATTTAAATTCTTCCTTGGCTGGATTGAACCGGAGCTAGGTCACGTGACGGCCGGCGTGGTCGCGTTCTGGAAGTTTCTTAGCCAAGGGGTATATATTCACGATCGCTGGGAGGCGACGGCATTTTTTACGTTGACCATTGGTCTTGTGTGTGTGTCGTACGTCGCCCAGCGAAACGTGAATCTCTTTAGATTTGAAGGTACAAAGTTGTTTTAAAATTTAGAGTTTCGATTTAAATAATTGCTCCAATATCTCATTTGTTATTTTTCAAAAAGGGGAACAGTTAGTAAAACAATTATTTCTTTTTCAGGGTTCGAAGCGTTTCATCTTTACATAGTTTCAACTTTTATGGTTTCATCTTTACATAGTTTCATCTTTTAATAGTTTCGTCTTTTCTTATCTTAAAAGGAAGATTAAAAATTAAAGTCCAGTAATATAAAAATAAAGTTCGAACAGTTAATGTTATATTTTGAAAGACACAAGTGATAAGCAAAACCAAGTTAAATTTTATTTTGAATTTTGGACTGTTTTATTTGACAAGAAAAGTTTTATTTAATTTTATTTAAATATATATATAAGAAGAATTTATTCATTTCTTTATTTTATTTATGACCACCACTTCTTAAAATCCACAAGAAAAATTATAGCCTGTGTAACAGCGCTATAGATTGCGCCACTCTGCTGAAAAAAGAAGTTGGTCATTAAAAAACAGTCAAAATGGGAGTTTTAAAAGTGAACCTTCTGTCAAAGCAAGAATTAATGTATAAGTTGAAAGTTCGAGGATGTCCCAAGGACGATGTTGTGCTACAATTAAGAAAGAATTTGCGAGAAATTTTAAAATTGGGAGTTAAGGAGAACGTGAGAAATTTGGAGGCTTTGAATGTAAAAGGTGTAAATAGATAAGTTGTGTAGCATTCCGAAAGACTTGTATAATGTTCTGATGTGTGAATAGTTAGTTCCGAGTTTGTTTGTGTTTTTAGGAAATTTTTAAATTTTAGTTGACCATTGTACAAAGTATGTATGGGTGAATGCGATTAGAAGGGCCGCATCGCAGAACATAATTCAAGTGTTCCAGAACTGTATTTTTAAAAATTTCTCATTATGCAAAGAAATCGTGACAGACAATGCAAGTTATTACAGGAGTGGGGAGTTCAGGTCCTTTTTATTTAATTTGGCAATAAAACATAAAACAATTGTTCCTTATCACCCACAAGCAAATTTGAGTGAACGTTATTTGCGGAATATAAAATCAATTTTACAAATTTATTTTAATGAAGCTAAGAACCAATGGGATAAAAACTTGAGTGAAGTCCAACAAACTTTAAATTCTGGGACAAGTGAAAGTACGAAGTTCAGCGCACATGAGTTAATGTTTACTTATGCCCACAACAATTCATTAAGTAACACCTGGGAATTAAATGATTTGACGGAAGAGGATGTAAATGCCGAAGATGTTTGTAATAAATTGAAGGAAGCAATATCCAATAATAAGAAGAGGAATGATAGAAATAAAAGGTTGAAACTCTACGAGGGCAGTAAAAACCGCCAATTCAAAATCGGAAGCTGGGCCTATTTGCTAAATAGGTCCAGTGAAGGTAATGAAAAGTTTATTGCTAAGTTCATTGGTCCATACAGAATCTTGTATTATTTAACTGATATGAGTTGTATATTGCAGCACAAAGATGATTTGTTAGATGTTAAAAGGGTACATATCAGTCAATTGAAAACTTGTGTAAATGTTTGTAAATAAACATCTGTTATTTGTTTGTAAATAACCAAGTGTGACAATGGTGTGTCGCAAGTTCATTAAATAATGTTTTCAGGTTGTGTAATAAAGTATGTTTCAGTGAGAATAAAAAGGGTGGTTGTAGTTGGCAATACTGAAGACTTGAAGATATTGAAATGTAATAAATAAATTATATCTTGGACTACATGGATTATAAGCAAGATATAAATGAAGATAATTTATTGAAGTAAATTAATGGGTATTGCTAATTCAAGAAAACAATCACCTTTCTCCAAGACGACAAGAGTCAATTGAAATAATATTTTCTTGTGTCTTAGAATAAATTTTAGTTAAATAAATAAAATAAAATGTGGATAAATGAGCGAGTGTATGGACAAACAAAAGGAAAGAGAAACATGGAATTAAATATTTTTACTAGCTAGCTGTGAAAGTTGTTCGAATACCTGGGATTTATCCACATTGGGGCACTCACAATTTTTTCACTGATCACTTAACTACAGCACTTGAATCACAATAGACCAAACTTCACTTCACTCACACCCCGTTGTCGGATTGATTCATGGTTGACGTTCACTGGAGACAGTGTTGACGCTTGGAGAAATATTTTTCCGGAGGAATGGCTGAAGAATAAAACACCTTCTGTGTTAAGCAGTGTGAACGGAATAAATAGTAAAATAATCAGTATAACATTAATCTGCCGTTGAGGATTGTTTGTTCTGGGTATTGTTGCTGTATCAACTGCGAAGACGATTCCGGACGACTACCCGATCTGCGCAGAACTTCTTCTGCTCATGCTGAGATGACCGTTTACTTGCGCCAACATCGAGGTGTTGCTGCGAACTTCGGATGCCGTACATAACTGAACTGCATACACGAGTAGTGGACGACACTTCAGAGAGTCTTCAATCGACAACGCAGGGCTCCTTGAACCGAGAAGGGGAGTTCCTGTGTCGTTGACCTTCGAGCGGAGATAAGGAGCGAGGCTTTGTGTATTGTTATCGCTCGAGTACAGCTGGACATTCTACATTCCACTAATGTAAACATTGAGTAGTGACTGTGGTTTTAAAATTTATATTTGTTGAGCGAATTTGAATGTAAATATTTTTTGAATTGTATTAATGTTTGGAAAAATGTAAATATTTTGGTTTGTATAATTGTTTACAAAAAGGAAAATTTGTGAAAGTTTTAAAAATGAAAATTAGATGATGTATTGTAGCAGAGCACCAGCAATTTCAGGAAGACAGGGGAGAATATAGCGTCCCAATTGTAATTGAAACGCTATATATAATTAAATTTACTATTTGTTATGTATTAAAATAATTAATGTATAAAAATATAAAAGATGTTTTGTGAATAATTGCTGACAGTTGCAAATAAGAATTGCTGGTGCTACTTGGTTTTGCAAGTCAAGGCAAGATCGCGATTTTCTTGTTCGGGTTTGTAAGGCTGAGAGTTGGAGACAATGATTTAAATTCTTCCTTGGCTGGATTGAACCGGAGCTAGGTCACGTGACGGCCGGCGTGGTCGCGTTCTGGAAGTTTCTTAGCCAAGGGGTATATATTCACGATCGCTGGGAGGCGACGGCATTTTTTACGTTGACCATTGGTCTTGTGTGTGTGTCGTACGTCGCCCAGCGAAACGTGAATCTCTTTAGATTTGAAGGTACAAAGTTGTTTTAAAATTTAGAGTTTCGATTTAAATAATTGCTCCAATATCTCATTTGTTATTTTTCAAAAAGGGGAACAGTTAGTAAAACAATTATTTCTTTTTCAGGGTTCGAAGCGTTTCATCTTTACATAGTTTCAACTTTTATGGTTTCATCTTTACATAGTTTCATCTTTTAATAGTTTCGTCTTTTCTTATCTTAAAAGGAAGATTAAAAATTAAAGTCCAGTAATATAAAAATAAAGTTCGAACAGTTAATGTTATATTTTGAAAGACACAAGTGATAAGCAAAACCAAGTTAAATTTTATTTTGAATTTTGGACTGTTTTATTTGACAAGAAAAGTTTTATTTAATTTTATTTAAATATATATATAAGAAGAATTTATTCATTTCTTTTATTTTATTTATGACCACCACTTCTTAAAATCCACAAGAAAAATTATAGCCTGTGTAACAGCGCTATACAGTATAAATGTATTTATATTTATTGATCAATTTATTCTTGATTAAGTGTATTCTTAACTCGCTCGTAAGATTGTAAAATATTACAAGTTAGTTAAGAACAAGTCTTACTCAATGTATTTTCTCAAGTCTTTTTCATAGCTTACTCAATTCACTTTAAAGTTGATAAAATCTTTCAATTTCTTCGCAAAATGTTGAATGGGAAGATATCTATTGTAGTAGTAAAATGGTAGTACTATACTAAATGTCTTTTTAACGTTTTTTAATCGCTCAAAAACAAAAAAGGTCATAAAATCAATAAAATCCTCTGATCAAATTATACACTTTTTACCTTTCGTCTATTAATTTGTTAAAATTGAACTTTTAAATTGACAAATGCATTTATCTTTTAATTATATATATCATTAGTACTTTACCATCCATGAGAACCATATTCAAAAATACCAGATACAACAAACTATAAAATAAGGACATTCAAAGGCAGCGACGCAAAGACAGTCCCACACATAAGCTTTAGTGATTTGTCACTAAAAGGTCCATTTGTCAGTCAAGCTGAGTTCGCACAGTAAATCCAGCCAAATAAACACTTTGATCCTCCATAGGCTAATATATAAATGCCCCTTTTCACGTCAATTTGTTTATAATAAAGTTGGGATGGACTCATACAAATTTGTTTTTAGAGAATTTACCCTATAGGGAAGAAGCTATTACCGCAGTCGGCATGGTAAGACTTAGGCCCGGGACCATGATAACTTTTCGTTTTGAGGTCCCCAGACCCCAAAAACACCATTCGTTCGAAACTAGATAAATATCTGTCCGTGAGCACGATAACTCTCGAAAAATGATCCGATTTTGATGAAACTTGGTATAAACGTGTAAAGTAACATTTATGACTCTAAGTTCGAAAACCAGCCAGATCGCTCCATCCGAATGGGGATTTTGAGGGGGTTTTGTACCCCAAAAATGTTTATTTTTTTATTTTTTACATATGATTTTTTAAATAGTCAAATTTTAGATTTTACCATTGGATTCAGCTTAAAAACACACACAATTTGGTATTTTGATCATTCGTCTACGTCAATTGGTCACCGAGATATTGAAAGTGCTAAACAAATTACGTTGTCTAATGTTATTCTTATGGAGAAAAAGAAAAATGTTATGTCTCGCTTATTTTTGAAAGTATACTGACAAAACTTGGTATACGGCTTCATCTCGTTTTGGTCTATTGATATTTGCTCAAAACAAAACTTTTTTGCCAAAGACTTCCGTAGAAGCCAACCTGCGTACTCAGCCCCAATGTTATTCTTATGGAGAATAATTAAAATTGTATATATCGCTTATTTGTGAATATATTTTTATGAAACTTGGTAAGTGGCTTTATGTAGTAGTATTAAGATATTTATAACTCCATTGGAAATTCTCTGAGTATGCAGAGAACTTCCATACTTCAATAACGTCGATGCTGCGACGGGGTTATTGTATTAGTTGTTTATGTTATGGATTAAATCCATATAATTTCTCCCCACATAAGCATTTCCGTATTATTATTCACCAGATAAGTTATTTATTTGTTTCAAGGTGGCTCATGTAAACCTTCCCTTTGCGTAAAGAGGCGTCAGCAGCTGAACTGTAAGATTAATTCCCGATGTTAGACGACCCAAGCAGGGAACAGCTTTTTTAAGGCTGTGCAGTCATAGAAGGGAATTAAGGCTCCGGTCTACCCTACAGAAATATTTGCGCCTCCGCGTAAAAAGCCATTGTTAAGGTAGGAAAAAGGAGCGGTGTGGAGGTCCGCAGGATTTCCTGTTAGCGACTATAATAATTATTTTATCAATGTACTATTAACAGGATTTGATATGGGACAGTTAATTCTACTCATGCTCTTTTTTACAATTTAAAAATAATGTTTATTTTTTAAGTTGTTGTATTTTGAAACGCACATTTTTGTACATTTAAAAGGGTTTCTAATGCAACGTTAAGTAAGTTGATAAAGTAAAAAAGTACATTTGTAGATAGTATTTTCCTCTTTTATATTGTACTTTAACTTTAATTGAAGGGTTTATGTAGCAGCTGTAAAGAAGAATTCTGCAAACCCTTTCCTAGCGCTGCGCGGAAGGGGTAGACCGGAGCCTTAACAGCAACGGGACACATAGCTATTAATTTTTGAGATAACTTAATTTAAGTTTATAAGGCCTCCAACACATATATTTTACTGAAAAATAGATAACAAAATATATTACATTGATATTAAATACGTAACGTTTATTATTGTACAAACATTGTTCTATTACTCTTGATAATCCACTTCTTTCTTGATGAAATATTTATCCCATCAAATGTATACAAAAAGAGAAATACATTCAGTTACAAACATAAAAATAATTAATCAAGAGAGTTTATTTTCTTTTTAGAGGAACTATTGAATAAAACTATCACCCTCTAGGCCCAATGTGCTGGATGCAGGGGTTTATTCGACTTTAAACACAGTTTGACAGGACTAAGCCCCTTTACCTTCAACGGATGAGTTTCAAACAAAAGGCTTTATCGTGTGCACCTTTACCTCATGGAGCTCAGAACTGTTCGTCTAGAATTTTCTAAACAAACTTGTTTTAAATTATTACTATTTTTTTAAATCCTTTTGTATCCTTTTTGGAGTTAGGAGTGTGGAAAATGTACAAGTTCGGCGTATCAAGTAAGAATAATTTTCTAAGTTCACTCTAATTGATTTGTTTCAAACAATATAACGGTAGTGTGTTTTAAACATTTTTTTTATTAATCTATATTGTATTTTCTCATACACTGCATCATTTCGACAACAGGAATTAGTGATACACATTTCAACTGCATTTTCGAGACTTTAATCTTTCTGGCAGTTTATCCCTTAACACCAGGACAAATCATGCCATTTGCCTACATATTCTGTGGAATAAAACACAAATTTGTATGCTGCTGCATTCTTTAGTAAAACTCATAAACTGTTAATGTTAATAATATATGTTTTGTCATCAGGCCAAACAATATTCTCATCTCCGTTAAGGAAACATTTTCAAATAATAGCCTAACAGGACTAAGCTGAATTTTGTTCAACTTTCTGATGTGGAATTCAAGTAAAAATCAAAACGAAATTATGTTAAATAATGATGTTATAGATATGTGATTGTTGGTAATAATAACACCTCATGATTTGGTAACAGTGTTTTTCTTTTGGTTATATGCGTGTCAAAATTAATCATTATATATATATATATATATATATATATATATATATATATATACTAATCCCATTTACTAATATAATATTTCAGATAAATAAACAATTATGTTACTCTTATTATTACCCTTTTTTAAATTTTTTGTTTAAATTACAATTACCTAATTCTACTCTATTTATTCTTTTAGCTAATCTACAAAAAATCAGGTTATGTTAGGAAGTTTTTCGAGAAATCGTGTAACACTTCATCAATGTTTTGTTAATAACACCGATATAAATTGTCTATAATAGGACCAAAATTACTTCTCTAATACCGTACTATATAATTATAACAAACCAATTGTTCTTTTTTACGATTATTGTAATTATATTCTGCTTTCTCATTGAATATAATTAAATAATGTCTATAAAAGGACCAAAATAACTTCTGTAATACCGTAATATATAATGATAAAAAACTTTTTTTATTGGAATTACACTCTGCTGTCTCACTGAAAATAATTAAATAATTCTACAGGTCCGTATTTAAAACCAAGTTATATTTTATTTTAATTAGTTGAAATTTGTATTGGAGAACACACCTCTAAGCGTTATCGATTTCCCATCTGTAGTAGGTACTATAACAAATAACAACAACAACAAACGTATAAAGAATTATATCATCAAAATGGTTTCAAATATTGAAGAAAACATTGAATATATGGCGACCGAGGGACGACGGCGTTTGTTATGGATTTGTTCGCCGTGAGAACTGCAGCTGGGGGCACAATCCTCTCAGTGTCAGATCACCGTATCGCATCAGTCAGGTGATCTCCTATGAGAGTGACAGATCACTGCATCGCATCAGTCAGGTGGTCTCCTATGAGAGTGACAGATCACTGCATCGCATCAGTCAGGTGGTCTCCTATGAGAGTGACGGATCACTGTATCGCATCAGTCAGGTGGTCTCCTATGAGAGTGACAGATCACTGTATCGCATCAGTCAGGTGGTCTCCTATGAGAGTGACAGATCACTGCATCGCATCAGTCAGGTGGTCTCCTATGAGAGTGACAGATCACTGCATCGCATCAGTCAGGTGGTCTATGAGAGTGACAGATCACTGTATCGCATCAGTGAGGTGGTCTCCTATGAGAGTGACAGATCACTGTATCGCATCAGTCAGGTGGTCTCCTATGAGAGTGACAGATCACTGTATCGCATCAGTCAGGTGGTCTCCTATGAGAGTGACAGATCACTGCATCGCATCAGTCAGGTGGTCTCCTATGAGAGTGACAGATCACTGTATCGCATCAGTCAGGTGGTCTATGAGAGTGACAGATCACTGTATCGCATCAGTCAGGTGGTCTCCTATGAGAGTGACAGATCACTGTATCGCATCAGTGAGGTGGTCTCCTATGAGAGTGACAGATCACTGTATCGCATCAGTGAGGTGGTCTCCTATGAGAGTGACAGATCACTGTATCGCATCAGTCAGGTGGTCTCCTATGAGAGTGACAGATCACTGCATCGCATCAGTGAGGTGGTCTCCTATGAGAGTGACAGATCACTGTATCCCATCAGTCAGGTGGTCTCCTATGAGAGTGACAGATCACTGCATCGCATCAGTCAGGTGGTCTCCTATGAGAGTGACAGATCACTGTATCCCATCAGTCAGGTGGTCTCCTATGAGAGTGACAGATCACTGTATCGCATCAGTGAGGTGGTCTCCTATGAGAGTGACAGATCACTGTATCGCATCAGTGAGGTGGTCTCCTATGAGAGTGACAGATCACTGTATCCCATCAGTCAGGTGGTCTCCTATGAGAGTGACAGATCACTGTATCCCATCAGTGAGGTGGTCTCCTATGAGAGTGACAGATCACTGTATCGCATCAGTGAGGTGGTCTCCTATGAGAGTGACAGATCACTGCATCGCATCAGACAGGTGGTCTCCTATGAGAGTGACAGATCACTGTATCCCATCAGTGAGGTGGTCTCCTATGAGAGTGACAGATCACTGTATCGCATCAGTGAGGTGGTCTCCTATGAGAGTGACAGATCACTGTATCACATCAGTCAGGTGGTCTATGAGAGTGACAGATCACTGTATCACATCAGTCAGGTGGTCTATGAGAGTGACAGATCACTGTATCCCATCAGTCAGGTGGTCTCCTATGAGAGTGACAGATCACTGTATCGCATCAGTGAGGTGGTCTCCTATGAGAGTGACAGATCACTGTATCGCATCAGTCAGGTGGTCTCCTATGAGAGTGACAGATCACTGTATCGCATCAGTCAGGTGGTCTCCTATGAGAGTGACAGATCACTGTATCGCATCAGTGAGGTGGTCTCCTATGAGAGTGACAGATCACTGCATCGCATCAGACAGGTGGTCTCCTATGAGAGTGACAGATCACTGTATCCCATCAGTGAGGTGGTCTCCTATGAGAGTGACAGATCACTGTATCGCATCAGTGAGGTGGTCTCCTATGAGAGTGACAGATCACTGTATCACATCAGTCAGGTGGTCTATGAGAGTGACAGATCACTGTATCACATCAGTCAGGTGGTCTATGAGAGTGACAGATCACTGTATCCCATCAGTCAGGTGGTCTCCTATGAGAGTGACAGATCACTGTATCGCATCAGTGAGGTGGTCTCCTATGAGAGTGACAGATCACTGTATCGCATCAGTCAGGTGGTCTCCTATGAGAGTGACAGATCACTGTATCGCATCAGTCAGGTGGTCTCCTATGAGAGTGACAGATCACTGTATCGCATCAGTGAGGTGGTCTCCTATGAGAGTGACAGATCACTGTATCGCATCAGTGAGGTGGTCTCCTATGAGAGTGACAGATCACTGTATCACATCAGTCAGGTGGTCTATGAGAGTGACAGATCACTGTATCACATCAGTCAGGTGGTCTATGAGAGTGACAGATCACTGTATCCCATCAGTCAGGTGGTCTCCTATGAGAGTGACAGATCACTGCATCGCATCAGTGAGGTGGTCTCCTATGAGAGTGACAGATCACTGTATCACATCAGTCAGGTGGTCTATGAGAGTGACAGATCACTGCATCGCATCAGTGAGGTGGTCTCCTATGAGAGTGACAGATCACTGTATCACATCAGTCAGGTGGTCTCCTATGAGAGTGACAGATCACTGCATCGCATCAGTGAGGTGGTCTCCTATGAGAGTGACAGATCACTGTATCACATCAGTCAGGTGGTCTCCTATGAGAGTAACAGATCACTGTATCGCATCAGTCAGGTGGTCTCCTATGAGAGTGACAGATCACTGCATCGCATCAGTGAGATGGTCTCCTATGAGAGTGACAGATCACTGTATCACATCAGTCAGGTGGTCTCCTATGAGAGTGACAGATCACTGTATCGCATCAGTGAGGTGGTCTCCTATGAGAGTGACAGATCACTGTATCACATCAGTCAGGTGGTCCATGAGAGTGACAGATCACTGCATCGCATCAGTCAGGTGGTCTCCTATGAGAGTGACAGATCACTGCATCGCATCAGTGAGGTGGTCTCCTATGAGAGTGACAGATCACTGTATCACATCAGTCAGGTGGTCTCCTATGGGAGTGACAGATCACTGTATCACATCAGTCAGGTGGTCTCCTATGAGAGTGACAGATCACTGTATCGCATCAGTGAGGTGGTCTCCTATGAGAGTGACAGATCACTGTATCACATCAGTCAGGTGGTCTATGAGAGTGACAGATCACTGTATCACATCAGTCAGGTGGTCTATGAGAGTGACAGATCACTGTATCCCATCAGTCAGGTGGTCTCCTATGAGAGTGACAGATCACTGTATCGCATCAGTGAGGTGGTCTCCTATGTGAGTGACAGATCACTGTATCACATCAGTCAGGTGGTCTATGAGAGTGACAGATCACTGTATCACATCAGTCAGGTGGTCTATGAGAGTGACAGATCACTGTATCCCATCAGTCAGGTGGTCTCCTATGAGAGTGACAGATCACTGTATCCCATCAGTCAGGTGGTCTCCTATGAGAGTGACAGATCACTGTATCGCATCAGTGAGGTGGTCTCCTATGAGAGTGACAGATCACTGTATCACATCAGTCAGGTGGTCTATGAGAGTGACAGATCACTGTATCACATCAGTCAGGTGGTCTCCTATGAGAGTGACAGATCACTGTATCGCATCAGTGAGGTGGTCTCCTATGAGAGTGACAGATCACTGTATCGCATCAGTGAGGTGGTCTCCTATGAGAGTGACAGATCACTGTATCACATCAGTCAGGTGGTCTATGAGAGTGACAGATCACTGTATCACATCAGTCAGGTGGTCTCCTATGAGAGTGACAGATCACTGTATCGCATCAGTGAGGTGGTCTCCTATGAGAGTGACAGATCACTGTATCGCATCAGTGAGGTGGTCTCCTATGAGAGTGACAGATCACTGTATCACATCAGTCAGGTGGTCTATGAGAGTGACAGATCACTGTATCGCATCAGTCAGGTGGTCTCCTATGAGAGTGACAGATCACTGTATCACATCAGTCAGGTGGTCTATGAGAGTGACAGATCACTGTATCACATCAGTCAGGTGGTCTCCTATGAGAGTGACAGATCACTGTATCACATCAGTCAGGTGGTCTCCTATGAGAGTGACAGATCACTGTATCACATCAGTCAGGTGGTCTATGAGAGTGACAGATCACTGTATCGCATCAGTCAGGTGGTCTCCTATGAGAGTGACAGATCACTGTATCGCATCAGTGAGGTGGTCTCCTATGAGAGTGACAGATCACTGTATCGCATCAGTGAGGTGGTCTCCTATGAGAGTGACAGATCACTGTATCACATCAGTCAGGTGGTCTATGAGAGTGACAGATCACTGTATCACATCAGTCAGGTGGTCTATGAGAGTGACAGATCACTGTATTGCATCAGTCAGGTGGTCTCCTATGAGAGTGACAGATCACTGCATCTCATCAGACAGGTGGTCTCCTATGAGAGTGACAGATCACTGTATCGCATCAGTGAGGTGGTCTCCTATGAGAGTGACAGATCACTGTATCGCATCAGTGAGGTGGTCTCCTATGAGAGTGACAGATCACTGTATCACATCAGTCAGGTGGTCTATGAGAGTGACAGATCACTGTATCACATCAGTCAGGTGGTCTCCTATGAGAGTGACAGATCACTGTATCGCATCAGTGAGGTGGTCTCCTATGAGAGTGACAGATCACTGTATCGCATCAGTGAGGTGGTCTCCTATGAGAGTGACAGATCACTGTATCACATCAGTCAGGTGGTCTATGAGAGTGACAGATCACTGTATCGCATCAGTCAGGTGGTCTCCTATGAGAGTGACAGATCACTGTATCACATCAGTCAGGTGGTCTATGAGAGTGACAGATCACTGTATCACATCAGTCAGGTGGTCTATGAGAGTGACAGATCACTGTATCGCATCAGTCAGGTGGTCTCCTATGAGAGTGACAGATCACTGTATCACATCAGTCAGGTGGTCTATGAGAGTGACAGATCACTGTATTGCATCAGTCAGGTGGTCTCCTATGAGAGTGACAGATCACTGCATCTCATCAGACAGGTGGTCTCCTATGAGAGTGACAGATCACTGTATCGCATCAGTGAGGTGGTCTCCTATGAGAGTGACGGATCACTGTATCCCATCAGTCAGGTGGTCTCCTATGAGAGTGACAGATTACTGTATCGCATCAGTGAGGTGGTCTCCTATGAGAGTGACAGATCACTGTATCGCATCAGTCAGGTGGTCTCCTATGAGAGTGACAGATCACTGCATCGCATCAGTGAGGTGGTCTCCTATGAGAGTGACAGATCACTGTATCACATCAGTCAGGTGGTCTATGAGAGTGACAGATCACTGTATCGCATCAGTCAGGTGGTCTCCTATGAGAGTGACAGATCACTGTATCACATCAGTCAGGTGGTCTATGAGAGTGACAGATCACTGTATCCCATCAGTCAGGTGGTCTCCTATGAGAGTGACAGATCACTATATCGCATCAGTCAGGTGGTCTCCTATGAGAGTGACAGATCACTGTATCGCATCAGTCAGGTGGTCTCCTATGAGAGTGACAGATCAGTGTATCACATCAGTCAGGTGGTCTATGAGAGTGACAGATCACTGTATCCCATCAGTCAGGTGGTCTCCTATGAGAGTGACAGATCACTATATCGCATCAGTCAGGTGGTCTCCTATGGGAGTGACAGATCACTGTATCCCATCAGTCAGGTGGTCTCCTATGAGAGTGACAGATCACTATATCGCATCAGTCAGGTGGTCTCCTATGGGAGTGACAGATCACTATATCCCATCAGTCAGGGTGGTCTCCTATGAGAGTGACAGATCACTATATCGCATCAGTCAGGTGGTCTCCTATGGGAGTGACAGATCACTGTATCCCATCAGTCAGGTGGTCTCCTATGAGAGTGACAGATCACTGTATCGCATCAGTCAGGTGGTCTCCTATGAGAGTGACAGATCACTGTATCACATCAGTCAGGTGGTCTCCTATGGGAGTGACAGATCACTGTATCGCATCAGTCAGGTGGTCTCCTATGAGAGTGACAGATCACTGTATCACATCAGTCAGGTGGTCTGCTATGAGAGTGACAGATCACTGTATCCCATCAGTCAGGTGGTCTCCTATGAGAGTGACAGATCACTATATCGCATCACTCAGGTGGTCTCCTATGGGAGTGACAGATCACTGTATCCCATCAGTCAGGTGGTCTCCTATGAGAGTGACAGATCACTGTATCGCATCAGTCAGGTGGTCTCCTATGAGAGTGACAGATCACTGTATCGCATCAGTCAGGTGGTCTCCTATGAGAGTGACAGATCACTGTATCACATCAGTCAGGTGGTCTCCTATGGGAGTGACAGATCACTGTATCGCATCAGTCAGGTGGTCTCCTATGAGATTGACAGATCACTGTATCCCATCAGTCAGGTGGTCTCCTATGAGGGTGACAGATCACTTTATCGCATCAGTCAGGTGGTCTGCTATGAGAGTGACAGATCACTGTATCCCATCAGTCAGGTGGTCTCCTATGAGAGTGACAGATCACTGTATCGCATCAGTCAGGTGGTCTCCTATGAGAGTGACAGATCATTGTATCGCATCAATCAGGTGGTCTCCTATGACAGTGACAGATCGCTGTTGTATCGCATTAGTCAGGTGGTCTCCTATGAGAGTGACAGATCACTTTTGTATCGCATCAGTCAGGTGGTCTCCTATGAGAGTGACAGATCATTGTATCGCATCAATCAGGTGGTCTCCTATGACAGTGACAGATCGCTGTTGTATCGCATTAGTCAGGTGGTCTCCTACGAGAGTGACAGATCACTTTTGTATCGCATCAGTCAGGTGGTCTCCTATGAGAGTGACAGATCATTGTATCGCATCAATCAGGTGGTCTCCTATGACAGTGACAGATCGCTGTTGTATCGCATTAGTCAGGTGGTCTCCTATGAGAGTGACAGATCACTTTTGTATCGCATCAGTCAGGTGGTCTCCTTTGAGAGTGAAAGATCACTGAATCCCATCAGTCAGGTGGTCTCCTATGAGAGTGACAGATCACTGTATCGCATCAGTCAGGTGGTCTCCTATGAGAGTGACAGATCACTGTATCGCATCAGTCAGGTGGTCTCGTATGAGAGTCCTAAATCTTAAACAACGATATTAATTGTTTTGTCCCCCTTTGTTAAATATTCTCAATTCTCATCAACTAGCTTACCTACAATTGTTTTTGTACGTTATGTAATTACCAAAAGATGCAATCTACAAATTTAACTTGCTGTTTATGCATTTCATCCCTCTCCTTAGATCCTTGGCTTAACAAGCGAGCCCAATAGTTTCATAAATAAAATCCTTTATATGTAATGCATTTTAAAATTGTCTAGTTATTAGTGAATTTCCTATGGAAAGTAAAATATTAGCATGACCCGCACGGTGAAACTTAAGCCCGGGACCACCATAGAAGTTCCTAATGTGACCCCCTGAACACTTTTTGGGGGTCGATCAAAATTATGTCACCTGTCAGTATATATGTTATATATGTGTGTGTGTGTTGTGTGTGTGTGTGTGTGTGTGTGTGTGTGTGTGTGTGTGTGTGTGTGTGTGTGTGTGTGTGTGTGTGTGTGTGTGTGTGTGTGTGTGTGTGTGTGAGTGTTTGCACTCCAGTGGTCACATATTTTTCCGATTTACTTCCGATTTACCAAATTTAGCAGGGACATTCCTTTCTATAATCAGTTGAACAAGTTCGTTGGGCAAAACAATCGAAAAAGTCTAACCCCCTTTTGGGGGGATTAATCTTTAACATTTTGAGTGTTTGGGCTCAAAACGCGTCAGAAAATCCCCCTAGGTAAAATTAATGGATGTATAAAGGTGGAATTTAGTGAGGCGACAGTTAAGCCCTTCCTTATAATTCTAGTGCAAATAGTTACCGAGTTATTAAAGAAAATGTTTATCGGCTAAACACAGTACGTTGTATTTTGAGGGTTTTACATTGGAAAAGCATGTTATTCATTTGTTGGTGTATTTTTATCATCCCCAGCAACCTCACGCTTTCTTTCAAGCCTGACTGGACCTTCTCCAAACCTTATAATGCGTAAAATTGTATTCCCAGTATTGCAGGTAAATAGAACCAGAAGCATCAGGACAGTCAAAAAAATCAGTGTTTTCAGATTTTTATAAAAATTATAATAAATATATGTTTTTACACTGATTTTAATATTTACAAATTGTTTATGTGGAAATTAACTTCCCTCACGTCAGCGTGCTGCGTGCGAACTCGTTTATATACAAATAGTGTTGGGATTTTACATCTATATTCTACATATGCATTCGTTTTATACGCCTCATTATCATGTCTCAAGAATTTTAAAATTCAAAAATATCACGCTTCCCTGCTATCCATCATTTGAGACGGTGTCATTAATTACCATCGAGAAAACTAATTACTGCCTAGCTCGTAACTGTTTCGAAAAGACCCAACCCAGAAACTACGTTTTATTAAGATATCACAGTATTTGGAGTTATTGTAAGTGGAGTAAAATACTTGTAAACAACTCATTTCTAAATAAATAAATCGCTATTTTTCTACTTTATAACCAAGCAATTAAAAAAAACTAAAGTACAACTATATATTTGATCACGTCCAAACGTTACCTTGTGAATTATATTAGATTTGCAAGCTAAATAAAATAACTGTTCGGTTATATTAATATTTCTATAATTTTATTTTAACGATAACTTGTTTAGCAATTAAATTATCGTAAAATTTTTGCAAAGTTGCTTACTTTGTTTTCTGCTATTTTGAAGCTATTACATTAACATAAAAAATACCTATTTTATTTGCTTACAAGAGTTAACTTTGGCATAAATTGATTACTGGTCGTTCGTTTTATAAAACTTTTAATATTTCATGATATAGAGTTAGCTTTATAAATAATCATAACCAGGAAAACATAATTTACGATTGTCATATATAAGTAGCTTTTCAATCCAATCTTGGGTTTAATTTGTGTCTAAAAAGTGTCCGAATCAATGTTGGTGATCGATGATTGCCAACGGATGCTTTAAAGCAAACCCAAAGGCGTGAAAGAAAATTATTTATCAAAAATGAAAAGTAAGTTGTATATCTACATAAATCCTGCAACACAAACTGTGAAGGCCTGGAAGTGCAACCCAATCTCAATATTGAACAGTCAGTGTCAGGCGAGGTCATCGATCATGTTGTGTTGAATACCACTACTGCGCCTACTGATACTGGACATTATCATACTGTTGCAGTGTGAAGGCCTGGCAGTGCGACCCAATCTCAATATTGAACAGTCAGTGTCAGGCGAGGTCATCGATCATGTTGTGTTGAATATCACTACTGCACCTACTGATACTGGACATTATCATACTGGAGCAGTGTGAAGGCCTGGCAGTGCGACCCAATCTCAATATTGAACAGTCAGTGTGAGGCGAGACCATCGATCATGTTGTGTTAAATATCACCACTCCACCTACTGGACATTATCATACTGTTGCAGTGAGAAGGCCTGACAGTGTGACCCAATCTCAATATTGAACAGTTGGCGTGAGGCTAGACCATCGATCATGTTGTGTTGAATATCACCTCTCCGCCTACAAATACTGGACATTATCATACTGGTGCAGTGAGAAGGCCTGGCAGTGCGACCTAATCTCAATATTGAAAAGTCAGTGTGAGGCGAGGCCATCGATCATGTTGTGTTGAATATCGCCACTCCGCCTGCTGATACTGGACATTATCATACAGTTGCAGTGTGAAGGCCTGTCAGTTCGACCCAATCTCAATATTGAACAGTCAGTGTGAGGCGAGACTATCGATCATGTTGTGTTGAATATCACCACTCCGCCTACTGATACTGGACATTATCATACTGGAGCAGTGTGAAGGCCTGACAGTGCGACCCAATCTCAATATTGAACAGTCAGTGTGAGGCGAGGCCATCGATCATGTTGTGTTGAATATCACCACTCCGCCTGCTGATACTGGACATTATCATACTGTTGCAGTGTGAAGGCCTGTCAGTTCGACCCAATCTCAATATTGAACAGTCAGTGTGAGACGAGGCCATCGATCATGTTGTGTTGAATATCACCACTCCGCCTGCTGATTCTGGACATTGTCATACTGTTGCAGTGTGAAGGCCTGTCAGTTCGACCCAATCTCAATATTGAACAGTCAGTGTGAGGCGAGACCATCGATCATGTTGTGTTGAATATCACCACTCCGCCTACTGATACTGGACATTATAATACTATTGCAGTGTGAAGGCCTGGCAGTGCGACAAAATCTCAATATTGAACAGTCAGTGTGAGGCGATGCCATCAATTATGTTAGGTTGAATATCACCACTCCGCCTGCTGATACTGGACATTATCATACTGTTGCAGTGTGAAGGCCTGTCAGTTCGACCCAATCTCAATATTGATCAGTCAGTGTGAGGCGAGACCATCGATCATGTTGTGTTGAATATCACCACTCCGCCTACATATACTGGACATTATCATACTATTGCAGTGTGAAGGCCTGTCAGTTCGACCCAATCTCAATATTGAACAGTCAGTGTGAGGCGAAGCCATCGATCATGTTGTGATAAATATCACCACTCCGCCTGCTGATACAGGACATTATCATACTGGAGCAGTGTGAAGGCCTGTCAGTTCGACCCAATCTCAATATTGAACAGTCAGTGTCAGGCGAGACCATCGATCATGTTGTGTTGAATATCACCACTCCGCCTACTGATACTGAACATTATCAAACTATTGCAGTGTGAAGGCCTGACAGTGCGACCCAATCTCAGTATTGAACAGTCAGTGTGAGGCGAGGCCATCGATCATGTTGTGTTGAATATCACCACTCCGCCTGCTGATACTGGACATTATCATACTGTTGCAGTGTGAAGGCCTGTCAGTTCGACCCAATCTCAATATTGAACAGTCAGTGTGAGGCGAGACCATCGATCATGTTGTGTTGAATATTATCATTCCGCCTACTGATACTGGACATTATCATACTGGAGCAGTGTGAAGGCCTGTCAGTTCGACCCAATCTCAATATTGAACAGTCAGTGTGGGGCGAGACCATCAATCATGTTGTGTTGAATATCAACATTCCGCCTACTGATACTGGACATTATCATACTGGAGCATTGTGAAGGCCTGTCAGTTCGACCCGATCTCAATATTAAACAGTCGGTGTCAGGCGAGGCCGTCGATCATGTTGTGTTGAATATCACCATTCCGCCTACTGATACTGGACATTATCATACTATTGCAGTGTGAAGGTCTGTCAGTTCGACCCAATCTCAATATTGAACAGTTGGTGTCAAGCGAGGCCATCGATCATGTTGTGTTGAATATCACCATTCCGCCTACTGATACTGGATATTATCATACAGTAGCAGTGTGAAGGTCTGTCAGTTCGACCCAATCTCAATATTGAACAGTCAAAGTGAGGCGAGACCATCAATCATGTTGTGTTGAATATGACCATTCCGCCTACTGATACTGGTCATTATCATACTGGAGCAGTGTGAAGGTCTGTCAGTTCGACCCGATCTCAATATTGAACAGTCAGAGTAAGGCGAGACCATCGATCATGTTGTGTTAAATATCACCATTCCGCCTGCTGATACTGGACATTATCATACTGGAGCAGTGTGAAGGTCTGTCAGTTCGACCCAATCTCAATATTGAACAGTCAGAGTGAGGCGAGACCATCGATCATGTTGTGTTGAATATCACCATTCTGCCTACTGATACTGGACATTATCATACTAGAGCAGTGTGAAGGTCTGTCAGTTCGACCCAATCTTAATATTGAACAGTCAGAGTGAGGCGAGACCATCGATCATGTTGTGTTGAATATCACCATTCCGCCTACTGATACTGGACATTATCATACAGGAGCAGTGTGAAGGTCTGTCAGTTCAACCCAATCTCAATATTGAACAGTCGGTGTCAGGCGAGGCCATCGATCATGTTGTGTTGAATATCACCACTCCGCCTACTGATACTGGACATTATCATACTGGAGCAGTGTGAAGGTCTGTCAGTTCGACCCAATCTCAATATTGAACAGTCAATGTGAGGCGAGGCCATCGATCATAATGTATTGAATATCACCACTCCGCCTACTGAAACTAGATATTATCATACTGGTGCAGTGTGAAGGCCTGACAGTGCGACCTAATCTCAATATTGAACACTCAGTGTGAGGCGAGGCCATCGATCATGTTGTGTTGAATATCACCATTTCGCCTACTGATACTGGATATTATCATACTGGAGCAGTGTGCAGGCCTGTCAGTGCGACCCAATCTCAATATTGAACAGTCAGTGTGAGGCGAGACCATCGATCATGTTGTGTTGAATATCACCACTCCGCCTGCTGATACTGGACATTATCATACTGTTGCAGTGTGAAGGCCTGTCAGTTCGACCCAATCTCAATATTGAACAGTCAGTGTGAGGCGAGACCATCGATCATGTTGTGTTGAATATTATCATTCCGCCTACTGATACTGGACATTATCATACTGGAGCAGTGTGAAGGCCTGTCAGTTCGACCCAATCTCAATATTGAACAGTCAGTGTGGGGCGAGACCATCAATCATGTTGTGTTGAATATCAACATTCCGCCTACTGATACTGGACATTATCATACTGTTGCAGTGTGAAGGCCTGTCAGTTCGACCCAATCTCAATATTGATCAGTCAGTGTGAGGCGAGACCATCGATCATGTTGTGTTGAATATCACCACTCCGCCTACATATACTGGACATTATCATACTATTGCAGTGTGAAGGCCTGTCAGTTCGACCCAATCTCAATATTGAACAGTCAGTGTGAGGCGAAGCCATCGATCATGTTGTGATAAATATCACCACTCCGCCTGCTGATACAGGACATTATCATACTGGAGCAGTGTGAAGGCCTGTCAGTTCGACCCAATCTCAATATTGAACAGTCAGTGTCAGGCGAGACCATCGATCATGTTGTGTTGAATATCACCACTCCGCCTACTGATACTGAACATTATCAAACTATTGCAGTGTGAAGGCCTGACAGTGCGACCCAATCTCAGTATTGAACAGTCAGTGTGAGGCGAGGCCATCGATCATGTTGTGTTGAATATCACCACTCCGCCTGCTGATACTGGACATTATCATACTGTTGCAGTGTGAAGGCCTGTCAGTTCGACCCAATCTCAATATTGAACAGTCAGTGTGAGGCGAGACCATCGATCATGTTGTGTTGAATATTATCATTCCGCCTACTGATACTGGACATTATCATACTGGAGCAGTGTGAAGGCCTGTCAGTTCGACCCAATCTCAATATTGAACAGTCAGTGTGGGGCGAGACCATCAATCATGTTGTGTTGAATATCAACATTCCGCCTACTGATACTGGACATTATCATACTGGAGCATTGTGAAGGCCTGTCAGTTCGACCCGATCTCAATATTAAACAGTCGGTGTCAGGCGAGGCCGTCGATCATGTTGTGTTGAATATCACCATTCCGCCTACTGATACTGGACATTATCATACTATTGCAGTGTGAAGGTCTGTCAGTTCGACCCAATCTCAATATTGAACAGTTGGTGTCAAGCGAGGCCATCGATCATGTTGTGTTGAATATCACCATTCCGCCTACTGATACTGGATATTATCATACAGTAGCAGTGTGAAGGTCTGTCAGTTCGACCCAATCTCAATATTGAACAGTCAAAGTGAGGCGAGACCATCAATCATGTTGTGTTGAATATGACCATTCCGCCTACTGATACTGGTCATTATCATACTGGAGCAGTGTGAAGGTCTGTCAGTTCGACCCGATCTCAATATTGAACAGTCAGAGTAAGGCGAGACCATCGATCATGTTGTGTTAAATATCACCATTCCGCCTGCTGATACTGGACATTATCATACTGGAGCAGTGTGAAGGTCTGTCAGTTCGACCCAATCTCAATATTGAACAGTCAGAGTGAGGCGAGACCATCGATCATGTTGTGTTGAATATCACCATTCTGCCTACTGATACTGGACATTATCATACTAGAGCAGTGTGAAGGTCTGTCAGTTCGACCCAATCTTAATATTGAACAGTCAGAGTGAGGCGAGACCATCGATCATGTTGTGTTGAATATCACCATTCCGCCTACTGATACTGGACATTATCATACAGGAGCAGTGTGAAGGTCTGTCAGTTCAACCCAATCTCAATATTGAACAGTCGGTGTCAGGCGAGGCCATCGATCATGTTGTGTTGAATATCACCACTCCGCCTACTGATACTGGACATTATCATACTGGAGCAGTGTGAAGGTCTGTCAGTTCGACCCAATCTCAATATTGAACAGTCAGTGTGAGGCGAGGCCATCGATCATAATGTATTGAATATCACCACTCCGCCTACTGAAACTAGATATTATCATACTGGTGCAGTGTGAAGGCCTGACAGTGCGACCTAATCTCAATATTGAACACTCAGTGTGAGGCGAGGCCATCGATCATGTTGTGTTGAATATCACCACTTCGCCTACTGATACTGGATATTATCATACTGGAGCAGTGTGCAGGCCTGTCAGTGCGACCCAATCTCAATATTGAACAGTCAGTGTGAGGCGAGACCATCGATCATGTTGTGTTGAATATCACCACTCCGCCTGCTGATACTGGACATTATCATACTGTTGCAGTGTGAAGGCCTGTCAGTTCGACCCAATCTCAATATTGAACAGTCAGTGTGAGGCGAGACCATCGATCATGTTGTGTTGAATATTATCATTCCGCCTACTGATACTGGACATTATCATACTGGAGCAGTGTGAAGGCCTGTCAGTTCGACCCAATCTCAATATTGAACAGTCAGTGTGGGGCGAGACCATCAATCATGTTGTGTTGAATATCAACATTCCGCCTACTGATACTGGACATTATCATACTGGAGCATTGTGAAGGCCTGTCAGTTCGACCCGATCTCAATATTAAACAGTCGGTGTCAGGCGAGGCCATCGATCATGTTGTGTTGAATATCAACACTCCGCCTACTGATACTGGACATTATCATACTGGAGCAGTGTGAAGGCCCGGCAGTGCGACCCAATCTCCATTTTGAACAGTCAGTGTGAGACGAGACCATCGATCATGTTGTGTTGAAAATCACCATTCCGCCTTCTGATACTGGACATTATCATACTGTTGCAGTGTGAAGGCATGACAGTGCGACCTAATCTCAATATTGAACAGTCAGTGTGAGGCGAGACCATCGATCATGTTGTGTTGAATATCACCACTCTGCCTACTGATACTGGACATTATCATACTGTTGAAGTGAGAAGGCCTGGCAGTGCGACCCAATCTCAATATTGAACAGTCAGTGTGAGGCGAGACCATCGATCATGTTGTGTTGAATATCACCACTCCGCCTTCTGATACTGGACATTATCATACTGTTGCAGTGTGATGGCCTGGCAGTGCGACCCAATCTCAATATTTAACAGTCAGTGTGAGGCGAGACCATCGATCATGTTGTGTTGAATATCACCACTCCGCCTTCTGATACTGGACATTATCATACTGTTGCAGTGTGAAGGCCTGGCAGTGCGAACCTATCTCAATATTGAACAGTCAGTGTGAGGTGAGACCATCGATCATGTTGTGTTGAATATCACCACTCCGCCTTCTGATACTGGACATTATCATACTGTTGCAGTGTGAAGGCCTGGCAGTGCGATCCAATCTCAATATTAAACAGTCAGTGTGAGGTGAGACCATCGATCATGTTGTGTTGAATATCACCACTCCGCCTACTGATACTGGACATTATCATACTGTTGCAGTGTTAAGGCATGACAGTGCGACCTAATCTCAATATTGAACAGTCAATGTGAGGCGAGGCCATTGATCATGTTGTGTTGAATATCACCACTCCGCCTGCTGATACTGGATATTATCATGCTGTTGCAGTGTGAAGGCCTGGCAGTGCGACCCAATCTCAATATTGAACAGTCAGTGTGAGGCGAGACCATCGATCATGTTGTGTTGAATATCACCACTCCGCCTACTGATACTGGACATTATCATACTGTTGCAGTGTGAAGGCCTGGCAGTGCGACCCAATCTCAATATTGAACAGTCAGTGTGAGGCGAGGCCATCTATCATGTTGTGTTGAATATCACCACTCCGCCTACTGATACTGGACATTATCATACTGGAGCAGTGTGAAGGCCTGTCAGTGCGACCCAATCTCAATATTGAACAGTCAGTGTGAGGCGAGAACATCGATCATGTTGTGTTGAATATCACCTTCCGCCTATGATACTGGACATTATCATACTGTTGCAGTGTGAAGGCCTGGCAGTGCGACCCAATCTCAATATTGAACAGTCAGTGTGAGGCGAGGCCATCGATCATGTTGTGTTGAATATCACCACTCCGCCTACTGATACTGGACATTATCATACTGGAGCAGTGTGAAGGCCTGGCAGTGCGACCCAATCTCAATATTGAACAGTCAGTGTGAGGCGAGACCATCGATCATGTTGTGTTGAATATCACCATTCCGCCTTCTGATACTGGACATTATCATAATGTTGCAGTGTGAAGGCATGACAGTGCGACCTAATCTCAATATTGAACAGTCAGTGTGAGGCGAGACCATCGATCATGATGTGTTGAATATCACCACTCCGCCTACTGATACTGGACATTATCATACTGTTGCAGTGTGAAGGCCTGACAGTGCGACCCAATCTCAATATTGAACAGTCAGTGTGAGGCGAGGCCATCGATCATATTGTGTTGAATATCACCACTCCGCCTACTGATACCGGACATTATCATACTGTTGCAGTGTGAAGGCATGACAGTGCGACCTAATCTCAATATTGAACAGTCAGTGTGAGGCGAGACCATCGATCATGTTGTGTTGAATATCACCACTCCGCCTACTGATACCGGACATTATCATACTGTTGCAGTGTGAAGGCCTGACAGTGCGACCCAATCTCAATATTGAACAGTCAGTGTGAGGCGAGGCCATCGATCATGTTGTGTTAAATATCACCACTCCGCCTACTGATACCGGACATTATCTTACTGTTGCAGTGTGAAGGCCTGGCAGTGCGACCCAATCTCAATATTGAACAGTCAGTGTGAGGTGAGGCCATCGATCATGTTGTGTTGAATATCACCACTCTGCATACTGATACTGGACATTATCATACTATTGCAGTGTGAAGGCCTGACAGTGCGACCCAATCTCAATATTGAACAGTCAGTGTGAGGCGAGGCCATCGATCATGTTGTGTTGAATATCACCACTCCGCCTACTGATACTGGACATTATCATACTGTTGCAGTGTGAAGGCCTGACAGTGCGACCCAATCTCAATATTGAACAGTCAGTGTGAGGCGAGGCCAGCGATCATATTGTGTTGAATATCACCACTCTGCCTACTGATACTGGACATTATCATACTGGAGCAGTGTGAAGGTCTGTCAGTTCGACCCAATCTCAATATTGAACAGTCAGAGTGAGGCGAGACCATCGATCATGTTGTGTTGAATATCACCATTCTGCCTACTGATACTAGACATTATCATACTAGAGCAGTGTGAAGGTCTGTCAGTTCGACCCAATCTCAATATTGAACAGTCAGAGTGAGGCGAGGCCATCGATCATGTTGTGTTAAATATCACCACTCCGCCTACTGATACAGGACATTATCATACTGGAGCAGTGTGAAGGCCTGGCAGTGCGACCCAATCTCAATATTGAACAGTCAGTGTGAGGCGAGACCATCGATCATGTTGTGTTGAATATCACCATTCCGCCTTCTGATACTGGACATTATCATACTGTTGCAGTGTGAAGGCATGAAAGTGCGACCTAATCTCAATATTGAACAGTCAGTGTGAGGCGAGGCCATCGATCATGTTGTGTTGAATATCACCACTCCGCCTACTGATACTGGATATTATCATACTGTTGCAGTGTGAAGGCCTGGCAGTGCGACCCTATCTCAATATTGAACAGTCAGTGTGAGGCGAGACCATCGATCATGTTGAGTTGAATATCACCACTCCGCCTACTGATACTGGACATTATCATACTGTTGCAGTGTGAAGGCCTGACAGTGCGACCCAATCTCAATATTGAGCAGTCAGTGTGAGGCGAGACCATCTATCATTTTGTGTTGAATATCACCACTCTGCCTACTGATACTGAACATTATCATACTGTTGCAGTGTGAAGGCCTGGCAGTGCGACCCAATCTCAATATTGAACAGTCAGTGTGAGGCGAGGCCATCGATCATGTTGTGTTGAATATCACCACTCTGCCTACTGATACTGGACATTATCATACTGTTGAAGTGAGAAGACCTGGCAGTGCGACCCAATCTCAATATTGAACAGTCAGTGTGAGGCGAGACCATCGATCATGTTGTGTTGAATATCACCACTCCGACTTCTGATACTGGACATTATCATACTGTTGCAGTGTGATGGCCTGGCAGTGCGACCCAATCTCAATATTTAACAGTCAGTGTGAGGCAAGACCATCGATCATGTTGTGTTGAATATCACCATTCCGCCTTCTGATACTGGACATTATCATACTGTTGCAGTGTGAAGGCCTGACAGTGCGTCCTTATCTCAATATTGAACAGTCAGTGTGAGGCGAGGCCATCGATCATGTTGTGTTGAATATCACCACTCCGCCTACTGATACCGGACATTATCATACTGTTGCAGTGTGAAGGCCTGACAGTGCGACCCAATCTCAATATTGAACAGTCAGTGTGAGGCGAGGCCATCGATCATATTGTGTTGAATATCACCACTCCGCCTACTGATACCGGACATTATCATACTGTTGCAGTGTGAAGGCATGACAGTGCGACCTAATCTCAATATTGAACAGTCAGTGTGAGGCGAGACCATCGATCATGTTGTGTTGAATATCACCACTCCGCCTACTGATACTGGACATTATCATACTGGAGCAGTGTGAAGGCCTGGCAGTGCGACCCAATCTCAATATTGAACAGTCAGTGTGAGGCGAGACCATCGATCATGTTGTGTTGAATATCACCATTCCGCCTTCTGATACTGGACATTATCATAATGTTGCAGTGTGAAGGCATGACAGTGCGACCTAATCTCAATATTGAACTGTCAGTGTGAGGCGAGACCATCGATCATGATGTGTTGAATATCACCACTCCGCCTACTGATACTGGACATTATCATACTGTTGCAGTGTGAAGGCCTGACAGTGCGACCCAATCTCAATATTGAACAGTCAGTGTGAGGCGAGGCCATCGATCATATTGTGTTGAATATCACCACTCCGCCTACTGATACCGGACATTATCATACTGTTGCAGTGTGAAGGCATGACAGTGCGACCTAATCTCAATATTGAACAGTCAGTGTGAGGCGAGACCATCGATCATGTTGTGTTGAATATCACCACTCCGCCTACTGATACCGGACATTATCATACTGTTGCAGTGTGAAGGCCTGACAGTGCGACCCAATCTCAATATTGAACAGTCAGTGTGAGGCGAGGCCATCGATCATGTTGTGTTAAATATCACCACTCCGCCTACTGATACTGGACATTATCATACTGTTGCAGTGTGAAGGCATGAAAGTGCGACCTAATCTCAATATTGAACAGTCAGTGTGAGGCGAGACCATCGATCATGTTGAGTTGAATATCACCACTCCGCCCACTGATACTGGACATTATCATACTGTTGCAGTGTGAAGGCCTGACAGTGCGACCCAATCTCAATATTGAGCAGTCAGTGTGAGGCGAGACCATCTATCATTTTGTGTTGAATATCACCACTCTGCCTACTGATACTGAACATTATCATACTCTTGCAGTGTGAAGGCCTGGCAGTGCGACCCAATCTCAATATTGAACAGTCAGTGTGAGGCGAGGCCATCGATCATGTTGTGTTGAATATCACCACTCTGCCTACTGATACTGGACATTATCATACTGTTGAAGTGAGAAGGCCTGGCAGTGCGACCCAATCTCAATATTGAACAGTCAGTGTGAGGCGAGACCATCGATCATGTTGTGTTGAATATCACCACTCCGCCTTCTGATACTGGACATTATCATACTGTTGCAGTGTGATGGCCTGGCAGTGCGACCCAATCTCAATATTTAACAGTCAGTGTGAGGCAAGACCATCGATCATGTTGTGTTGAATATCACCATTCCGCCTTCTGATACTGGACATTATCATACTGTTGCAGTGTGAAGGCCTGACAGTGCGTCCTTATCTCAATATTGAACAGTCAGTGTGAGGCGAGGCCATCGATCATGTTGGGTTGAATATCACCACTCCGCCTACTGATACCGGACATTATCATACTGTTGCAGTGTGAAGGCCTGACAGTGCGACCCAATCTCAATATTGAACAGTCAGTGTGAGGCGAGGCCATCGATCATATTGTGTTGAATATCACCACTCCGCCTACTGATACCAGACATTATCATACTGTTGCAGTGTGAAGGCATGACAGTGCGACCTAATCTCAATATTGAACAGTCAGTGTGAGGCGAGACCATCGATCATGTTGTGTTGAATATCACCACTCCGCCTACTGATACCGGACATTATCATACTGTTGCAGTGTGAAGGCCTGACAGTGCGACCCAATCTCAATATTGAACAGTCAGTGTGAGGCGAGGCCATCGATCATGTTGTGTTGAATATCACCACTCCGCCTACTGATACCGGACATTATCTTACTGTTGTAGTGTGAAGGCCTGGCAGTGCGACCCAATCTCAATATTGAACAGTCAGTGTGAGGTGAGGCCATCGATCATGTTGTGTTGAATATCACCACTCTGCATACTGATACTGGACATTATCATACTATTGCAGTGTGAAGGCCTGACAGTGCGACCCAATCTCAATATTGAACAGTCAGTGTGAGGCGAGGCCATCGATCATGTTGTGTTGAATATCACCACTCCGCCTACTGATACTGGACATTATCATACTGTTGCAGTGTGAAGGCCTGACAGTGCGACCCAATCTCAATATTGAACAGTCAGTGTGAGGCGAGGCCATCGATCATATTGTGTTGAATATCACCACTCTGCCTACTGATACTGGACATTATCATACTGGAGCAGTGTGAAGGTCTGTCAGTTCGACCCAATCTCAATATTGAACAGTCAGAGTGAGGCGAGACCATCGATCATGTTGTGTTGAATATCACCATTCTGCCTACTGATACTGGACATCATCATACTAGAACAGTGTGAAGGTCTGTCAGTTCGACCCAATCTCAATATTGAACAGTCAGAGTGAGGCGAGGCCATCGATCATGTTGTGTTAAATATCACCAATCCGCCTACTGATACTGGACATTATCATACTGGAGCAGTGTGAAGGCCTGGCAGTGCGACCCAATCTCAATATTGAACAGTCAGTGTGAGGCGAGACCATCGATCATGTTGTGTTGAATATCACCATTCCGCCTTCTGATACTGGACATTATCATACTGTTGCAGTGTGAAGGCATGAAAGTGC
The DNA here is from genome assembly GCA_963675035.1 of Allygus modestus. NCBI lineage: Eukaryota > Metazoa > Arthropoda > Insecta > Hemiptera > Cicadellidae > Allygus > Allygus modestus. The sequence continues at coordinate 476,793,368 of OY776112.1, read as the reverse complement.
GACCTAATCTCAATATTGAACAGTCAGTGTGAGGCGAGGCCATCGATCATGTTGTGTTGAATATCACCACTCCGCCTACTGATACTGGATATTATCATACTGTTGCAGTGTGAAGGCCTGGCAGTGCGACCCTATCTCAATATTGAACAGTCAGTGTGAGGCGAGACCATCGATCATGTTGAGTTGAATATCACCACTCCGCCTACTGATACTGGACATTATCATACTGTTGCAGTGTGAAGGCCTGACAGTGCGACCCAATCTCAATATTGAGCAGTGAGTGTGAGGCGAGACCATCTATCATTTTGTGTTGAATATCACCACTCTGCCTACTGATACTGAACATTATCATACTGTTGCAGTGTGAAGGCCTGGCAGTGCGACCCAATCTCAATATTGAACAGTCAGTGTGAGGCGAGGCCATCGATCATGTTGTGTTGAATATCACCACTCTGCCTACTGATACTGGACATTATCATACTGTTGAAGTGAGAAGGCCTAGCAGTGCGACCCAATCTCAATATTGAACAGTCAGTGTGAGGCGAGACCATCGATCATGTTGTGTTGAATATCACCACTCCGCCTTCTGATACTGGACATTATCATACTGTTGCAGTGTGATGGCCTGGCAGTGCGATCCAATCTCAATATTTAACAGTCAGTGTGAGGCAAGACCATCGATCATGTTGTGTTGAATATCACCATTCCGCCTTCTGATACTGGACATTATCATACTGTTGCAGTGTGAAGGCCTGACAGTGCGTCCTTATCTCAATATTGAACAGTCAGTGTGAGGCGAGGCCATCGATCAGGTTGTGTTGAATATCACCACTCCGCCTACTGATACTGGACATAATCATACTGGAGCAGAGTGAAGGCCTGTCAGTGCGACCCAATCTCAATATTGAACAGTCAGTGTGAGGCGAGACCATCGATCATGTTGTGTTGAATATCACCACTCCGCATACTGATACTGGACCTTATCATACTGTTGCAGTGTGAAGGCCTGGCAGTGCGACCCAATCTCAATATTGAACAGTCAGTGTGAGGCGAGGCCATCGATCATGTTGTGTTGAATATCACCACTCCGCCTGCTGATACTGGATATTATCATGCTGTTGCAGTGTGAAGGCCTGGCAGTGCGACCCAATCTCAATATTGAACAGTCAGTGTGAGGCGAGACCATCGATCATGTTGTGGTGAATATCACCACTCCGCCTACTGATACTGGACATTATCATACTGTTGCAGTGTGAAGGCATGACAGTGCGACCTAATCTCAATATTGAACAGTCAATGTGAGGCGAGGCCATTGATCATGTTGTGTTGAATATCACCACTCCTCCTGCTGATACTGGATATTATCATGCTGTTGCAGTGTGAAGGCATGACAGTGCGACCTAATCTCAATATTGAACAGTCAATGTGAGGCGAGGCCATTGATCATGTTGTGTTGAATATCACCACTCCTCCTGCTGATACTGGATATTATCATGCTGTTGCAGTGTGAAGGCCTGGCAGTGCGACCCCATCTCAATATTGAACAGTCAGTGTGAGGCGAGACCATCGATCATGTTGTGTTGAATATCACCACTGCGCCTACTGATACTGGACATTATCATACTGTTGCAGTGTGAAGGCCTGGCAGTGCGACCCAATCTCAATATTGAACAGTCAGTGTGAGGCGAGGCTATCGATCATGTTGTGTTGAATATCACCACTCCGCCTACTGATACTGGACATTATCATGCTGGAGCAGTGTGAAGGCCTGTCAGTGCGACCCAATCTCAATATTGAACAGTCAGTGTGAGGCGAGAACATCGATCATGTTGTGTTGAATATCACCTTCCGCCTATGATACTGGACATTATCATACTGTTGCAGTGTGAAGGCCTGGCAGTGCGACCCAATCTCAATATTGAACAGTCAGTGTGAGGCGAGGCCATCGATCATGTTGTGTTGAATATCACCACTCCGCCTACTGATACTGGACATTATCATACTGGAGCAGTGTGAAGGCCTGGCAGTGCGACCCAATCTCAATATTGAACAGTCAGTGTGAAGCGAGACCATCGATCATGTTGAGTTGAATATCAACATTCCGCCTTCTGATACTGGACATTATCATAATGTTGCAGTGTGAAGGCATGACAGTGCGACCTAATCTCAATATTGAACAGTCAGTGTGAGGCGAGACCATCGATCATGTTGTGTTGAATATCACCACTCCGCCTACTGATACCGGACATTATCATACTGTTGCAGTGTGAAGGCCTGGCAGTGCGACCCAATCTCAATATTGAACAGTCAGTGTGAGGTGAGGCCATCGATCATGTTGTGTTGAATATCACCACTCTGCATACTGATACTGGACATTATCATACTATTGCAGTGTGAAGGCCTGACAGTGCGACCCAATCTCAATATTGAACAGTCAGTGTGAGGCGAGGCCATCGATCATGTTGTGTTGAATATCACCACTCCGCCTACTGATACTGGACATTATCATACTGTTGCAGTGTGAAGGCCTGACAGTGCGACCCAATCTCAATATTGAACAGTCAGTGTGAGGCGAGGCCATCGATCATATTGTGTTGAATATCACCACTCTGCCTACTGATACTGGATATTATCATACTGGAGCAGTGTAAAGGTCTGTCAGTTCGACCCAATCTCAATATTGAACAGTCAGAGTGAGGCGAGACCATCGATCATGTTGTGTTGAATATCACCATTCTGCCTACTGATACTGGACATTATCATACTAGAGCAGTGTGAAGGTCTGTCAGTTCGACCCAATCTCAATATTGAACAGTCAGTGTGAGGCGAGACCATCGATCATGTTGAGTTGAATATCACCACTCCGCCTACTGATACTGGACATTATCATACTGTTGCAGTGTGAAGGCCTGACAGTGCGACCCAATCTCAATATTGAGCAGTCAGTGTGAGGCGAGACCATCGATCATTTTGTGTTGAATATCACCACTCTGCCTACTGATACTGAACATTATCATACTGTTGCAGTGTGAAGGCCTGGCAGTGCGACCCAATCTCAATATTGAACAGTCAGTGTGAGGCGATGCCATCGATCATGTTGTGTTGAATATCACCACTCTGCCTACTGATACTGGACATTATCATACTGTTGAAGTGAGAAGGCCTGGCAGTGCGACCCAATCTCAATATTGAACAGTCAGTGTGAGGCGAGACCATCGATCATGTTGTGTTGAATATCACCACTCCGCCTTCTGATACTGGACATTATCATACTGTTGCAATGTGATGGCATGGCAGTGCGACCCAATCTCAATATTTAACAGTCAGTGTGAGGCAAGACCATCGATCATGTTGTGTTGAATATCACCATTCCGCCTTCTGATAATGGACATTATCATACTGTTGCAGTGTAAAGGCCTGACAGTGCGTACTTATCTCAATATTGAACAGTCAGTGTGAGGCGAGGCCATCGATCAGGTTGTGTTGAATATCACCACTCCGCCTACTGATACTGGACATAATCATACTGGAGCAGAGTGAAGGCCTGTCAGTGCGACCCAATCTCAATATTGAACAGTCAGTGTGAGGCGAGACCATCGATCATGTTGTGTTGAATATCACCACTCCGCATACTGATACTGGACCTTATCATACTGTTGCAGTGTGAAGGCCTGGCAGTGCGACCCAATCTCAATATTGAACAGTCAGTGTGAGGCGAGGCCATCGATCATGTTGTGTTGAATATCACCACTCCGCCTACTGATACTGGACATTATCATACTGTTGCAGTGTGAAGGCCTGAAAGTGCGACCCAATCTCAATATTGAACAGTCAGTGTGAGGCGAGGCCATCGATCATGTTGTGTTGAATATCACCACTCCGCCTACTGATACAGGACATTATCTTACTGTTGCAGTGTGAAGGCCTGGCAGTGCGACCCAATCTCAATATTGAACAGTCAGTGTGAGATGAGGCCATCGATCATGTTGTGTTGAATATCACCACTCTGCATACTGATACTGGACATTATCATACTGTTGCAGTGTGAAGGCCTGACAGTGCGACCCAATCTCAATATTGAACAGTCATTGTGAGGCGAGGCCATCGATCATATTGTGTTGAATATCACCACTCTGCCTACTGATACTGTACATTATCATACTGGAGCAGTGTGAAGTTCTGTCAGTTCGACCCAATCTCAATATTGAACAGTCAGAGTGAGGCGAGACCATCGATCATGTTGTGTTGAATATCACCATTCTGCCTACTGATACTGGACATTATCATACTAGAGCAGTGTGAAGGTCTGTCAGTTCGACCCAATCTCAATATTGAACAGTCAGAGTGAGGCGAGACCATCGATCATGTTGTAGTGAATATCACCATTGCACCTACTGATACTGGACATTATCATACTGGAGCAGTGTGAAGGTCTGTCAGTTCAACCCAATCTCAATATTGAACAGTCAGTGTCAGGCGAGGCCATCGATCATGTTGTGTTGAATATCACCACTCCGCCTACTGATACTGGACATTATCATACTGGAGCAGTGTGAAGGCCTGGCAGTGCGACCCAATCTCAATATTGAACAGTCAGTGTGAAGCGAGACCATCGATCATGTTGAGTTGAATATCAACATTCCGCCTTCTGATACTGGACATTATCATAATGTTGCAGTGTGAAGGCATGACAGTGCGACCTAATCTCAATATTGAACAGTCAGTGTGAGGCGAGACCATCGATCATGTTGTGTTGAATATCACCACTCCGCCTACTGATACCGGACATTATCATACTGTTGCAGTGTGAAGGCCTGGCAGTGCGACCCAATCTCAATATTGAACAGTCAGTGTGAGGTGAGGCCATCGATCATGTTGTGTTGAATATCACCACTCTGCATACTGATACTGGACATTATCATACTATTGCAGTGTGAAGGCCTGACAGTGCGACCCAATCTCAATATTGAACAGTCAGTGTGAGGCGAGGCCATCGATCATGTTGTGTTGAATATCACCACTCCGCCTACTGATACTGGACATTATCATACTGTTGCAGTGTGAAGGCCTGACAGTGCGACCCAATCTCAATATTGAACAGTCAGTGTGAGGCGAGGCCATCGATCATATTGTGTTGAATATCACCACTCTGCCTACTGATACTGGACATTATCATACTGGAGCAGTGTAAAGGTCTGTCAGTTCGACCCAATCTCAATATTGAACAGTCAGAGTGAGGCGAGACCATCGATCATGTTGTGTTGAATATCACCATTCTGCCTACTGATACTGGACATTATCATACTAGAGCAGTGTGAAGGTCTGTCAGTTCGACCCAATCTCAATATTGAACAGTCAGTGTGAGACGAGACCATCGATCATGTTGAGTTGAATATCACCACTCCGCCTACTGATACTGGACATTATCATACTGTTGCAGTGTGAAGGCCTGACAGTGCGACCCAATCTCAATATTGAGCAGTCAGTGTGAGGCGAGACCATCGATCATTTTGTGTTGAATATCACCACTCTGCCTACTGATACTGAACATTATCATACTGTTGCAGTGTGAAGGCCTGGCAGTGCGACCCAATCTCAATATTGAACAGTCAGTGTGAGGCGATGCCATCGATCATGTTGTGTTGAATATCACCACTCTGCCTACTGATACTGGACATTATCATACTGTTGAAGTGAGAAGGCCTGGCAGTGCGACCCAATCTCAATATTGAACAGTCAGTGTGAGGCGAGACCATCGATCATGTTGTGTTGAATATCACCACTCCGCCTTCTGATACTGGACATTATCATACTGTTGCAATGTGATGGCATGGCAGTGCGACCCAATCTCAATATTTAACAGTCAGTGTGAGGCAAGACCATCGATCATGTTGTGTTGAATATCACCATTCCGCCTTCTGATAATGGACATTATCATACTGTTGCAGTGTAAAGGCCTGACAGTGCGTACTTATCTCAATATTGAACAGTCAGTGTGAGGCGAGGCCATCGATCAGGTTGTGTTGAATATCACCACTCCGCCTACTGATACTGGACATAATCATACTGGAGCAGAGTGAAGGCCTGTCAGTGCGACCCAATCTCAATATTGAACAGTCAGTGTGAGGCGAGACCATCGATCATGTTGTTTTGAATATCACCACTCCGCATACTGATAATGGACCTTATCATACTGTTGCAGTGTGAAGGCCTGGCAGTGCGACCCAATCTCAATATTGAACAGTCAGTGTGAGGCGAGGCCATCGATCATGTTGTGTTGAATATCACCACTCCGCCTACTGATACTGGACATTATCATACTGTTGCAGTGTGAAGGCCTGAAAGTGCGACCCAATCTCAATATTGAACAGTCAGTGTGAGGCGAGGCCATCGATCATGTTGTGTTGAATATCACCACTCCGCCTACTGATACAGGACATTATCTTACTGTTGCAGTGTGAAGGCCTGGCAGTGCGACCCAATCTCAATATTGAACAGTCAGTGTGAGATGAGGCCATCGATCATGTTGTGTTGAATATCACCACTCTGCATACTGATACTGGACATTATCATACTGTTGCAGTGTGAAGGCCTGACAGTGCGACCCAATCTCAATATTGAACAGTCATTGTGAGGCGAGGCCATCGATCATATTGTGTTGAATATCACCACTCTGCCTACTGATACTGTACATTATCATACTGGAGCAGTGTGAAGTTCTGTCAGTTCGACCCAATCTCAATATTGAACAGTCAGAGTGAGGCGAGACCATCGATCATGTTGTGTTGAATATCACCATTCTGCCTACTGATACTGGACATTATCATACTAGAGCAGTGTGAAGGTCTGTCAGTTCGACCCAATCTCAATATTGAACAGTCAGAGTGAGGCGAGACCATCGATCATGTTGTAGTGAATATCACCATTGCACCTACTGATACTGGACATTATCATACTGGAGCAGTGTGAAGGTCTGTCAGTTCAACCCAATCTCAATATTGAACAGTCAGTGTCAGGCGAGGCCATCGATCATGTTGTGTTGAATATCACCACTCCGCCTACTGATACTGGACATTATCATACTGGAGCAGTGTGAAGGTCTGTCAGTTCGACCCAATCTCAATATTGAACAGTCAGTGTGAGGCGAGGCCATCGATCATGTTGTATTGAATATCACCACTCTGCCTACTGAAACTAGATATTATCATACTGGTGCAGTGTGAAGGCCTGGCAGTGCGACCCAATCTCAATATTGAACAGTCAGTGTGAGGCGAGACCATCGATCATGTTGTGTTTAATATCACCATTCCGCCTTCTGATACGGGACATTATCATACTGTTGCAGTGTGAAGGCCTGACAGTGCGACCTTATCTCAATATTGAACAGTCAGTGTGAGGCGAGGCCATCGATCATGTTGTGTTGATTATCACCACTCCGCCTACTGATACTGGATATTATCATACTGGAGCAGTGTGAAGGCCTGTCAGTGCGACCCAATCTCAATATTGAACAGTCAGTGTGAGGCGAGACCATCGATCATGTTGTGTTGAATATCACCACTCCGCCTACTGATACTAGACATTATCATACTGTTGTAGTGTGAAGGCCTGGCAGTGCGACCCAATCTCAATATTGAACAGTCAGTGTGAGGCGAGGCCATCGATCATGTTGTGTTGAATATCACCTTTCCGCCTACTGATACTGGACATTATCATACTGTTGCAGTGTGAAGGCATGAAAGTGCGACCTAATCTCAATATTGAACAGTCAGTGTGAGGCGAGGCCATCGATCATGTTGTGTTGAATATCACCACTCCGCCTGGTGATACTGGATATTATCATACTGTTGCAGTGTGAAAGCCTGACAGTGCGACCCTATCTCAATATTGAACAGTCAGTGTGAGGCGAGACCATCGATCATGTTGAGTTGAATATCACCACTCCGCCTACTGATACTGGACATTATCATACTGTTGCAGTGTGAAGGCCTGGCAGTGCGACCCAATCTCAATATTGAACAGTCAGTGTGAGGCGAGGCCATCGATCATGTTGTGTTGAATATCACCACTCCGCCTACTGATACTGGACATTATCATACTGGAGCAGTGTGAAGGCCCGGCAGTGCGACCCAATCTCAATATTGAACAGTCAGTGTGAGGCGAGACCATCGATCATGTTGTGTTGAATATCACCATTCCGCCTTCTGATACTGGACATTATCATACTGTTGCAGTGTGAAGGCATGACAGTGCGACCTAATCTCAATATTGAACAGTCAGTGTGAGGCGAGACCATCGATCATGTTGTGTTGAATATCACCACTCTGCCTACTGATACTGGACATTATCATACTGTTGAAGTGAGAAGGCCTGACAGTGCGACCTAATCTCAATATTGAACAGTCAGTGTGAGGCGAGGCCATCGATCATGTTGTGTTGAATATCACCACTCCGCCTACTGATACTGGACATTAATATACTGAAGCAGTGTGAAGGCCTGGCAGTGCGACCCAATCTCAATATTGAACAGTCAGTGTGAGGCGAGACCATCGATCATTTTGTGTTGAATATCACCACTCCGCCTACTGATACCGGACATTATCATACTGTTACGGTGTGAAGGCCTGACAGTGCGACCCAATCTCAATATTGAACAGTCAGTGTGAGGCGAGGCCATCGATCATGTTGTGTTGAATATCACCACTCCGCCTACTGATACCGGACATTATCTTACTGTTGCAGTGTGAAGGCCTGGCAGTGCGACCCAATCTCAATATTGAACAGTCAGTGTGAGGTGAGGCCATCGATCATGTTGTGTTGAATATCACCACTCTGCATACTGATACTGGACAATATCATACTATTGCAGTGTGAAGGCCTGACAGTGCGACCCAATCTCAATATTGAACAGTCAGTGTGAGGCGAGGCCATCGATCATGTTGTGTTGAATATCACCACTCCGCCTACTGATACTGGACATTATCATACTGTTGCAGTGTGAAGGCCTGACAGTGAGACCCAATCTCAATATTGAACAGTCAGTGTGTGGCGAGGCCATCGATCATATTGTGTTGAATATCACCACTCTGCCTACTGATACTGGACATTATCATACTGGAGCAGTGTGAAGGTCTGTCAGTTCGACCCAATCTCAATATTGAACAGTCAGAGTGAGGCGAGACCATCGATCATGTTGTGTTGAATATCACCATTCTGCCTACTGATACTGGACATTATCATACTAGAGCAGTGTGAAGGTCTGTCAGTTCGACCCAATCTCAATATTGAACAGTCAGAGTGAGGCGAGGCCATCGATCATGTTGTGTTGAATATCACCATTCCACCTACTGATACTGGACATTATCATACTGGAGCATTGTGAAAGTCTGTCAGTTCAACCCAATCTCCAATATTGAACAGTCGGTGTCAGGCGAGGCCATCGATCATGTTGTGTTGAATATGACCACTCCGCCTACTGATACTGGACATTATCATACTGGAGCAGTGTGAAGGTCTGTCAGTTCGACCCAATCTCAATATTGAACAGTCAGTGTGAGGCGAGACCATCGATCATGTTGTGTTTAATATCACCACTCCGCCTTCTGATACGGGACATTATCATACTGTTGTAGTGTGAAGGCCTGGCAGTGCGACCCAATCTCAATATTGACCAGTCAGTGTGAGGCGAGGCCATCGATCATGTTGTGTTGAATATCACCACTCCGCCTACTGATACTGGACATTATCATACTGTTGCAGTGTGAAGGCCTGACAGTGCGACCTAATCTCAATATTGAACAGTCAGTGTGAGGCGAGGCCATCGATCATGTTGTATTGAATATCACCACTCCGCCTACTGAAACTAGATATTATCATACTGGTGCAGTGTAAAGGCCTGGCAGTGCGAGCCAATCTCAATATTGAACAGTCAGTGTGAGGCAAGACCATCGATCATGTTGTGTTGAATATCACCATTCCGCCTTCTGATACTGGACATTATCATACTGTTGCAGTGTGAAGGCCTGACAGTGCGTCCTTATCTCAATATTGAACAGTCAGTGTGAGGCGAGACCATCGATCATGTTGTGTTAAATATAACCATTCCGCCTACTGATACTGGACATTATCATACTGTTGCAGTGTGAAGGCCTGGCAGTGCGACCCAATCTCAATATTGAACAGTCAGTGTGAGGCGAGGCCATCGATCATGTTGTGTTGAATATCACCACTCCGCCTACTGATACTGGACATTATCATACTGGAGCAGTGTGAAGGCCTGTCAGTGCGACCCAATCTCAATATTGAACAGTCAGTGTGAGGCGAGAAAATCGATCATGTTGTGTTGAATATCACCTTCCGCCTATGATACTGGACATTATCATACTGTTGCAGTGTGAAGGCCTGGCAGTGCGACCCAATCTCAATATTGAACAGTCAGTGTGAGGCAAGGCCATCGATCATGTTGTGTTGAATATCACCACTCCGCCTACTGATACTGGACATTATCATACTGGAGCAGTGTGAAGGCCTGGCAGTGCGACCCAATCTCAATATTGAACAGTCAGTGTGAGGCGAGACCATCGATCATGTTGTGTTGAATATCACCATTCCGCCTTCTGATACTGGACATTATCATAATTTTGCAGTGTAAAGGCATGACAGTGCGACCTAATCTCAATATTGAACAGTCAGTGTGAGGCGAGACCATCGATCATGTTGTGTTGAATATCACCACTCCGCCTACTGATACCGGACATTATCATACTGTTGCAGTGTGAAGGCCTGACAGTGCGACCCAATCTCAATATTGAACAGTCAGTGTGAGGCGAGGCCATCGATCATGTTGTGTTGAATATCACCATTCCGCCTTCTGATACTGGACATTATCATAATTTTGCAGTGTAAAGGCATGACAGTGCGACCTAATCTCAATATTGAACAGTCAGTGTGAGGCGAGACCATCGATCATGTTGTGTTGAATATCACCACTCCGCCTACTGATACCGGACATTATCATACTGTTGCAGTGTGAAGGCCTGACAGTGCGACCCAATCTCAATATTGAACAGTCAGTGTGAGGCGAGGCCATCGATCATATTGTGTTGAATATCACCACTCTGCCTACTGATACTGGACATTATCATACTATTGCAGTGTGAAGGCCTGACAGTGCGACCCAATCTCAATATTGAACAGTCAGTGTGAGGCGAGGCCATCGATCATGTTGTGTTGAATATCACCACTCCGCCTACTGATACTGGACATTATCATACTGTTGCAGTGTGAAGGCCTGACAGTGCGACCCAATCTCAATATTGAACAGTCAGTGTTAGGTGAGACCATCGATCATATTGTGTTGAATATCACTACTCCGTCTTCTGATACTGGACATTATCATACTGTTGCAGTGTGAAGGCCTGGCAGTGCGACCCAATCTCAATATTGAACAGTCAGTGTGAGGCGAGACCATCGATCATGTTGTGTTGAATAACACCACTCCGCCTACTGATACTGAACATTATCATACTGTTGCAGTGTGAAGGCCTGGCAGTTTGACCCAATCTCAATATTGAACAGTCAGTGTGAGGCGAGGCCATCGATCCTGTTGTGTTGAATATCACCACTCCGCCTACTGATACTGGACATTATTATACTGGAGCAGTATGAAGGCCTGTCAGTGCGACCCAATCTCAATATTGAACAGTCAGTGTGAGGCGAGACCATCGATCATGTTATGTTGAATATCACCACTCCGCCTACTGATACTGGACATTAATATACTGAAGCAGTGTGAAGGCCTGGCAGTGCGACCAAATCTCAATATTGAACAGTCAGTGTGAGGCGAGACCATCGATCATGTTGTGTTGAATATCACCACTCCGCCTACTGATACTGGACATTATCATACTGTTGCAGTGTGAAGGCCTGACAGTGCGACTCAATCTCAATATTGAACAGTCAGTGTTAGGCGAGGCCATCGATCATATTGTGTTGAATATCACCACTCCGCCTTCTGATACTGGACATTATCATACTGTTGCAGTGTGAAGGCCTGGCAGTAAGACCCAATCTCAATATTGAACAGTCAGTGTGAGGCGAGACCATCGATCATGTTGTGTTGAATATCACCACTCCGCCTACTGATACTGGACATTATCATACTGTTGCAGTGTGAAGGCCTGACAGTGCGACCTAATCTCAATATTGAAAAGTCAGTGTGAGGCGAGGCCATCGATCATGTTGTATTGAATATCACCACTCCGCATACTGAAACTAGATATTATCATACTGGTGCAGTGTGAAGGCCTGGCAGTGCGAGCCAATCTCAATATTGAACAGTCAGTGTGAGGCAAGACCATCGATCATGTTGTGTTGAATATCACCATTCCGCCTTCTGATACTGGACATTATCATACTATTGCAGTGTGAAGGCCTGACAGTGCGTCCTTATCTCAATATTGAACAGTCAGTGTGAGGCGAGGCCATCGATCATGTTGTGTTGAATATCACCACTCCGCCTACTGATACTGGACATTATCATACTGGAGCAGAGTGAAGGCCTGTCAGTGCAACCCAATCTCAATATTGAACAGTCAGTGTGAGGCGAGACCATCGATCATGTTGTGTTGAATATCACCACTCCGCCTACTGATACTGGACCTTATCATACTGTTGCAGTGTGAAGGCCTGGCAGTGCGACCCAATCTCAATATTGAACAGTCAGTGTGAGGCGAGACCATCGATCATGTTGTGTTGAATATCACCACTCCGGCTACTGATACTGGACATTATCATACTGTTGCAGTGTGAAGGCCTGGCAGTGCGACCCAATCTCAATATTGAACAGTCAGTGTGAGGCGAGGCCATCGATCATGTTGTGTTGAATATCACCACTCCGCCTACTGATACTGGACATTATCATACTGGAGCAGTGTGAAGGCCTGTCAGTGCGACCCAATCTCAATATTGAACAGTCAGTGTGAGGCGAGAACATCGATCATGTTGTGTTGAATATCACCATTCCGCCTTCTGATACTGGACATTATCATAATGTTGCAGTGTAAAGGCATGACAGTGCGACCTAATCTCAATATTGAACAGTCAGTGTGAGGCGAGACCATCGATCATGTTGTGTTGAATATCACCACTCCGCCTACTGATACCGGACATTATCATACTGTTGCAGTGTGAAGGCCTGACAGTGCGACCCAATCTCAATATTGAACAGTCAGTGTGAGGCGAGGCCATCGATCATATTGTGTTGAATAACACCACTCCGCCTACTGATACCGGACATTATCATACTGTTGCAGTGTGAAGGCATGACAGTGCGACCTAATCTCAATATTGAACAGTCAGTGTGTGACGAGACCATCGATCATGTTGTGTTGAATATCACCACTCCGCCTACTGATACCGGACATTATCATACTGTTGCAGTGTGAAGGCATGACAGTGCGACCCAATCTCAATATTGAACAGTCAGTGTGAGGCGAGGCAATCGATCATGTTGTGTTGAATATCGCCACTCCGCCTACTGATACTGGACATTATCATACTGTTGCAGTGTGAAGGCCTGACAGTGCGACCCAATCTCAATATTGAACAGTCAGTGTTAGGCGAGGCCATCGATCATATTGTGTTAAATATCACCACTCTGCCTACTGATACTGGACATTATCATACTATTGCAGTGTGAAGGCCTGGCAGTGCGACCCAATCTCAATATTGAACAGTCAGTGTGAGGCGAGACCATCGATCATGTTGTGTTGAATATCACCACTCCGCCTACTGATACTGGACATTATCGAACTATTGCAGTGTGAAGGCCTGGCAGTGCGACCCAATCTCAATATTGAACAGTCAGTGTGAGGCAAGACCATCGATCATGTTGTTCTGAATATCACCACTCTGCCTACTGATACTCGACATTATCATACTATTGCAGTGTGAAGGCCTGACAGTGCGACCCAATCTCAATATTGAACAGTCAGTGTTAGGCGAGACCATCGATCATATTGTGTTGAATATCACTACTCCGTCTTCTGATCCTGGACATTATCATACTGTTGCAGTGTGAAGGCCTGGCAGTGCGACCCAATCTCAATATTGAACAGTCAGTGTGAGGCGAGACCATCGATCATGTTGTGTTGAATATCACCACTATGCCTACTGATACTGGACATTATCATACTGTTGCAGTGTGAAGGCCTGGCAGTGCGACCCAATCTCAATATTGAACAGTCAGTGTGAGGCGAGACCATCGATCATGTTGTGTTGAATATCACCACTCCGCCTACTGATACTGAACATTATCATACTGTTGCAGTGTGAAGGCCTGGCAGTGCGACCCAATCTCAATATTGAACAGTCAGTGTGAGGCGAGGCCATCGATCATGTTATGTTGAATATCACCACTCCGCCTACTGATACTGGACATTAATATACTGGAGCAGTGTGAAGGCCTGTCAGTGCGACCCAATCTCAATATTGAACAGTCAGTGTGAGGCGAGACCATCGATCATGTTGTGTTGAATATCACCACTCCGCCTACTGATACTGAACATTATCATACTGTTGCAGTGTGAAGGCCTGGCAGTGCGACCCAATCTCAATATTGAACAGTCAGTGTGAGGCGAGGCCATCGATCATGTTGTGTTGAATATCACCACTCCGCCTACTGATACTGGACATTAATATACTGAAGCAGTGTGAAGGCCTGGCAGTGCGACCCAATCTCCATATTGAACAGTCAGTGTGAGGCGAGACCATCGATCATGTTGTGTTGAATATCACCACTCCGCCTACTGATACTGGACATTATCATACTGTTGCAGTGTGAAGGCCTGACAGTGCGACTCAATCTCAATATTGAACAGTCAGTGTGAGGCGAGGCCATCGATCATATTGTGTTGAATATCACCACTCCGCCTTCTGATACTGGACATTATCATACTGTTGCAGTGTGAAGGCCTGGCAGTGCGACCCAATTTCAATATTGAACAGTCAGTGTGAGGCGAGACCATCGATCATGTTGTGTTGAATATCACCACTCCGCCTACTGATACTGGACATTATCATACTGTTGCAGTGTGAAGGCCTGACAGTGCAACCTAATCTCAATATTTAAAAGTCAGTGTGAGGCGAGGCCATCGATCATGTTGTATTGAATATCACCACTCCGCCTACTGAAACTAGATATTATCATACTGGTGCAGTGTGAAGGCCTGGCAGTGCGAGCCAATCTCAATATTGAACAGTCAGTGTGAGGCAAGACCATCGAACATGTTGTGTTGAATATCACCATTCCACCTTCTGATACTGGACATTATCATACTGTTGCAGTGTGAAGGCCTGACAGTGCGTCCTTATCTCAATATTGAACAGTCAGTGTTAGGCGAGGCCATCGATCATGTTGTGTTGAATATCACCACTCCGCCTACTGATACTGGACATTATCATACTGGAGCAGTGTGAAGGCCTGTCAGTGCGACCCAATCTCAATATTGAACAGTCAGTGTGAGGCGAGACCATCGATCATGTTGTGTTGAATATCACCACTCCGCCTACTGATACTGGACATTATCATACTGTTGCAGTGTGAAGGCATGACAGTGCGACCTAATCTCAATATTGAACAGCCATTGTGAGGCGAGGCCATTGATCATGTTGTGTTGAATATCACCACTCCGCCTGCTGATACTGGATATTATCATGCTGTTGCAGTGTGAAGGCCTGGCAGTGCGACCCAATATCAATATTGAACAGTCAGTTTGAGGCGAGACCATCGATCATGTTGTGTTGAATATCACCACTCCGCCTACTGATACTGGACATTATCATACTGTTGCAGTGTGAAGGCCTGACAGTGCGACCCAATCTCAATATTGAACAGTCAGTGTGAGGCGTGACCATCGATCATGTTGTGTTGAATATCACCATTCCGCCTTCTGATACTGGACATTATCATACTGTTGCAGTGTGAAGGCCTGGCAGTGCGACCCAATCTCAATATTGAACAGTCAGTGTAAGGCGAGGCCATCGATCATGTTGTGTTGAATATCACCACTCCGCCTACTGATACTGGACATTATCATACTGGTGCAGTGTGAAGGCCTGTCAGTGCGACCCAATCTCAATATTGAACAGTCAGTGTGAGGCGAGACCATGGATCATGTTGTGTTGAATATCACCTTCCGCCTATGATACTGGACATTATCATACTGTTGCAGTGTGAAGGCCTGGCAGTGCGACCCAATCTCAATATTGAACAGTCAGTGTGAGGCGAGGCCATCGATCATGTTGTTCTGAATATCACCACTCTGCCTACTGATACTCGACATTATCATACTATTGCAGTGTGAAGGCCTGACAGTGCGACCCAATCTCAATATTGAACAGTCAGTGTTAGGCGAGACCATCGATCATATTGTGTTGAATATCACCACTCCGTCTTCTGATACTGGACATTATCAAACTGTTGCAGTGTGAAGGCCTGGCAGTGCGACCCAATCTCAATATTGAACAGTCAGTGTGAGGCGAGACCATCGATCATGTTGTGTTGAATATCACCACTATGCCTACTGATACTGGACATTATCATACTGTTGCAGAGTGAAGGCCTGGCAGTGCGACCCAATCTCAATATTGAACAGTCAGTGTGAGGCGAGACCATCGATCATGTTGTGTTGAATATCACCACTCCGCCTACTGATACTGGACATTATCATACTATTGCAGTGTGAAGGCCTGGCAGTGCGCCCAATCTCAATATTGAACAGTCAGTGTGAGGCAAGACGATCGATCATGTTGTTCTGAATATCACCACTCTGCCTACTGATACTCGACATTATCATACTATTGCAGTGTGAAGGCCTGACAGTGCGACCCAATCTCAATATTGAACAGTCAGTGTTAGGCGAGACCATCGATCATATTGTGTTGAATATCACCACTCCGTCTTCTGATACTGGACATTATCAAACTGTTGCAGTGTGAAGGCCTGGCAGTGCGACCCAATCTCAATATTGAACAGTCAGTGTGAGGCGAGACCATCGATCATGTTGTGTTGAATATCACCACTATGCCTACTGATACTGGACATTATCATACTGTTGCAGAGTGAAGGCCTGGCAGTGCGACCCAATCTCAATATTGAACAGTCAGTGTGAGGCGAGACCATCGATCATGTTGTGTTGAATATCACCACTCCGCCTACTGATACTGAACATTATTATACTGTTGCAGTGTGAAGGCCTGGCAGTGCGACCCAATCTCAATATTGAACAGTCATTGTGAGGCGAGGCCATCGATCATGTTGTGTTGAATATCACCACTCCGCCTACTGATACTGGACATTATCATACTGGAGCAGTGTGAAGGCCTGTCAGTGCGACCCAATCTCAATATTGAACAGTCAGTGTGAGGCGAGACCATCGATCATGTTGTGTTGAATATCACCACTCCGACTACTGATACTGAACATTATCATACTGTTGCAGTGTGAAGGCCTGGCAGTGCGAACCAATCTCAATATTGAACAGCCAGTGTGAGGCGAGGCCATTGATCATGTTGTGTTGAATATCACCACTCCGCCTGCTGATACTGGATATTATCATGCTGTTGCAGTGTGAAGGCCTGGCAGTGCGACCTAATCTCAATATTGAACAGCCAGTGTGAGGCGAGGCCATTGATCATGTTGTGTTGAATATCACCACTCCGCCTGCTGATACTGGATATTATCATGCTGTTGCAGTGTGAAGGCCTGGCAGTGCGACCCAATCTCAATATTGAACAGTCAGTGTGAGGCGAGGCCATCGATCATGTTGTGTTGAATATCACCACTCCGCCTACTGATACTGGACATTATCATACTGTTGCAGTGTGAAGGCCTGGCATTGCGACCCAATCTCAATATTGAACAGTCAGTGTGAGGCGAGACCATCGATCATGTTGTGTTGAATATCACCATTCCGCCTTCTGATACTGGACATTATCGTACTGTTGCAGTGTGAAGGCATGACAGTGCGACCTAATATCAATATTGAACAGTCAGTGTGAGGCGAGACCATCGATCTGGTTGTGTTGAATATCACCACTCTGCCTACTGATACTGGACATTATCATACTGTTGCAGTGTGAAAGCCTGACAGTGCGACTCAATCTCAATATTGAACAGTCAGTGTGAGGCGAGGCCATCGATCTTATTGTGTTGAATATCATTACTCTGCCTACTGATACTGGACATTATCATACTGTTGCAGTGTGAAGGCCTTACAGTGCAACCCAATCTCAATATTGAACAGTCAGTGTGAGGTGAGACCATCGATCATGTTGTGTTGAATATCACCACTCCGCCTACTGATACTGGACATTATCATACTGTTGCAGTGTGAAGTTCTGGCAGTGCTACCCAATCTCAATATTGAACAGTCAGTGTGAGGCGAGACCATCGATCATGTTTGTTGAATATCACCACTCTGCCTACTGATACTGGACATTATCATACTGATGCAGTGTGAAGGCCTGGCAGTGCGACCCAATCTCAATATTGAACAGTCAGTGTGAGGCGAGACCATCGATCATGTTGTGTTGAATATTTCCACTCCGCCTTCTGATACTAAACATTATCAAACTGTCGCAGTGTGAAGGCCTGGCAGTGCGACCCATTCTCAATATTGAACAGTCAGTGTGAGGCGAGACCATCGATCATGTTGTGTTGAATATCACCACTCCACCTTCTGATACTGGACATTATCATACTGGAGCAGTGTGAAGGCCTGGCAGTGCGACCCAATCTCAATATTGAACAGTCAGTGTGAGGCGAGACCATCGATCATGTTGTGTTGAATATCACCATTCCGCCTTCTGATACTGGACATTATCGTACTGTTGCAGTGTGAAGGCCTGACAGTGCGACCTAATCTCAATATTGAACAGTCGGTGTGAGGCGAGACCATCGATCATGTTGTGTTGAATATCACCACTCCGCCTACTGATACTGGACATTATCATACTGTTGCAGTGTGAAGGCCTGACAGTGCGACTCAATCTCAATATTGAACAGTCAGTGTGAGGCGAGGCCATCGATCATATTGTGTTGAATATCACCACTCTGCCTACTGATACTGGACATTATCATACTATTGCAGGGTGAAGGCCTGACAGTGCGACCCAATCTCAATATTGAACAGTCAGTGTGAGGCGAGACCATCGATCATGTTGTGTTGAATATCACCACTCCGCCTACTGATACTGGACATTATCATACTGTTGCAGTGTGAAGGTCTGAGAGTGCGACCCAATCTCAATATTGAACAGTCAGTGTAAGGCGAGGCCATCGATCATGTTGTGTTGAATATCACCACTCCGCCTTCTGATACTGGACATTATCATACTGTTGAAGTGTGAAGGCCTGGCAGTTCGACCCAATCTCAATATTGAACAGTCAGTGTGAGGCGAGACCATCGATCATGTTGTTCTGAATATCATCACTCCGCCTTCTGATACTGGACATTATCATACTGTTGCAGTGTGAAGTCCTGGCATTGCGACCCAATCTCAATATTGAACAGTCAGTGTGAGGCGAGACCATCGATCATGTTGTGTTGAATATCACCAATCTGCCTACTGATACTGGACATTATCATACTATTGCAGGGTGAAGGTCTGACAGTGCGACCCAATCTCAATATTGAACAGTCAGTGTGAGGCGAGACCATCGATCATGTTGTGTTGAATATCACCACTCCGCCTACTGATACTGGACATAATCATACTGTTGCAGTGTGAAGGCCTGGCAGTGCGACCCAATCTCAATATTGAACAGTCAGTGTGAGGCGAGGCCATCGATAATGTTTGTTGAATATCACCACTCCGCCTACTGATACTGGACATTATCATACTGGAGCAGTGTGAAAACATGACAGTGCGACCTAATCTCAATATTGAACAGTCAGTTTGAGGCGAGGCCATCGATCATGTTGTGTTGAATATCACCATTCCGCCTGCTGATACTGGATATTATCATACTGTTGCAGTGTGAAGGCCTGGCAGTGCGACCCAATCTCAATATTGAACAGTCAGTGTGAGGCGAGACCATCGATCATGTTGTGTTGAATATCACCACTCCGCCTACTGATACTGGACATTATCATACTGTTGCAGTGTGAAGGCCTGGCAGTGCGACCCAATCTCAATATTGAACAGTCAGCTTGAGGCAAGGCCATCGATCATGTTGTGTTGAATATCACCACTCCGCCTACTAATACTGGACATTATCATACTAGAGCAGTGTGAAGGCCTGTCAGTGCGACCCAATCTCAATATTGAACAGTCAGTGTGAGGCGAGACCATCGATCATGTTGTGTTGAATATCACCACTCCGCCTACTGATACTGGACATTATCATACTGTTGCAGTGTGAAGGCCTGGCAGTGCGACCCAATCTCAATATTGAACAGTCAGTGTGAGGCGAGGCCATCGATCATGTTGTGTTGAATATCACCACTCCGCCTACTGATACTGGACATTATCATACTGGAGCAGTGTGAAGGCCTGGCAGTGCGACCCTATCTCAATATTGAACAGTCAGTGTGAGGCGAGACCATCGATCATGTTGTGTTGAATATCACCATTCCGCCTTCTGATACTGGACATTATCATACTGTTGCAGTGTGAAGGCATGACAGTGCGACCTAATCTCAATATTGAACAGTCAGTGTGAGGCGAGACCATCGATCATGTTGTGTTGAATATCACCACTCCGCCTACTGATACCGGACATTATCATACTGTTGCAGTGTGAAGGCCTGACAGTGCGACCCAATCTCAATATTGAACAGTCAGTGTGAGGCGAGGCTATCGATCATATTGTGTTGAATATCACCACTCTGCCTACTAAAACTGGACATTATCATACTATTGCAGTGTGAAGGCCTGACAGTGCGACCCAATCTCAATATTGAACAGTCAGTGTGAGGCGAGGCCATCGATCATGTTGTGTTGAATATCACCACTCCGCCTACTGATACTGGACATTATCATACTGTTGCAGTGTGAAGGCCTGGCAGTGCGACCCAATCTCAATATTGAACAGTCAGTGTGAGGCGAGACCATCGATCATGTTGTGTTGAATATCACTACTCTGCCTACTGATACTGGACATTATCATACTGTTGCAGTGTGAAGGCCTGACAGTGCGACCCAATCTCAATATTGAACAGTCAGTGTGAGGCGAGACCATCGATCATGTTGTGTTGAATATCACCACTCCGCCTTCTGATACTGGACATTATCATACTGTTGCAGTGTGAAGGCCTGGCAGTGCGACCCAATCTCAATATATAACAGTCAGTGTGAGGCGAGACCATCGATCATGTTGTGTTGAATATCACTACTCTGCCTACTGATACTGGACATTATCATACTGTTGCAGTGTGAAGGCCTGGCAGTGCGACCCAATCTCAATATTGAACAGTCAGTGTGAGGCGAGACCATCGATCATGTTGTGTTGAATATCACCACTCCGCCTTCTGATACTGGACATTATCATACTGTTGCAGTGTGAAGGCCTGGCAGTGCGACCCAATCTCAATATTGAACAGTCAGTGTGAGGCGCGACCATCGATCATGTTGTGTTGAATATCACCACTCTGCCTACTGATACTGGACATTATCATACTATTGCAGTTTGAAGGCCTGACAGTGCGACCCAATCTCAATATTGAACAGTCAGTGTGAGGCGAGGCCATCGATCATGTTGTGTTGAATATTACCACTCCGCCTTCTGATACTGGACATTATCATACTGTTGCAGTGTGAAGGCCTGGCAGTGCGACCCAATCTCAATATTGAACAGTCAGTGTGAGGCGAGACCATCGATCATGTTGTGTTGAATATCACCACTCCGCCTACTGATACTGGACATTATCATACTATTGCAGTGTGAAGGCCTTGCAGTGTGACCCAATCTCAATATTGAACAGTCAGTGTGAGGCGTTACCATCGATCATGTTGTGTTGAATATCACTACTCCGCCTACTGATACTGGACATTATCATACTGTTGCAAGTGTGAAGGCCTGACAGTGCGACCCAATCTCAATATTGAACAGTCAGTGTGAGGCGATACCATCGATCATGTTGTGTTGAATATCACCACTCCGCCTACTGATACTGGACATTATCATACTATTGCAGTGTGAAGGCCTGGCAGTGCGACCCAATCTCAATATTGAACAGTCAGTGTGAGGCGAGACCATCGATCATGTTGTGTTGAATATCACCACTCCGCCTACTGATACTGGACATTATCATACTATTGCAGTGTGAAGGCCTGACAGTGCGACCCAATCTCAATATTGAACAGTCAGTGTGAGGCGATACCATCGATCATGTTGTGTTGAATATCACCACTCCGCCTACTGATACTGGACATTATCATACTATTGCAGTGTGAAGGCCTGGCAGTGCGACCCAATCTCAATATTGAACAGTCAGTGTGAGGCGAGACCATCGATCATGTTGTGTTGAATATCACCACTCCGCCTGCTGATACTGGACATTCCATGATACGATTGCTGATACTATTGCAGATTCCATGTTATATTTTTGGTAATGTGATATATTTTTCTGTTAATGTGATGTGTTAGTAATAACTTTATCTATCCCTCATAGAACTATATAATCCCTATCTTAAAAAACTGTTTACTAATTAGGTATCCGAAATTTGAATTACCAGATATTTCGTTTCTGAACTTCAGAAACAAAACTATTCATTTTAAAAGCCCACCAACGACTCGTAGTAAAATATATGAATCAGATTTTATCATAAGGAAGATCCAATTTTGATCAGAGTTGGTCAATTTGTTGTATGGATCACGAGATACTCAAAGATCAGGTTTGATCAGGATCTAACTTAATCTGTCAACACTGTATCAGAGGCGGTATTAGTGATCTCTTGGTGGCACGGACACAGTAAACAAGTATGTAAGCAAGTCTTTTTTCTCCAAGCGGTCTAAATCAGCCGTGTTTAAAGCTGGTCAATTAAACAGTTGAAATTTATTTTTACACTTGTTATTTCAATATCATGGTGGACGATCAATACATAAGATTTGTAATGATCTTCCTTGAGAGAACTAATTATAGGCTGAATTTTCAAAGTCCTTAGAGTTTCTAATTGATAAGGTAATGTTTGTTTAAGAATGGGTATTTTTAAGCAGTTTAACGCTTTTAAAAATTAAATCTCTGAAATCTATTAAATATTTACCTCTAAATAAGACTTTAGATACTTACAACGTTGTAAATATGAATACTTAATATTTCCATATATTCTAATTAAAATAAATTAGGTACAAATAATTAGAAGTGTAAATGTAAAATATATCATTATATTTTACTGTCTGATATTACTGGTCTAATTTTGTAACTTTTACATTAATCGCTAATGCCTCTGATCATTTGATCGTTTGCTTGAATACATAAACAAAAAGAGGCAAGATAAAAAAGGTAAGGTTAAAGGCAAGATATAACTGAGATTGTAAATATTTTGTACAAAGAGTTTAATTCATAAATTTGTTTTGAAAGCTGATAGTAAAGCTATTTGGGAACCCTTTATATTAAAATTTCGGTGTGTTAATTCAAAGACCACTCAACTCATATGGAAATAAAGAAGTGGAATATTCAAATACAAGCTTAACCTAATCCTAAAAGACGTAGTTTATTTTAGTCATGAAATATTAAAAAGATCGCTCATTTTAAGTATTGATCTTTACGTAAATACAACACCGTTTTCAATGGCTTTTCTAAAGAAAACCACTTAAACATAATTCCCTCCTTATTTTTTTAAACATTAAAAATATGAATAATTGTACCTTTGAGAGTATAATACATGCTGCATAAGTCTAAAAAACTCACACTTCTACAATGTATGCCTCTAAAACTATTAAATGGGTTTTGT
This sequence comes from Allygus modestus, assembly GCA_963675035.1. NCBI lineage: Eukaryota > Metazoa > Arthropoda > Insecta > Hemiptera > Cicadellidae > Allygus > Allygus modestus. Next base: position 476,769,410 of record OY776112.1, on the reverse strand, counting down.
TGAACTGTTTTTTTTAAGTCTATAGATGTCTTTATACATAATCACCATATTCTTTACATATTAATAAATATGTTTTATATACAGGGTTTCTCTAAAGTCGACAACCAAACTTCACAGGCCTGTTATATGGACTGTTAAAAAAGGTTATACATTCTTACGTTCTTATCATACATATCCTTCATAGTTTACGAGCTATTGACGTTTTTAATATTTTTTTTATATTCTTTTGCAATCTCATGAATTATTTTTAAACAAGAAAATATGCATGTAGGACGATACAACTTTTACACTGTTTAAAAAATGAACAGGAACTATACAAAATTATGTTTTAGGTAATTATGTTTGATAAGATTTAAAAAACATAAATTAACGCAATTTTAATTGTAATTATACATTTCCGACACCGTTTACACTATTTCGTTCAAATGGTTTTTCCAACTACAGTTTCTGCCTTACAGAGTGATCCTATATCTTATACCTTCCTATTTATTGCAGATAACAATAATGATAATAGTATTAAGATATTAAAACGTGAATTCCTGTAATTTAAATATTGGTTTATTTATTTAATGGACGGAATTAAAATAGCGTTAATTAGTTTTTAATTTTATTAAGGTCATAAAAACTGCAATTATTTTTAATTACCATCTATTTTTATACACTGTAAAAGTTGTATGGTCCTACATGCAAATTTGTTGCCTAAAATAATTCATGCAATTCCAATACGTAGATTATAGGCAAATATTTAAAACTTCAAAAGCTTTTAAACTACGAAGAATATGATCTGAACATATTTAACATTTTTGTAGGATCTGGTCCCTATAACAAGCCTATGAAGTTCGGTCGTCGACTTTTGAGAAACCCTGTATAATGACACCAAACGATTCCAACCTTCCTAAATCAAGGTGAATTTATTAAGTGAATTTTTCTCCGAATATCGAATGGTCAAAAAGGAATTAGATTATTCCGTCTCTGAAATAAACAGAAGGAAATGTGAATTATGAACCGAATTTTCTCTCTTTTTCCCCTAGTAGAAAGGTTACTGAATAAAGATATTCAATAAATTTAATTTAATAATTTAACAAAATACACTAAATTTAACTAAAATCTAAACTTGCAACTTATAGCCCAACCTTTGGTAGTCAGAAAGACGATTCTTTACGATTATGTATCAGTTTCTGGCACCATTTATTCACTACAAACCATTTAGCTGAAATACATTATAAGATAAAATATTACCTTGATAAAACCTGCATAGGACACACAATAATTACTTACGCAGTTAAATTATTTTAATGGGGTAAAATGTTTAATATATTAGTGAAATCTTAAAGTATTATTTTAAAATGTTTCAGTTATAATTCATTTCTCAAATTCATTTTATTCTAATTTACTTTCCAGAGATTATTGGAAGCCTCATCAACCCGTTTTACAAAATTTCCGAACCAGCAATTTACTTGCTAAATTATGTAATAAATTTTACGAATGACGCCAAATATTATATTTACCAAAGGCAACAAAAATTAGTTTTGGCAATTTGTTATATAAATAGTTTACACTGTTATTTATATTTTCCGTTGATCTCGTATTTATATCTGTTACTGTTCAGTGTCCATACTTCTTAGTTACTAAAAACAAATTTAATCCAAATTTCACATTTCACCCTATTTATGTTCCATCATTGACACCACAATAGTAAGTCTTTCTTCTTAAATTGTTTCCTAGTTTATTCTTATAAACCTACAATTGTCTTAAATGTTTCACGTACAGTCACTACTGGACACTGTTAGCTCCAGGTGACCGTTGATGTCAACAGAGCGTAGATACTCAATCCTGGTATTGGGCCTATCAATATGCAACGACGTCATCACTCATGGTGTGAGCTGAATGCCATCTTACTTATTGATGCTGAGTATTATCGCGCTTCAGGCCTTGGCATATTAAAACCTGCACGTTTATTAGCGAATTTCCCCTATAGGGAAGAAGCTATTACCGTAGGTCTCATGGTAAGACTTAAGCCCGAGACCATGATAACTTTTCATTTTGAGGTCCCCAGATGCCAAAAACACCATTCGTTCAAATTTTTATATATGTATATATATATATATATATATATATATATATATATATATATATATATATTATATATATATATATATAAATGTGTCCGTAAGCACGATAACTCTCGTAAAAAAGGTCCGATCTTAATGAAATTTGGTACAAATGTTTAAAGTACCATTTATTTGAACGAGTTCGAAAACCAGATGAATCGCACCATCCGAAGGGGGGTTTTTGGGGGGTTTTGTACCCCAAAAATGTGTTTTTTGGGGTTTTCACATGTAATTTTAATTTAAATCAAACTTTATTTTATACCATTGAATTCAGCTTAAAACAACAAACAATTTGGTATTTTGATCATTGCTCTACGTCAATTGGTTACCGAGATATTGAAAGTGCTAAACACAGTACGTTGTCTAATGTTATTCTTATGGAGAAAAAGAAAAATTGCATATCTCGTTTATTTATGAACATAAACTGGCGAAATTTGGTATATGGCTTGATCTGGTTGTGGCTTATTGTTGTTAGCACAAAAATTTTTTTTCGCTTATGGCTCCTGTAGCAGCAAACCTAGGTACTTGGTCGCCATGTTATTCTTATGGAAAATGTTTAAAATGTTATATATCGCTTATTTATGAATGTATATGGATGAAACTTGGTATGTGACTTCACTAAGATGACTTCTATTGATATTTGCATAAAAACCCATAATTTTGTGTGCCTTGTTGCAGCAAACCTGCGTACTCATCCCCAATGTTATTCTTATGGAGAATAATTAATATTTTAAATATCGCTTGTTTGTGAATACATTTCTTATGAATCCTGTTAAGTTTTGTATTGTGTTATGTTATATATTCATTGTAAATTCGCTGAGTATGCAGGTTTGCTGCAACGGGGGTATTTTTTATATAGTATGTCAATGTACGGTTCAGGAAAAAGTTACAAGTTGAGGGAAAACTTAAGAAGTGAACTTTGTTCAAAAACGTATATTTTTAATGAATCCTACTTTGGGTATAATCCATACTATCATCGAATAAGTAGTGTTAATACTATAGCAAACGAAGTGGAATATTTATGTTGTCATAAACGTCAACTTGTTTTGTTGACAATAAGTTTAAAAACAAGAAGTTCGTAAAAATATATATTTTCTAAATTATTACAGTTTAGATAAGGTGTACTTCAGGTGAATAAGTTTTCACCGATTCGCGAATTGTACAAACAATACAAAGACGATCAGTAATACATGACAGATTTTCAATATTTATAGAACAATTACTTAATCTTAATAAATACAAACAAACTATCAACTTTTGTAATTGTTTTTAAAAGAATATTAAAATTTGTTCTCCGGTTAAAACCAAGTTGTATATTTATGTATTCCTGCGTGTTTACAATGAGTTGACTGAGGTTGATACCCGTAAAAGGAAAATGTGGGCGATCCTGATTTCTACATAAAACAAATAAAATCTTTAAAATGTTTAAATCTAGAAGAAACAAACAAAAACATTTAATAATTAAAAGTATAGTAACAATTGTAGGCCATATGTTTAACATATCATGAAATATGTTGTTGGTAATGGTGTCTTTATGTTATTTTAGAAATTGTTGCTAATATTTTTTCATCACTGAATGAGAAACTAGTTTTTTCCCGTTGAATTTAATTGTGGTTACAATTGCAATACGTTGAAACTATATATTGTATTAAGATGTGCCCTATTAATTCAAACCTAGATAAAGTTTTAATGTTAATCTACAATTCCACAGCTAACCACAGCTAACCTAGTTATATTCGTTTAGAAGTTGTTAAGCAATTACAATGGCATTGTTATTTTCTGTTACCGTAATTACAAGATTCTATTATTACTTAAGACTTTGTAATTATTGCACATCTTATAATGGATAATTTTACAAATAACCCAAAAGAAATTAAAACAATCACCTCCATTTTATAATTATTGTTTTAAACTTTGAGACAATTAATTCTACTATTTTTTACATAATGCTCATCATTAAAATTCCACATCAGTTCATCCAAACTAAATATGTCGGACATTCTGACACCTAAATAAACTGATTCCCAAATTGAAAGAAACGTAATTGTTCGATCTTAGAACATTGCGAAGATGTGGAGAGAACTTGTGTTTGTTTTAATATCCTCGTTCACCTACACCAACTTGTGTGGGGGTTTCAAAAACTTTTATTTTTATTATTTATTCCGTTCGTTCCCGATTTTAGTTGCAACACGAACAAAAATACTTTTTCTCGAGTTTTACTTATATATTCAATGTGTTTAACCCCATCAAGTAATTTAAATGATTATATTAAAAATAAATACCCGAATATTCCTGTTAGTGATTTGTTCTATTGAGCAATGTTTTCCGCGACTTATTAGTGTCTTATTAATTGTTTATTTAATTTTTAAGGAAATAGAGTGACTTCTAAAGGAATTGGAGTAATCTGGCTGCATAGTTGTATTTAATAAAAAATATACATCATTGGTTTTCATTGAAGTTTCCATACCATATTTTACCTGTTTATAAAATATGTATATAAATATGTATTAGCTGTATTTATGTATGCATTTTAAACATATAATTAATGCTTGTTTGTTATAAAATTGTGTCTCTTCCTTTCATACAACTTACAAGTAATGCTATGTTCGAAGAGTTTATAGCAGTCGAAATAAGTATTTGACATCATACCCTCGGAATAAACTATTGTTTTCAGTACTATCAGCTGTGATTGAAACCAATCGATTCCCGATAGGCCGGGTAAACAGTCCGGGTAAAACTGCAAAAAGGCCTAGACCGGGAAAGAAGGTTCCAAAATGGCTCACCACGAGCGCTGCTATTCTACTTACAGTATTCCATTATATGATTTTTAAACAGCTGACTGTTTCTAGCAAAATAAACAAATGAAACAATAACAAACCTCTGATGTTGTTAGTTGTAAAAGTGTAAACGTACTCAATAATAGCTGATTAAAATATTAATATTCCTGAATTAATATTAAAGGTGGTGTGATGAAAAGTACTGTTCATAACTCGTCCGAAAGTGCTATACCAGTGCTTGATCGAATTCAAGTACTCGGCTTCGCCTCGTACTTGAAACTCGATCAAGTAACGGCCACTTTCCGGACTTGTGACGAAGTATACTATTTGTGAACAGTTACTCACCACTCGAAAATCAAATGATAAAAGTAATGAAGGGAATGTTTTAAGTACAACGCAGTCTACGGTTTAATATTTTTTTCAATTTGGTTATTAATCCTCTCAATTTTTAAGTCTGCATTAGTGCTTCTAGGGGAGATGGTTTGTAATGAATGGTTTATGTAGTGTAATACTTTTATAAACAGTCACAATAACTGGTATCTAAAAATATACAAACACTGAAGCTCGATTCGTTTTATACAAAATGAGCCTTATGGGGTTTACAAAACAATATTTAAGACACCAATTTTGGAATTTCCTTTAGTTAAATATTCACTTGCTTCTCTATACTATCTAGTGTTTAATTTATTAAATATTTAGTGTAGTTTTAACATGTTTAGCTGCAAAGTGGTTTATATTTGTTTAATTTAAGCTTTATTGTGATTTATGTATATATATTAGGGGATGGTTATCAGGCTTAACAGTTTTTAATGTTTTTGTAATCCTGTAATATTGAATATTTAAATAATTTTTCAAAGCTTCTTCACTAACAAAACATTCTTATTTAGGCTTAACATAGTCAAACCAATTGAAATTTTCATTGATTTTTTTTGAACTACAGAGGTAGAAAGTAACAGTGTTTCTGTTTATTTCACTTTCGGTTTCCTCAATTAAGATATTATTTACTCTCACATGGCGGTTTTGTGAGAAAATGTTATTTCATAGTAAACTGAGATTTTTGAAGATAAATTCAAAAGGATCGTGTACTGAGCGTATAGCAACCAATTAGATTATAGTTACTAAACACTGATTCGGAACTTTTTCAGATGGTTATTTTATAGATCAGCTGATAGATCATTTGGGTTGTAATGATGAGAAGGAGCTCTTTTTAGAAAACTATTGTTACTGCTTGGATAGATAGTATATTATACAAACTCAATGTCTACACATTATCTATAGTAACTCAATAAGTGTTTTTCTTGCAAATTGTACACAACTAAAGTTATTCAACTTAGGAAGAAACTAAACGACTTGCTTCAAAAAGGTTTGGGGTTTATATTGTAGTGAAGTATATTCAGTGACACAAGTTGATAGTGTTCAACTGACTGATTATTACTAGTTTTCCTAATATCCGTAATACAAAAGGATGGTTACTTTTTTTAGCCCGTAGTTTATATCCCTTATTAAGTCTTCTCTTTGGTGATGCAGAAACGATTACTGAACCCAAGCTTACGTTGCACAAGTTAATTTTTTTCAGACAAATTAACATTTTTAAATTAGATTCAAAACGATGTTCACTTCCAAAGTAAAAAGTACCATTCCTGTCAATACATTTCATACACAGTACTTTATACTTTAATTTAAACTTAAGAGTTATAATAATTTGTTAGTTTTCCCTTAAATGTTCGTTATAATTTAGCTACGCAATTATGTTTGCAAATAAGCTTGAGCTTTATGAAAGTAGTAAGTCCTCGAATAAACTTAATAAAACAATAATAGAGCAAATTTGACCCAATTTTATTGTTAATGCAACTTGCTTGCTAATTGTCTATAATCTTATTTAAGAAGCTTTCTTGTTTAAATGTAATTCATTATAACCTTGAAAATATTTAAGACTCTCAACGAACTGTGTATTAATGTGTATCTATAGTAATATAATTAAACTCATAATAACGATGGATTTTAATGGATTATTGTTGATTTATTTGGATAGTTTGGTTAGTTAGGTGTAAGAACTTGATATTTAGATGTAGTAGGGTTCGCTTGATGACGGGAGGAGTATCCTTACCTCCCGAAACATAGTGTAATTTTAAACACTAGAAGCGATAGGTAAAATCCAAATAAATCAATAATAAATAGTACTATTAAAATAGGTTTTGAATATATAACTAAAGCTTTCATTATAATTTTAAAGTGATTCAATTGCTTAAAAATAACGCAGGACTTGATATTTCAATATATTATTTACAAATGCTTACAAAACGGTTTTTTGTAATTTTTTTCAATATATAAAATAAAAATTAAAACGCATAATTTTTTTTTATTTTATCTGTGAGCACACAGTGTTATTCATGGGCTTATGCATACCCTACGTATCTAAGAAAAGACATTATAACTTATAATGCCTTAGTATAAATTTCACTTTTTTAACAAAACTTGTTTCCGTTTGTTATTTTATTAAAAAATATAAATATATTACCGATTAGTCTTCACTATAAAACTGTAAAGGCTGGAACGATGAACATTAAACCTGCTCATATTCCTAGTTAACAGAAAATAATACAACTTTTAAGCGCATTTTTTTATAAAACTTAAAAGATTAACACAATATAATCTTTCCGATCCTTATTCTTCTTGCACTTTATATTTTATATCTAATAAAGCTACACATCTGTTTTTTGTTGTTGTTTGTATTTATTGAAAGTAATTAATCTAACCAGTCTCTTCTCACATTAATAACAAGATTCGCTCTAGCAAAGTTTGTTTAAAACATTACTATACAAAACTAATTAATTGATTATTTTACGAGCTGCAAGTTTTATAGTTTTAATAGATTTTTATTTGATCCAAAACCAAATTAAAAGTCTGTAAAAAACACTTAGACACTTGTTGAACCTATTAAAATGTAATGAAATGTCATAAAACTATAATAATTAAATCTGGAATCCGTGCTTTCACAATTAAAAACTAATTATCTTTAAACGTTGAGGAGTTTTCAAGCAATTACAATGTCTTTGTTTCGTACAGTTTCGGTAATGCAATTAAAAGTTTGGTATCCTCCCTTGGCGAGGTAATCGTGCTGCTTAGAAGCTTTAATCTTTTTATTTCTTTATTACTTTTTTAATGTAGAATATGAATTAGTAACAACATTAATTTACATTAATAATAAACTATGTTAAAAGAGTAATTTTATTTGCATACGTACATTAATATTATCATATTTTATTGTAGATTTTATGGTAATGGCTTGTAAAGGTAAACTGGATATCTACAAATTCTCTCAAACTTTAGGATGTTGTCTCTTAGGTCAATAGAAACAAAAAACGTAATTTATATAATAGTCTATCCCTCTCCGTGTTCCACATCCGTACTTAATGTTGTTTTATGATTGCACCATATCACTGTAACCACTTGTGATGTTGACATACAACTTGACACATGGACTTTTACTGTTTAAGGTCAACTTGATAATTAATTTGATGTTTCAGCTTTTACAGTTTTTAAATGGCAGCCAATACAATTGTTTAAAAAATAAAATCTTTAAAACGCCAAGTTTAAAAAATATTATTTTAAATATTTAAAAGATAACCAATATGGTTCAAAAATATGGTATTACGATTTTAAGAATCGCTTTATACACACTTGAGTAATTCCAATTTGTTTTAATAAAGCCTCATATTTTTAGGAATTTATACACAATTTGCACAATTCTCTACATAAAAAAATGTCATAACGCAGCTGACAGGTTAGGTTTTAATTTTATTCGTAACATAAGTTAACTACATATATTTTACCCTATTAACTTTGTCGTTTTTGAAGTGTTATATTTTTTATTATTTTAACGCACAGTTTACAGCTTATAAGAGTGCATAAATTTATGAATCACCTAGTTAGTACCAAATCTAGGTTATACTAAAGTAAACACGTAATATTTAAAGCTGATATTTATTTTGTTGATCTACATATTTTTGTCACAATCGGTTGTAAAGTATATATGTTGTTAAACCCTTAAGAATACAATTAAGGTGGTATATCCTTTAGAGGTGTATTTATAAATGAATAATTAATTATTTCCAAAAAGATATTAAATATTTGTAGTGCATGGCTAGAAATAAACTGACCCAAAATGTATTTGTCAGTCAAAATTAAATAAACAAACAACTAATAAACACAAGATCTCACTAGAAATCACTCACTATTACGTCTGACTTATATAATTTACAGTAAATATATTTCTATTACTAAAAAGTTCACATTTCACAATATTATATTAGCAATATACTGTAAATTACATGTATATTACTGTACAAAAATCAAAATTTACTCAAGAATTTAAAACAAATAGTTTATTCATAGATAATTCGGAGTATTTGTTAAAGTATTACACGTTAAAAGTGAATTTAACTCCAGAAAGCTTTGGAGGTATTGAAAATAATCCCTTAAGATGCTATTTGAATATCAAAAGCTATTTAATGAATCTCTGTAGAAGAGTCTTTCAAGGCACCTCATTTCCATGATAAAGTCTGCCGCAAACATTTTTAATTCCATTGTATTATAAATTATTCTGTTTTAAAACAGAATATTACAAAATCATTACCAAGCGCTTTGTTTGGAATAATTTCAGTTTTACTGACCGCACGGATTTGTATATAAACGATATTTTGTGAAAGCGTCTCATCCAGTTTAATTTCAAATGTGTAATTACTTATTAAATTACTTATATATTAATATTAATTACTTATATATGCATTTTTTATCTAAGACTGATGATGATTTTATTATTTTATTGTTGTGAATTGTAATGTCATTTTAGTATAAGTCGAAAATATTCCTGTAATATTATTAAATTTTAACAAATAAAAAATATGATTTATTGTTTATAAAATAAACTATTAATTAAATATTAAAACATATTAACTAATTTTACATGCAGAAAAGTGTTTTCACTGAAAATGTGAAAAAAAAAATTGGCTAGTGGGACACAAGAGGGTATAATCTAAACAAAAGCGTGCGTGTTTAATACATACACCATGTTTAATAATGGGTAATGGAGTAAAAATTACTCGGTTCATTTTAGTATAAAAATAAATAAAATATAAATGTAAATTACATGAAAATTAATCGTAATTACGTATAAAATGCAGCATTATCATAAACGCTTTGAAATACTTAAGCATGGTGAAGACACTTGAAGTTAGTACTTTTTTGTTATATTATTAGTATATTATTTTTATTATTCGATATTATTATATTATATTAACGTGATCGTTTGGGATTTAACTAAAATAAATACGGCTGTACGTTTTGATACAAATTTTGGTTTATTAAACCAAATTAAAACTAAAATAATAACTTCTCCTTAACATTCTTTAGACCTTTAAAAACTAATATACAAAACATGACTTAGACTGAGTTTTTGCAATTTAAATTTCCCCATGATTCTAATTTTTTTTTTTTTTATTTAGGAATTAGGATTTTAAAAGGATTCCGTAGTCCGTTGGTTCACATTTACGTCAGCATCTCATCAGTATCTTGTTAGCCCTATTACCAAAATAAAACAGTCTTCGTTGTAGAGTGATTTATAAAATTTTATTTTACATAAACCTAAAAACTTTACTTTTTCCCCAGCTAAAATGATTTTAATATTTTCGTACAATATTTTAATTTTCGTCCTACTTATTAATTTGCTGAAATATACAATGAATAAAACTTCGTTAACTACAATAAAATGAGTTTTCTGCTGATTTCCTGAAATTGAATTTAATACAAAATATGGTGTTTTTGACGGCACCTTCAAGTGAAGGGAAGTAGCATATTGACCAGGACTCGTGGGAAGATCTCGGACACGACCAGGGCTCCTCGAAGCTGCCAAACGAATGGCGATCGGCTGTTCACAACCGCAGTGGAAGGATTAACCCCCACCTAGCTACTTATTCTACCATTTTGCATTTCCTGATTTTCTTTGCTTGATTTTGCTTATCTTGCTACTGGTTTCAACTATCCGGTTACCTCATGAAATTATTTAATGGCCATTCGTGTTTTTTTTAAACTTCTTACTTTAAAATTTAATAAATTATTGGAAAATTAATTCACATAATCCAATTATGGTACATAGTACTTGAAGTTAGTAACTTTTTAGCGAATTTCCCCTATAGGGAAAAAGCTATTACCGTAGGTCTCATGGTAGGACTTAAGCCCGAGACCATGATAACTTTTCGTTTTCAGGTCCCCAGATGCCAAAAACACCATTCGTTCAAATTTGTATATATATATATATATATATATATTATATATACATACATATATGTGTGTCCGTAAGCACGATAACTCTCGTAAAAAAAGTCCTATCTTAATAAAATTTGGTACAAATATGTAAAGTACCATTTATTTGAACGAGTTCGAAAACCAGACAAATCGTCTGATCCAAAAGGGGTTTTTTGGGGGGTTTTGTACCCCAAAAGTGGGTTTTTTGGGGTTTTAACATGTAATTTTGATTTAAATCAAATTTTAATTTATACCATTCAATTCAGCTTAAAAAACAAACAATTTGGTATTTTGATCATTGCTCTACGTCAATTGGTTACTGAGATATTACAAGTGCTAAACAGAGTACGTTGTCCAATGTTATTCTTATGGAGAAAAGGACAAATTTTATACCTCGGTTATTTATGAACATAAACTGACGAAACTTGGTATATCGCTTCATCTGGTTGTGGTTTGTTGATGTTTGAACAAAAAACCTATTTTTCGCCTATGGTTCCCGAAGCAGCAAACCTAGGTACTCGGTCCCCATGTTATTCTTATGGAGAATAATAAAAATGTTATATATCGCTTATTTATGAATGTATATGGATGAAACTTGGTATGTGAGTTCTATTGATATTTGTATACAAATCCATTATTTTTTGTTCCTTTTTGCAGCAAACCTGCGTACTCATCCCTAATGTTGTTCTTATAGAGAATAATGAATATTTTAAATATCGCTTATTTATGATTATATTTCTTATGAATTCTGGTAAGAGGCTTAATGTAATATTAAAACATATATATTCATTGGAAATTCGCTGAGTACGCAGGTTTGCTGTGACGGGGATATTTTAATATTCAATCCAGCTTCATTATATAAAAGGGTATAAATCGGTGTATCAGTTCAACAAACAATCATAAACGATGATGCTATACAAAGTTTTTAACATATGAATTTATATCACGTGGTGCCAAATTTCCGCAGAAATGATTTTCCCTTCCACCCGTTTTAGGACAGTTAGCATACCAATCTACATTAAATTGTCATAACAGTTTTGTTTATATTGGTTGGCGTTTACATTTTTATTATTTTTACTATTTTTTTATTATGTATCATTTGTTTTTTATTGTACTGATAAGAATTATGTACTTGTAAACATGATAGAGGTCACAAACAACATCTCTGTGAGTATTAAATTATACCGCTGGAGGGCAGTTGTGAGGGGGTGTTCCTGTTCACCCTCTCTCTCTCGCACTTCCTCCCCTTCACGACATATACTGTGAAATTATGTGGCACAATTGTTTAATTTAGGCGAATTACGTAAAATCTGCGTTCTAATTCCTTTTTAAGGTCTTGAGGTCTACGAATTTATACTAATAGAATCATTATTTCTTAAACAATAGATTTCCATTTTCTAACAAACAGCAATTAACACATAGTTTTACCATCAAAGAACGGTGTTTTATCTTATTTTAAGTTTTCATTGGGATTATTTCAAAACATATTCTGGTCGTTTTAATAGAAACAATATAATGGTTAATTGTTTTAAATGCAATTTTATTAACGACATCGTGCTTCACGTTATGATTTAACAATGTCCGCTAATGTGGGGGCCTTCCGGAATTGGTTACCAATAAATATGTTAACACACCTTGACGTCCGTAGTTCCTTATTGTAGAGTAGTTTTGATAATGGTTCCCCGTAAACTAGAATATATAATATATTTATTTTGTCAAGATAAATAACAGAATACATAGTTGTAACTTTAATCTATAAAGCTGATTTATTTTCAAAACAAAATTGAACTACAATGCAAAACTATTGTACTGCTTTATAAGGAATTGCGAAAGGCAAGGTATGTTAACGTGCTGATATTTAATAATGTAATTAAGAATCATAATTAAAGGGGAAAGTTGATGAACTTTCATTTATGAGCAAGACTAACTGTTTATGTACCCTGAAGTTTGTCCAGACACGTTCATAATCTTAATCCAAGATATCACAAGACGCCAGACGTATAATATCGAGTCTTTTCCGTTCTGGCACACAGAGCTAAGTAGATTGAACGAAATACCGATTGATTTTATAAACATTCATCTCCTTCTCATTTAAATGTGAAAGCCACATCTTCTTCTATTCAATCCCTGAATGGCCGTTATCATCTAATTTGCTTATCAGAGTCTGAATGGGTGAATTTAAATAAATCTAGATTCCGAATCGGTTCAGCAGAAAATGTTTGAGTGCTCTGAGAGGTGCAGTCTGTCAATAAATGTTCACTGTAATGGAATTTCAGTGTTTTATTCTGCTGCTAACATTCTAACTACTATATTCTAACTAATTATTATACTATTAAACTATCCAAACTAAATATTTGTAATAGTTTAATTTTCCGAATAAATAAAAATTAAATTGCGTAAGTATATGTAATACCTTAGATTTATCTCGTTGTTATTAAATATTTAAAAAGCTACTGACACCGATTTCGCAATACGATGTTTGGTACGTTTTCTGTAGCTAACATACCATAATATCGTTGTTATCAAAACCAAACGTTTCATAAACACAGTAATAAATCTAATCGCAAATTATAGATGGTTTTTAGTGAATTGTTATTTCCAAGTACAGCGAAAACTATTAATGAATACATTACTGTGTTCCGAACTGTCGTAAGGTTCTGATACAAAATAATGCATATTTTAAGGAAAAATGACTGGCTGGTAGTCGATGTAATACTGCAGTTAATATATTAAGGGATTGACATAATAAAACCAATCTTTAATTGTAATTTGTGTTGTAAGTAGAAAGTAAATTTATTTTTAACTTTTTGTACAATTTCTGCAAACGAACTTCCATTAATTATCATTACTACGATTAATCAATCTAATTTGGGCTAAACGTTGTTCATCATCAGTTATTCTAGACAATCAAGCTTTCTGGAAGAACTATTACTGTTATTAGTGAATTTCCTTTGGAAAAGTGAACTATTAACATGACCCGCACGGTGAGACTTAAGCCCGGGACCACCATAGAAGTTCCTAACTTGACCCCTGAACACGTTTTGGGGGGTCGCTAAAAACGTTATATATATATATATATATATATATATATATATATATATATGTATTCGCACTCTAGCGGTCACACTTGTTGTCCGATTTACTTCATATTTAATAGAGACATTATGTTTTATAACCAGTTGGACAAATTTGTTGGGCAAAACAATCGGAAAACTACAACTCCCTTTTTTGGGATTTTATGTTTTCAAATGTTTAGTTTTTGGGCCCGAAAAGGGTCAGAAAAGCCTCAAATGTACATTTATTGTGCTTTAACTTATTTTACTTAAAAAGCCAAAGATTTTAAGCCCTCCCTCATCATTCTAGCACAAATACTTACCAAGTTATTAAAGAAATTGTTAATTGTCAAAATACAGTACGTTTATCACGGGGATTTTACACTGGAAAAGGCTGTTTTTCATATCTTAATATCGTTTTATCACCCCCAATACCCCTATACCAACTTGTTATCCCAAATATACCTCCTTCTAACTTTATAATGTACAACATTGGCATCCTATTAGTGAATTTAAATATAACCAGGAACATCAGAACAGCCAAAAAATGTTAGTTTAAACCCTTTATTTGATCTTTTTAAGTTTTTAATGCGGAAATTCACTTCCCTCACGTCAGCGTGCTGCGTGCGATCTCGTTTTAATATTCGGGATGCAATTAAAAATCGCATAGAACCAAATGAAATTGAAAACGTATATCTAAATGTTAAATGCCTTTGCAAGTTAAAATGTTTAAGATACAAATGAGAGTTTACGTTAATCTTTAAGTACATCTCTTAGTTATAGCGACATGTTATATTAATTGTTTTATACTAATGATCAAATTCCTTAAGGCCAGTTTATTATGTTTATTTAAGAGTATATTTAAAGTATTCAATTAATAACGAACGAATATAAAAATTAGTTGGTTAAAAAGTTATATTAGCAAACTAGTATATAGTTATATTAAATCTAGTAGTTAATGCTACACATTCATACTTTGTTATTAGTAGAACCACTGGAATTGAGCTGGTCATACAACTTGCTAATGTTCTTTTCAACTGTTTAATCTAATTATTACGATTTTCAAGTAGACATTAATTGCATTTAATGAAGTTAGAAATTACTTACGATTACGTCATTTTTTCATGTTTCTTAATAGTGCAATTTCATAAACAAATTGGAGTAAAAATTAAAAACTAATCAAAAGTAAAAAAAGAAAAACAGAATTAAAAATAGGAAGCATTCACTAGTATTTAAAAACACAGGCTGTAGTAATTTGGCTATAGAAGTAACAACTAAGTCCTTAAGAAAAAGTAATAATACGCTTTATTGAAGAAAACGTGTTTTATTGACAATTGATAATAGTTTTTAGTAATGGATCATAAAAATAGAGCAAAAACTACCATCGATTACTGACGTTTGGAAGTAGTAGTTAAGCAAAGTAAAATGTGCGAATGACAGATAGCATGCAGACTTGTACAATCAGCTGGTAAGTGATCAAGTGACAAGTGACGTGTCACTGCCGCTGCATGTATGACCACTTCCTCTGATTGTTTTGTTTGTTCACTGCAAAGTCGGACCTCATTTGTCACTGTTTGTCCTGATTTGTTGTCACAGTGACAAATGGTCAGGCTAAACGACGTCACTTTCTATATTAGTTCTCGATTACCAATGATTTTACACATTTTTTGTGTATAAATCTAATTAAATTCTTAGTAAGACAGTTGAATAAACCAAGTTAATTAATAAACTCAGGACGTTATGAATAAGGTGGACATTCATATGTATGCAACTAACATAAATATTATTGCAGCAATATTAATTTAAAGATAAATTAAACTTGTAAAGGATTACGTGTTTTAGTTTTTTATAAGAAAATAAAAATAAGCGATATTACATGGTCGTTTTCATCAATATCATCATCGGACATCAGTCTTCATCACAGTATATAATCATTCTTCGTGTGATGATGAGGAAAAATTATGTTTTCAGTGAATTTCCCCTATAGGGAAGAAGCTACTACTGTAGGCCTAATGGTAAGACTTAAGCCCGAGACCATGATAACTTTTTGTTTTGAGGACCCCAGTTGACAAAAACACTATTCGTTCAAATTGATATATATATGAGTTTGAACGAATGGTGTTTTTGCCATCTGGGGGCCTCAAAACGAAAAGTTCTCATGATCCCAGGCCTTGGTCTTACCATGCCACCTACGGTGATAGCTTCTTCCCTATGGGAGGAAATTCGCTAAAAGAGATGAAAGCAGCACAATCTGTCGGTGACTTAATCAAACTACGTCCACTTTAAATTCTGGCAAACACTAAAAGTGGGACAGCTGGCATGTCTCCTTAAACATGTATAGTGAATTGTAGTAGATATTTATTGGTTCAATTAAGAAAGTTTTAGTTGAAAATGGGAAATGATAAGCAACTATGACACATGTGAAAAGGTGTTTCCCGCTGATCACTCATTGAACAAGATGCAACGATTTTTGTCTTTCCACATTAAATTCTTAGTGAACAAATCCTGGTGTGCCACACAATTGAATTACTGCAGCACCGTAGTAAACAACATGACTGTAGCTTTGGCCACACAGATACAACCAGTTCAAAATTACTGAGTTCGATTTTTATACAATCTTTAACGAGATGACCACGTTACACCCTATAATATTCACTCTTCTCTTTTAAAACCATCTGACGTCAGGAAGCAGCACATCATTACGATAACGTCCCCCATTATTTAATGAGACTTAGAGTTCTAAATTATCATTTTTGAATTGATGAACGAGAGAGACGGTTTAGACTCTATACCTTTTTAGTATTCATTTTAACTTAAATTTGTGTACAAGTTTAAAAAAATAGTTAACTGTAAGAAAGGACCATGTGGTTTTAAGTTCGCCTCAATAAAGAATTATTTTCATTTCAATTTTCAAAAAGGTTTTCCAAAACAAATTTGAAGCTAAGGACTTTGCTAAGATTACTGAGACCCAAGCCCCCTTATTTTAAAAGTTTGAGCAAAATCCTTTTGTGTGATTCCAAAACCCACTTGTGGTTCCGATACACACCTTGGTCGTTCAAGAGTATATGTAGGATTCTACAGCGGAATCTTTTCAACCAAACCTGAAACCTTTAAACTGTGACATTTTTAGTCTATTGAATAAGAAACATTAATTTGAACTTGCAATATTTCATTTTAGTTTAGTTTTCATTTATAAACTAAATTAATGATATTTTTCGATTAAAACCAAATCAACATTGTATGAAAAACTTGTTTAATCGAATTACCGTCCATTCGATTATTTAAAGCTCGTCTCTCATTTGCAACATCAAACGTTCCACGTGAAACGCAGCAAATTAGTTTGTGCCAGTAGATTGATTAGTGCAGATCCAATTTCCGTAAATGATCAGTTCTAGTTATATTCGGGTCGAGCCCCAGTAGGAACATTAAAGTTATTTCAAAACATGCACTAATAGAAGAATGATAATAATTTTATCAATTTTTAGATCAATTAATAATGTTTAACAATTTTAGAATTTTTATTGATTTTTGGCAATTTTTACCTAGCTTACATTTTTTGTCGTGTATTTGAGACACCTATACAAAATTATTCTCAGCTAATATTTTTATTCAGAATGATTTGTATTTTTTCGAGGACTACACTACATATAGTCAGACTAGACCGTTGGAATGGTTGGACGGCACAGATGGAATTGCATATATTATACTAAAAAGGGTACCAGTAGAACTTGCCCAACCCACCAGCAATTTAATAAATGATTCTCTTTCAACGGGAATTTTCCCAGATTCCTTCAAACTGGCCATTAGCAATCCAATACACAAAAAAAATTCAGACCGATTTCAATCATTTCAACCTTCTCAAGGTCTGTGAAAAGGTAGTTTTGAATAGACTTTGGCCTTTTCTTAATAACAACAAATTGTTATCTTCTCAGCAATTTGGATTCATTAGAGGTAGAAACACAGTTGATTCGATGTTTTCAGTTCTACAAAGTATTGTCGATGAAGTCGACTTGGGTAATTATTCATCTGGTCTATTTTTAGATCTTAGCAAAGCCTTCGACCTAGTCGATCACGGGCTGTTGCTGAATAAGATGTACAGACTGGGGGTCAGAGAGAAAGCGCATGATTGGTTCCGGTCGTACCTCGTGGGTCGTTCTCAGTGTGTCAAAGTGACTTGTATTGATGATTCAAGAACCATATCTAACAGGTTTTCAAAATGTTTGGCCGTAAAAAATGTGTACCACAGGGCTCAATTCTTGGGCCTATACTTTTTCTCATCTTCATAAACGATCTTCTTCACAGTGTATGTGGAACAAACGTCTTTTCTTTACGCGGATGATACTTCCCTTACATTATCCAGCTCTTCCAGAAATATGTTGGAATTTCAAACCTTTTTGAAGGGACATTATCTTCTAGACTGGCTTGACCATAATAGGCTTAAGGCAAACGTTTACAAAACCACCCTTATTGAGTTTTCCATTAGAGACCGCCAAAGTGACAGTTTTTTCAGTGTTCAACTTGATAACGAAGCAGTTTCTTCAGTTTCTAGCGTGAAGTTTCTTGGTCTGTTTATCGACTCAAACCTCACATTTGACCTTCACATAGCTCATGTCTGCAAGAAACTCAGTCAAAGGTTTTTTTTACTCCGGAAACTGGCTTGTTTTGCAACTCCAGACGTTCTTATTGCTGCTTACTACGAGATCATATACGTACATGTCCTATGGTGTCCCCATTTGGGGATCGGAAAGTACAATAACAATAAGTTTAGGCTACAGAAAAAGGCCCTAAGAGTAATATTCCGGGTGCCACAACGTTATTCATGTGGTGATATCTTTATTTCAAATAAAATTCTTTCATTCTCTTCAATTTACATTCTTGAAACCTTATCATTTCTCCATAGAAATTTCTCAATTTTCAACCATATCTTCTAACCCACAGCTATAGTACCAGGAGCAAACCAAAGTGCATTATGAATGTTCCAATAAATAACACTTCTTTTTTTCAGAAGCACCTAAAATATTCTGCCGTACAACTGTTCAATAGACTGCCTGAACCCTTAAGGCTTGAAAGTAACTTCAATGCATTTAGAAAAAAATTTAAATGTTTTCGCATTGACCAGGTCTACTATAGTGTAAAAGATTTCTTAGCTTAGAACGATTTATTGGAAATGTACCACACCATTTTATGTAGTGTATTTTATGTTTTAAGAACGTTGTATTAACTTTTGTTTTTACCTGGCATATGCAATGTAATTTTTCCAAAATGCTCAATAAAGAATTTGAATTTGAATTTATAAAAGCTACATACACTTACAAATCCATACTTTTAGTACTCCGCATCAGCAATAATTTCATATTATTTGTAACGGATGAATTTAATAATCTGTTTCCATTTGTTATCTTTATCTTATATACAATCAATGTTTAAAGTAAATTAGCACAGTAGGCATTTATACGGACACAAAAACCACATCTCATTGATGAGAAACCTTGCTGAAAACTGTCCGTTTCCGTTACATGTCCTTTAATAGTTCAGTTTTTATGTAGGAGGAATACTTATCTTAAGTTCATTTAAATAAGTAGCAGTAGGACACATAATAATTAGGAACTATTTGATTCAAGTAATAATAATAATCCTACCAATACAAGATAGATGAATATACTTGTATAATTGACGTCCTATCTCCCCATTACGTTATAGGTTATAAAATATGTAAATACCCCCGTCACAGCAAACCTGCATACTCAGCGAATTTCCAATGAATATATAACATAATACATTATAACACTTAACAGGATCCAAAAGAAATGTATTCACAAACAAGCGATTTTTAAAATAATAATTATTCTCCATAAGAATAACATTGGGGATGAGTACGCAGGATTGCTGCAACAAGGCACACAAAATAATGGGTTTTTATGCAAATATCAATAGAACTCATCTTAGTGAAGTCACATACCAATTTTCATCCATATACATTCATAAATAAGCGATATATAACATTTTAAGTATTTTCCATAAGAATAACATGGGGACCAAGTACCTAGGTTTGCTGCTACAGGAGCCATAGGCGAAACTTTTTTTTGTGCAAACAACAATAAACCATAACCAGATCAAGCCATATACCAAATTTTGCCAGTTTATGTTCATAAATAAGCGAGATATACAATTTTTCTTTTTCTCCATAAGAATAACATTAGACAACGTACTGTGTTTAGCACTTTCAATATCTCGGTAACCAATTGACGTAGAGCAATGATCAAAATACCAAATGTTTTTTTTAAGCTGAATTCAATGGTATAAATTAAAATTTGATTTAAATTAAAATTAAACGTGAAAACCCCAAAAAACACATTTTTGGGGTACAAAACCCCCCAAAAACCCCCCTTCGGATGGTGCGATTCATCTGGTTTTCGAACTCGTTTAAATAAATGGTACTTTACACATTTGTACCAAATTTCATTAAGATCGGACCTTTTTTACGAGAGTTATCGTGCTTACGGACACACACAAACACACACACACACACACACACACATATATATATATATATATATATATATATATATACATATATATATACATATATAAAAATTTGAACGAATGGTGTTTTTGGCATCTGGGGACCTCAAAATGAAAAGTTATCATGGCCTCGGGCTTACCCTGAGTCTTACCATGAGACCTACGGTAATAGCTTCTTCCCTATAGGGGAAATTCGCTAAAAAGGGTGTTTGTATGAACAATACTCAACCACAAAGGCAACGAGACTGTTCAAGACAAAATAAATTACACAAAGACCTCATTATATTCTTAATTTATATATTTACTTTTTTGGATCTTGTTCATTCCTTTAAAAGTTGTAAAAAGGGAATATAAGAGCAAAACATGCACACATTTGTTAATTATGCTATTAGCTAATGATGATTTATTAGAACAGGTTGACTTTAGATGGTAACAAGATAGTGAAATTCCTTTATACCTCCTCATTAGGCGTAATCACTTTTGCATACTCTTTCTATTTCATCGTAATGAAAAATGACATTGAGCTTTAGTTTCAATAAATACAAGCGAATCCAGTTGCTCGAACTCGAGCAAATATTTTTTTACCTTTGGGATTATTCAGCTAATAAACAGTTATTTTAGTTTATATTGTGATGAAACTTCAGAAGTTAGCTTGAAACAGCTGTGTTCTTGCTTTTCTTCTGTTTTTTTATTTTTTTTATTTTACTATCAACAGCCGCTGTTAGAACACTTTAAATTACATTACTTTCTATTCTCCCATAAGATTCAAATTAAAACTTTAAAAACTCAGGAGCGATGTCTTAAAATTAGACGTTTTCCAAATCCCCAAAAGGCACATTTAGACGTTAAGGGCTTAAAAAAACCGTAAACCTTGACCTTAACTCATAATAGTTTTTGACAGAAGCCTGCTCACAAAAATTGACTTATTTTTTTAATAAGGTGATATATTTTCAAAGCCTATTTTAATTTTTGTCGTGGACGAAAAAAAAACTCAGTCAATGAAATAATGATCTATTTTGCAGCTGTGTGTGTGCCTTCAAGTGTAAACTCGACATGTTCATTTCCAGTGATTGAAGGTACAATGAGCAATTACTGGCGCCAATTCCGAGATATCACAGATCAACTGTTGAAGGCGTTGATGAACAACGTTAAAAAACTATCCCCTTCTCACAATAACTTAATGACCTAGTTTTCAATTATTTTAAATAATTTTAATTTGTATCATGTAGCTTTTTATTTAACATATTTTATATCAAGGTAAATTTTTTCAGTGTTTAAGCGCATGTGTCGTAGTGAGTTGACATTTAGAGTAATTTTTTAATGTCATTTTTATATTTACTATTTCTCATTAGAGAAAGAGAAGTACTAACAGTGTTGCCTCAAACATAACAAAGTTAGTGTCATCAAACCAAAACAGGATCAAATAAAACTACGTCTCACAACACTACAAAATATATTTACACTTATACTGTACTTAAAAATAAGATTTTTAATAATTTATAAAAATGTATGTGTTATTTTTATTTTGATAGAATCGTATAATTTATTTAAAACCAAATACAACATTTCCTCTCTGATGCGATCCTCTGCTAAAAAGTTACTGTTTATAATTCAACATTAAAATAACTTTAATTATGTATTGCCAAATATAATTATGTATCTAATTATATAAATCGCCTTTCCACATCGGCTATCTGTTTGTAATTAGTTTTATAATTAGTTTTCGAGTAATCTATAACTAACAAAACACCACGCAGGGTATAAGTTTTCCTTATTTGTAATGAAAAATATTCAAGCTAAGACTAAAAGAAAAATAGAGTTTTTTCAATAAATAATATTTAAATGTTTGTGATAATAATAAAAGATTATTTGGATGAGGTCCTAATATTACTGACTGGGTTTTCGGCATTAGGTGTAGAGGAGGAAGTGTAAGTGATGGGATCCAGTGATCCAGTGATCCAGTGATTGATCACTTGGTGAATTGTTTGTTTCACAGCTGCAGTTCTCACGATAAACAAATCCAAACAAACACACCGCCCATCCGTCCGTATATTATAGGTTTTCATTCCGCACTTTGTATCACGGTAAATGAATCAATGAATCAATCACTTTAAATCATCAATGATGTTTCCCCCGTCCAGAAAAGTAATGTTAACATCTGATCGAGATTGCATTTCGTTATACGAGAGTAAATATAGTTTAAAACAATAAGGCCAACAAACCTACTCTAATGAAATAAATTAAAACGTTCGAAAAATATAAAGGGAATTCAACAACATTTGTTTGCTAAAACTGATTATTACTTCTGAAATATCTCTTGTATTTAGGACCTGTCTCTTGCTTAAGATATTTTCCTACCTGTGGATTGATCAGTATTTTTTCTTTGATAAATCGTTGCCTAAACTTAAAATTTGTATATTTTGTAAATAATTAACAACAAATAATTGTTTGATTTGTTTAGATACTGATCTACTAGTAAATGTGCTTTGAAATATTTTGATAAATTGAAGCCTAAACCTTACAATTTACAAAAATAACATAATGTTTGGTTTGTTTGGATCGGTATTTGTTTCAGAACGTTTCCAAATAAGGAAGACATGTTTTTAAAGTGTGGAAAAACGGAAGGATGATTACTGAAATAGGTCTTCGATATGGGCGGGCATATAAATAAATATCTTCTGGCATCTGATATTGCATTAAGGTTTATTCATATGATAATTATTTACATTACCTATTTATTTTCTTCCTTAGGAAACGACGTTGGACATTTCGTAAGGGAGTATTGCTCAGATAGATGGCTGTAGGTGGGCCATCTATTGTTGGGTCGCAGCAGAAGTCGCAGCATTGGACCTCGTTAACCTCAGAAGTTATGTCCCCAAGTTATCTGGGCAATACTCCCTTATGAAATGAATAACACCGTCCCTCGACCCCGGCTTTCGTCGTGTTGACCTAGGCGTTCGTAAAGCTTCCATAATGGTATCAGTTAGCTGCCTTTTGTAAAACCTCCCGAACATGAGCTCAGGCACCAAGGTTCGCAGGAGGCAGAGGAGCCACGACCCTTTTGAGTTCTTTAAATGTCATTTTCTTCTGAAATCTATTTTATCGCCCGTAAATCTGTGTGTGCATGAAAGGGGTACTGATATCATAATTTTTCTTGCTGTGGTGTACGTGTGGTGTTCTAACGGTACATTTTAACTTAATGAAAATTGATAGAAACCATGGCTACTGATCATCAGTTATTAACTAGCGTCTAGCGGGGCTGGTCACTTAACCAAGAGAATCTCCTGACGCGTAGGAGTGGGGGTAGCTGGGTCGGCGAGGAGAGCCCATCACGTGTCTCTGTTCCCCTCCCCCTCACAACCCCTTCCCCCGAGCGAATTTTTAGCTGAACCCTGAGCTGTAAACGTGCAATCGAGGCAAATGAAATACCGTAATTTATTTTTCGTCATACTACGCGGGAACGACTGTATCGACTGAACGACTGTCAATACTAAAATGCGGCTGGAAACTTGCTGTTTTCATTTAAAATAACATATGTTCCTTTGTTGTCTTTTCCGATCACTTCTTTTCCGATCACTAAAATTAGCTACATGTTAATCTTATGGTGAAAGCCTATTTTTGCCGGACAGTTCTTTTCCGATCAGTTTTAGAAGTTACAAACGCGACGCAACAGCTGACTTTCATTGTTGTCAAATCATTGGCCAAAGTTAACCTCCCATTGATGTTACACGTGTGAAGCATATTATGGCATTGTGTTTTTGTAATTATATGACTTTTTTGTAGTATGACGAAAAGTATCGTTCAATACTCGTCCGAAAAGCTCTTTGCCAGTATCGCAATAAACACAAATCGCAGTAAAGCAATATCGTTTGCCAGTGCTTGATCTAAATTCCGTGCTCGACTTCGTCTCGATCTCGCACTGGCAAATAGCGC
Organism: Allygus modestus; assembly: GCA_963675035.1. Lineage (NCBI taxonomy): Eukaryota > Metazoa > Arthropoda > Insecta > Hemiptera > Cicadellidae > Allygus > Allygus modestus. The sequence continues at coordinate 476,744,711 of OY776112.1, read as the reverse complement.
TTTTCCGGACTAGTGACGAAATATACTATGTTATCCTTTGGACAAGATTATTTATGAAAGAATTAGGAATTTAATGAGATAAGTAGTATTTTATTTGCAGAAGTTACCTTATGCTCCATTTAATTAATACATAAACTAATACTGTTGCATGTAACGACAAACTGATTTGCTTTATGGACAAACTTATATCTTACTAATGTTAATTGAGAATCGGTAATTCAGATTAACGATTGAAACTTTAGTTTCATAAATAACATAATTTATATTTCTTTATGCCTAAATACTTTTAGATTTATCATTAATGGCGTCTGCACTGTTTATCATTATTTACAATATTTACAATCTCTTAATGTGTATTGGTAAACCTAAAATGGAAAATACGAACAAGAGTAAATAATACTGTCCGATTTTAAAAGAAATGAAATATTTTATAGGGAATAAAAGTAATGTTTTAGGTAAGTATATGAACTAGGCCAATGAACTGTAAAACAACTGAACTGTTTTGTTTGTTTTTTTGTGGTAAATACAAGCAGACGACACCGACACCTACAGCACAAAGAAATGTTGGCACTCGCGCTTTACCACCCCTTCACCCCTCTATAGGTTCCCCCACTCCTGCACGTCAGGTGATTCTCTTCTCTTAGTGACCGGCCCCGCTAGACGCTAGTTCAGTTATTATTGGTTCTATTAAAATACAATTCTTTAAACCGGATGTAATAAAAGACGTCTTACAACACTTAAGAATATATTCACACTTATACCGACTCACAAACAGACGGTAAACATGTATAACAGATGGTACAAGGCCTTTGATTTAGACCAGTCACACCGGTCATCATCAGGCCTGGTGTAGGCCTGGTGAAAGTGCATCACATTCATCAGGCCAATGGCATCATCATAAGGCACATTGGCCATTATATATGTTTACCGTCTGTTATGTGAGTCAGTATAAGTGTAAATATATTCTTAAATGTTGTAAGAGGTCTTTTATTACATCCCGTAAGTAATAACAACACGTAATATGCTAATCAAAAAGTTTTTTAATTCTTTAAACTTATTTTATGAAACTACTAGCACACCTAAAGATAGGCCTACCCGTTGCAGGAATCGATCAAAAATAGAACATTAATTTCATTATGGACAGTTGTTTAACAATATACGTATTATTACAACAGGAGGATAAATAATACGAATGTACTGCGATGAACTTCATGAGACTGCGACAAAAGCCAAGTTTGTCACTATATCTGTTTGTATGTGTCTCGAGGGAAGACGCTATCCTGACTTCTACTTAGAAAAAGAACGCTCATCATCTCAAAAGAATAGAACAGCGGATATTTACGGTAGCAAAACAAATTTGTTGTCAATGAAGACGTGGCAACTCTGCAACTCAGTCTAAAAACAAAACCTCCTTTGAAACCAATATTGCCTCACAAATTCCGGAAGTTTATTCTTAAGCGCGTTTCTTTTAGCGAATTTTCCCTATAGGGAAGAAGCTATTACCTTAGTCGGTATGGTAAGACCTAGGCCCGGGACCATGATAACTTTTCGTTTTGAGGTCCCCAGACCCCAAAAACACCATTCGTTTGAGACTGTATATATATATATATATATATATATATATATATATATATATATATATATATATGTGTGTGTGTGTGTGTGTGTGTCCGTGAGCACGATAACTCTCGTAAAAATTATCCGATTTTGATGAAATTTGGTATAAACGTGTAAAGCAACATTTATGACTTTAAGTTCGAAAACCAGCCAGATCGCTCTATCCGAAGGGGTATTTTGGGGGGGTTTTGTATCCCAAAAATGGGTTTTTTGAATTTTTTACATATAATTTTGGAAAAAGTCCAATTTTAGTTTTTCCCATTGGATTCAGCTTAAAAAAACACACAATTTGGTATTTTGATCATTTCTTTACGTCAATTGGTTACCGAGATATAGAAAGTACTAAACACAGTACGTTGTCTAATGTTATTCTTATGGAGGAAAATAAAAGTTTATATCTCGCTTATTTATGAACATATACTGACGAAACTTGGTATACGGCTTCATCTGGTTGTGGACCATTGATATTTGCTCAAAAAAACAATTTTTTGCCAAAGGCTCCCGTAGCAGCAAACCTGCGTACTCAGCCCCATGTTATTCTTATGGAGAATAAGTAACGTGTTATCTCCCTTAATTATGAAAATAAATTAATTAAATTTGGTATGTGACTTCACCTAGTTGAGTTATATTGATATTATCATAAAACCCCATTTTTTGTGTTCCTTGCTTCAGCAAACCTGCATAATCAGCCGCCATGTTATTCTTATGGATAATAATTAAAATGTCATAAATTGTTTATTTATGAATGTATATTGATGAAACTTGGTATGTAGCTTTATGTGGTATTAAGATAAATACATATGCATTGGAAATTCGCTAATTACGCAGGTTTGCTGCTACGGGGGTATTTATGTTTTATGTGACGTTTTAATATGTCTTCACTTATAGTATTTTTTTGCAGAATTTTAGCACTCTTTCACTGTTGATAGAGGGTAATGATCCACCTCTCAAATATAACATTAATGAACTAATGCACATATTCATTAGTCTAGCGGGCCCTATTGAGTAATTTAAATTCAATTTTAATTCACAGAAACATTTTGAAATTTTCGAATCCATATTGGGTTGTTTAACCAGTTAGACTTTTACAAAGTATCTCTCATAAGGTAATGTGAAGACCATAAACAATATATTTGTCTTTGATAATTACTATGTATTAGTAATTAATATTTACAAAAGTTCTTTCTTTTAGCTTGAGTGGCAGTTAGCTGCATAAATATGTTTGAGGACCAGGCACAAACGAAGAATAACGCGGCAATAATTTAATTAGAAAACCAATTTAATCGAATCGCCTTGTATGGGCGTATTACCCATACAACTTTTCAACTCCCTACCGTCAACTTTAAATAAATACATTTAATAAAGTTCTTCTGAACATCTCTAAAATGCCATCCCATCAACTGGGTACTACCTAATATTTCTTAACAACCTTTTTTTCATTGCTCAAAAATGCACTGCTGGGTAAATGAGTTTCTGAAAGAGCAACGAATGGCAAAATATGTTCAATGATTACTACAACTATGGTTTGTAGTAACACACATGCAAATTAAAATGTAGTTAATTTTTTCTTAGTAACATAATGTTCTAAACAAAAATTATTCTAAATACCTAGTACATGTCCTACATCGGTGGCATTGACGACATCCAAGGGTGCTGTCGAGATTCATCCATCTACAACATTTAGTGTAAAACCTGAAAACAGACTGATGTAATTCTTTCTCCAAGTTTATCTACAGAGTCTACTTTTCTTCTGTATACAATGTCCTTTATGAAGAAATCGTAAGGGATGACCTCTACGTTAGTATACCTAGAGGTCTCGTCTGGGGTAAAAAGTGTCCCTAATGCTGACCGCCATTTTCCTCAGGTATGTAATCAACTAACTGTTAACTGTTGTTGTTTTTCAGCTGACAAACATGAAACTTGGGCAGAGAGGATTTGATTGGTTACCATGTTGGTTGCCATGGGAGCAGAGTGGACAGAGGGGTAAACTGGCGGTCGACCACATAGGCCGTAGTTTTTTACACAAAACGAGACCTCTAGATATAAAAACCTCGTTGGTGATAACCATTGTATTGATCTGCCTCATCTAATACCAACGTTGTGGGATATGTTCGTTTAGAAACAATCAGTTAACATTGTATATTTTATTTTATAATAAAGATGCCAATAAACTTAGCAACAATGAATAGTTAAACCACAATTGAAAAAAACATTATTTACACTTACACTGTACTTACATACAAGACGGTAAATATATTAAAAGATGGTACAAATCGATCGATGGTACGGTCACACCGGTCATCATCAGGCCCAATCAGAGGTGATGTATGTGTGATATACAGTGTTAGTGTAAATGTGTTTTGTAGTTTTGTGAGACGTAGTTTATTTTATCCTAATTATAGTTTACGCGGGCCAAGCTACAACGGGGCTGCTATTATTTTATAACCAAAAAAATAATACTATTCGTACTTCACGGTTATCAAAATACTAAAAACATTCATAAGCAATTACCTCTTTATTTCAGACTAGCTGTGTACCCGACCTTCGTACGGGTTGTATATAAATGGTAGATTAACTAAAAAAATTAACAACCACATAATTTTACAATATTAAAATTACATTTTACACTTTTAAAGTAGAATTATTAAAGTTAACAAAATATACTATGACAGATAGTTCGGGTACTGTTGCCAAGTCGAGGAACTCTGTCGGGTAGTGAATGGTGTGGTTTTTGCTACTCCAAATCGGTACACGTAACACTTTGGATTCGATTTTAGAAATAAAAGAACTCAAGAACAACAAAATATTAACCCTGCTTAATTTAAAATTTAAAAACTTTGATACATTAATCTTTACATTCCAATAAATTAATAGTAATGTAACGAAACATTAAACTTTAAAAACATTGACAAACCACTTTTAAAATCACCATTCTTGCCAGGTCCTGTTTTCATTATAATTGTAAATAAACAATTTAAACTTGGAAAAATCATATATTCTAAAAACATATGACTACTTGATTTTATTTAAATAAATGTAAATCAATATATACGAACTGTTCTAACAGTGGTCATGGGTAAATGAGCGGTATTAAAACATTGTATGTGTTCGTTCCTCTCTTTGGAATAGACCTACATTTGTGTTGATCTCCGTTGCTTGTTCATTGGTGGACGTGAGGATGGCACAATCACAGAGCCAAGCACTTTCCAGAATAAACTGTTTATGAACCTCGGTGTAACATACTGTCAATCAATAAATCCTGTGATTCATCGATAGTGCCAAGTGAAGGATAGAATTTTCTGAGACCTTAATTTGTTTTTCAATGTCCCAATCTCAACTTTTAAAAGCGCTTAAGAGAACTGCTCAACCCCTTAATCTTCTCAAAAATACATTTTCATATTTACTGTTAAGTTCAGACGCTCAGTGGTCGGCTACATAAAATATATTTTTAGAGAGGCCTAGACTCGTCCACTCGTGTCTCACTTACGACAAAGGGTATGTGTGAGATTTCCAGAGAACAACACCGTGACTCCCCATGATGTTGTTTCCTATTTCCTTTAAGGCATCAAATTTCAGCTCTACTGGTTGAGTAGTTGGTGTGTTATGACTAACACGCTTATATTAAAGGCCATTGGGCCAGAGTCCTTGAGTATATTTGTGTCTGGAGTAGGTAAATGTCTGCACTGAGCTATCAGCTACATTCCTACCGAATTTCAGGTCCATCAGTCCAAGAGTATGTGCAAGATTGTTAAAATATTGTATTTTTAAATTCCGGGGGGTGAAGCCCTTAAACATTTTCGTAACAGGAATAGGCTTGAGTTTTTTTTCTGATGAATTAGTTATTTTCCTACCAAAATGTAACTTGCAAAGGTCCAGTAAGTACTAATACTCATAAAATTGCCATAAAAGTAAATTAGCGAAGAACCCTATAGGACTTTTTAAACGTATTCTTATTGTGAATCTGCAACATAAGGGGAACCACCATCCAAAATTTTATCTTCAATAGACATTGTCGTTTCTTAGATAAAGTGATCACTATGTCAGTGAGTGCATGAGTCTGACAATTATAGATTTAGATCATATATCCACTTATGTTATTTATTACCAATCTTCACTCAACGTTTTAAAAAAGAACTAAAAAACCTATTTATAGAATAACTATGCTATCATCTGGTTCAATATAAATAAATGCTTTGTTCATAAGAATAGCATAGGATCTTTAAAACCCTACGGAGCAGTGTCCTAAGGTAATTTAGAACAATCCAATTAGACTAAAACCTTCTAACGCACATATAGAACATAGAAAAAAAGTTGCATAAAAATCGGTGCACCCATTTTCCTGTAAAAAGGGAACAAAACATGACCAAAACCGCACAAAATCACGTTTTTGAGCGGCCGCCATTATTTTTTTTTAAGGCGTATGCCAGATTATAGTGCCCTAAAACCTTCTCACAAATATATAGAACAAAGAAACAAAGTTTCATTAATGTCAGTGCACCCGTTTTCCAGTGAAAAGCGAACAAAAACCCGTCTTTGAGCATTACCGGCAGACAGACAGATAGACAGACAGACATAAATTGAGATAAGATTTGTTTTGGTTTCCCTAGGGTTTAAAACGTGAAAATATGCAAACATTTCATAATTACAAGCAATTTACAGACAAAGCTCTAATTTTATTTATATAGATTAATTAGACGGTATATTGGAATAAATATATATATACTTGATATACACGTTCTTCGCACAGGGGTTTTCCTTACCCGTTCTATAGTCAATGCAAATTGCATTTTAGTTAGCTTGAAACAGCTGTTATTCTTGCTTCTGCTCTTTAAGCTGTCAAATGTAAGTGCCCTCAGCTGTCCGCATTACAGTTTCTGAATGTTTACTTTCTTATGAAATGTAAACATTGAAACTTAGAACGTTCACGGGTCGTAGCCCGAGGGGATTTTAAGGAAGTGAATAGGCCTATGTGTTGCATGGGTTCAAGATCTACCTTTGTGTAAAGTTTCAGCCCAGTCGGTTAAGCAGTATTTGCGTTCACCCGGAACATCAGACGGACAGACAGACAGACAGACAGACAGACAGACAGACAGACAGACAGACAGACAGACAGACAGACAGAAACCACCTCTTCTTTATAATATTATAGATTTGTATAAATGACAGATTAAATTATTCAAACCAAAATTATACTTCAGTAAGGAAATGTTCAATACTAAACCAGTAGGAAATTTTATTGATTTGAAGTCAAACGGATTGTATTAACAAATTAAGTGATTTTTTGTGTTTTTTTAAGTTAATTTGGCACTATTTATATAATTAAAAAGTTCTAAGCAGTGAAACAACAACGCCCGGAGACAAAACAAAACTTTTAATTACGTTACGGAAACTGTGCATAACGAATCCGCTGTAATTGCTTGGAAATCCCTCAACGAAATAATATAATTAGTCGTCCCTGTAATGTTGGATGTAGAGTTGTATTATTTGGGTGGTAATATTACATTTATTCCCTTGGCTTTCCAAGTTTAGTTTTGATTTCAAACGTATTGCTACAAGCTGCATACTTTTGGGTTTTAATATATTGTTATGAATTTATTATAATATACATAATTTCTATGATCGTATTTTTTTTAAATACATTTAATTTATACATGGAACATGAAAAATAAACTATTTGAGGATTTAAAATTAATATACTACTCGTCTCAGCAGATTTTTTTATATTTTTTTATCGCAACGCCAATGGCATTTTTTCTCAAAATTACATACAAACGCTTTTAGGGAAAGTGGACCAAACTCCTGAATTTTTTGTGGACACCGCGGGATTTGAACTCGTCACGCCCTGAACCGAGGCGGAATGCACTAACCGTTGGGCTTGCGAGCTACTATTAGTTAAATTATTTCGTTGGGGGAATTCTGAGTAATTACAAAGGCTTTAGTATGAACTCACTTCTGAACGCAATTAAAAGTTCGTTTGGTCTCTAGGCGTTGTATAATGTGCTAATGGCGTTATAATGCTATCGTTCTATCAGTTAAAACCATATGTAGAGTAAATACCCCGTCGCAGCAAACCTGCATACTCAGCGAATTTCCAATGCATAATATAAGTCTTAATACCACATAAAGCCGCATACCAAGTTGCATAAAAATATATTCATAAATAAGCGATATATGTATAATATTAATTATTCTCCATAAGAATAACATTGGTTTGCTGAAACAAGGATCACAAACAATTGGTGATTATATGAAAATGGGGTTTTATGTGAACATCAATATCACTCAACTAGGTGAAGCCACATACCAAGTTGTATGAATTTATGTTCATATTTAAGGGAGACATCACATTTTACTTATTCTCCATAAGAATAACATGGGGCTGAGTACACAGGTTTGCTGCTACGGGAATAATCCATAAAAATTGTTTTTTTTGTGCAAATAACAATAGACCACAACCAGATGAAGCTGTAAACCAAGTTTCGTTAGTATACGTTTATAAATAAGTGAGATATAAATTGTTTCTTATTCTTTATAAGAATAGCATTGGACAACGTACTGTGTTTAGCACTTTCAATATCTCTGTAACCAATTGACGTAGAGAAATTATCAAAACACCAAATGATTGTGTGTTTTTTAAAGCTGAATCCAATAGTGAACAATTTGATTTCAATAAATATTACATGTAAAAACTGTTGTACAAACCCCCCCCCCCAAAATACCACTTCGGATGAGACGATCTGTCTGGTTTTCGAACTTATAAATCCTGCTTCACGTTTATGCCAAATTTCATCAAAATCGGACCTTTTTTACGAGTGTTATCGCAAGCTCGGACACACACATATATATAAGATGTATCTTCATATTTTAACAAAGTACCCTTTTTTATAAAAACGTTTTTATTTCAGCCTGACATGTTTCGTGCGCTTATCAAAGTCTATATATACACACAGATTCGAACGAATGGTGTTTTTGGGGTCTGGGGATCTCAAAACGAACATTTATCATGGTCCCGGGCCTATGTCTTACCATGCCGACTACGGTAATAGCTTCTTCCCTATAGAGGAAATTCGCTAAAATAAATTTAATGTTTATTTACTAACAATGTTATTTTGAAAATTGACCTACTACACTATATCCGTAGTTTAATTTTGTGTTATTTACACACATAAAAATATTCAAATCAATAATTGGCATTGTCAATCAATATTTGTCAGGAAAAGCTTATGATAATTGGTACAGTTTCAGTTTTTTTTTTGTTGTATCTCCGTTACGATACGTTTTATCACAAACTGCGTAGTTACAAATATTGTTGTCCACAGAGGTTTCTACAATTTATGTACATAATAATTATATCACTACAAACGTCATCAGATTTTTGATTCTTTAAAAAACGACAAAAGTCGGAAAATTGTAAAAATTTTGTTTTTTACTGTTTGTTTTGACTTTACATTTTAGTTACATGGCTAAACGGTTAGGTTTAGGACAAATAAAGAATATAAACGTTTTAAAACTACATTTTATACCTAATTCAATAAATATGAATAAAATGAGGAATATTTCATAATGAAAATTAAATTTGATGCCATATTGGAGAAATAGCTGAACATTTTGTTGAAATTAGGATGCCCCTAATGTTTTTATTTTATGGAAAAGAAAATTTAATTTCAAAATGTTTTTATTCTTTATAATTATTTCCCACACCTAACCGTTTAATCCTAATAATTGTTTTCTTGATTTTATCAATTTGAAGCTCCATCAAGTACGCTTTTTACCTAGTTACTCCTCATACCTTTGGCTAGCTGTGGACATCTATTATACAAACTTTAATTTATTATTTAGCCTTTGAATCTGCATTATTTTATTTGGAGTGTACATAAAAAGTAATCTTCTAAAAATATAAACAAAGGTTTTCCAATCATACCACACACTTTTGTTTAATACATATTGAAAATTTCCCTTAAAAACGTTACCCGTGTTAAAATATTGTACTCGATGTTAGTATAATGTTTTCCACTAATGTTCCTACTAATTTTCGAATTGGTAATACTTTTAGCCTTATTTTGATAAAAAATATTGCCACAAATTTGTTTGCGACCAGTATTTCCTCCAGTATGTTCACTCGTTTGGCTAGTAACATTTTTGTTTTACAGGGCGAAACAAAAATTGTATAGATTAATTCTATAAATAATCTACTTTGAATTTCGCTCTAAATTTTTATAGAAGATATAAAAAATCTTAATTGATTTAAAACAATCATTACTGAAGCGCAGGTTAGAAAATTAAAAACATATCTTAAGAAATAAATCAAGAAACCTTATATTAAACATTTGTCTAATGTTCCAGGATGAAGTTCGACATCCTTGCTTGAATAAAATTATAATTTTGTACCTTAATGTCCCAAACTTGGTGGCAAATTCTCGTGACAAATGGTCCGTTAGGAGACCAAATGAAGTGATCAGAGAAAGTGGACATCAGTCACTTAGGGCGACAGTGACACGTCCCTTATCAGCTGATTACAAGTGTCAGTGATATAGTGTTTGCCAGTCCATTCCTAAAATAACAGCTGTATTCAACAAAAAAGTTGTGTTAGGTTACTGACATGGAGATATGTTGGTAATACTGAATGAAAACCGATCAACAAAGTTGTTTGCTGTGTAATGTTGAAGAAATTTAACTAGCCGCTTAAGGCAAACTAGTCAAGAAACTGAATAAAACTGATTAGGATGGATTAATTTGTTATCAGTAAACTTGTGTTTGTTTATAAGTATACAAAGTTCACACTTATAGAAGAATTTAGTGGGAATATTTAAACAAATAGAGAAAAAAATAGGTGTGAGAGATTTAAATTAATCGGCTCACCTAGAAGATTTGAACAGTCCGTATTTCGTTCAGCTGAAAGAACGATAAATCTTACTAGTGTACCAACCTAACAAAATCACCGGAGAAAATTAAAATTAAGCATTTTCATCACTTCACTTGTCCATTTACCTTGTTTAATTTTTCCCCTTCTACAATCTCTTATCTACTTACATATTTACATCGGTTTGTTTGAAAATAACATCTAAGAATATATAGTTGTAAATATTTTCGCTAGCGGCATTGAAGATTTGTTGTTGAGTTGTAATTATAAGTAGACACAACGTCGTTCCGATGGTATTTTTTCCGGATTTATTATTCCATCTCGTAACCTTGAACTTCCAGTTCATCTGGTTACACCATCCTACGTAAGCGACAACAGTTTGTGTAATTTTGTTTTATTACACACATAATTTCTGTCTTAATTCTTGGTGACGATTATACGTTTTACAATTGACTGATTTTATTTTTCTGAATTCAATTAACACAGTTAGATCATACCGAACAATCGGACTATGGGAAGGGGGTTTTAAATTTTCAAAAAATCAGTTTTTTGCATTTTTCACCCTAAAATTTGTAAAACACTGAGTTTTGGTTTGTACCATGTTATAGAGCTTAAAAAAACAAATAATATAGAATTTGTAATTATTAACCTAGGTTAAGTGGTTGCGAAGAATATCCAAAAAATCCTACTCATAAAATCTTCCATGTTATAATCTTAAGGGAAAAAGGTTTTTGGATTTTCCTCAGTTAATTTTAATGTAAACTTCACATTTGCTTTTACCAATCAACTCAGTTCCACAAAACAATCATTTTTGTGTTTATATTGTGATTCTACGTCCAACCGTTGCAGATATATTCAAAGTGCTAAACACAATGTACGTTGTCCAATGTTATCCTTATGGAGAATAAATACAATTTGATATCTCCATTATTTATGAATGTATATTGATGAACCTTGGTATGTGGCTTCTCGTAGTATTGGTATATTGATATTTGCACAGCAAATTGATTTTTTGTTGATTATCCACGTTGATTAAACCTGCATACTCAGCCTAATGTTATTCTCATGGAGAATATGTAAAGTTTTATATCACCCTTAATTATGAACATAAATTAATAAAACTTAGTAAGTAGCTTCACCTGGTTGATTTATATTGATAATTGCCCAAAAACATATTTCTTCTCTTTTTTTCAGCTAACCTGCGTACTCAGTCATAATTTTATTCTTATGGGGAATACATAAAATGATATCGATCACTTATTTAGTTATGTATTTTATGAAACTTGTTGTAGTGAGATATGCATGCATTGGAAATTCGCTGGGTACGCAGGTTTGCTGTAATGGGGGTATTTATATTTGTTGTAAACTCCAAAAAAGAAGGCAGCTTTATAACTCATACAAGATATATATACATATATAATATATATAATATAATATATATTATATATATTATATATACATATATATATATATATATAATTGAAATATATATATATATATATAATTAACTGATACGTACAGTTTACTTACTTTGGACAAAGAGTAAGCTCACGTTTAGCTAGAAGCGTTATTTTATCAAACAAAGGAAACAATTTTGACACTGATTAATTAAAAGTGATTTGAATTATCGAACGAAAACATGTAATACATCAGGACTGAGGGACGGCGTGTTTGGGGTTTGTTTACCGTGAGAACTGCAGCTGGGAAACAAACGATTATTTACCTAGTGATATATCTCTAGAGTCATCAATGACAGTGATTTCTCTGAATGTAGAGTTGAGAAATCTAGTTAGTATCCTATATAATATTAGCGTGTACAAGGCAAGTAAACTACTAAACGTAGAGAGGCCAGGTTGGTGTCAATAGATTTCCCTTAGTCCAAGGATGAGGAAAAAAATACGATATCCTAAATTTACTCAGTTATAAGTTTGCAATTGGCAAAAATCATAGTTTTTATTTTGGAAATTTTTCATCAATCACTTTGTTTACAGTGCCATGTTTTCCCTTTCCCTTCTTTGCATCTAAATTCAATACGACAGCTGAGTAAAGGTGGCAAGTTGAGCAAGTTATGTTTGTAAACAAAGCAGACAATCTTAATTGAAATTAGTTTTTTAAGATAAACAACACGATTATTACTTTGACAGATAGGGAGTTCAGCTGTTGAAATATTACAGTGGCATTGTGTTTGTTTTTTCTCTGTGAATTTTCCAAAGTTAAAACGTTATCGATTTAAGTTACTCGCTACATTACTTACGAACTTTATTCTTTTAGTTGCTTCTTTTCCTGTTATTTAATTTTTATAGTAATTGTCAAATTTAACAAAACATCTGTGTTACAAAAGAAAACTAACCTAAAAGTACCTCCAGTTCATTGAATGACAACATCTGTTGTAAACAAAGTAAAGTTTAAATGTGATATAAAACAAGGTAAAATGTCAGATTCGCTTGCTTGGTAAGTCTAACGAGAATCTCAATGAACCCAATGACAATTTTTTTCCTAACAAACGGAAGCTTATTGCAAGTTCGGTTTCTCAACCTAAACGATATGTTTTAGATTCGAGTCAATTATGCAAGGACAATAAATGTCAGGTTCTCTCGGAACATACATATACTTCCCCAGTAGTAATGAAAACCAAACCGAAGATATGGATGGTTCTGTCCCCAATGACCAAACAAACAATTCTAACTTAAAAATCCCTCCTATATTTCTACATAATGTAAACAACCATCAGGAAATTATTAAAGATGTCAAAATGTAGCAAAAACCTCTTTTTCAACTCAAGTACGTGGCCAATCTCTTAAAGTTAATCTCTCCAATATCGATGATTTTAGAAAATTAAGAGCGGTTTATGACACGTCAGGCATCAAGTACCACACTTTTCAACCACTTCATGACAAAAAGCTAGAGGTAATTGTTAAAAAGTGTCAACTTCTTTGTTAGATAATGAAATAAAAACTGAACTCATCGATCAGAACTATCCCGTTCTTAGGGTAACTAGATTACTAAATAAAAATAATTCCACTTCCATTGTGTGCCGAAGACTTGGAAAACAATCATGACGGCAAAGCTATTTTTAAACTTAACACACTTTTTTATGCAGTTTAAGCATCGAGGTAAAGAGAAAACCCAGGCAAATTCCTCAATGCACCCGCTGTCAAAGATACGGGCATACAAAAAACTTTTGTAAATTAGATCTTAGATGTGTTCGGTGCACTGGACAGCACCATTATTCTGAGTGCATAAAAAATAAAACTGAAACTCCTCAGTTTACTAACTGTGGAGAAAATCACACTACTAATTACAGAGGATGCCAAGTGTATCAGGAAATCCTTAAAACAAAAGAGCAAAACAAAAGTCCTTTAAATCGATCACAAAACTCAAATGATCGAAATGATACTCCTAATCTATAACTACCTGATTTAGATTCGTCTGCTCATTTCCCTACAATCTGTGACAATGACTCAGTTAAGGCTCCTCCTAAGTTTAGAGTTCCGTTTGCTAAAGCTTCCGCTTCTAAGCAACGTGACACTGGTTCTATTTCACCAGAATTAACTTGTTATAATAATACTTACGTTTCCATGTCACAAAGTTTAGAACAAATAATTTTAGACATAGTTAACTATTGCATTCCTGCTCTTAGAAAAATTATAAGTACAGTTACTAGCTCTGTTCTCTCTAATGGATTAGTTTAATAATTTTCAAGTGCGCGGTTTAACCCTCCTTAATTGGAATGCAAATGGACTTCGAGACAAAAGAGCTACTTTTGTTTCGTTTATGGCTAGACATAACATTGACATTGCATGTATCAGTGAAACGCATTTAACTGCTGTTAAAAGTTTTAAAGTAAGTGGGTATTCTGCGTACAGGGAAGACAGACCGGATCCAATAGCATCAGGTGGTGTTGCAATTTTCGTATGAAGAATTTTAGGCCATAATATTTTTGCCTACTCTTGCTTCTTTAGTATCAGTTGGTGTTAAAATTAATTTGAACAATGGTACAAGCTTTTGTATTATATCTGTGTACAAATCCCCTAACAGACGGCTCCACTTCAACGAATTGCAGATTATTCTTCAATGAGACTGTTCAAGGTGACAAACTGTAAACTCAGGTATGGGGCTGCCATAAAACTAATCCAAATAAAAAGCTAAAAGGTAAATACCCCCGTCGCAGCAAACCTGCGTACTCAGCGAATTTCCAATGCATTTATATGTTTCTAACTCTTACCTAAAGCCACTTACCAAGTTTGACAAAAATACATTCATAAATAGGTGATTTATAACATTTTATTTATTCCCAATAAGAATAACATTAGGACTGAGTACGCAGGTTTGCTGCAACGAGGAAGATAAGAAATGAGTTTTTATGCAATTATCAATATAACTGAACCAGGTGAAGCTACTTACCATGTTTTATTAATTTATGTTCATAATTAAGGGAGATATAAAACTTTACTTATTCTCCATAAAAATAACATTAGAGCTGAGTATGCAGGTTAGCTGCTACAGGGACAACCAACAAAACATTCATTTTTTGTGCAAATATCAATATACCAGTACAACGTGAAGCCACATACCAAGTTTCATCAATATACATTCATAAATAATCAAGATATCAAATTTTATTTATTCTCCATAAGGTTAACATTGGACAACGTACTGTGTTTAGCACTTTGATAAGCTCTGCAACGGATGGACGTAGAATCACAATTTAAACACCAAAATGATTGTTTTGTGGAGCTGAAGTGATTGGTAAAAGCAAATGTGAAGTTTAAAGTAAAATTAACTGAGGAAAAGCCAAAAACCTTTTTCCCATAAGATTAACATGGGAGATTTTATGAGCATGTTTTTGGGATTTTTTCCGCAACCACTTAACCTAGGTTAATAATTCAAAATACCATATTATTTGTTTTTTTAAGCTCTATAACATGGTCAAAACCAAAATTATGTGTTTTAAAAATTTTAGGGTGAAAAATGCAAAAAACTGATTTTTGGAAAATTTAAAACCCCCATAAACCCCCCTTCCCATGGTCCGATTTTTCTGGTTTTCGAACTTAAAGTCATAAATGTCAGTTTACACATTTGAGCCAAATTTCATCGAAATCGGACGTTTTTTACTCAAGTTATCGCTTTCACGGACACATATATAGATATATATATATAGATTCAAATTGAAGTTCACAAATTAGGGCTACTTTTATTATAAAAATGGAATAAAAACAATAAACAGAGTACCCTCTTTTTTGAAACATGTTTTATTACTGACACGTGTTTCGACACTTAGGTCATGATCACAGTGCAAAGTAAAATAACCTAAAAATTACTAGCCAAAATAAATAATTAAATCTAAACATATGAAATTAAACAGATGTAAAACTTTTCATTCAAGCTTATTGGGTTGAGTTGGTTCTATATATTTTATATCTGTTGTCTATTGTTTCTGAATTCTCTTATTTTTTTCATTTGTTTAGATTTAATTATTTATTTTGGCTAGTAATTTTTAGGTTATTTTACTTTACACTGTGATCATGACCTAAGTGTCGAAATACGTGTCAGTAATAAAAAATGTTTCAAAAAAGAGGGTACTCTGGTTATTGTTTTTATTCCATTTTTATATATATAGATATATATATAGATATATATATATATATATATATATATATATATACATGTATATAAATTTTAACGAATAGTGTTTTGGACATCTGGGAACCTCAAAACAAAAAGTTATCATGGTCTCGGGCTTAAGTCCTACCATGAGACCTACGGTAATAGCTTCTTCCCTATAGGGGAAATTTGCTAATTCCCTATAGGGGAAATTCGCTAAAAGAATTTTGACACATTATATTGAATATTTTAATATGCAATATGCTTCGTTACAATACCGGTAGTATATTACAATTTCGCACGGTGATTTACCGTTTGATTATATGCATTTAAAAATTAGTGTTTTAAATAACTAACAGATGTTTAGTTATAGATTTATAAAGAACAATTTTGAAGCCACTACATTTATTTGATTACTAATGAAAACTATTTGATTCGTGTTTTAGGTCCGTCATTTTTGACGGGCTAGTAACAGCTAGTAATAAAGATATATTTAAAAAATATCTTTATTACTGTCGCATTAATGTATCCGTATAATAAAGATATAATCGCAATAATTACTATCGCAATAATGGAAACTAATCCTTTTGTTATTCCATCAGAATCCAGTTTATGTGTTGGGAAGCTCAATGATTTAGACTTACATAGTCTCGTTATTGTAAAAAAAAAACGTTAATGAATCTAGTAAATTGTTGGGACTTTGATATACTTGCTTATTAATATATTACTCATTCAAAATTTTACCCAATGTCGAAACAATGTTTGTGGAGTATTTTTACCTTGATTGCCTTAGCTATATTATTAAAACATAAGAAATTCACTAATAATTTATTGATTTTTGTTCGGTGATTTTAGACCCCTAAAACTATTGTTGTGTATACATGATTGGTATCAGTGAAAAGCTCTAAATTTTGGGGTTTTGAACAACCTACAACTTCAGAGCTTCGCCCCGCAAGCTTTCAAAGTTTCAAAGTTAATCTTATGGAGTTATATTTTATTTGTTCAGTCAACTGATTATAATGTAAATAAACTTTTAAAACATCTGGCTCTACGCTTACTAGATCCCGTGCGGAGAACGGGACAGCTGCTAGTTATTAGTGAATTTCCTATGGAAAGTGAACTATTAGCATGACCCGCACGGTGAAACTTAAGCTCGGGACCACCAACCATATAAGGTCCTAACGTGACCCCCTGAACACGTTTTGGAGGGCCGTTCAAAAAGGTATATATATATGTGTTTGCACTCTAGCGGTCATATTTTTTGTCCGATTTACTTAAAATTTGGTAGGAACGTTCGTTTCTATAATCAGTTGGACAATTTTGTTGGGAAAAATAATCGGAAAACTCAAAACCCTTTTTTGGGGGATTAATCTTTCACATTTCGAGTTTTTGGGCCCAAAAAGGGTCAGAAAAGCCCCGGATGTAAAGTCAATGCATGTAAAAAGATGGAAATTAGTGAGCCGAAACTTTTAAGTCCTCTCTCGTTATTTTAGCATAAATATTTACCGATTTATTAAAGAAAATGTGTTTCGACCAAACACAGTAGGTTGTCATAAGGGGGTTTTACATAAGAAAATCCTGTCATTCATTTGTTGGTTGTAGCCTTCTTTTATTATCACCAGCAACCTCACACCTACTTCCAAGCCTGTCTGGACCTTCTCCTAACCCTATAATGCGCAAAATTGTCTTCCCAGCATAACAGGTAAATTAAACCAGGAGCATCAGAACAGCCAAAAAATCAATGTTTTCAGATTTCAATTAAAATTGAAATAAATGTATTTTTTACAATGATTTTGAGTTTTTAAAGTTTGTTATGTGAAAATTCACTTCCCTCACGTCAGCGTGCTGCGTGCAAACTCGTGATTATAATAAGTGGCCAGGTAAGTTACTCCAAAGCACCTAGATTTGGAATTTATTAAAAATAGTGCAATCCCCATATTTTTGTGTTTTATTTAAATATATACCTTTTTCATTAAACGGAACCCACGAAAATTAAATTGTTGTTTTATTACCATTAAACGATAATTAGTTGTGAATAAATTGAAAAAAGCAAAAAACAATATATTTGCTAAACGAAGTACGTTAGCTAACATTACCTTGCTGACACATATGCATAGACTTAAGTAGATTATTATGAGTGCGAATGAGTTTTGTTTATACAGTATCACAAAATCCAAATTTATGCTGAACAACTTAGATGTACCTTTTATTCATTTTCTAGAAGAATAACATTGATAGAACACGTCCCCCAATTAGTACCGGGAGGGTTTCTCCACTTTTCCAAGAAACCCCTCAAGATAAAAACATAATTGGAAATACTACATTTGTTAAAGCTACAAGACATGAAAGTAATTATTTAGATACTCGTTAAAGCATGTAAAAACAGAATTTTTTAGGACAAAATCACAATAAATACAAATTTCATTGTGAAATACGTGTTTGGGCTTTGTAAGGTTCAAGATATTTTACTGCTTCAAGTTTTTTCGAATTTTTGCAAAATCGGATGAAAGATAAACAATAAAAATCATGTCCAGTATTTTTAGACTGGCGGCGAAATTTCACGTACCCCAAAGTAGAACATTTGGTATCCCTAAACATTAGAATACCCAATTATCATATACCTAAATCATATAACAACGCCATGAACCTACAACTTTTCAAAATGAAAATTTAAGTTAATTAAGACTCGTTCTATTAGCTTTTTATATTTCGCTATGATCCTGTCATTGTCATGTTAGCATTTGAGTCTATCATTAACTAGTTTGGAACATCTCGATTACACGATGGCATCCTCAGGATGTGGCATAAGTGACCAGCTAATGACAAATTATAAGGAAATTCGACAACGACAACGATGTTCAGAACTATTTTGTTGAATGTTAATGACAAATTGCTGCGATCTATCGGTCAAATGCCCAACCTGAAAGTAACAGGACATTAAGTAAAGTCCTATACATTCTATACATTTAAGTAAAGTTTCAAGTAACATTAACCTAATACTACCTCAGTTTCTTAAAGTGTTCCCTAATCCTATACTCTAATATGAGTAAGGTTTGCTTGCTTGCTTGCAACACGGATCTCAAAAACGGCTCCAACGATTTCCTTCAAATGTTCGAAATAATTAATTTCTGGGATAAAATTAAGTTCTAGACAAGCCTCATCCCCAAGAAAAATCAAATAATGTAAAAAAACCAAATTAAAAAGTTCAAAAAATTAACATTGGGCTTATGGAGTTTCAAATCAAAACAAAAGAATTATAACATCTGTTCATAATCAACCAGGGAACTGTCAAAGTAATACTCATGTTGTATATGATTATTAACATATGGTTTCCTGAGAGCAGAGATTAATATATTTGAGTGAAGATTACATAAATAGAGTAGTAAAATAAATCAAAGGGACATTGAGCTATAAATAACTACTGGATTGACCTTAAATAAACGGTATCAGGAAACTGACACATACTTTCTCCCCTTTAGCCCAACTTTAATGAATAAATTACTTTTTATTTACTAAATATAGAATACAAAGCACGGTCGAATGTACAGAAAATCTTGTAAACAAGTTGTTTAAAAAAACATCCACCCAAATCCCTGCTTTGGAGGCACTACAGAATCCATTGCTACACTCGTGGTTTTAAGAGGGGAAATGCCCCCTATTCCCCCCCCAGGGTTATTAAGGGCAACATATTTCGAATTCCCTCTGTTGATCAATGCTAACTTGACAAGCATATTAAGTTTGAATGAAACTGACCAGTAAATAAGAGAGAAATAGTATTTTTTTATTCTCCATAAGAATAACATTGGACAACGTACTGCGTTTACCGCAAAATGAAAATTTCAATTTTCTCCGAAACCAGCTATCGTAGAATAGTAATTCAAAATACTAAATTATTTAGTTTTTTGAGCTTTTTTTAATGGTGAATAGTAATATTGGTTTACATTTATGTCTTTTCATGAAAAATCCAAAAAACTTAATTTTGGGTGTTTTAAGTCCTGTAATTTCTGAACCCGAATTTTTACAGGAATGCGGGTGGTGCCATTTTGTTGGAAAACTAAAGTTCTACAAACGACTACAGTTTAATGAAAATCGTTAGAGCCGTTTTTGAGAAACTTGGATTTTTCATGTTTTTTGGTGGTTTTGGGGGGATAATTACCCTTAAAAATCAAAAATTCAAAAAAAATGAAAAAAACGCCTGGGGATATCGTGGATTAGTACCTACATGCCAAATTTCATAAAATTCGGCCCATTGGTTAAGGCTGTAGCTCTATACACATCCACACAGACACACACACACACACACACACACACACACACACACACACACACACACACACACACACACACACACACACACACGGACACACACACACACACACACACACACACACACACACACACACACACACACACACACACACACACACACACAGACAGACATCACGTAAAAACCACTTTTTTGGGTTCAGGGAGCACCAAAACGAATATTTCCACTAACAACTCAAATTCGAAAATTTTTACGAAAACAATACTTTCTCCATATACTATGTATAAGGGGAGAAAGTAAAATCTAGAAAAGAGGCAAATGAGTTATACAAATCTTATTATCAGTGGTGAAATATTACTCCAAGTCATCTAAACAAACTGACTGACCTTCCCCGAGCAAAGCTCGGCCCCCAGGTACTATTTACTTAAACTGGAACCAATACGGTCTTCTTAATGGTCATGGTCAGCTTGTGTGACACGGTAGTATACAATTGACCATTAAATGTGTGTATCAACTATCAGTGTCTTTTACATGTTTCATATAAGTGAAAAAAATCAAATAACCATCAGTAATATAATTTTGGGAGAGGAATGGTGGAAATATGCCAATATAAAATACTAAAAATTCAATTTTATTGTAATTTTAATTTAAGTTGGACCCCTTTAAAACGTGTTGTTAGTTGGATTGTGTCAACGAGTTTTCGTTAAAAGAAATCCCTTGCAAACGACCAATTTAAATTGAAAAAGACTAGAAACATTTCGGTCTAAATTCCGTTATTTGTGACAATTTACCTTTGACGGTAGTGATAATTGGGTTGGGACTAGTAATTGCTCATTGTACCTTCAATTACTGGAAATGAAATTTTCGATTATACGCTTCGAGGCACAAATACGGCTGTAACCTAGATAATTATTTCGCCAACAATGTTTCTCCCGATTGAACACAATTAAATATACTTTAAAAGGAATACTTTGAAGAAGTAGTGTGTTTCAAGTTAAATTAATTTCTGTGAAATACACAATCAACACACAAATGAAATCAAGTCAAATCGAATTCATAGAAGATTTGTATTCTGATAACGGATTATTTTATTGGACAGTCTATATTTTTAAACATAATTATAAACAACAATTATCGTTTTTTTTTCAAGAGAATGTAGGAGTATCAAGATTAGTAAACAACGAACTCGCTAAGGGCAAAACAGACTAAAGGTATTTTTTGCCACCACCCAATACCATAATAATGTAAGAGCATTCTTAATTTGTTAAACTTGCTGTGTAAAATAACCTAAACATTTTATCCTGAAGTAATTTTGAAATTTATATGAATTTAATTTAGTAATATCTTAAGAACCTTTATAATAAACGGTATCAGGACATTTACACATGCTTTCTCTCTTTTAGCCCATTTTAGTGAATAAATTATTATTTATTATATATATATATTATATACAGGGTGTCCCGGAACTCTCTGGAACATTTAATAAAAAATGGTTCCTCTGGTCGAGACAAACATATTTTACAATATAAACATGGGTCTCCGGTGACTAGTTTTTCGTCTGTCTATCTGTATGTGTTTTTTACAAATTATTTTATAACTCAAGAATTATTTAAGATGGAAACTTCAAATTTGGTATAAACGTGTATCTTAATAGACAAAATAAGTTTATAAAATTTCGTTTCTGTAACTAAATCCATTTCAAGATGGCGGCTGTTTAAAATGTTTAATGTCAAATTCCACGAAAACCGTCATAGCTATTAAAGATTATTTGAAAAAGTAAAAGATGCAGAATTAAAAGGCAAATAAAATTCCACCTTATTTACTAAAATCAAATAATAAATAACCAAGTTGTGACATTGTTTTCAAATCAATGTAATTTTCCTAATACCACAATGCATACATAAAACACTGTTTAACATCACATATGGGACGCTGTGTATTAGTAATCAGCTGTTTTCTGTACAATTCATGTTCAAAATGAATCAGCTGTTTATAAGTAACGCATTGTTGATAGAAGGAAAAGTAAACATTAGCTGTTGGGTGTCAACAGTTTGTGTTAATACAGTATCGGTAGAGTTGTTTTCTTATTGTGTAGCTAATAATATTAGTTAAAAAACATGAATAACTATACAATTGAAGAGTACTGTGATATGCATTACTTTTATGGCATGGCTAACGGCAATCCATTACAAGCTCGAAGATTGTACTGTGAAATGTTTCCAAACAAGCAGCACCCAAATTTCAAGACTTTTACAGCTGTTCACAACAGGTTAAAGGAAACTGGGACATTTAAGTGTAACATGGTTGATACGGGTCGTGACAGACTAGTTCGTAGTGTCCAGTTCGAAGAAAATGTGTTGCAGTTGTTTGAAGGAAACCCGTCAACGAGCACTAGAGTAGTAGGCCGCGAGTTAGGCTGTGGTAAGAGTACAGTGTGGAGAGTTTTAAATGGTGAGGGGCTTCACCCCTACAAACTACAAAAAGTTCAGGCTTTAAATGCTCAAGACTATCCTAGGCGCATGGAGTGTTCTCGTTGGTTTCTAAATAAGGATATTGAGGACCCAAGTTTTCTGGAGAAGATTTTATTTACAGATGAATCAAGTTTCTCCAGAGGGGGGATCTTCAATCATCGCACGTCACATGTTTGGGCTGTAGACAACCCAAATGCTACTGTCATTAGAGGGTATCAAGAAAGGTTTGCAGTAAATGTTTGGGCAGGTATTATTGGAGATCGTTTAATAGGACCCTACATTTTTCCTAATAGACTTAACGCCCCTGTGTATCTTGTCTTTCTCAGAGACATTCTCCCTGAATTGCTAGAAGATGTGCCACTCCATATTAGACATGATATGTGGTTTCAACATGATGGGGCTCCAGCCCATTTTGGTAACGATGTCCGAGGTTACCTAAATATGACATTTGAGCGGAGGTGGATGGGACGTGGTGGACCGGTACATTGGCCTGCCCGATCCCCTGATCTCACACCATTAGATTTTTTTTTGTGGGGGCAAATGAAAGAACTGGTATACAGCACACCAGTGGAGAGTGAAATGGACTTGGTTGGCAGAATTGCAGAAGCTGCAGCACGAATTCAAGAGGATGTAAATGTTTTTGAACGAGTTCGTCGTTCTTTAATAGAACGTTGTAGACTGTGCAATCGTGTTCAAGGCCGTCACTTTGAGCAACTTTTATAAATTTATTTTTTGTCGTTATGTAATATTTTTGTTAATTTAATTTTGTAAATACTTCATTACTTATAAACAGCTGATTCATTTTGAACATGAATTGTACAGAAAACAGCTGATTACTAATACACAGCGTCCCATATGTGATGTTAAACAGTGATTGGGTGAGCACTTTTTCGTCTACAACATTTAGAGGTTGTGACGTCACGACCAGAACCACCGAATCATCAACCGATTGTTTGTTTGTTTTATCGAATGAACTTTCAACTACGATTGTTATTGTTTTGTGGTGGAAAAGCATAAATGGTGATTCGATTAAAATTCAAGCAGATATAAGGTAAATCAAAAGTTGTGGATACAGTGTTAAATTGGATCTAAAAATTGATGTACGTGAACAAACAACTAGGTTGCAGTTCACGACAAAATTATAGTAACCTAACTTAACCTAACTCCGCAGAGCGCTGTATGGTGGCTGTTAAATGGATCTAAAAATGGATGTACGTGAACAAACAACTAGGTTGCAGTTCACGACAAAATTATAGTAACCTAACTTAACCTAACTCCGCAGAGCGCTGTATGGTGGCTGTTCGTTGTGCAACATAATTACAAATAAAGGGATTAGTATAAGTAAATAAAAGTCAAACCTAAAAAAGTTAACAAAAAAAGTGAGATTTAACCCCGAACAAATCAAAGTAATCTTTAAAACACATTTCAGATTTCAAAAAGTAAACATCAAAAGTAAGATTTGAACACGGGACCGCACGATCGTGCATCTGACGCCGTATCCACTGGGCTACCGAGGCCTGCCGCTTTATCCGAAAGTTTCAATACATCAGGCAGTGAGCAACGATTCATTCGATAAAACAATCGGTTGGTCGGTTGATGATTCGGTGGTTCTGGTCGTTCCGTTTCATATTGTCGTGACGTCACAACCTCTAAATGTTGTAGACGAAAAAGTGATCACCGTTTTGGTGATGCATTGTGGTATTAGGAAAATTACATTGATTTGCAAAAAATGTCACAACTTGGTTATTTATTATTTGATTTTAGTAAATAAGGTGGCATTTTATTTGCCTTTTAATTCTGCATCTTTTACTTTTTCAAATAATCTTTAATAGCTATGACGGTTTTCGTGGAATTTGACATTAAACATTTTAAACAGCCGCCATCTTTAAATGGATTTAGTTACAAAAACGAAATTTTATAAACTTATTTTGTCTATTAAGATACACGTTTATACCAAATTTGAAGTTTCCATCTTAAATAATTCTTGAGTTATAAAATAATTTGTAAAAAACACATACAGACAGACAGACGAAAAACCAGTCACCGGAGACCCATGTTTATATTGTAAAATATGTTTGTCTCGACCAGAGGAACCATTTTTTATTAAATGTTCCAGAGAGTTCCGGGACACCCTGTATATAGAATATAAAGTACGATAGAATGTACAGAAAATCTATAAAAAGTTTTTCGAAATGTCTGCCCAAATCCCATTTTTAGAGGCACTACAGAATCCTCTGCTACATACAGTGGTTTTACAGTGGGAAGAGGGAAAATGCCCCCTCCTCCCCCCCAGGGTTAAGAGGCAACGTAGTTCAAATATCCTCTGTTGGTCAATGCTAACTTGACCTAGATATCAGTTTTTAACGAAATTGATCAGTAAATAAGAGAGAAATGGTAATTGTTGTATTCCTAATAAGAATAACATAGGACAACGTACTGCGTTTACTGCTAAATGAAACTTTCAATTTTCTCCGCAACCCGTAATCGTAGAATAATAATTCAAAGTACTGAATTATTTAGTTGTTTAAGCTCTTTTTAATGATGATAAGTAATATTTTTTTGAATATACGGTTTGTTATAAGAAATAAAAAACTGAATTTTTGATGCTATAAGTTCTGTAATTTCTGAACCCGAATTTTTACAAGAATGTGGCTGGTGTCATTTTCTTGGAAACCTATCTCTACAAACAACTCAAGTTTAATCAAAATCGTTAGAGCCGATTTTGAGAAATTTGTATTTTTCATGTTTTTTAGCGGTTTTGGGGGGATAATTACCCTTAAAAATCAAAAATTCAAAAAATACCTGGAGAAATCGTGGATTAGTACATACATACCAAATTTCATCACAATCGGTCCACTGGTGTCGTCCCTGACTCTGTACACATCCATACAGACAGACAGACAGACACACAGACATCATGTAAATATCACTTTTTTGGATTCAAGGAGCACCAAAACTAATATTTCGACTAACAACTCAAATGCAAAAATGTTGACGAAAACAATACTTTCTCCATATACTATGTATAAGGGGGAGAAAGTAAAAATGACAGTTGACACCCTTCGTATCTAAAAGTATCCAGAACTGCAAAATAATTTATCATTGAAATTAATATTTTTGGATGAGGTGTCCATAGTTAAAATCGTTTGAACCCCATGTTTTAACTTGAACGTTGTTATTTTACTTTACAAATAAACGGTATCAGGAAACTGACTCATACTTTCTCCCTTTTAGCCCAACTTTAATGAATAAATTACTTTTATTTACTAAATATATAATACAAATCACGGTAGAGTTCCCAGAAAATCATGTAAATAAGTTGTTTTCAAAAACATCCACCCAAATCCCAATTTTGGAGGCACTACAGAATCCATCGCTGCACACGTGGTTTTAAGAGAGGAAGTGCCCCCTATTCCTATGTTGGTCGGTAACTTGACAAGCATACCAAGTTTGAACGAAATTGATCAGTAAATAAAAGAGAAATAGTAATTTTTGTACTCCCCATAAGAATAACATTGGACAACGTACTGCTTTTACTGCAAAATGAAAATATAAATTTTCCCCGCAACCAGAAATTGAAGACTAGTAATTCAAAATACAAAATTATTTAGTTTGTTGAGCTCTTTTTAATGGTGAATAGTAATATTTTTTATATTTATGTTTTTGATATTTTAAGTCCTGTAATGTCTGAACCCGAATATTTACAGAAATGAGGGTGGTGTCATTTTGTTGGAAAACTAAAGATCTACAAACGACTAAAGTTTAATCAAAATCGTTAGAACTATTTTTGATAAATCTTGATTCTTCATGTTTTTTGGCAGGTTTTGTGGGATAATGACCCTTAAAAATAAAAAATCCCAAAAAATGAAAAACGCCTGGAGATATCGTGGATTAGTACCTACAAACCAAATTTCATAAAAATCGGACCATTGGTTAGGGTCTAGCTCTGTACACATCCATACAGACAGACAGACAGACGGACAGGCAGACACACAGACATCACGTAAAAATCACTTTTTTGGGTTCAGGGAGCACCAAAACGAATATTTCCACTAACAACTCAAATTCGAAAATGTTGACGAAAACAATACTTTCTCCATATAATATGTATAAGGGGGAGAAAGTAAAAACTAGTTGATGCTCCTCTATTCTTATACATTATATACATCACGTATACGTATCTGTCTATCCAAACTAATTGGAACTTTTTAGTATTTTATTTTTTACTGTCATCACTGTTTTGCGTCCATTATTTATTCATACTATCAATCGTAACACCTCTTTCATACCTTATACTAAAAAGTTGATGCAGAACGTCAAACAATAAAAAAACAAACATATAATTTAATATATTATTAAGTGTAGAATAATTTGATTTGAGAAAAAAAGCAAATTAATATAGTTTAAAATTACCAACCTCATTATATTTCGCAGATTAAAGTCTGTTTTTAAATAATCCTATTTATTTCTGCCTACTATGTTTACAACTAAAACTGATAAATTTACGGAAATTGGATCTGCACTAATCAATTTAGGGTAAAAACCAATTTGCGGTATTTCACGTGGAACGTTTGATGTTACAAATTAAGTAACAGTTTGTTGTTACAGAGTTTAGTTTTAAATAAACGCAATGTTGATCATTTTACTTAAACAGATATTTTGTACAATGTAGACTTGGTTACCATAGATTTATAATTCATTAAGTTAAAGGACAAAATATCTGTTATACTAATCTGTATCTTCAATATGAAGTTAAGGTGATTAAATAAACCTAAACAACTAATTCATTCGTTTGTTTATGAATTTAATATTTAGTCAAAAACAAATTCACCTCTAGCAATGGTAAAAATTCAATGGCATTATAAACTTATTCACACTAGCAAACGTTTTGACCTCAAATACAAATTTAACATACTCTTTTATCTAAATAATAATTTCGTTAAATAAAGACAGTATAAATGTTTTTAACTGGTTTACTAAGTTCACTTGATCAAGCGGAAGCACGATGATTAATACTATGATTGTAGGATAAAAAATGTATAAAGTCAAAGTCAAAGACAAAGTTCTTTATTTGCCAAATAAAATATCACAAATCATGGCCAAATGTCATACAGAAAACACAGAACATATCTAAAACTAAATACCATAGCATTTTATAATTAAAACAACTTTATAATACAAAAAAAAATAAAACACATGCTTTTTAATCTTTCTTCTCTTCTAAATAATTGTTTACATGGTAATATTCCTTACCCAGCAAAAACGTTTTCAGACTTCGCTTGAAAACGTTGATATTTTCCTTTTTTTTATGTGAGAAGGAAGGGCATTAAAAAGAGTTATGCAAGACTGGTCCATTTGATTTTCAGAGAATGTTGTATGGTGGGAAGGTGGTGGGATTTTATTTCTATTTCGTAAATTGTAGGAATGGTTAACAAATAAATGGGATGTAAAAAGATGGCTATTGCGTTTAAAAAATGTTAAACTCTCGAGGATGTAGATACATGGAAAAGTCAGCAAGTTGTTGGACTTGAAATTTGATTTACAGGAGTCTGTATTTATCGCCAAGAATAACTCTCAATGCTTTCTTCTGCAGGACAAAGATATAAATGGTTTTAACGCTCTCAGATCCCCAGGCAGGAACACAATATGATAGATAAGGATACAGGCAGCCATAGTATGCTGACAAAAGAACGTCAATACCAGCAAAAAAGCCAGTCTGCGTGGAACAAAAATTCCAGAGCTCAACTTTTTAATCACTTTGTCGATATGAGCTGAAAATTTTAATTTATCATCGATGATTAAACCCAGATAATTAACTTCTTGGCACGGACTTATTTCATCTTCACCAATTATAATGTTAAGAGATGGCGAGGAATTAGTGACATTTCGCAAGTGAAAGTCTAAAAGCTTTTTGTCAGGGTGTTAATGCAGAGTGAATTATTGGTCAGCCATTGAAAAAGTGAACTACTCTGTAAAAATGTACTCATTTCGAGTGTCTCACGATCAGGGGCAGATACTACAAGAGACGTGTCGTCGGCAAAAAGGCATAGATGATGATTTCCTATAAGACTGGTGTGAATATCATTAATAAACAATAAAAAGAAAATTGGTCCGAGTAGATATCCTATACTATGCTTGTTGTTTACTATCTAGGCATACAACTTATACACATTGGATAACTCTGGTGAACGTGATAAGGAGCATCAGTGATGCGAATTTACATATTTTAACCTAGGAAATATTTGCTTATTCAATCAAACCTAGGAGATATTTGCTTATTCAATCAACTATGTTTCCGAAAGCCAAAGGTTCTCAGTTCTCATCGTTAAATGTTTGATTGTAATAGACAAACGATGAACGAAAAGTTGGGATTTAAATGTTACCATACGGCCATGTCGGAAAAATAACAAGAATCTTGTTGGTAATTTCATCACATGAGTGGAAAGGGGTAATTTAATGTCAATATTGGATAGTCAACAGAAACGGCATCATCAATCAATCCGTGAGTTGAATAATATTGACTCTGTTCATTGAAACTGGACATTATCACACAAATGTAGCCAAGGTCTCGCACAGATATTCTATTTGCTATGCTCAGCACTTGAAATGTTCAAAGCCAAAATCAAAGTTGTTTGGGCTCAAGGATAACCAGAATACCATGCAGGAGAACAGTAATATTCCCACATAAGATCGTCGTGATAAGCCCAATGCAACGCACACCTTTCCTGAATGATTTGTTTAACAATATGTGTGGGGGTGGGAAAGTTGTGTGTGTGTTAGGTTGTATTGTATATGGGGGAGTGAATGACTACATTCTAACGTGTGCGTACTAACGTGTGCGTACTAACGTGTGCGTACTAACGTGTTCGTACTAACGTGTGCGTACTAACGTGTGCGTACTAACGTGTGCGTACTAACGTGTGCGTACTAACGTGTGCGTACTAACGTGTGCGTACTAACGTGTGCGTACTAACGTGTGCGTACTAACGTGTGCGTACTAACGTGTGCGTACTAACGTGTGCGTACTAACGTGTGCGTACTAACGTGTGCTTGTTAACCGTGGGCTCTTATTTTTAGGTTCCATATTTTCCAAATTAGATAGCTAACAAAAATCAGCCAATTATCCTATTAAAAATTGTTAAGATTACGTTGTCAAAGCATGAGTACATCCGAGAATGTTAATTTTAACCACATTAAGAATTAGACAGTAAAAATATTTCAAATTGTTTAAAACAATTCTAGAACTTGAATGTGAAGTGGGACACCTTTACAGTTGAACTGTAACGGAGCAACTTCACAAAAGGAAGAAGCTTTTAAAAACAAGAATTTTCTAAAAAGAAACTGGGTCAGAAGGTTTTGAAGGAAACTATGGGCAAAGTCCCGAGACAGCTACAAAGCGAATACCGGAACTGTTTTGAAATAAAACTTTAAACACTTCACCACCACTAAAGGTATGAATTTTTACATCCTATGTTTTCTCACTTTGTAGTGAATTTTAAAATATATTTAAAAACGTCTATTGTAGTTTGGTTTTCGAAAGTGTTACTGCAAGGACTTCGTACGCTTACAGACAACTACTCATTCTAAAATGCCGTAGTATTTGTAGATTTATTATATAATTTACGTTTACTTTATGATTATATTTGTTATTACTTTATGGTGTAGGCTTGATCTAATTATTTTAAAATATACTTTAACTTTTATTAATTGTCATTTTGCTATCAAGTTAAATAGACGTTATTATAAATCGAGTTTATAGAGAAGAAAGAAAGGTTAAGTAAGTAAGGTAAGGTAGTAGGGTAAGTACAGTTAGGTAAGGTTTAAGGACATAAAAAACTCACACATTCTTGGTGTTATTTTAGTCGTGTTCGTTTTAACTGTTATATTTAAAACACATAAACTACCAGTTTCCATGATTCACAATACATTCTCAAAACGTCCTGTATTTTAATTTTACAAATCTGAGCTATATCCTTGCCGGAATAAGGTTACTTATTGCACTAATAATATGTGGGGAAACTGTGTCTTGTTCTGCGTATTACAATTTGTTATACTATTATATAAACTATGATAAACATAATAAAAAAGTGCAAATCTGAGTAACCCGTAGTCACCATAGAATTTATAACTGATATTAATAAACATATAAAAAAAGCATAAATGTTACTAATAAGTGACAACAAATATGAAGATAGCTTTTTAGTTTCATTTATTAAAATAATCCAAAGGTCACCTTTTACACACAATAAGGAATATAGGCAATAAAATGATAAATTTTAATTTTATTTTTTTATTGTTCTATTGATGAATAAACTATCCAAAAAAATTACTAACAAGTGATATTTGGTTAGTAAATAAATGTTATTATATCTTTAAAGATACAACCAGGAAGCTTTCTTAAGTAAAATTATTTTAAATTTAGAAATGTTTTACCAAACAGGTATATAATAATAGGTATAGGGTCATTTTATCACTTGATTTCAAAGTAACTTTAAACAGCACAGTTACATGAAAAAAAGAATACGTACTTTAATTAAAGTGTAACCATTTTATCTATAGCTTTGTATATACAAATTTGTCTTATTAAATCACAAAACATATTTTTCCCGTTAAGAATTAGGTACACATGTCTTTGCTGAATGCGATACTTTAACGTTGGTGAATTACTTTTAAAACTGTCTACGAAAAACCTTAAAACTATGAGCTGTATCGTTCAGCAGATAATTTGAAGAGTTCATCGTAGTCCAATCAATATCCTTGTGAATAGCAAACTCCCGTGCAAATCGAAGGCAGTGCAAAATAATAAGAGAAGTGTGAAGTAATATTGGGTATTATCAGGCTGTGCTGTAGTTGTTTACAACATCTAGTAGACTAATTTGGGTGATTTATTCAGATTTAGTCTTTATAAGTGCTCCAAAATAGGATGGGTTGCTTTTAGTAGGTTTTACAAAACTACAGTTTTCTATGAGCAATCGAATACACGGTCCAAATAATTATACCAATCGTTCAAGTATAGTATTTTTATATGAATCTAACAAAAGGATTAATACTTACTTTAGACAGCTGATTGACAAAGGATACAGTCAGTTAGTTGTGTGTTAGTTTATTTTAAATGATTATTTAATTTGCTGTTTTTTCTGAAAACAAAATATACGTTAAACTTTTATTTTATTTTAAAACATATAATGTAAATAAGTGTTATACGTTTAAAAAAAAATTGTGTAAATCAATATGGATTTATTTTTAACACATTTCTACATAAATTTCATATAATGTTATATATTTATTATACTAAAATTAGAAACTTTTTCCCCATTGGGAAATATTGTGTGCGTTTATCACAATTCATATCCACAAAAATTGTGTTAAAAATTAAAAACCCAGATTTATTTAAACAAATTGAAGTAATTTTAAAATTAATTTAAGTATTTTATTCTTTGAGGGGTAGTTATAAATCTTATAACTGTATAAATAATAAATCCTATATTAAAATAATGTATATAAAATATAGTGAAAATATGTTAAATGTAGCAGGGCAATATAAGGTAATATAGTTCGTTAACAGTTCACCAGAACTTATAAAAAAATGAAGAATATGGCATTCTGAATAATAACCAATTAAGGAGGTCCTAGCTAGTCCTTAAAAAAACTTACAGCAGAACCTCGGCAGATTCAATACTTTAGGGTACTTTGCTTGTTAGGCCTACCACAAACCAGTCAGTAGACATGTTAGGTAGGGACCTCCTTAAAAAAAATTATACAAAATAAAAAACCTAATTCTCTGGGGCAGACAGATCATTACATAAAATAAACCTAAGCAAATACTTTGCCTTTGTTCATTTTTTTAGAGCTTTACATAACGCAAATATTTGAATTAAGTTGGAATTGTGTAACTAGCGGCAAGTCGTTTGGATTTCAGAGCAGCGCAGTTTACATTATCACTGACAAAGCATAATATTATTTAACAATTAGTGTTAAAATATCTAAACTGGCTCTAATTAGTATTCACATTCCAATAAAAACACAGAATTTGTAAAACAAAGGGATTCTGACAAGCTCTTAGTTAGATCCCTCATTATCTTCTCTTTAGTGTTGAAAAACAAATGCATATAGTTTACGTTCTATAAATTAATTATACTGAAACAGTTACTCTTTATACTACCATTTTTGAAACAATGATCTTCCTAGGTACGGAAAGTGTATATTTATATTTTATTCCCTAACTTGAACTTGAGATTTAGCATAACGAAGTACTTTGATGTTATCTTGTCTACTTATTAATCCACTTTAATGAATAATATTATAAATTAAAATAAGATCAAGTATTAAGAAGGTTAATAAGGTTCATTTAAATTGACGAAAGCATTATACGTTGAACCCAGCTCAGAATTGTAACTAAAACAACTATCTTGCTAATTGGCAATAATCTGGTTCCAGGTCTTTCTACTTCATAGTGAGCTAATTAATACCTAAGAAATAGTCAAGTCTCTCCAAGAAGAGATTTGGTGTTTTATGTTTAAGGAATAACTGATTTAAATTTATCTGTTTATTTAGTTTTTCAGTTGACTTACTGATAAACTAAGTGCAATATAATTACCAATAAATTACCTTTTTCATGTGATTTCGTTTGTTTGTTTACTTTATAGTCATATTCACAATTTTCAATTTAGTCTAAAACATCCAAGACGTTTGCCATGATTTACAATTCTATGCTAATATGAATTAGAATGTTTTACTAAATACATTGCTGAATCTTCGATATCGTTTGAACTGAAAAAAAATATTTATTACACAGTATTTAAGGTTATGTTGTCATAGGTTAAATTCATTAAACAGTATTCTCTTTAGGTTTAACATAAACCAGGTTTAAACTACCCATTACAAAAAAGCGGTATTTCTCATAAACTTAAGTTTAAACCAAAGTTTCAGTTTAACTATACTCGGGGAAAGCGGCCCTAAATAGAATAGTTCAATTTACACTTATTAGTGAATTTCCTTTGGAAAGTGAACTATTAGCATAACCCGCACGGTGAAACTTAAGCCCGGGACCACCATAGAAGTTCACAACGTGACCCCCTGAACACGTTTTGGGGGGTCTTTCAAAATTATATATATATATATATATATATATATATATATATATATGTATGTGTGTGTGTGTGTTTGCACTCTAGCGGTCGCAATTTTTGTCCGATTTACTTCAAATTTGGTAGGGACGTTCCTTTCTGTAATCGGTTGGACAAGTTCGTTGGGCAAAACAATCGGAAAACTCTAAACCCCTTTTTTGGGGATTAATCTTTCAAATTTTGAGTTTTTGGGCCCAAAAAGGGTCATAAAAGCCCCAGATGTAAAATTAATGCATTTAAAAAGATGGGAATTAGGAAGGCGAAAGTTTTAAGCCCTCTCTCGTCATTCTAGCATAAATGTTTACCGAGTTATTAAAAAAAATGTGTATCGGCTAATCACAGTACGTTGTCTTATGGGGGTTTTACACTAGAAAAGCCTGTTATTCCTTTGTTAGAGTACTTTTATTATCCCCAGAAACCTCACGCCTACTTTCAAGCCTGTCTGGACCTTCTCCTAACCTTATAATGCGCAAAATTGTATTCCCAGCTTTGCAAGTAAATGAAACCAGGAGTATCAGAACAGCCAAAAAATCAATGTTTTCAGAATTCAATAAAAATTGGAAAAATGTATGTTTTTACACTGATTTTGAGTTTTAAAAGTTTTAATATGGAAATTCACTTCCCTCACGTCAGCGTGCTGCGTGCGAACTCGTTTTTCATATTCAATGATCTTGCAAAGTTACTCAGTATGGAATAAATGTGGGGTTTAATGTAAAAAAAATGCTTTAGAACCCACTCAGTGAGAAAATATAAAATATTTTTTTAGGGTTATATACGCCATTATAATTCCTTGGGAAAGCGAACGGTCCCAACTACTGCCTGTTTAAGGTCACCTTTTCATCCAAGCCCTTGTCATCTAAGGTCAACATTCTCTTAGCAAGCTCATTATCTACAAATGGTACATCATTTTCAGATTTTGCACAGGATTGATTTGATGAACTTCGGATTATGGGTTGAGCACTCTAACAATCACACGATAAAGCTATTTTTCCTGAATAACTGACAAAAAAAATACTTATCATCTAATTGGATACTATGTCTTGTATTACTTTCAGGTCTCATGGTAAATGGGCAAAGTTACAGAATAAATAAATATACTTATTACATCCTAAAAGACTGAAAAAATATACAAACATGTCACAATTACAATTATGTTTCTTTTAATATTATTATTTTACCCATCTTGTATATAATACCGGACCGTGTGTTTTGCTGTGAAAGTTTAGATTTTAGCCTTTTTGGTTTTCTAGAATTGCCAAATCTCAAAACTTTATATTCATTCTTCATATTCCTACAATAGGAACCTGGAAAACGTTATCTATTTATGGAAACAGCATAAAAAACTCGTTAAACCTATCACAAGTAACGCCAGATTTGTTGTTTATCTCCATCTTTCAATTTAGGCTTTTTAATTGATACCGAGGTCGCTTTAACAGACTACAAAAGACTAAGCTAAATACAACGGTAAGTCTAATTAACTGTTATTTGTTTGGAGATGCTTACTCCTTCCTTTGCCTCTTTTGGAAAAAAATCTAAGTTTAAAAATAACTTAGCTTCTCCTCATATTTAAATCGCAAAAATTAATTCTTTAGACAGTTCGTCTGAGACTTCCACTGAACCGAATTACATGCGGTTTAAACCAAATGAAAGCTAATATTCCTGTATTTGAAGGTTATATTTTATTTCGA
Source organism: Allygus modestus (assembly GCA_963675035.1). Taxonomy (NCBI): domain Eukaryota; kingdom Metazoa; phylum Arthropoda; class Insecta; order Hemiptera; family Cicadellidae; genus Allygus; species Allygus modestus. Next base: position 476,709,078 of record OY776112.1, on the reverse strand, counting down.
ATATTTGGTTGTTAAATATTTTAAAAACATTAATTAAAATTCTCTTATCTCCTTTAACATTGGATTAGATTTCACACTTTTCCAGACTTTTGACAGTTCGTCAGAGATTTCTACAAGACTGACTGACATGCGGTTTGTGCTAAATAAAAGTTCAATCATCTTATATTTTCAAATTTAATATTTATTGATATTATTTTACTTTTATGATATTTGTTCTTTATAAATTATAAAAACTAAAATTTAAAATATATTTCAACAATTACATTTTTACTGCCTTAATCAGCTGATTATCTGTCTAAAAACTATTAAAAGCCAGAGATTCTTAAACATGTGGTTTTAGTAAATCCTTAGAAGTCAATACCTAATAACGAGCTATGTATTATGGTTATACTATGTACTATGTATTATGGTTTTAGTCTACATGACAGTGATAAGTTCAAAGCTAGATAGAGTTCCTGAGCCTTACACGGAACTTCGCTCGGTTTCGAGCGATGGGCGCTCTAGTTTATTGTAAACTTCAAATGCCTATTTATTTAGATAACTTTTTGTGAGAAGGCTAACGGCAAAACTACGATACCCTAATTGAGTGTTCATGTGCTATTTGAAAACCCTTTACGTCTACATATGCCCTCAATAACCAAACGTGATACAATTTTGACTGTTGTTCATAATTAAAATTTTTTTAACATTAAACGTAAATTAAAAATATTGTTACCCCTAATCAGGACATTCAACATGATATAAATATATATTTGGACCTATATTATATTCATACCCCAGTTAAATCATACAACTTTGCTAACATTAGTAATTCGTTTAAAATATTAATCATGACAAGAACTAAATTTCACAGAGTAAAAAGGCGGTTCACAACAATATATTAAAAAGGTACCTTTATATTTTATTGGATATTTGTATACATTTATTTTTTACTTCATTTTAAATTCCTTGTGCCCAATGCCGATTTTTGTACTTGAGATTTAATTTAGAAAATAAACTTTATAATATTACACTAACCTAATTCTAATTTTTTACCTGTAAACACTATTTCAGGAATAACATATAAGTCACTGGTTCCTTTGAAGTTGTAGTGCATGCAGAAAATAGCTTACTTTATAGTGTAAGATATAACTAGCATAAACACTTGAGGGCATTTCTTAACAAAGCGCTTCACCAAGCCAGTAATTATCTCATGACCCCCGGCTCTATGAGGAGTTTCGAGTTGAGGCTAAGTTTAATTAATACTTCTTGGACTTAGAACCTACGCTTTTACCAAAATTGAACTTCGGCTTTCAGTTGAATGAAAATAGAATGAACGATGCTGATATCACTATTACGATTTTTTATTAGTAAAATTAATTTTACAATTATACAATATACAGGTTCTTGCAACCATTTGAACAAACTTAACCATTTTATTCAGAAGATGAAAAAAGTATAACATGTCGTGCCCTATTTCTTCCTGTTTCCTGTCGGTTGGTCTGAGCGGATTTTTTACAAAATCCTTAATATATTTAAATCGGTTGAAGATAAAATCTGAAACTTGGTACGAGTGTCACTGTAGGCAATTGAAAATTCCCATAAAATCATTGTTTTCTCACAAATTTCCATTTCAAGATATAAGATATTTAAATTTGACAACTTTGAACTTCCGCCATATGGAAACGTAAAGTTGTATGGAAGCGAAGTGCTATGTAAACTGTTAACTGACTTCAGTAACACTCATACCAAGTGATTTTATTTGATCTTAAACCGACCGTTTCAAAGATGTTAAGTTTTTTTTTATAAATACATGCAGACCTAATAGAAGACAGGAAGAGATGGAACAAATGTTATGCTTATTTATTTGTTTGTTTTACCTGCTGAATGAAATGGTTAATTTTGTTCAAATGGTTGCAAGACATCCTGTATAATAAATTACATCTCACAACACTGAAAGATATATGGATTAAAACTATGTTTTTCTGAAAAATTGTGCTCATTCCCTGGTAGGATTTTACTATAGTGTCCAGTAAAACTTTAAAATTACCACCTTACTCAATATGGTTCCAGAGCTAAAATACATTATGAACAATTATCAGCAACTATCAATAACTATCAACAACTATCAACCTAACGCAACGTGATTTGATACTGTAAGTTAAAGTTAATTTTCCATTACGTGATGGATCATGTATCGTGTGTTTCTATGTTAATACATTTTTACTTTCTCACCCCTATACATAGTATATGGAGAAAGTATTGCTTCCATAAAAATTTTCGAATTTGAGTTGTTAGTGGAAATATTCGTTTTGGTGCTCCCTGAACCCAAAAAAGTGGTTTTTACGTGATGTCTGTCTGTGTGTGTGTGTGTCCGTGTGTGTGTGTGTCTGTGTGGATGTGTACAGAGCTAGAGCCCTAACCCATGGGCCGATTTTTATGAAATTTGGTATGTAGGTACTAATCCACGATATCTCCAGGTGTTTTTTTTCATTTTTTGAATTTTTGATTTTTAAGGGTAATTATCCCCCAAAAACCGCCAAAAAACATGAAAAATCCAAATTTCTCAAAAACGGCTCTAACAATTTTGATTAAACTTTCGTGGTTTGTAGAACTTTAGGTTTCCAACAAAATGACACCACCCGAATTTCTGGAAAAATGCGGGTTCAGAAATTACAGGACTTAAAACATCAAAAATTCAGTTTTTTGGATTTTTCATAAAAAATCATAAATGTTAAAAAAGATTACTATTCACCATTAAAAGGAGCTCAAAAAACTAAATAAATTAGTATTTTAAATTACTATTCTACAATTGCTAGTTGCGGAGAAAATTGAAATTTTCATTTAGCGGTAAACACAGTACGTTGTCCAATGTTATTCTTATGGGGAATACAAAAATAACTATTTCTCTCTTATTTACTGATCAATTTCATTTGATATGCAGGTCAAGTTAGCATTGACCAACAGATGATGTTCGAAATGTGTTGCTATTTAACCCTGGGGTGGGCAAGGGGGCATTTCCCCTCTCAAAACTACTGTGTGTATCAACGGACTCTATAGTGCCTCCAAAAAAGCAATTTGGGTGGATATTTCTGAAAACAAGTATTTTAGACAAGTTTCTGTACATTTATCTATACTTCATATTCTATATTTAGTAAATAACAAATATTTTTGTCATTAAAGTTTGGCTTAAAGGGAGAAAGTATGTGTCAGTTTCCTGATACCGTTTATTATCTTTTAAACGGTTTAAAAGTCACTTGAAAAATCAGTGGTTAAGATTACCATCGTTTAGTGATACACCTTTCAAAGCCTTTTCTCAAAAAAGTTGCTAATTTGAAAGCCTAAAGTAGTAAATTAAAACATGATAAGCGGTACATTTACTAGTTGAAGGATAACTTTAAAGAGTAATTTTCTTATATTAACTAATCCCAGTTAAGTTTCAGTAAGTAATACCAATAAATCTGGATTATTTGTCTACAGGTTATTGTGCACGTAAACCTCAATCCCTAATTGGCACAAGTTATTACTTTATTTTTTAAGTTTTTTAGTAAAAAAGAGATACCGTCTTATATACCACATTTAAAATTTTTTTTAGAACTAACAAATCTCAATTAAAAGTTACATTTAGTTTAACTACGGAGTTTAGTTTTTATTTAGTTACGATGGATTTAAATAAACTACCGTCACAGCAAACCTGCGTACTCAGCGAATTTACAATGCATGCAAATGTGTCTCACTACCACATAAAGCCAATTACCAAGTTTCATAAAAATACATAAATAAAGAAGTGATCTATAGGATTTTATTTGTTCCCCATAAGAATAACATTAGGGCTGAGTACGCAGGTTTGCTGCAAAAAAAAGTAAAGAAATATTTGTTTGAGCAATTATCAATATAACACAACCAGGTGAAGCTATATACTAAGTTTTATTAATTCATGCTCATAATTAAGGGAGACATAAAACTTTACTTATACTCCATAAGAATAACATTAGGGCTGAGAATGCAGGTTTGCTGCTACTGGGATAATCAATAAAAAATCAATTGTTTGTGCAAATATCAATACACCAATACTACGTGAAGCAACGTACCAAGTTTCATCCAATATACATTCATAATAATGGAGATATCAAATTTTATTTATTCTCCATAAGGATAACATTGGACAACGTATTGTGTTTAGCACTTTGAATATCTCTGCAACGGTTGGACGTAGAATCGCAATTTAAACACCTAAATGACTGTTTTGTGGAGCTAAGTTGATTGGTAAAAGCAAATGTGAAGTTTACATTAAAATTAACTGAGGAAAAGCCAAAAACCTTTTTCCCATAAGATTAACATGGGAGATTTTATGAGCAGGTTTTTTTCGCATTTTCTTCGCAACCACTTAACCTAGGTTAATAATTCAAAATACTATATTATTTGTTGTTTAAGCTCTATAATATGATCCAAACCAAAATTAAGTGTTTTAAAAATTGTAGGGTGTAAAATGTAAAAACAGATTTTTGTAAAATTAAAACCCCCATAAACCCCCACTCCCATATTCCGATTTTTCTGGTTTTTGAACTAAAGTTATAAATGCCACTTTACACACTTGAGCCAAATTTCATCGAAATCTCACTTTATTACTCAAGTTATCGCATTCACGGACACACACACACACACACACATATATATATATATATATATATATATATATATGTCCGTAGGCACGATAACTTTCGTAAAATTGGTCCGATCTTGATGAAATTTCGTATAAATGTGTAAGGTAGCATATATCTTCATGAGTTCGAAAACCAGAAAAATCGCACCATTATAGGGGGGTTTATAGGGGGGATTAGTACCCAAAAAATGGGTTTTTTGAACTTTATATATATAAATATTTGTAGAGCCGAATTTTAGTTTACATTATTGAATTCATCTTTAAAAAACAAACAGTTTGGTATTTTGTTCAACACTCTACGTCAATGGGTTACCGAGATATTCAACCTACGAAACAAAGTACGTTGTCCAATGTTAATCTCATGGAGAATAAGTAAAATTGTATATATCGCTTATTAATGAACATATATTAATGAAACTTGGTATGTGGCTTCATGTGGTTGGGGTTTACTGATATTTGCATACTAAACCTATTTACTGTGGTCCCCATGGCAGCAAACCTGCGTACTCAGCATCTGTAATGTTATTCTTATGGAGAATAAGAAACATGTGATATATTTCTTATTTATGGACATAAATTGGTAAAACTTGGTATGTTGCTTCATCTAGTGGTGATCCATTGACATTTGCATACAAACCATATTTTCGTAATCCTTGATGCAGCAAACCTGCATACTCAGTCCTAATGTTTTTCTTATGGAGAATAAACAAAATATCATATCTCGCTTATTTATGAATATGCTTTGATGAAATTTGGTAATTGGCTTCATCACTTAGTGAAGTACCATTTGAAATTTACTGAGTATGCAGGTTTGCTGCAACGGGGGTATTTTTTATCTCCACCCCAGAAAGCAAGTAACAATCAACTTATGTTCGCTTCCTGACACACCAACTGTTGTATGTCACACAACAGTTTCCCTCCTTGAGAGGATATGTAATAATTGAGAGAATAATACTCTATTGGTGATTAGTGTAGCTACGTCCTGTTGAATTATGACACACACTAAACAAGGGATAACTTTTACAATGGCAATGAGAAGTCTACTTCATACTTTAAAACTTCCCCTTATGACCACATTTAAAAACCCTACAAACTGTGACTTTGCTGGCATCTTCATCGACTACTTTACACGGCTCTATACATCAATGTATATCCCTACAAACTGTATTTTAAGATTAAAAGTTTTAGCTACTCTCTAACCCAAAATGAGAACTTATGCCTCAAAATACAATTTGGGAAAGTTGTTTTCCACAAATAAAAAAAAAATGAAAAATGCAAATTTCCACAGTGAAGAATCGACGATATGATATTGTATATGTTTTAAAATTAAAATAGAATATAAACTAGTATATCAAAATAGTGCATAAATGCTTATAGTATATACCGGGTATACGATTGGAGTGTTGAGGACCATAACATTTCACCTGTGTACTCTGGACTTTATTTAACTAAAAATCTAATAATGTAATTATCAACTGTTTTTTTTTTTTTTTTTTTTTTAGGATTCTAATCTCAAGTGAGATTTGCAGGGACATACCACTTATAACGCTTGACTAAATATTAAATATCTACCTAATACGTTCGGCATCTCTAACTATTGTGGTTTTATCAATTTAAATGCCAACAATAGTTATTGTTCGTTTTTATTGGTGTTTTAGCAAATTTCCCCTATAGGGAAGAAGCTATTACCGTAGTCGGCATGTTAATACCTAGGCCCGGGACCATGATAACTTTTCGTTTTGAGGTCCCCAGATGCCAAAAACACCATTCGTTCAAAACTGTATATATGTGTGTGCGTATTTGTGTGTGTGTGTGTGTGTGTGTGTGTGTGTGTGTGTGTGTGTGCGTACGCATCCATATCTTTGTCGGGACACACACCTGCATGGGAGCAGACAGTCGGGCAAACACCCAATTGTCGGGACTCACACACGTCCCGACAACCAATACTGCATCAAACGTTTTAGTTGGTCTCAAGAAAGACTTAGAAACAAAATTTGAAAATGACCCGACAAGCTCTGTACGAATCCGATTTCACGTTCGCATATCTTTGTCGGGCCCAAAATATCACTGTACAGTGGCGCGCCAGTGGCGTTGCGGCAAACTACCCGAACTAGAGTGTGTGGCCCGACACTCGCTTCAAATGCTGACTTAAATAAACGCTTGTGATTGGTTGGTAACTCTTTACGTAATACGGCGTTGCCAATTCGATCTATTATATTCCCTTGAGAAGGATTGGAAATTGGAAATTTTGCTTATGACAAGTGCCAGTTGGGCAGTTGCCAGTGTCAGTCATCACTGTTGTAAGGTGAGTAATGTAACGTAATTACCTACTACTAATAATTAATTACATGTCATGGATATGATTTTGCCTATATACAGTGTATTAATTTTTTACTTTCTCCCCCTTATACATAGTATATGGAGAAAGTATTGTTTTCGTCAAAATTTTCGAATTTGAGTTGTTAGTTGAAATATTCGTTTTCGTGCTCCCTGAACCCAAAAAAATGATTTTTACGTGATGTCTGTGTGTCTGTCTGTTTGTATGGATGTGTACAGAGCTAGAGCCCAAACCAATGGTCCGATTTTTATGAAATTTGGTATGTAGGTACTAATCCACGATATCTCCAGGCGGTTTTTTTCATTTTGGAATTTTTTATTTTTAAGGGTAATTATCTCCCAAAAAACAGCCAAAAATCATGAAAAATTAAGATTTCTAAAAAACGGCTCTACCGATCTTGATTAAACATTAGTCGTTTGTATAAATTTAGTTTTCCAACAAAATTACACCACCCGCATTTCTATAAAACTTTGGGTTCAGAAATTACAAGACTTAAAATATCAAATATTCATTTCTTTATAAAAAATATTACTATTCACCATTAAAAAGAGCTCAAAAAACTAAATAATTTAGTATTTTGAATTACTATTCTACGATTACTGGTTGCGGAGAAAATTTAAATTTAAATGTTGCGGTAAACGCAGTACGTTGTCCAACGTTATTCTTATGGGGAATACAAAAATTACTATTTCTCTCTTATTTATTGATAAATTTCGTTCAAACTTGATATGCGAGTCAAGTTAGCATTGACCAACAGAGGAAATTCAAAATATTTTGCCCCTTAATAAACCTGAATGGGGGAAAAGGGGGCATTTCCCCTCTTAAAACCACGTGCGTATCGATGGATTCTGTAGTGCCTCCTAAACAGGGATTTGGGTGGATATTTTTGAAAGCAACTTGTTTACAAGATTTTCTGTACATTCGATCGTGCTTTGTATTCCATATTTATTAAATCAAAACTAATTTATTCATTAAAGTTGGGCTAAAAGGGAGAAAGTATGTGTCAGTTTCCTGATACCGTTTATTTATGCTCACTATTGGGATCTCGTAAACCTTAATAGTTACAAGGAAGGTTAAACAAGTAAAGTAGTGCGTAACTAAAAACTAAATAAAATGGCAAAAAGAAATCAAAAATATTCCACCAAACTCGTTCGCTACGCTCAAAAAAACATTTTTGACCAATAACAAAAATTGCTTATAACTCTCTTATTTTCAAGATAGAAAATACCCCCGTAGCAGCAAACCTGCATACTCAGCAAATTTCCAATGCATATATATGTATCTTAATACCACATAAAGCCACATAACAAGTTTCATCAATATACATTTATAAATAAACGATTTATGACATTTTTATTATTCTCCATAAGAATAACATGGCGGCTGAGTATGCAGGCTTGCTGAAGCAAGGAACACAAAAAATGGGGTTTTATACAAACATCAGTATAACTCAAGTAGGTAAAGCTACATACCAAATTTTATTAATTTATGTTCATAATTAAGGGAGGTAATAGGTTACTTATTTACCATAAGAATAACATGGGGCTGAGTACACAGGTTTGCTGCTACGGGAACTATCGGCCAAAAAATGATTTTTAGTGCAAATATTAATAGACCACAACGATATGAAGCAATATACCAAGTTTCATCAGGAAAAGTTGATAAATATGTGAGATAGACAATGTTTCTTATTCTCCATAAGAATAACATTGGACAACGTACTATGTTTAGCACTTTCAATATCTCTGTAACCATTTGACGTAGAGGGATGATCAGAATACCAAATTGTGTGTTTTTTAAGCTGAGTCCAATGGTAAAAACAAATATTTGACTTTTCCAAAAAATATGTGTAAAAAATTCAAAAAACCATTTTTGGGGTACAAAAACCCCCCCAAAATCCCACTTTGGATGGGTCGATCTGTCTGGTTTTCGAACTTAAAGTCATAAATGTTGCTTTACGCGTTTGCACCAAATTTTATCAGATCGGACCTTTTTACGCGCGTTATCGCACCCACCGACACACAAACACATATACATATGTACAATTTCGAACGAATGGTGTTTTTGGGGTCTGGGACCTCGAAACAAAAAGTTATCATTGTCCCGGGCCTAGGTCTTACCATGCCGACTACGGTAATAGCTTCTTCCCTATATAGAGGAAATTCGCTAAAAATGAACAAACTGTACACCTACAGGCTAGAAATCTTTGCTCTGAGATTGTATTTGGTCAATTAATTGCTAATAATGTTAACATAGTTACTTTCTGTTGATATTTTAAACTTTCTGATAGTAACCGTAGTATTTTCATAAACCTAATTTCAAAGTTTACAAAGAAACAATATTTTTTTAGTTGGAGGGAAGATTGTCAGGTTTATTGGTGCAAAAAATTAGAATTATTTTTGCTCTCTTCTAAGTCAGTATTTTCATAGAAGAATGTAGCAAGTTAATTTTTTATCTTGGCCTGTAGGGCTATTCTGTAAAAATCTACCAAGTTACCATGTTTCCTCTCAAATTCTCTAAAGAAGGCTAACCTAGAACCTAGGTTCTGAATTATTTTTTATTATTCCCCAAAAGGGAATTAAGTTACATTATAAACCTCATAGAAGGTGAGAATAACCCTTATTTGAATTTTTTTATCATACAGTTATGTGGTTAAACACTAAGTTATCTGCTTTATATCATTAAAATGTATTGTTAAATTAATATAATATTCATTACAGTGTGTATAAAAGTATTACAATAAATCACAAACATTAGTGTAGGCTATTAAACTTAATTAATAATGGAGTGTGTTTGATTGACTTAGACAAAATATAGATTGAACTTAAAAGCTCAAACATAAGGCCTCTGTTGGAATTACTGTCTATTAGACTAGACTGTAGTTGGCAATGTTGGTTGATCTGTCTGTAAATGTACATCATTTATTGGCTCTCTTTATTATTTCATCTGAAGTTTTATAGTTTCTAGGTATCAGTTCTTAACTTAACTATTAAAGTTGAATTACAGTGAACAGTGCTAAAGCCGTTTAATTGAAACCAGTGCCAATTTTAAATTGCTAAGAAAATAAATGTGATGTTATCAAACCTTGAGCTTAAACCATCATAAGCTGTAACTTATGCAGCCATCCTCTAACTTAAAAAGAGGAACCATCCACAGATCTTGCATTATTAATTTACATCTCTTCTTAACTATCAACAGAAGACTAAAAATCTACTTAAAAGAGGTATGGAAAAGCACCTAATTCTATTGAGTTGACACCCATTCAAGTGAACAAAAATGAATTTGATATGACATAACCTTGTACTTGGCATCCTTGGAAGTAAAGTTACGTTGGGTTAGGGTTTTTAAGGTTTGGTATGGTAAACTAAACTTACCTGACCTTTTCCAACCCAAGAAACCTAACCTAACAATACCTAACCTAAAATAACCTTTCCTGTATTTTTAGGGTAAACATAGGTCGGATGCAAAAAATAATATATATTATGATGAGGTTCAGCGTTGAACGGCAGTTTTATTTGACTACCCACATCCTCTGCCCCAAACAAATTTTTGGAGCCATTTTCCAGAATTCCCCTACACTTTTCCGGCCATATATCCATATATTGTTTTACGTCGAATCGGACAAATTCGTTGATATTCTTAATCTACTCGCTGTCCCGGTATCATTTTCGTGTATCCACATGTGCCATTTTCGACGAGATTTTTTAATATTCCAGGGTGTTCCTAGCTTTTCCGCTAAAAAAACTATAATTTCCAGAATCCAGAATCCACCATGAAATTTCCTACATTTGGGTAAAACAATTTTCAAATTCGAATGAGATCGTTGATCGATGGTTTAACTTCTGAAAAAATTATGGTTTTCTCTCTTTGTATTAATATATTAACATATAAATGTAAGACTTATATTAATGTCGTAAACAATCCTTACAAATCCAAAATATGTTTAAGACTATTTTACAAATATAAAGATCTTGCGTCTTAATTTAACCTAGGGTGAAGTGGAGTGTTGTAATCAGGAAATCAGTATTGAAAAAGTAAAAACAGCTTCCTAACCTTTCCAAAAATAAAATAGACATAGCCTACATTTTTGAATAAACCAAAAAATATTTCAAAAGGATTTGGAAACCATTTTAAAACTGATATAATGGAATAAATACACAGTGTGTCTCAAAACTCCCCCTCCCCCATATTATGTTTTATGTTTTTATTAATGGAAATAGAAAGCTTTACTGTGAGGAATGTTTATGTGACCGAAGAAAGAGGTTTTTCTAGTATACAATTTTCAAGCCCTATTTTGGAAATGGGGTAATTTGGGGGCAAGTCTAAGTAAACAATTTAAACGTAAACCCCTTACATGTGATCATCACTTTTAAGGCCTTGTTAAAAGAGGAAGAATGGTGCAAATTAAAGGACTCTATGTTGTTCCTATCCAAAATGGCGGCCATTTCAATTTGGGATTTTCTATGCAATACCCCTTAAATAGTATTTTATAGGGATAAAACCCACGAAAATGTATGTAATTTGCACTCAAAGTACCCAAAGTGACTTCGAGTTGTCAGAATCACATCCAGGACTTTATACCATACCCTAAATTTCCTAAATGTTACCTTATTTTGCTTTTTTCTAAATAATGAAAATTTGAGTTACGACCTGATTTGAGTCCTGGGTATGATTCTATCATGACTTCAGGTACCTAACTTGAATGCAATTCACGTACAATTTCGTGGGGTTTACCCCTTTAAAATGCTTTTTATTGGCAATTTTATTAAAAAATTCCAACTTTAAATTAGTGCCATTTTGGATAGGGTCAACATACAGACCTCTAAATTGGGTCATTCTTCTTATTTTATCAAGAGCTTTAAAATTAAGTATCACAAGGTAGGGGTTTGCATTTAAAATCTTTGGCTTACCCACAAATTTTAAATGTTTTTAACAAAATAGGGTTGAAAATGTGTATACTTAAGAAAGTCCCTTTGGTAACATAAAAATTCCACCAAGTAGTTTACCTCCATTAATACAAAATAAAATTATAATATGGGGTGGGACTTTTGAGACACCCGGTATAGTTTATTTGTTTAGATTTTTTATCAATAAAATTAATTTTTGTAAAACATATTCCCCACTCTTACCACACTTCACCTAAATTAACATTTTTTTTAACTCTGATTTTCCTATTCATATATTTAAAATTGTAAGAATTAAAAAGTGAGGCTAGAAAATAACTAAACTGGTTACTTACAAGAGAAACAACACCGATGTTAATCCCTTTTTCATGTCTTTTAACATCCCCTCTTCTCCCTGGTATGATTGCGATAAAGTATAGTTCGTCTTAAAAAAATCGGGATATTTTCTAGTTTTACCTTGTTTATAGTTGAACCCCCCCCATCCACATCACCGGTGAGGGGGGTAGGGGAAGTAAGGTATGGGCCTACAGGAGCAGACCTCGCTGAAAACGCGGTGGCCATGGGGCTGCTATTGCCGCGCTCCAAGCTCCAGCAATGAGTGGGCGATATGGCAACACTGGGATCACGATTCACCGTATGGCATCTGGCTACGATTCACCGTATTTTAACACACAGACGGACATGTCCTCGATCTATATGTTTGTCGGGACAATAAACACACTATCGTGTTTGTCGGGACATCCCGACAGTAAGTTTTCCTAGTTCACTCAGACAAAATGGAGTGTAACAAAAATCTGACCACATATAAAAAATCTGTACTTAAGGATGAACATTAAATATGTTTCAGCTTGAAAGTCCCGACAAGTGTGTTATATTCAGGTGTCCCGACTAAGATACGCATGCGGGTATGTGTGTGTGTGTGTGTGTGTGTCCGTGAGCACGATAACTCTCGTAAAAATTATCCGATTTTGACAAAATTTGGTGTAAACGTGTAAAGTAGCATTTATGACTTATAAGTTCGAAAACCAGACAGATCTATCTATCCAAAGGGGTATTTTGGGGGGGTATGTACCCCAAAAATTTTTTTTTTTCGTTTTTACGTACAAATTTTTAAAAAGTTAAATTTTAGTTTTTTCCATTGGAATCAAATTTAAAAAACACACATTTTGGTGTTTTTATCATTGCTCTACGTCAAGTGGTTACAGAGATATTGAAAGTGCTAAACACAGTACGTTGTCCAATGTTATTCTTATGTAGAATAAGAAAGATTTTGTATATCTCGTTTATTTATCAACTTAACCTGATGAAACTTGGTATATTGCTTCATATCATTGTGGTCTATTGATATTTGCACTAAAAAGCATTGTTTTGCCTATAGTTACCGTAGCAGCAAACCTGCGTAGTCAGCCCCATGTTATTCTTATGGAGAATAAGTAACGTGTTATCTCCGTTAATTATGAACATAAATTAATAAAATTTGGTATTTGGCTTTATCTACTTGAGTTATATTGATATTTGTATAAAACCCATATTTCAGGTTCCTTGCTTCAGCAAAACTGCATACTCAGCCGCCATGTTATTCTTATGGGGAATAATTAAAATGTCATAAACCGTTTATTTATGAATGTATATCGATGAAACTTGGTATTTGGTTTTATGTGGTATTAAGATACATTATATGCATTGGAAATTCGCTGAGTACGCAGTTTTGCTGCTACGGGGGTATTTTAATTGACTACAGATTGTTTGATTAAACATTTCTGAGCAAATCTTTATATACAATTATGTAAGCGAAATTTCTAAGTCAAAATTGTGGGAGTTTGGCAAATTGCAGGATGGTGGGAGACGGTTCAAATTAAAGGTCTTCATCCCAGGGACTCGGGAAAAATAACAGTATTTCCAAAATGTTACCTGCAAACGTAAAACATCCTCCATAAGAAAAGCATGGGAATTGAAAAACATTTGCTTTGTTTACATTAAAACAGTTAATTAAGCGTGTACTTTGTTTACGAAATGACATGTCTTCCTACTTGGAGCAAGGTTAGGGGCTTTTGCCCCTTCAAGCCACTAGTTATTACCTAGAGAGTTACAATTTTAAATCAAACTTATTATGAAAATATTCAGTTTTAAAAATGTTTATTTATACATTACCCTGCAAACTGTTACTTATAAGTATTATTTATTTTTCTTAAGACTATTTATAACTTTTAACCAATACTTTTAGTTTTCTTAGAACGTTTGAACTTATGTATGAACAAAACCATTCACCAAAAATATGTTTCAATACACGGTTCTATCATGTGAAAAAACTAGAACCATATATTTTAAATAAATTATGTTATAGTGGATGCGAAAAAGGTATTTATTTTTACACAGCGAAAATACCTTGATTTAAATTTATATAATAAAAACGTCAAAATTAGAGTGAAGACAATCAACGATTTGACTTCTTCAGAGACAGACAATCGATCTTCAAGTTGGACAGTGATTGAGCACGTACCAGCGAACTCAAAAAATTCTTGTTGTTCCTTCATAACATCATATTTTACTAAATCTTAATTTTGTTATGTCCAGAAATATAAATTAGTTTTGAATAAAATGTAATAAATATTCTGTTGCAAAAAAATAAATATATAATAATTTTCATTTGTGCTTCAATCCATGTTACTTTTTGATTAAAATAGTTGTTTGGGCCTAGATCATTCTTCCCTTCGTTATAATTTGTAACACGATTAAAATGAGGATTAAGGCTGAGATTTCAACACATTTTATTAAAACCCTACTAGGTTTTCTTACCAATTTCCAGAAGGGTAAGTACTGTCATCTCCATATATTGGGTCGTAGACTTGAACTTCAGTGATCGGAGACCATTTATATATTGAACTGTATTTGAAAAGAGTTGTTAGCTCATATTTGCGAGAAAATCTTATAAATATTTGGAATTTGATACACTATACACCTTAAGCACATATAACTGTTTAAGTAAATAATCAGTGATGTATATATATGTTTAACAATACTCGTTTTGCCTTTCTTTGCTCATCCTCTCAGACTACAGTTCTGTGCGTGGAACGTATCGGAGGGTGCAACTAAGGGGTGAGCCGTTACGATACGAGTTTCGCAATACTGATAAAATGCACATGTCAGGACTAGGAGGTTAAGTACTATCGTTTATTAGACCTATCATTTAGTATATCTATCATTTTGAATAACTATACGTTGAATATACGGAATAAAAACTGTTTTATTAAATATTATTGCTGAAAATAACTTAAGTTATTCAACAACTCACCATGAATCTCATTTCCACTTCAAAGGCTCGTTGAGGAAGTTAAAACAAATCTCCGTAATGAACCACAATGTTTTACAAAGGACCAACTTTTGAGGAATTTCCTCTGAGAGCTGGAGTTTAGACGTAATTTTAATTATTTGCCAAAGATAAATCTCAGAAGATTAAAACAACTTATACATTTTAAAATTATTATTTATATTTCACTTTGATACTATACACAAATTGTTTATGATTGTCACTAGGCTTCTGTTTCTTACAACGTGAGTATTTTTCAAAAGATTTACTTGAAGAAAATTACAGGCTTATATGACATACATGTCTAAGTGGCATTGTTTTTAAGTATTTTATAAATTCGTCACATTTACATTTACTTAGGGAAAATAATTGAAACTAATTAAACTATTGTATTTTTGAAACTCATAATAGCGATGGATTTGAATTTATTTTTTGATTTATATGGACTTTACCTATCCGCTTTTAGTGTTTAAAAACTACACTACGTTTCGGGAGGTAAGGAAACTCCTCCCGTTATCAAGTGAACCCTACTTATATCTAAATATCAAGTTCTTACACCTAACCTACATTTTTTTCTTTTCTTAATATTTTTCTTTTACATTTTAATTTACACTACACAAAAATAACAAATACATATACTAAAAATCAAATACAATACACTAACACAACATTTATATACACAAACAAATGGAAAACTGACAATACATTACCTGTTCTGCATCGTTGCCTCCAAGCTGACGGCAAAAACGGGAAACCTCACTATCTCGACTGAGTCTAGTGCGAGATCTGGTGGTGAGTTGACGTGAGAGTGAGGTTTCCCGTTTTTGCCGTCAGCTTGGAGACAACGATGCAGAACAGGTAATGTATTGTCAGTTTTCCATTTGTTTGTTTATATAAATGTTTTTTTAGTGTATTGTATTTGATTTTTAGTATATGTATTTGTTATTTTTATATAGTGTAAATTAAAATGTAGAATATAAGAAAATAAAAAAATTTAATAAAAAAAATTTAGGTTAGTTAGGTGTAAGAACTTGATATTTAGATTTAAGTAGGGTTCACTTGATAACGGGAGGAGTTTCCTTACCTCCCGGAACGTAGTGTAGTTTTAAACACTAGAAGCGATAGATAAAGTCCAAGTGAATTTAAAATATTAATTAAACTATGTGGCGACATACATATAACCACATGGTGGCTTGAGTTCACATTAAGCCCATGCCTCACTGGACTCAGACGTCCCAATGTTAATATTGTGATCCACATTGATAGTAGTTCACCGATATTGTGCAGCAGGAATGAGCACATTCTATACTGTGGTAAATAGCAAGAGGCGAATGAACGAATCGATTCGCTCTCCGTGAAGTGAAAGCGAATCGCCGTAAAGAATCGCTCTCTACAGCAGTTTAGAACGCTTATCATTTCGTTTGCCATGTTTTTTCGTGTATAAGGCGACGACAAGAATTACTAATTTCACAGTCTCAGACATCAAATGTATAAATAAGTGTTACCATTTATTATTATAGTTAATGGTGTTACTAATATGAAACATATGTGTATCATTACTTGTGAATATTTGTATGACATGTTTATCTTGTGGAAACTTTGCTGTACTGTATTAGCAAGGTTCGTAGAGCTTTCAGACCAGGTGTGCTGGGTCGATCTATTTAAGATTTTCTACTTTACCGGGAGAGACCTCGTAAAAACAGCTGGAAAGTCACGTGATCACCAATCCAATCTGCAGTGTTGCTGGAAAAACGATATTTATCTTATGAGTACCATATTTTGCTCATCAGTATATTGTTTAACTGCTTACATTCTAGGATAAGCTGTTATTTCATGAAACTAGTATATTGTTTTGATTTATTTGTATTATTAGATTAATGGATTAAGGGATTAAATTTTCTTTCTGCATGTCCAGTGAAATTTAAAAATAGCTGTACCATTATTATACCCTTAAGGTTGGCAACACATTACGGTATGTTGTTGATTTATGATTCAGCTGGACGCCCTCGTAAGACATCTTAGCTGCGAACATTGCTCTTATGTAAATAAGCACACCTACGAACCTTGCTGTATTATAGTACCCAGACTGAGCGCCTTTAGTCACTCCAAGAAACATGTTTTCTCCATAAGAATAACATGACAACTATGAAGGCCAGTCAGTCCTTTATCCTTAATCCCTAAGTACGGAGTTAAGAAAATATTATTAATAATTGTTTATCAATGAAAAGTGATTACCGTAGAGAAATGACTTGATGGCTAGCAAGTAAACAAGGGCGTGAGGGGAGATTTACTCCCTCCCCAACCATTCTTGCTCATGTCAATGGGCAAAGTCATTGGATTTGTTTTTATTGCAATATTTTATCACAGCTGATCACTAAATATCATTACGTTTCATTTATAGTTTCTTGCTTGGCTTCAATCATCAGAGTGTAAATAGAGTAGGGGAAAACTTCCCCTCAATCCTTTGTTTACCAGCTGCCATGAAGTCATCTCCATACAGTAAAATAACTCCAAAATATATTCAAATTTTCTAGTGTAGGTTCGATTGTGGGGACGAGGGCATTGTTAAAAAATGCGACTTTTTGAAACAAATCCAATGAACTATTACACGTCAAAATTGGACATCGGGATATAATAGAAAAGGCCAGAGGAACAGAACCCTGAAGACTGGAGGGAAGCAAGAATAAAAGTCCCTTATATTCATTGGCTCCCCAACAACTAATTGTGGCCCTGGAGCAGTACTAACCACGTACTAACAAGCCGTTTTTTACTTTCTCCCCCTATACATAGTATATGGAGAAAGTATTGTTTTCGTCAACATTTTCAAATTTGAGTTGTTAGTGGAAATATTCGTTTTGGTGCTCCCTGAACCCAAAAAAGTGTTTTTTACGTGATGTCTGTCTGTGTGTGTGTGTGTGTGTGTGTGTGTGTGTGTGTGTGTGTGTGTGTGTGTGTGTGTGTGTGTGTGTGTGTGTGTGTGTGTGTGTGTGTGGATGTGTACAGAACTACAGCCCTAACCAATTGGCTGATTTTTATGAAATTTGGTATGTAGGTACTAATCCACGATATCTCCAGGCGTTTTTTTTCATTTTTTTGAATTTTTTATTTTTAAGGGTAATTATCCCCCAAAAACCGCCAAAAAACATGAAAAATCAAAGTTTCTCAAAAACGGCTCTAACGATTTTGATTAAACTTTAGTTGTTTGTAGAACTTTAATTTTCAAACAAAATGACACCATCCGCATTCCTGTAAAAATTCGGGTTCAGAAATTACAGGACTTAAAACATCAAAAATTCAGTTTTTTGGATTTTTCATAAAAAGAAATAAATATAAAAAATATTACTATTCACCATTAAAAAGAGCTCAAAAAACTAAATAATTTAGTATTTTGAATTACTATTCTACGATTGCTGGTTTCGGAGAAAATTGAAATTTTCTTTTGCGGTAAACGCAGTACAATGTACAATTCTTATGGGAAATACAAAAATTACTATTTCTCTCTTATTTACTGATAAATTTAATTCAAACTTGATATGCTTGTCAAGTTACCATTGACCAACATAGGAAATTCGAAATATGATGCCCCTTAATAACCCTGGGGGGAATAGGGGGCATTTCCCCTCTTAAAACCACGAGTGAATGGAGTAATGGAGTGAATGGAGTTTGAATGGATTCTGTAGTGCCTCCAAAGCAGGAATTTGGGTGGATGTTATGTAAAACTACTTGTTCACAAGATTTTCTGTACATTCGACCGTGCTTTGTATTCTATATTTAGGAAATAAAAAGTAATTTATTCGTTAAAGTTGGGCTAAAAAGGAGAAAGTATGTGTCAGTTTCCTGATACCTGTTATTAAATCACGTGGTCACACGCACTACCACTTTTAGATAATTTCCCCTATAGGGAAGAAGCTAGGAGGCCGTAGGAGGCTAGGTAAGACTTAAGCCCGAGACCATGATAACTTTTTGTTTTGAGGTCCCCAGATGCCAGAAACACTATTCGTTCAAATTTATCTGTATGTATGTATATATATATATATATATATATATATATATATACACATATGTATATATATATACACATATATATATATATTTATATATATATGTGTGTGTGTGAGGGTGTGTGTGTGTGTGTGTGTGTGTGTGTGTGTGTGTGTCCGTTACCGCGATAACTTTTGAAAGAAACGCCCGATTTTCATGAAATTTGGCACAAATGTGTAGAGTAATATTTATGACTTTAATTTCGATAACCAGATCGATCGGACTATGGGAAGGGGGTTTTATGGGGGTTTTTAATTTTCCAAAAATAGATTTTTTGAATTTTTTCCCCTAAAATTTTAAAAACACTTAATTTTGGTTATAGCCATTTTATAGAGCTTAAAAAAAAACAATAATTTGGTATTTTGAATCATTAACCTAGATTAAGTGGTTGTACATAAAAGTAAAAAAACGAGTCCATAAAATTTCCTATGTTAATCTTATGGGAAAAAGGTTTTTGGATTTTCCTCAAATAATTTGACTAAAAACTTCACAATTCTTTTTATCAATCAGTTTAGTTCTACAAAACAATCATTTTGGTGTTTTAATTGTTGTTCTACGTCCAACCGTTGCAGAGATATTCAAAGTGCTAAACACAGTACGTTGTCCAATGTTATCCTTATGGAGGATAAATAAAATTTAATATCTCCATTATTTATGAATGTATATTGATGAAACTTGGTATGTGGCTTCAACTTGTGGTATATTGATATTTGCACAACATTTTTTTTATTTTCCCCGTAGCAGCTAACCTGCATACTCTGCCCCCGTGTTATTCATATGGAGAGTAAGTAAAGTTGTATATCTCCCTTAGTTTTGAACCTAAATTAATAAAACTTAGTATGTAGCTTCACCTGGTTGAGTTATATTGATAATTGCAAAATTACACATTTTTATCTTCCTCGTTGCATCAAACCTGCGTACTCAGCCCTAATGTTATTCTTATGAAGAACAAATAAAATGCTATGTATCACTTATTTATGAATGTATTTTTGTGAAAC
The DNA here is from genome assembly GCA_963675035.1 of Allygus modestus. Classification (NCBI taxonomy): domain Eukaryota; kingdom Metazoa; phylum Arthropoda; class Insecta; order Hemiptera; family Cicadellidae; genus Allygus; species Allygus modestus. Next base: position 476,688,848 of record OY776112.1, on the reverse strand, counting down.
TTGGTAAGTGGCTTTATGTCGTAGGGAGACACATTTATATGCATTGGAAATTCGCTGAGTACGCAGGTTTGCAGCAACGGGGGTATTTTAGTATACAAGCCGTTACCCCCAGGCTTTGCCCGCTCTCACTACATAGCGTTAGTAAGTTATATGTTAACTGACTAAGAGTCGCATCATACTCCAAGGCAGCAATTTCAAAGACGCCCCGATTATTTCTGATAAACGTTTAACGCTGTTGGGCGCCCTTACAGCAATAGCTCGTCTGCGAGCTTCAGGTTCCTTTACAGTTTGAGTAGATCACTGCTCTGACATAGTGTCATTGCAGTTACTCTCAAACTGGCATGCCACTGGGCTTGCTCTTCACGTCGAAGTTTCTGTTCTTCTGGAGTTTCTTCTGCTTTCTGTCGTAGAGCTTGCTGAAGCCTTCTAATTTCCATTTGTGCTGAAGATGCCTGGTGTTTATCCACTTTATTCAATCGGGCTTTTTCCAAACTTTGAAATCAATTTTATTTACGTTTCCCAGGCATTATTAAGATATAGGTAGAAAAAAAGTTAAACGTGCAGCAAAGGGTAAACCAAAGTGTAAAAAAATAAATAAACTCAAAATCTTGTTGAAAATCTCAAATACAGAACACCTGTTTATTATCTGATCCAGTAAATTTTAGTGCCCATAAGATTAACATGGGACGTTTAGTGGCCACTGGGACAAAGCCCTAAGGGAATTTTAAAACGTGAATAGGCCTATATGTTACTTTAGGTTATTAACTACCTTTCTACCAAATATCAGCTCAATCGGTTGAGTTATTGGAGCGTGATTGAGTCCCAAAAAAACAAACAAACAAACTCACAAACTTTCAGCTCATAGTCAATATTAGTATGATGAGTACCTGGGGGGCCGAGCTTTGCTCGGGGGAATACCAGTCAGTTTGTTTAGATGGCTCGGAGTAATATTTCACCACTTCCCCCTACTGATAATCAGATTTGTATTATTCATTTGCCTCTTTTCTACATTTTGAAGGTCCCTCCAGTTGTTATTTATAGCTCAATGTCCCTTTGATTTATTTCACTACTCTATATATGTAATCTTAACTCAAATCTTTTAATCTCTGCTCTCAGGAAACCACATGTTAATAATCATATACAACATGAGTATTACTTTGACAGTTCCCTGGTTGATTATGAACAGCTGTTACTATTCTTTTGTTTTGATTTGAAACTCCTTAAGCCCAATGTTATTTTTTTTAACTTTTCATTTTAGTTTTTTTACGTTATTTGATTTTTCCTGGGGATGAGGCCTGTCTAGAACTTATTTTTATCCCAGAAATTAGTTATTTCGAACATTTGAAGGAAATCGTTGGAGCCGTTTTTGAGATCTGTGTCGCAAGCAAGCAAGCAAGCACGCAAGCAAGCAAGAAAACCTTACGCATATTAGAAGATGCCTGGTGTATAGGCTGGTGGTATACGGCTGGTGGTATAGGATATATCACATTTTTTCTGAAACAATAACAGTAACAAAAATACATGAATTGCATTTCAATTTGGATACGGGTATGAAACCTATCTTGATGTTCGGGAAAATGTATTAGTTGTTGCTAAACAATTCCTTACAATATCTCGTTCAATCAATCAGTTGTAATAAACAAACTTTTCAATTGAAAATAAAAAAACTAGTTTGCACGCAGTACGCTGACGTGAGGGAAGTGAATTTCCACATACAAAACTTTTGAAACTCAAAACCAGTGTAAAAACATACATTTATTCCAATTTTATTAAAATCTGAAAATATTGATTTTTTTGGCTGTGAAGATGCTCCTGGTTTCATTTACCTTCAATTCTAGGAATACAATTTTACACATTATAAGGTTTGGAGAATGTCCAGTCAGGCTTTAAAGTAGGCGCCAGCTTGCTGGGGATGATACAAATACACCAAAAAATTAATAACATGCTTTTTAATGTAAAAACCCCATAAGACAACGTACTGTGTTCAGCCGATATACATTTTCTTTAATAATTCGGTATGTATTTATGCTAGAATGACGAGAGAGGGATTACAACTTTTGCTTCACTAATTCCCATCTTAATACATGCATTACTTTTACGCCCAGGACTTGTTTGACCCTTTTTGGGCCCAAAGATTCGAAATTTGAAACAATAATCCCCCAAAAAGGGTTTTAGGGTTTTCCGATTGTTTTTCCCAACGAACTTGTCCAACTGATTATAGAATGGACTGTTCATACCAAATTTGAAGTAAATCGGACAAGAAATGCGACCGCTAGAGTGCATACAATATATCATATTGAACGACCCCCCAAAACGTGATCAGGGAGTCACATTAGGAACTTCTATGGTGGTCCCGGGCTTAAGTTTCACCGTGCGGGTCATGCTAATAGTTCACTTTCCATAGGAAATTCACTAATAAGGTACAGCACGGGAATAGCAAATGCTTATATATAAAACGCGAAGCCGCTTTTTTGCCAACACAACTCCTCCCTTATTTATTGGCCAATTAATGTTTGAAGTGTCAAAAAATTCGTCTCGGTTCGTAGTTTTGCAATAAAGTTTTTAATTTTCGATATTTTTATTCTTAAGAGCAGGGGTAGCCCTTAAAGTTCGTTTTTTGTCCATAACATTAACATGGATAATACTAATCCCATACTAATTTGAGTAAGTTTTGCTTGCTTGCGTTCGTGCGTGTTTGCAACTCTGATTTCTAAAACGGCTCAAACGATTTCCTCCAAATGTTATAAATAACTAATTTTTGGGATAAAAATAATTCCTAGACAGGTCTCATCCCCAGAAAAATTCAAATAATGTAAAAACAACGAAAATTAACAGTAAAAAAAATAAGATTGGGTTTATGGAGATTAAAATCAAATCAAAACAGCTCTTTATAGTCAATCTGTGAACCTTCAAAGTACGCTAATTCTCTTTTTTAACAAAGTGTTATTAACAGGATCAAAATGTAAAAAAACCGTATTTTACACTGTAGCGTTAACAGCAACATTAAAACTATATAACAGGTGTAACATGCTGAGGAAACACAAACTTGGCACCTCTTAAATAATAATTGCATAAATTTCATGTCAACTGTTTATATAATTTTCCGATTAGTATAGGTTTTCCATGTCAATTTGAAGGTAGTAAATTTAGATTATCTGTTCTTCAATTCTTCTTCGTTTCAACCTCTTTGCTTCTGCGAGTGGTTCAAAAATACTATTTTATCCACGTGTTGTTTATTATTATTAACATGTGGTTTCCTGAGCGCAGAGTTTAAAATATTTTAGTGAATATTACATAAATAGAGTGGTAAAATAAATCAAACGGATATTGAGCTATAAATGACAACTGGAGTGACCTGAAAAATTCAGAAAAGTGGCAAATGCGCTATAAAATTCCGATAATCAGTTGGGGGGAAGTGGTGAAATATTACTCCTAGTCATCTAAAAAAACTGACTAGCCTTTCCCGAGCAAAGCTCGGCCCCCAGTTTATTTTTATTAATTGCATACTAAAGCAGCTAATGATAGTAACACACAGGATAACAGAAGGGCATATGTTGTTAGCTGAATATAAACAAACAATTACTGAAATGACAACCCAAACTGTGTCATGTTTTATGAGGGCATGCTTAAACGTTTATTGTAATTTTACACCTTATGTATCACACAAAAAAACACAAAATATAGATCTACATTAATTTTAAAATAAACATGCTGATTTCGTGGAAAGTAAATAATATGTTAAGAGCTGCATATACACACAAACTACCCTAATAGTAACACAATTTGTTTGTGGCTTTATGATAGCAATTTGTATTGTGGCTTTGATTTTTAAAAAAAGTTACAAACTGTAAGTTCTTTGCTCGATTCCGAGCAACAGGTGCACTATTAAGTTTAATATAACAATACAAAAAACTTCACTGAATTTTCTTTCTACAATTTTGATTAAATAATATGGTAAAGAATTGTTAGAGAAGATAGAGGGAGTGTTATAAGGTAAGATAAATATAAAGTGACTTTTACAAACAATTTCCCTTCCAATTACAAATCAACAAATTTTAATCAATCGTATTTTTATGTACGCAAATTTTGTCGAACCCTTTTTATTTATAACCTTGAGTATACAACATTTTTAGTTTGATCAACGGGCGTTTCGAATTTCCTAAATATATATATATGAAATCTTTCCAGTGATAAATATTATTATTTTATGTTTTTACAATAATATTGCGGTTTAAATTGCCTACATGTTGGACGCCATAATAAAATTGCCTAGCTCTGTAAACTAGGTTAACACATATAAAGTTCTCGTTTTAGAAATAAATAATGCATTGATTTGTAAGTTTCAAGGGAGATATAATTGAGTTCTGAATTAGCTAATCCGATTTCCATGCCACCAAACTACGTTCATTCCGTTCAAAGATGTATAGATTTGAACTCAATAAGAACATTTTTCAGTCGACGGACCGACGCGTCCCGAGACCGAATGTACAAAGTTTGTTGGTCCCGACGAGTTTGACGGTTGGTTTGCAAGGAAGTCGGTAACGACCGAAGTTGAGCGGTTTGGAAATGATTTACTGGAGCGGCTTTTGCATCTTGAATTATTCAAACTGTTGAGAAAATGCCACCGCTCTTTAGCCTCTGGGGCTAAAAGACAAGAGTATTGGCGTTATTGCTTAAGAGTTCGCTCCAGTCACGAAACTTGTGGCGTTTCTACCTGCTTTAAAGCCAATGTTAACTCTTAAAGCCCTCCCCTTCTCAACGGATTATCCGATATTGATGATTTATGGCTCATTTGAAGGAGCAAAATAATACCTAGCGATATCAATGAGCAAAATGACGAAATCATAATAATAATCATCGTTAAACAATTCCAAAATATACAATATTTATGTTTTTTTATGAGTAAATCATTTGTGAAAATTATTATCATTTATAACGCTAGGTATTTCATTGCTCTTTAAAAACTAACAATACATCATCGATTTCTGATAATCCGGTACGGATTTACGATTTACGGACTATATTGGTGTTATGGCGTCTGCAGGTAGTCACAGAGGACTGGAGCCCCCTTCTTAACGTTGGTTTTATGGCGTCTGCAGGTAGACACAGAGGACTGGAGCCCCCTCTTAACCTTGGTGTTATGGCGTCTGCAGGTAGACACAGAGGACTGGAGCCCCCTCTTAACGTTGGTGTTATGGCGTCTGCAGGTAGACACAGAGGACTGGAGTCACCTCTTAACGTAAATTTCTGGAAATCATGTCTGTATCCTGTAGTTTAATGCTGAATTTTTTGGTTTCCCGGAAGAATGCAACGTTTTGATTTAAATTTTCCAAATTATAGTATTAGTTTCTTTAATTAACTTGTAAAAGAAACTTAAAAGTTACATTAAAATTAATTAAAACTCCTGTTAGGTAAATTTAAATATAGCTTGTTGCCCGGAATTGACTTTTCGTAATTAGTTTTGACCTCTTTACTCATCTTTGGAAAATGAAGCAGAGACACTATTATCGTACGAGAGTAAACATCATTATATTGAATAATCAAACAACAACATTTTCGCACGTTTTTCATAATTAATTCGGCTCAGAACTGTTATTCTTACTGGCCTTCAAAGTTTCAATGTTATTCTTATGGAATAACAGTCGTCAGTTGAATTGTATATTTTACAACAGTTGATATAATAATAATGTACCTAGGGGCCGGTTTTGCTCGGGGAAGGACAGACAGTTTGATTAGGTGACTTTGAGTAATATTTCACCACCTCTCCTAACTGTTTATTAAATTTTTACAGCTCATTTGCCTCTTTTATGCATTTTTAAGGTCACTCCAGTTGTTATTTATAGCTCAATGACCCTTTGATTGAGTTCGCACGCAGCACGCTGACGTGAGGGAAGTGAATTTCCAAATAAAAACTTTTAAAACTCAAAATCAGTGTAAAAACATACATTTTTTCAATTTTTATTGAAATCTGAAAATATTGATTTTTTGGCTGTTCTGATACTCCTGGTTTCATTTACTTGCAAAGCTGGGAATACAATTTTGCCCAATATAAGGTTAGGAGAAGGTCCAGACAGGCTTGAAAGTAGGTGTGAGGTTGCTGGGGATGATAAAAGTACTCTAACAAAGGAATAACAGGCTTTTCTCGTGTAAAACCCCCATAAGACAACGTACTGTGTTTAGTCAATACACATTTTCTTTAATAACTCGGTAAATATTTATGCTAGAATGACGAGAGAAGGCTTAAAACTTTCGCCTCTCTAATTCCCATCTTTTTACATGCATTTATTTTACATCTGGGGCTTTTATGACCATTTTTGGGCCCAAAAACTCGAAATTTGAAAGGTTAATCCCCCAAAAAATGGGTTTAGAGTTTTCCGATTGTTTTGCCTAACGAACTTGTCCAACTGATTACAGAAAGGAACGTCCCTACCAAATTTGAAGTAAATCAGACAAAAATTGCGACCGCTAGAGTGCAAACACACATATATATATATATATATAAAATTTTGAACGACCCCCCAAAACGTGTTCAGGGGGTCACGTTAGGAACTTTTATTTACACGTACTTCTCCTGAACGGCTGGAGTGATCCTCACGAAATTTTGCTCGGTCATAGTAACCATCTATGGGAAGGTATAAATCTGAAATGGTCCAAATCGGACATAAGGGTTCTGCCCTACGGCCCTTTAAAGTTACCATGTTATTTTAATAGGAGAAATATTTTATTTGGTTTGTTTACTGTGTGTTGATTATACAGCTGTTATAAGGATCAAATTTAAATGCAGACTGTTACTATCAGCTGTTTGTAAATACAGTAGTTTTCTGTAAAATTGTTGTTTTGTTTATTTTAGTGGTTTGTTTACCTTTGTACGTGAATGAAATGCCACGTTTACGGAGAGGAGGTGCAAATCTTGGACGACGCACCGTATGCAAGGGAAAAATCGATTCGTCGATACATTTCTGAAAATTATTGATTAAATAAATACTCGCTCCGCTCAATATTGCAAGCAGACAACTGCATTGTATACCTAGTTTATTTCGGATATGACCACTTTATATATGCAATCTTCACTCAACAGTTTTAGTCACCGATCTCAGGAAAACACATGTTAACAATTATAAACAACACGAGTATTACTTTGACAGTTCTCTGGTTGATAATGAACAGCTGTTACAATTATTTTGTTTTTTTTAACTTCATAAGCCCAATGTTAATTAGCGAATTTCCCCGATAGGGAAGAAGCTATTACCGTAGTCGGCATGGTAAGACCTAGGCCCGGGACCATGATAACTTTTCGTTTTGAGGTCCCCAGACCCCAAAACACCATTCGTTCGATACTGTATATATATATATATATATATATATATATATATATATATGTGTGTCCGTGAGCACGATAACTCTCGTAAAAATTATCCGATTTTGACGAAATTTGGTATAAACATGTAAAGCAGCATTTATGACTTTAAGTTCGAAAACCAGACAGATCGACCTATCCGAAGGGGTATTTTGGGGGGGTTTTGTACCCCAAAAATGGGTTTTTTGAATTTTTTACACATAATTTTTGAAAAAGTCAAATTTTAGTTTTGACCATTCGATTCAGCTTAAAAAACACACAATTTGGTATTTCGATCATTCCTCTACGTCAATTGGTTACCGAGATATTGAAAGTGCTAAACACAGTACGTTGTCTAATGTTATTCTTATGGAGGAAAAGAAAATTTTTTATCTCGCTTATTTATGAACGTATACTGACGAAACTTGGTATATAGCTTCATCTCGTTGAGGTCTATTGATATTTGCTCCAAAAAATTGTTTTTGCATAATTCTCCCGTAGCAGCAAACCTGCGTACTCAGGCCCCATGTTATTCTTATGGATAATAATTAAATGCTCTGTCTCCCTTAATTATGACCATAAATTAATAAAAACTGGTATACGACTTCACCTAGTTGAGTTATATTGATAGTAGCATAAAAACCAATTTTTTGTGTTCCTTGTTGCAGCAAACCTGCGTACTCAGCTCCAATGTTATTCTTATGGAGAATAATTAAAATTGTATATATCGCTTATTTGTGAATATATTTTTATGAAACTTGGTAAGTGGCTTTATGTAGTATTAAGACATTTATATCTCCATTGGAAATTCGCTGAGTATGCAGGTTTGCTGCGACGGGGGTATTTTGTTTAACTTTTCATTTTCTTTTTTTACATCATTCGACTTTTTCTGGGGATGAGACCTGTCTAGAACTTATTTTTATCCCAGAATTTAGTTATTTCGAACATCTGAAGGAAATTTTTGTTTGATATCAATGTTGCAAGCAAGCACGGACGGCGCAAGCAAGCAAACCTTACTCATATTAGGGAATAGGATGCTAGCACAACAGCAAGAACATATTTTACAAGCACAATTTATATAAACAGACTACTAAATACTGGAATGGCAACGCTCTTCTGTTATCTTCTGTCAGCAACTGAGAATGAGTTCATGACCTACAATACAGAATATGTGTAGCTACTTCGTTCTTTTTCTATAATCGTACAGAATTTTTCTGTAGGTACCGGTATGTGAATGAGAGAGAAGAATACATATTTATGATAATATTATATTACTGTACTTTTGCATAACAGGGAAAGATAAAATGAGAGGGGAAAGACAGAGAGAAAGCAACAGGACCTATTAGATTATAAACTAATTGATTTAGTTATGCGTGAAGTTCAGCATAAGGATACTGGTTCGAATTTGATTTCTTTAACTACTCGTCCAGGATTTGGCAAAACTTTCATTCAAATAGCTATTAATCTATATTATATTATCGTTTAGGGGTTTTGGAAAACGTGATTCAGGGCGTTGCCTCCTGGGCTTTCAAAGTACAACTGTTAACCTTTCGGAAGAATATAAATCCATTTAATTGGACATTAGTTTCTTTACTAACAAACAGTACAGAAGTAAGATCAGTGGTTTTAGGATCAATAGTGGAATAGCATCATAAGTTAAACTAATAAACTCTCATATGAGCTGAAAAATCAAGGAAAGGGGGGTATAATATGCTCAAATTCGAGCAACTGGATTCCCTTGTTCTGTTTATTTTAATGTGTGTGTATCTTCACATCACATGTGTTATTTGATTGCGCCACCTTCTCCCGCAGTATGTTTCAGCTTTGCGTATTATTAAACATACGGCTGGAAGAAAAATAGTCTTATTATTTGCATTTACCCTTTAAAGTCTAATGTTTTAACAAATCAAGTTTCAATTTAAAATTATATTATGTGTTTGATCTTGAGAGTTGTTCTAGCTTTACTTCTGACCGTTCACCCTTCACTGGCAGAAGACGAGACAGAGATAGACTTCGAAGGACGTTGGATAAAGCGGCCCCTTTACGATACTGAGTTCACTTTCTCCGTTTTCATCAACTCTAGTCAATCCGATGAGAAAACGTGCACTGGTTCGTTGATAGGTGACTCTCTAAAATGGGTGTTGACGGCTGCCCGTTGTATGTGCAAGGGCAATGACTTTGTACCAGCAAATTCAGTCACCATCTACGCCGGGTTGGACAAACGATTGGATGACTCGGTAAACGTCCAGGAAAGGAAGAGCAAAAGAATTGAGTACAGCGGTGGCGAGAAGAACTGCTTCAGTCTCGCCCTGGTGGAATTAGTGGAGCCATTTCAAAACAAAACGAAAAACAAAGATTTACAACCTCTTTTGTTCCCGCTGAACTACCCCAGCAGCGGGTGGCGCTCAGAACAAATCTGCAGGTCTGGGAGCTTCGGAGGCCTCGAGTGGAACGTGCAGGAAAATCTCGAACTGAAGAAGACGATGACCGTGGTCCAGCCGTGCAACTGCTCCCAGGCGCTCCAGCAAGCGTTCCCCAAAGCCCCAGTGACGCAGTGGATGTGCGGCGAGTATGGTTACAATATCGGACTGTGCAGGGGCGACTTCGGTACCGCCCTCATCAGGTGCGAGCAGAATTTTATGGGGATCGCGATCGGCATCGTCTCCTTCAGTGACATGGCCCAGTGTGTCATCAAAGACAAGAATTCCAAGGAATGCGATAAGAAGACGACCATCAGCATTTACACGGACATTTGCCATCACCTTGAATGGATCAACAAATTCATTCCTAGTGTTCCCACCAACATATCTTCCTGCGACGCCCCCGACTCGGCTACCTCGGTCCGTCCAAACAACTCCTGGCACGTTGTGGTCTACTTTACATTTGTGTACGTATTTATCGTTTCTCCCGTCAATGAGTTTAGCTTGGATGTGTCACCACTCTTCAGTTTCTGGGACTAAAATGCAATAGCGTGGGCGCCTTTTGGGAATTAATTTTATATTTTTTCAATTTTATCTTTATCACGCCGTTGTTATTCAATGACCAATTATGATTGATTGAATAAGACCTGATGGAACTTTATGGATTTTTATAGTAAGTTTGTATGATTAATTAATTAACCTATTTATATTTAATTAGTTGAGAAATGTGTCAACTTGCGAAACGTTATAACTTAACATTAAGTAATTGCTTGGTTTTTTAAATACATCTTTCATTTTAAAAATAAATTGTGTTTTTGTTCAGAACGACTCTCGTAACGCGCAGTCCCAGTTGTGCCCTCTACCTCCGTCATCTTCACACAGACCGTGTCAACCGACGGCATGCCAAGCTGTGTTGTGGCCTCCAAGCGTGGCCCTTCGGGCTTTTAGCGCGGGCAGCGGAAAAACATGTTCCCTCCGCGTCGCGGCGTCGGAAGCTTGGGCAGTAAATACAGTACGATGAACCGTGCTTGCCCATAGGTGCGAGCGCATTCTTGGCCTTTGCCTCGTCCTTGCTGATCCCGCGTCCATCTTGTAAATCGCCTTCCTCAACGCTGACAAGATTTTGAGAGGATGCCTCCTGAATAAACCTGGACGGCACTGTACGGACTGAGGATGTGATCCTGAGTGCTGCTTGACGCTGCATTAGGCAAACAGTAACCTATACACTTCTCATAGCTCTACATACCTCAGTCTGTATAAGAATGCAAACTGGACTGAGGATTGAAACATACAATTTCTGCTGGACCTGGAACCTTGTTGTACAAACTAATGCTCTTAGAAGCCGTGACTAACCATACAAAGGATCTAGTCCCTCAAGCGAGGCTTGTTGTCTGCTATAACCCCCAGGCTTCTACTGAGAGTGAATTAATTTATCTAGGTCTTTTCCTGTCAAGTCTGACATGCAAAGAGGCTTAAAGAACGTCGGCAGGACTGGGTAAACTTCCTCCTCACTGTGGGTAAACTTCCTCCTCACTGATAAGTACGAGCCTGGCTGATGCAAGAGGACAACACCCCTTCAGAGAGTAGGCGTTGTCCATTCTCAGCAGTAGCTGCGGTTTGATAAGTCATATTTTCTTGTGGGCCTCCCCGGGGATCCGTCTGAACCCAACCGTCTGGTTCCGTCTGGTCTCATTGGACTTCATTAAGAGAACTTCCATCTCCAACTCTTCATTACTAAGGACTCAGCAGCAGTTTGAGGCCGCATCAGTTGTTCTGTAGACATGGAGGAGAATATCCTTTCCATGACGGCACCCTTTATATTGGAAGTAGATAGCGGGTGTCAGGTTTCGGAGTTACAATTTTTTAACCCAAGCGCCATGTATTGGAGTAAACATCCTTCCTCAATTTCCTCCAGCAGTAAGTCTTGCTCTTCTTAGGGGTCTGGTGGATGGACTTTATCGTGGCCTTGTAAATTTAAACTTTTTTTCTGACTTCTTGGGTCCTTGCTTTCATGGTTACGCGTGTTTTCTTCAAACAGCTATAGGTCTTCTTGATTTCATAAATCCATCAGTAAACGGATGGCTTGTCGTGTCACAGCAAGAATTGATTGCAGGCTGGAGCGATTAGCTTCATCGTAGAAGTAACCGTAGGGTTGGTAGGGTGTATTCCCCGCTGGACAGCCCTAGCACTGAAATCACCCAGTGGTTCCGTGCACGCTCTCTTCTAGAAGGTCAGTCTTATCTAATTTATTGTGAAGGTTTTGGATGGCATTATTGTGGATGAGCTAGCCACTAAAGTACGTCATGTTCTACATCTAACCCAGACTAATCCCGGAACATAACCATGACACCAAACTAGTGCTTCTGCTCTGTTACTCACCCAGAAAGCAGCTGTTCCGAGATTGTCAGGTTGGGTGAGCTGATTTATCAATTCATTCTCGGTATATTACCCTGAAGAACGCAAATTGTAGGACTTTTCCTTTTGTCTGGTTTAGTGCAGCCTTCAACAAGCTACAACGCCTGGCCCTTAAGTGAGCCCTTATGTGAGCTTAAGCATTTCTATTTATATAGTTTTCATCTCAGAAAAAGCAATGTGCCATGGAAGTCCTTCTTATCCCTCACCATCGCATCAGAGACAGTTCTTGCTTCTGTAGTGCCTCTTGTAGTTTCAGGGCGAGTGGTCAGAACCAAGACAATGGAAGCACCGTGGAACAATTGTCCTCCAAATGATGCGATGGTTCTCCAAAAATGTCTGCAAATGACCCATATTTTCTCTTTGTAAATATGAACATAAAATGAAAACCTTTCTTTACTCTCTATAAAGGTAATCTCACTAACCAAGCGCAGGGGCGGATCCAGAGGTCATGTTTGGAGGGGACGGTCACCGAAATTTACCCCTCCCCCTTCCCTGGCACTACCATTATTGTTTTTAACTATATGAAATTATACAACAAATGAAAGTAAGTGAACATAATATATCAATAACCTTGTTCTCAAGAAAAAAGGAATCTTAACTTTATAAACCAACTAAACAAAAATTAACTTTAGTTCTACTGCGCCCGACCGTAAATAAAAATAAAATATTTAGGCATTACACTTTTTTCTACGTCATCTGTAGGCGTCTAAGAACAAGTAAGATGCCTAAATAAACAATTTACTTTAGTATTTACCCACGCGAAAAACTATTTACGAAACGTATTTGAATCTGCAATACTGAACTATACTACGCGAAGATACAATTTAGGAATGAGGCTGACAGCCAAGGTCAACCACTCGAAAAATTAAAATGTCGTGCCACCTTTTTACAAAAGTACCTGGGGGCCGAGCTTTGCTCGGGGGAAGGTCAGTCAGTTTGTTTAGATGACTCGGAGTAATATTTCACCACGTCCCCTTACTGATAATCAGATTTGTATTATTCATTTGCCTCTTTTCTACATTTTTAAGGTCCCTCCAGTTGTTATTTATAGCTCAATGTCCCTTTGATTTATTTTACTACTCTATATATGTAATCTTAACTCAAATCTTTTAATCTCTGCTCTCAGGAAACCACATGTTAATAATCATAAACAACATGAGTATTACTTTGACAGTTCCCTGGTTGATTATGAACAGCTGTTACAATTCTTTTGTTTTGATTTGAAACTCCATAAGCCCAATGTTAATTTTTTAACTTTTCATTTTAGTTTTTTTACATTATTTGATTTTTCCTAGGGATGAGGCCTGTCTAGAACTTATTTTTATCCCAAAAATTAGTTATTTCTAACATTTTAAGGAAATCGTTGGAGCCGTTTTTGAGATCCGTGTCGCAAGCAAGCAAGCAAGCAAACCTTACTCATATTAGAGTATAGGATAAAATACTTGACGTATGAGCTCCTGTTTGTACGCAATTTAATCTTTGTTTCCTCTTATTTCATTACATATAATTCGAGGCACTTTTTGCTTCTAGCCTAACCATTGGATATTTATTGCCTAGCAACGGATTACGCGGTTTTAAAGAAAAATCAAACCTAAACTGTAAACAAAACACCGCTGATAGCAAACGACGGTAGGCGGGCGAAATCCATTAAAAAATAATCACCGAATACAATTGTAGCAACCTTTGCTGCTAAAATTTACCTCCAAGACCATGTTGAAAACACTGCATTTTCGGTCTGTCAACTGGCAAAACTGCAACAACTTCGCGATACTCGGGAATATCCATGTTTTTGTAAGACGCTTTTAGGTTAAATACATGGATATAAGTAATGTGTTATATACTAAAATGGAAGTTTATAATTTCACCACTGTCTAATGTTGTGTATTTTATTTCATTTAAAAAAACGTTTAGGTTCGTTAGTTTGAATTTTAATGTAACCTTGTAGACGGGAGCGGCAACATTTGACGTTAGTTTGAATTTTAATTTAACCTTGTAGACGGGAGCGGCAACATTTGACTCTTGGAACCGAAAAACGGGGTTTCAGGAGGCTTTTGATGCTTACATTTTCATTCATATTTATTCAAACTTTCATCATATGGCTGAATAATAAAATAAAACACAAAAATTCTTAGGTTTAGGGGGGTGACCGTCCCTACCGCCGCCCCCCTTGGATCCGCCCCTGTCGCCAAGATATTTTCAAACATGTTCTTACATTTTGACGTTTAAACGACGTTTTACAAAGTTTTAAAAATAATTTCCAAACACAATGTAGTCATGCTCTGTGTTGCACCTTCGGCAAAGTTTTTTAAGAGTACTTTTTGTAAGAGCCTTTTTCGCAACCTCCTGGAGTACTCTGTTCTCCATAAAAATAACATGGCCAATGGCTTTGGAGCCCTAAGTTCGGGGTCATAAAAAAACTACCCCTATCAATCCTAATTCTTTTGTTATGGATCATTGACAATTGGCTAAAATGAGACAAAAATCGAACACGACACAGAAAACAATTATAAACACAAACATAGGAAATTTCAATCGACTTGTTTATAAATTATGTTTAACAAAAGATTTTTAACATCAAAACTTTCTTGTATATATTAGATTTGTTTAACAATTCACTCCCCGATGATAACGGTTAATTCGTTTTCAATACACTACGAATCTGACAACATTCATTGTATGGTATTCACATGGCACATACAATTGTCCAGAATATGCCACACTCACATTTACGAATTGAATATAACCAACTACATTCGAAACATTTATCAAACAAAAACACTCTCAGTCCTAGCAGTTTAAACATTGCGGTTCGAAATCTAGTTAATTAAATCTGTGATTGGCCCGATGAACATTGATTGCTTTTGTGGTAACCGGATTACGTTAAGGGTGGGGATAACGGAGGAGGGGGCAAGGGGGGTAATGTTATCGTCTGTCTCTCTGAATGTTGTGTGGCAAGGTTTTTTAACAGGGGATGCTCGAACTCAAGCAAAGATTTTACCTATGGGATTATCCAGCTTGAATAAGGTCCTTATTTATAATGTGTTGTCCATCCATGTGTTTGTAATGATGATCGAGGGAAGTGCGGGGTTCATTATATAACGTATTAACGTTATAGAAAACATAATCCTATACGCTAGTCGCATGTGTTGACTTTGTGTATGTAAACAACATGCTTTACTAAATGTCTATATAGTTTAATAAAATTAATTATAATTTAAATATTTAAATAATCTATGCCTTATAAATGTTTCGTCCCAGGTTGCAGAAGTAATCGTTACCAATATATAACCAACGAGTAAATAATCACGGGCGTTGGTTATGAACCAAAGAACATTTGTTTTATTTTATGTGTGTAATTGTTATTTTTCTGTTGAACACATTTTAAACAAATATTAAAATCATCATTATTATTTTATTATAATTTGTACTCTTTGAGTTGTTAAAGGCAATTTGTATTGGCTTTTATAAGCATCATGCAATGCGAATTTAGAAGCAAGAGGATATTTTGTATACGAATTATACAACCCACAAATAACAACATATAGGCTCACTGGTCTCAGCGCTCGCTCGGTTCGGGCCACCGCCGAGGTTTGGCGGAGATACCCGATCGCCCTAACCTAACCTAACCTAACCTAACTTAAATGCAGGAGTACAACGGTTAGGTTAGGTTAGGTTAGGGCGATCGGGTATCTCCGCCAAACCTCGGCGGTGGCCCGAACCGAGCGAGCGCTGACACCACTTAGGGTTCGTAAATACGCGGCCCGGCAGTTACGCCACTGCACCTCTGCTTCCCGAGTCGGTGACGTATTTCCTGTCTTAACTGTGGCCAGCACCAAGATATCTGACTCAGATAAAACACGCACCGGGAAACTGAATCTGAATCGGCGTGCACTCTGGACCTACCGTTTAGTTTTGATCCTCTAGCCGGTTCTGAATTACAAAGGCACCGCTAGCGCTATTTTTAGTTTTATTCCAGTACTTCATCTCCAGCGCCAATGTATAGGTAACCGAATATGTATACATTGGCTGAACTGGGGAGGCAAAACTAAACTACAATAACATGGGGTGTCCCTACTTATAGGGTTATGTATCCAGTGGTGTAGTGGAGCGGGAACGCATGGAATCGGCGGGAACGCATGGCAACGGCGTTCCCACACTAGTTTTAGCAAATTAACTCTATAGGGAAGAAGCTATTACCGTAGTTGGCATGGTAAGACCTAGGCCCGGAACCATGATAACTTTTCGTTTTGAGGTCCCCAGATGCCAAAAACACCATTCGTTCAAAACTCTATATATATATATATATATATATATATATATATATATATATATGTGTGTGTGTGTGTGTGTGTGTGTGTGTGTGTGTGTGTGTGTGTGTGTGTGTGTGGGTGCGACAACTCGTAAACATGGTCTGATTTTGATGAAATTTGGTGCGGACATTTAAAACAACATTTATGACTTTAAGTTCGAAAAACAGCCAGATCGCTCTATCCAAAGAGGTATTTTTGGGGGGTTTTGTACCCCAAAAATGGATTTTTTGAGTTGTTTACTCATCACATTTTAGTAGATCAAACTTTACTTTTCACCAGTGGATTCGGCTTAAAAATACGAACAATTTGGTGTTTTTATCATGTATCTACGTCTATTGGTTACAGAGATATTGAAAGTGCTAAACACAGTACGTTGTTCAATGTTATTCTTATGGAGAATAAGAAAAATTTATATCTCACTTATTTATCAACTTATCCTGACGAAACTTAGTATATTGCTTTATACCGTTGTTGTCTATTGATAGTTGCACACAAAACTATTTTTTTGCCAAAAGTTCCCGTAGCAGCAAACCTGCGTACTCAGGTTCCATGTTATTCTTATGGACAATAATAAAAATGAATATATATTAATTATGATCATTATATTAATAATACTTGGTATGTGACTTTACCTAGTTGAGTTATATTTATATTTGTATAAAAACCTATTTTTTATGTTCTTTGTTTAAGCAAACCTGCATACTCAGCCGCCATGTTATTCTTATGGTGAAAAATTAAAATGTTATAGTTTATTTATGAATTTATATTGATGGTACTTGGTATGTGGCTTTATGTGGCATTAAGATACCGATGTACGCAATGGAAATTTGTTGAGTACGCAGGTTTGCTGCTTCGGGGGTATTTCATAATATAATATCACAATAATTTGCTTTTCTGGCAATTTTAACAAAAACATTTAGCGTTCCCACACTGGACAATTTACGACTACACTCTACTGATTAATACATTGGCAGCACTCCAAGTGTCAGTGAAAGTAGTTGAATATTTATAGTACTATATGTCTGACCTTCTTAGTGTTTAGATTCATTGATTTCATGTCTCTATTTTGTTTGCGAAATCTAACAGATTTTTCTCACAAGTTCTTGGACTGCTTAATTAGCAACGTACTGTGTTAAGCACTTTGAATATCTTTGGAACGGATTGATGTAGAACACAAATTTAAACACCAAAAGTACAGTTTTTAAGAGCTGAGTTCATTGGTAAAATCAAAAGTAAGATGTTTAATAACCCAAACGGTGAAAAATAAAAAAATAACATAATAGGCCTATTAACATAGGACATTTTTTCTGCTTTACTTGTATTACCGTACCCCGCAACCACTTAACCTAGGATAATGATTCAAAATACTAAATTATATATTTTTAAAAGCTCTGTGTAATGGTTAAAATTAATACTTTGTGGTTTTAAATGTTAGGGTCAAAAGTACAAAAAACTGATTTTTTAGGTTTAAACCCCTCATAAAACCCTTTCTCATGTCCGGTCTCTCCGTTTTCAAACCTAGAGTCATAAATGTAGATCTCTACATTTGCACCAAATTTAGAGAAAATCCTATAAATATTTATTATTTTTCGAACACTTTTAGTGAATTTCCCCTATAGGGAAGAAGCTATTACCGTAGTCGGCATGGTAAGACCTAGCCCCGGGACCATGAAAACTTTTCGTTTTGAGGTCCCCAGACCCCAAAAACACTATTCGTTCGAAAATGTATATATATATATATATATATGTGTGTGTGTGTGTGTGTGTATGTGTGTGTGTGTGTGTGTGTGTGTGTGTGTGTGTGTGTGTGTGTGTGTGTGTGTGTGTGTGTGTGTGTGTGTGTGTGTGTGTGTGTGTGTGTGTGTGTGTGTGTGTGTGTCCGTGGGTGTCTCGTAAAAATGGTCCGAACAACATTTATGACTTTAGTTCGAAAACGAGCCAGGTCGCCCCATCCAAAGGGGTGTTTTGGGGGGGTTTAGTACCCCAAAATTTTTTTTTAGTTTTTTATATTTAATACTTTAGTATATACAACTTTGACCATTTAATTCAGCTTAAAAATACAAACAATTTGGTGTTTTGGTCATTGCTCTACGTCAATTGGTTACCGAGATATTGAAAGTGCTAAACACACTATGTTGTCCAATGTTATTCTTATGGCGAATAAGAAAAATTGTATATGTTGCTTTTTTGTCAACTTATCATCACGAAACTTGGTATATTGCTTCATGCCGTTGTGGTCTATTGATATTTGCATGAAAAACAATTGTTTTCTGATAGCTCCCGTAGCAGCAAACCTGCGAACTCAGCCCCATGTTGTTATTATTATGGAGAATAAGTCAAATGTTATCTCCCTTATAAACATAAATTAATAATACCCCGTCGCAGCAAACCTGCATACTCAGCGAATTTCCAATGGAGATATAAATGTCTTAATATTACATAAAGTCACTTACCAAGTTTCATAAAAATATATTCACAAATAAGCAATATATACAATTATAATTATTCCCCATAAGAATAACATTGGGGCTGAGTACGCAGGTTTGCTGCATCAAGGTACACAAAAAGTGGATTTTTATGCTAATATCAATATAACTCAACTAGGTGAAGTCATATACCAGTTTTTATTCATTTATGTTCATAATTAAGGGAGACATAGCATTTATTTATTTTATCCATAAGAATAACATGGGGCTGAGTACGCAGGTTTGCTGCTACAAGAGCCTTTGACAAAAAATTGTTTTTTGAGCAAATACCAATGCACCACAACTAGAAGAAACCGTATACCAAGTTTCATCAGTGTACGTTCATAAATAAGCTAGATATAAAATTTTTCTTTTCCTCCATAAGAATAACATTAGACAATGTACTGTTTTTAGCACTTTCAATATCTCGGTAACCAATTGACGTAGAGGAATGATCAAACTACCAAATTGTGTGTTTTTTTAAGCTGAATACAATGTTAAAAACTAAAATTTGACTCTTTCCAAAATTATATGTAAAAAATTCAAAAAACCCATTTTTGGGGTACAAAACCCTCCAAAAATACCCCTTCGGATAAAGCGATCTGGCTGGTTTTCGAACTTAAAGTCATAAATGTTACTTTACACGTCTATGCCAAATTTCATCCAAATCGGATAATAATTACGAGAGTTACCGTGCTCACGGACACACACACACACACACACACACACACACACACACACACACACACACACACACACACACACACACACTATATATATATATATATATACAGTTTCGAACGAATGGTGTTTTTGGAGTCTGGGGACCTCAAAACGAAAAGTTATCATGGTCCCGGGCCTAGGTCTTACCATGCCGAGTACGGTAATAGCTTCTTCCCTATAAGGGAAATTCGCTAAAACTTGGTCTGTGGCTTCACCTAGTAGAGCTCTAACAAATTTGTTTATAAAAGCCCATTTTTTGTGTTCCTTGTTTCAGCAAACCTGCATACTCAGTCGCCATGTTATTCTTATGGAGAATAAGTAGAATGTCATAAATCGTTTATTTATGAATGTATATTAATGAAACTTGCTATGTGGTTTTATGTGGTATTACGATACATATATATGCAATTGTAATTCGCTGATAACGTAAGTTTGCTGCTACGGGGGGATTTAAACTTATTTTTATTTTAAGACCGACATGTTTCGAACTTTAGGCCATAGTCACGGTCACAAACACAACTTAACCTCACAATTAATATAAAGAAAACTGCAAATGCTATCTGAGAAACTGCGGATTACTATCTGTTATAACTTGATCAAAAGAAATAGAGATGACGATGAACTGATTTCAATACGGTGTAAGCGGCATTAAGCGGCCCGACTGGTGATATTAAACGTCGAGTGCTGTCAAGGCCCAGTAATTGGTATTAAATTGGGCCCGCTCTAAGAGGCCGACGATAAATATGTCACCAATATCATAACAAGGCCCCATCGCAGCAAACCTGCGTACTCAGCGGGTTTCCTATGCATGAATATATTTCTTACTACCACACGAAGCCACTTACCAAGTTTCATAAAAATACATAAATAAATAAGTGGTATATAGCATTTTATTTATTCTCCATAAGAATAACATTAGGCATAAGAAAGCAGGTTTGCAGCAACGAGGAAGAAAAAAATGTGTTTTTTTTAATTATCAATATAACTCAACCAGGTGAAGCTAGAGTTTAATAATTTATGTTCATAATCAAGGGAGATATAAAGCTTTACGTATTCTCCATAAGAATAACATTAGGGATGAGTATGCAGGTTTGCTGCTAAGAGGATAATCAACAAAAAATCCATTTTTTGTGCAAATATCAATATACCAGTACTAGGTGAAGCCACATACCAAGTTTCATCAATATACATTCATAAATAATCAAGATATCAAATTTTAAATATTCTCCATAAGGATAACATTGGACAACGTACTGTGTTTAGCACTTTGAATATCACGGTAACGGTTGGACACAATTTAAAACGCAATTTAAAAACAAAAATGATTGTTTTGTAGAGCTAAACTGATTGGTAAAAGAAACTGTGAAGTTTACAGTAAAATTAATTGAGGAAAAGCTAAAAACCATTTTCCCATAAGATTAACATGGGAGATTTTATGAACACGTTTTTTGGATTTTCTCCGCAACCACTTAACCTAGGTTAATGATTCAAAATACAATAGTATTTGTTTTTTTAAGCTCTATAAAATGGTTAAAACAAAAATTGTGTGTTTTAAAAATGTCAGGGTAAAAAGTGCAAAAATCTGATTTTTGGAAAATTTTAAACCCCATAAACCCTTTCCCATGGTCCGATTTTTCTGGTTTTCGAACTTAAAGTCATGAATGTCACTTTACACATTAGAGCCAAATTTCATCGAAATCGGACATTTTTTACTGAAGTTATCGCATTTACGGACACGAATATCTATATATATATATATATATATATATATATATATATATATATATATATATATATATATAGAGAGAGAGAGAGAGAGAGAGAGAGAGAGAGAGAGAGAGAGAGAGAGAGAGATATTTACATATATATATAAACTTGAACGAATAGTGTTTTTGGCATCTGGGGACCTCAAAACAAAAGGTTATCATGGTCTTGGACTTAAGCCTTACCATAAAACCTACGGTAGGCTAATGGCATTGACTATTTATAGTCTATGGTAATAGCTTATTCCCTATAGGGGAAATTCGCTAACGAAAGTTGTCTAAATGCAAATGGATCTAGTTCTGTTTTGTTTTAGTACGCGTACGCTCATGTGATTTATTGTTACTGAATAATTGCAATAACGATTTATGCAGATTTTTTTGCTTTAGATAATTATTCTTACTTAATTTATATATGTAAGGACTCTTTATTTTTAACGAATTTATAATGTTCCCCTTGAATCAAGAAAAATTGGTGAGCCTTGCTTTTCAAATGTATGTTTACCACAGTGATGGTTTCCACAGTAAATATTGTTTACCATAATCCATGATTATTTTATGTTATTATCTTTATTAGACTAAATTTCATATAAGTTATTTCGCAGACTGTATGGAAACAAAAAAAATGGTTTGCTCCCCGCGAAACACATAGACAAATGGGCAGACATTTTCTTGTTTTACGGAAGTTAAATAAACTGAAAAAGAGTGATTAACAAGATATCAACCAATCCCAAATAACGTAGCATGTAGAAAATTGATATATTTTCCTGTAATAGTTACTTGTATATTCACATAATGATAATTTATGCTTGTAATAATTATGTGTTAGCGGTACTTTAACATGTCTCTGTTTGTTTTAGCGAATTCCCCCTATAGGGAAGAAGCTATTACCGTAGGTCTCATGGTAAGATTTAAGCCCGAGACCATGACAAATTTGTTTAGGTCCCCAGATGACTAAAACACTATTCGTTCAAATTTATATGTATATATATATATATATATATATATATGTGTGTGTGTGTGTGTGTGTGTGTGTGTGTGTGTGTGTGTGTGTGTGTGTGTCCGTGAATGCGATAACTTCAGTAAAAAACGTCCGATTTGGATGGAATTAGGCTCAAATGTGTAAAGTGACATTTATGACTTTAAGTTCGAAAATCAGAAAAATCGGGCCATGGGAAGAGAGGTTTATGGGGGTTTTAAATTTTCCAAAAATCAGTTTTTGCATTTTTTACCCTAAAATTTTTAAAACACTTAATTTTGGTTTAGACCATGTTATAGAGCTTAAAAAAACAAATAATATGGTTAATAATATGGTTATTAAGCTAGGTTAAGTGGTTGCGGAGAAAATCCAAAAAAAACCTGCTCATAAAATCTCCTATGTTAATCTTATGGGAAAAAGGTTTTTGGCTTTTCCTCAGTTAATTTGCATGTAAACTTTACATTTTCTTTTACCAATCAACTCAGCTCCACAAAACAATCATTTTGGTGTTTATAAAACACTATTCGTTCAAATTTATATGTATATATATATATATATGTGTGTGTGTGTGTGTGTGTGTGTGTGTGTGTGTGTGTGTGTGTGTGTGTGTGTGTGTGTGTGTGTGTGTGTGTGTGTGTGTGTGTGTGTGTGTGTCCGTGAATGCGATAACTTCAGTAAAAAACGTCCGATTTGGATGGAATTAGGCTCAAATGTGTAAAGTGACATTTATGACTTTAAGTTCGAAAATCAGAAAAATCGGGCCATGGGAAGAGAGGTGTGATTCTACGTCCAACCGTTGCAGAGATATTCAAAGTGCTAAACACAGTACGTTGTCCAATGTTATCCTTATGGAGAATAAATAAAATTTGATATCTCCATTATTAATGAATGTATATTGATGAAACTTGGCACGTGGGGTCACGTAGTACTGGTATATTGATATTTGCACGAAAAATTGATTTTTTGTTGATTATCCCCGTAGCAGCAAACCTGCGTACTCAGCCCCCATGTTATTCTTATGGAGAATGAGTAAAATGTAATGACTCCCTTAATTATGAACATAAATTAATAAAACTTGGTATGTGGCTTCACCTTGTTGAGTTATATTGATATTTGCATAAAAACCCATTTTTTTAGTTTCTTGTTGCAGCAAACCTGCTTACTCATCTCCCATGTTATTCTTATGGAGAATAATTAATATATAAATATATATATACTTACTATATATATAGTACTTACTTATGATTGAATAGTGATTAAACTTGGTATGTGGCTTCACCTAGTTAAATTATATTTATATTTGTATAAAAACCAATTGTTTGTGTTCCTTGTTTCAGCAAACCTATGTACTCATCACCAATGCTATTCTTATGGAGAATAATTAAAATTGTATATATCGCTTATATATGAATATATTTTTATGAAACTTGGTATGCCCCTTTATATGGTATTAAGACATATATTATGCATTGGAAATTCGCTGAGTACGCAGGTTTGCTGCGACGGGGTTATTTATTTTGTATATTTTTTAATAATTTTCTCTGATTATTAACTCTAGGCTCAATGCGTTTTTTAATCTTAAATTGATTTGTTCTCATAACGATAAGTTAACACTTTCATATCTTGTTCATAGTGTAGGCAACATAGCTCATTTACGCGTAGGTCTATATGACAATACTAGCTGTTAACCGCGGCTTCGCTAGCGAAAAATTAAAAAGTATTTGAAATATTAACCTGACCAGCACTAGGAACTTTATGTTTATGTTTTACCCATATGACGTCCTTTGCAGCTACTGAAAAACATTTTAACTACAGCTGGTATTTTTATAAATGATATCCTCCCATAAGATTTGTATTGGGTCTTACAGGGCCCGTGGGGTGGAGCCCTAATTTTGGATGTACATATCATTAGGTCGATATGTTAATGTGATATGTAGGTTATGTTCATACAAAATTCTAGCTTAATAGGTCTAGTCGTTTGTTCGTGATGGAACTCCAAATATCCATACTTACAACTTTCAAATTTATAATATTAGTAGGATACCCTAACAAAACATTATCAAACTTATATGAAACTATCAAATATTGCCACTGTGGTTTTGTTAAAATACTGAAAACCTTCTAATAAAGAGACGTTGACATTTTAAGAGTAAATAACAGACATCAGAAATAAAATAAGCTATTACTGATAGCTGTTAAAGTTAACGGAGCCATGAGAGATACAGATATCGCGACATGTCTGCCCTCAGAGAAACTATAAACCTACGCCGGCCCGCGTATCGGGTGTACATAAAACGTTATCAGCGTCTCTGAAGTGGCAGTGAGTGTTGATAACGCGCTCTCTGCGGAAATTGAATCTTGGTTATAGATATTATCAGCTGCCATCGCACAAATGGTGCGGTATTTGGTCACGCTCTTAAAATACCTATTAAGTTTCTTTTTAGATAGACTCCTTCTGGAAAATTTGTTTTATTTCATTGTGTTGTATTTCCAGTATAGTACACGTGGAGTTTAATCATTGACTATACACGTGTACTATACTGAAAACCTTATGGGTCCTTCTGATAACAAAAGAGGTGGGATTCTCCTCAGTAGTTCTGACAGCACTGGATAGAAATCGCCACCATCGCACGCAATGGCGGACGTTACTCTGGCTCATGCCACTTGGCGAGCTCAGCTCGGCCGTGGCGGGTTTTTAAAATCTCATTTTGCTAATAAAACAACTGTCTCACTTTCTTCGCAACTCGGAAGTTTTAATATATGATTTAACAAAGGCTGCAAGGCTGTAATAACAAAGGTTGTGTGAAATAAAAATAATATTGTAATAACTATTAAAAACTTGTAATAAAATTGGTGTCGACGTCATAACCGTCTTTCACCAGCGTCAATCAAGCGTGCTCTGCCTGTTCGCCTGCCTATGCGATTCCAAGTATGTAGTTCGCGTAATGTCTACTAGGAGGTAGCACATTCGATAGCCCCTGTTGCCAACAGCACTCAATATATTGTGCTGATTCTTTGAAACCGATTTTAGCTTTGCGTTTACTGTCTACTACAGGTGTATAGTCAATGGTTTAATTCGTTTTCATAGTTATTCCGCTCCGTTGCACGTCAAATTATCGCTTCATATGATTCTCCAAATTTTTTCAGGAGGCTGTAATACAACCTTTCTATTTCTATTATTAAAGAATAATTAATTATTAGACGTTAATAGAAATAGAAAGGGTGTATTACAAATTGGCGTCCCAACGTAGTGGCATCAAAGGATATCGAACAGATTATGAGACAATCTTAGGCTAGTTATAAGTACAGTAACTTTAAGATAACCCCAAGTTATAAATAAGTCAAACCTGTTACTTTATTAAAGACACGTTATTTATTGAACACACATAATAGCAATATACATAGCCAAAGCAACAAATAACATGGGTGACAAGTACAATTTACGCTCTAACCCTCGGCCGAGCGTTAAAGTTCGCGAATCACAGAACACAAGGTAAAATAACTCTGATGATCCAGACTTTGACAACGACACAGTTCCAACAAATACTACTACAGTCCCGACTCAACACACCCCAACAGTAACAAACACCACTGAACCCGACATTTCACCAAACGACACAGATATGACAGACGGAGAACAAACGAGTGACATTGTAGACAAAGAACAAGACGCCGCGGTCGACACGGACGCCATGTTGACGTTGGGCGAGTCCATCCAGTCCAGTAGCTCAAGCGAAGCAGACGATCCTCACCTGTGCACATCACTTGTTGCGCAATCGCTAGCCACCGTCGTCATGACAACCAACGACACTTTCAGGAATGCCAACCTAACAACAGTTGAACAGTTCTGTTCCCCCAGAACCAATCAGCTTAATCGTTTCACCGCCCTCTACATCCGATACAATGCCTTTTGCATCAGCTCATAACGACGTATTTAATCAGCTGTTAATTGCGATTCAAAATACTAATGCCGCCGTAAATGAGATTAAACTACAAAACGTTGCTTTAAAAAAACTAATTAAAAATCGAGATAAAAAATGAAATCAAAAATCAAATTGAGTCCCAAAACGACATTTTAAGATCCGAGATTAAATCCCAGAATAACGAATTGAAATCTGAAATCCAAAATTGTCAATCCCATTTTGAAAATCAGATTACATCAATAAAAAATGCACAAGATGATATCCTAACCGAAATTGCCCAAATCACGGAAACGCAACAACGGCACCCTACCGAAATAAACCAAATTCGTACAGACTTGGAATCCGAACTAAATGCTCGTGAGACTGTTATCCGAGAAAATTTAATACAAGACCTTGAAAACCAAACCGCCCGACTAAAAAGTATTATCAGTAGCACAAACAACCAAACGCTAAATACTATCAATAGCCAAATAAGAGACCAAAATGTGAATCTGACGACTCAAATTCAAAAGTTCAAACTCGAACGGAGATTTGAAATCAATGCAATCTCGAAACAAAACACTGAGTACCTAGAAAATACAATAATCCCTTTGATAGAGACAAACCGAGAACAAATAGAAAGTCAAAGCACAACAATTTTTAACATTAAAGATACAATCAACGAACAGAACTCAAAAATTGAACATCTTCAAAATTCCACAAGGTCAAACACATACAATCTACCACAACAAATACATGTTACATGCAGCGGCAATGTAAATTCCACACTTGAGATGACACTACCGAAATTCCATGGTCGCGCACATAACCCGAAAGAATTTCTCGAGAAATTACACCGCTACTACAAGCGAAGCTTGGCGCGCAATCAAAATCTAGCGAATGAAAATGAGCATCTAATTGAACTAATTGAGTCAAGTTTGGAACAACATGCTTCAAGGTGGTTTAATCTCATCAAAAACGACGTAAAAACATGGAGCGATTTTGAAATTGTTTTCCTGAATAAATATTTCAGTAAGGACGTACAGAGGGGAATACGCCAGAAACTTGAAACAGAGAAATATCGCCCTAATGGAAACCTGTCCCAAGCTGAATACTTTGTAGAGCGTGTGTTAACACTAAAATCCCTAACACCACCCCTCACAGAAGATGAGATTATTGTATGTTTGTGTGAGCATTTTGACGATTTAATCCCAGATGCTAGACGAGTGCAAAATATTAACACCTTGCAAGACTTTGAATCCCTGCTACAGAGAGAGGACATTAAGGACTCCCACAGACGCTCACGACAAGCAAGACCCGTAAATTCTCAACAGTCAAATGGTAATAATTCGCCCAATCGAAACAACGATAGGAGGGGATACCAAAATGACCAGCGGGGAAGACAAGATCACCGAGCATACCAACCACCATTCGTTAACAATAACCGGCAAGACAACCACAAGAACGAGCCACGACCGAACCAGCGAAATCACAACTATCAGGGAAACTACCCTCACCAAAACCCCAGACCACAAAGTCCATATGGAGAAGGAGAACAAAGAGGCTACCAGCAATACCATTCTAGGGATAACGGCCGGAAATACCCTACCCCAGAACAAGGCAAATTGTGTGCTACCATGACAATTAGCAGCCCCAATCAATCCCCTAACCCAAATGGCCCAGCTTTAAACAAGTAAGCACTGATGACACAAACGGCCTGCACTACATAAACTACCCTTTTCCCCCATTTAATGTATCTTCAGTGCTTTCAAACAACCTCGGATTAATCAGGCCGAATGATAATGATAACAATACTCCAAATAATACAACCTAAAGCAACAATTTTACTCTCAGCAACATATTCTGTAATCGAGAATTCCTATTAGAAGACGAAATAGAATCAACTCCAGCTGAAAACCAACAAGTTTTAAATTGTCCCGAAATTAAAATTCAAATAAATAAATTGACACTACACGCACTAATCGACACGGTATCAAACATTACCTGTATGTCAGAGCAGTGGTACAAAGATAACCAACAAAACTTTGGAAAACACGAAATACTACCTGTAACAAATACCTTCATAAAGACCGCTACAAACGGGAAATCACGACGTGCTTCACACATAATACTAGCTCCGATTAAGATTAGTAACCAAACAACATACATACAGATATTATTGGTACCTAATTTAATAAGACCACTTATATTTGGGATGGACACAATCAGACAACTGAATATGAAAATGAACTTCAATGACGGAATACTCATAATGAATATAAATGACCTCGAAATAACGATGAAGTTTGACAAAGCTAAAACTGATGGAATTTTGTGTTACATATATAATGTCATTATACACATGAATACACAAGTCGTGACGATAATAACAATTTAACAGCTGAAACCATACGAGAATCACTACAAAATAACAACACCCTCAATAACACACAAAAACAACAGCTTACTAATCTATTAATGAAATACAGCCAAACATTTTCTAATAATCCCGGCCTTTGTAACTGCTATGAACACGTGTTGAAAGTTGATAACCCCCAAAGTTTCAAATGTCAAACTTACCTAGTCCCCTTAGTACATCAAGATGCAATGATGAAGGAAATTGTCGACATGGAAAACCTTGGAATCATAGAACGGAGTAATAGTACATTCATTAACCCAATCATCCCAGTAATAAAAAAATCTGGCGAGATAAGACTATGCCTCGATGCTCGGAAAGCCAATGCAATCATCACCCCAGATTACGAGTGCAATCAAAGTGTAAACGAAATCCTAGCAAAATGTCATAAATCTAAATTTATCAGTAGCATTGATCTGACAGCTTCGTATTGGCAAATCCCACTCTCCCCAGAATCATGCCAATATACCGCTTTCCAATTCAAAGGTAAGGTCTACCAATACAGAGTAACACCATTCGGCATCTCTACATCACAAGCTGCACTAGTCAGAGCTCTCGACAATGTTTTTGATGATGGAGTCGAAGATTTCACCATGATATACATCGATGATATTTGTATAATTTCCCCTGACTTCGAATCCCATTTGAAACACTTAGAACATATTCTTACCAAATTAACAGAAGCCAATATGAAAATCAAGTTTTCAAAAACAAAGTTCTGCCAAGATTCCATTCCTTTTCTTGGCTACACCTTAACAGAAACTGGACTCCAGATGGACAAGAGCAAACTCGATCCCATCCTAAATTTCCCCACTCCAAAGAATCGAACCCAACTGAAATCATTTTTAGGTTGTATTAATTATTACAATAAGTTCCTAAGCAAATATTCAAGAACCGTCCAACCGCTCCTCCGTTTAACCTCTAAGAAAAGCAAGTTCATCTGGACCGAAGAAGACGAAAAAACATTCAATAACATCAAGAAGTTATTCCTACAAACCAATGTCTTACACCATCCTGACCCAACCAAACCATATTATCTTCAGACTGATGCGTCAGATTTATCAATTGGCGGACATCTATATCAATACCTCGAAAATGGAGACAAGGCGGCCATCGCATTCCTTTCGAGAACACTTCAACCAGCTGAACAACCGAGAAAGAACTATTGGCAATAGTGTATTGTTTGCAGAAGACACGCTATATCATTCTTGGCACTAAAATAAAGATCATCACAGACAATCACGCGTTAACCGTTCTAAGAACGTGCAGATTATTGAACAACCGCTTAACAAGATGGATTCTTGCTATTCAAGAATACAATGTTGAGATAGATCACTGCAAAGGATCTGATAACCTCACTGCTGACGCCCTCAGCAGAATACCAAGTCAACAGACAGATAATGCAATCCACAACCCACTCCCAGAACTCACCATCAACTATATTGAAAGAATCCCGGACCCCCAGCTTAGAAAAGACCTTCAAAATTTACCAGCCCTTCAAGAAGCCGATCCACGCCTACAGATCCCATACCAAATCCTCTCCAATCCCCAAAGCGGTCCAGAATTTGAACAAGCGTCATCAACCTATAAATTGCAAAACGGAATTTTGTACCAAAAACATCAAAATAATTGGCTCATAGCTGTTCCAGAGCACGTCATCGACAAATTAATCTGGGAATGTCACTTTTATTATCTACACTGTGGACCCAAAAAATGCTTCCAAATACTGCAAGAATGTTTTATTTTTAAGAATATGAATCGTAGAATACGAGTTCAACTCACCTCCTTCGACCCCTGTCAGCGATGCAAAGTAAGCCCTCGACCGTCTCAAGGTTTTGCCCAAGGAATTAGTTGCCCAACAAACAAAAATGAACAACTGGCCATCGACATTATTGGACCTTTACCCACCAGTACAGGAAATGTAAAATACATTTTAATCGTAATAGATATCTTTACAAAATTCATGAAGATATATATCATGCGGCGAGCTACCACAAAAACCATCATCAACAAGCTTTTCAATCTACACTTTCCAAACTACGGCCAACCTCGCAGAAGGGTCTGAAGATGACAAAATTACCTTTGACAAAACGTGTCATCCATTAAAAAGGTATCCTAGGATTACAAGGGAGATTACAGGTATTTAACGTTTATACACTAGTCAACCTGATTCAAATAACGACATCAATATGAAGTAAAAACGTGTGTTTCTATGTGCAAGCTGGGCATGGGCAATTATAATATTATTTTATAAAAGAATAATTTAAGGTTGTTCTGTGATTTATTTTAGAACTGTCTTCCTATCAGATTGTGTGACCATATTGAAAGGTGTCCCATTATTCCCATATTTTTGTCAAGCACGTTAATGACCAGGCCGTCACGTAAGGAGTATTAAAAACTTTCATTACTGACCATTACGCAGTACTCACTAGAATTGTATTTACAGACGACGACGGGTCAAATTTAACCGAAGATAGGGAAAACAACAGAACTGGACTTACACTGACTTCAAAGTACTTAGTGAGTTGGTAGGGGCTCAGTCCTGGGATCATGTCATGGCTCTGAACGATGTAAATGCTCCTTGTAAGATATTTTTAAATACTTTTGAAGAGTTAAAATCAGCGTCAATGAAATATAAAAAATCCAATTCACGATATAAACATCTGAAACCGTGGATAACAAGGGATTTGATTTATAGAATTCGTGTCCGTGATAAAATGAGTAAATTGTTTAGAAAACAACCTTTTAACTATCAACTGAGAATAAACTTCCAACATTTTCGAAATAATTTAAATAACAAAATAAAGAATGCAAAAGTTAGTTATTACAAAGAAAAAAGTATTGGTTGTACTGGGGACCCAAAAAAGTTTTGGAGTACAATTAACGAAATTAGTGGTGTGAAAAAGATTAAAAGTAGTTTTCCGATCAACCAGTTTGTTCAGGGGTCGGATGTTGGCGGTGGCGACGTAAGGGCGGTGGCGAATTCATTTAATGAATATTTCGCTAAAGTAGGAGAGAAGCTAGCAAGTGATTTGCCGCCGCCTGCTGCGCCGCCGTTGGTGGACGACTCGGCGTACAGGGCAAGGCATGACTTCCGCTTGGAGCCGGTCACCGATAGCCAGATTGTCAGGTGTGTGCAGGAGATGCGTGGCGGCTCGGCTCCCGGTGTAGATGATTTTCCGATTTTGATTCTCAAAGCAAATTTAACTCACTTGTTGCCCCCTATAAAACATATAATAAACTTAAGTTTCGTTGTAGGCGTTTTTCCCGAAATAATTAAAACATCTAAAGTCATTCCATTGTTTAAATCAGGTTACAAAAACGAGAAAAGTAACTACAGACCAATTTCTTTGTTGAGTGTTATTTCTAAAACTATTGAAAAATGTGTAAAAATTCAGCTCCAATGTTTTTTGGAAACTAATATGATCTTATCAGATAAACAATATGGCTTCAGGAAAGGTATAAATACGTCAGATCCATTATTCGTTATAAATAAAAGTATTATAGAATCTATAAATAAAAATGACAAAGTCTTGATGGTTTTTGTAGATCTTGCAAAAGCGTTTGATTCGATTGACAGAAATATCCTGTTTCTCAAACTGGAGTGTGTAGGCGTGCGGGGCGTGGCGCATGATTGGTTCAAAATTTATCTTACTGACAGGAAACAAGTTGTTTCAATATGCTCAGCGATATGTCAGAAGTTGATTATGGTGTTGTTCAGGGTAGCACACTTGGTCCCCTTCTTTTTCTTATGTATATAAACAATTTAGATAAACTCAACATAACCGGCGAAATATTTTTATTTGCAGACGATACAGCAATAATGTTTAAGGCTCCAACCTGGCAGGAATCGTATCAATTAGCTTTAGAAATGCGCATAGTTAAAAACTGGTTTGATGAAAATGTTTTAACGATGAATGTAACTAAAACCAAATGTATGCCAATAGCGCTGCGCCCTGCTAGCAAGCCGCCCGCAGAACTCAGGCTGGCGTTGCATAGGCCTACATGAAACGGCACAACCACCACCACTTGTCAATGTTCCGAAATAGAAAGAGTTGACCACTATAAATATCTTGGGGTTATTTTAGATTCAAAATTAAAATGGGAGTATCAAATAAACTACTTAAAATCTAAAGTTAGAAAAATGATTTATGTATTTAATCAGTTGAGTGAAATATTAAATAGAAATGAAATCCGGACCATTTATTTTTCTTGTGTTCAATCTCTTCTACAATATGGAATTATATCATTGAGTGGTGTCGGATTATCACTTTTAAATTCATTATTTGTTGTACAAAAATCAATTATTAAAGCTGCATTCAAAAAGCATAAACGCTATCCCACAATTCTGTTATTTTCCGAAACAAAATTACTTACAGTAAGGCAATTATACATTAAAACACTAATGGTTTATACATACACCCTTAAAGAATTAGTCAACTCCCATGGTACACAACTACAGGACAAGGAACTCCGTTAACGTTGGCCTGCAGGTGCCCCGAGCAGTTAGATCAGTCAGTCACTCCAACTCATATTTTATTGCAAACTTCATCTACAGGAACATTCCTCCTGCGATTAGGGACCTGCAGGTCACAACTAAAGTTTACAAAAGGGTAGTCCTTAACTGGCTGTTGGAGATCGGTTCTGAACATGCTGAGTCCCTCATCCGTTCTGAGTACTACAATGACTAACTTTACATCACCAACTACCGTTTACTTCTACTTCTACCATCTAATTCTACTTCTACCATCTACTTCTACTTCTACTTCACTCCCGCCATTGCCTATTGCTTTGTATTATATCAAATGTCGTTTTTATTTTTACTTATTTTAAATCAGTGTTTGATATTTAAATGCAAAACGAATCTTAATTTTGTTCATGATTAATATACATACAACTGCCGATATTGTTTTATTTTTATTTTTTATGTGTGTTTGTAGCCTATTTAATCATCAAAAAGTAAATGTAATTGTTTTAGCAATAATACGATGTTTTTTGTTATTTTTTAAGTGCACTGAATTTGAGGCAGAGCTCGTTCTCACGCACAGGCCGATGGGCCTATGTAAGAATTTTGTTTCCCGCAATATTGTTTGTGTGCATGATGTTGTATTTGTTTTTATTTGGAAATAAATTTGATTTGATTTGATTTGATTTGATTTTTTGATTTATTCTATCAGTATGAATCCCCGAACCCCACAGATTTCCCTGCCTACCCCATGATAATTCTGCAGTCATCCTTAGGAGGCCATATGGCTTCAGGATACGCACTACCTATTACTAGGAGCCATATGGCCTCCTAGAGATGACCGCAGAATTATCATGGTGTAGGCAGGGATGTCTGTAGGGTTAGGGGATTCATACTGACAGAATAATGGGACACCTTTCAATACATGCCAAAGGCATGTCTCCAGTAAATCCTGTGGAACATACTGGGGATGTTCTAGGGCTTCAGAGTACAATATGCCTTTGTGGTCCGAGAGATGTCCCCAGTATATCCTGTGTTACATCCTGGGAATGTCCTAGAGCTTCAAAATACAATATTCTTTTGTCGTCCGAGGGATATCCCCAGATAATTCTGTGGGACATCCTGGGGATGTTCTGCGGCTTTCATTATCATGTCCTGATTAGGTTCAAGGGACATCCCATGGTCATCGTGAAGGATGCCCCCAGTATGTCATGGGGAGAGGACATTTTTGTGTCCTGGGGACATCCTGAGGGTATCGTGAGGATATCGTGGGATGATCCTGGGATATTCTGCATATCCCACAGTGATGTCCTTGGGATGTCCTGGGGACAAACTTGTGCTGTGTGGGATTTTAAGTGAAACTTGATGTTAAAGTTGACACATATTTTAGATGGAATTGGATTGTTTATTTTGAAGAAAAGTTATTATGTGAGTTAAAATAAAACACCCTTGTAATGTAGCTTTAGAAATAGTGTTGTAAACAAGTTCGAATCACTGAGCTCTATGTTACAACTAGAGTCACTACTCTTTGACTAAATATTTCCCAAAAGCGTACCGTCTAGTTCAGCGTTTTACTTTGTTATGTTGTCACCTTGGAGTTAGCTGGACCAATCAAAATTCATTGGGTGGGCGCTATCAAAATTAAGTCACCGACATAGTTGTCTACTGCAGTGTTTACTGTCAACAGTTTACATTGACGTTGGATTTGAATTTAATATTGGAATCATCCATCATTTATTAATGTAATTATGTTGATATGTAAATAAAATAAATAATTGAATTAACCACCCAAGTGCCCGTTCTTCAATGTCATTCACCAACTACCCTAAACCTAGAAACAAGACTATTTTTCATTACTCTACACACGAAAGTACACTTTCTAAACGTAAAATGAGCTAAGAAAATAGGTTATTCTCGCTACTGCACGGCAAAATTACATAACGTTAACTTTCTGTGCATTTTTGGTGCACGGAAAGTAACCGTTATGGGATTTTGCGGTGCAGACCGATCAGCTGTTGCATTAGGCCGATCAGCTGTTGCATTAGGCCGATCAGCTGTTGCATTATTTGCTGTTGTACCTCGACATAAGCACGGAAACTCAGCGTTATGAGTTCGGTTGTTTTCTTGATACTAAGTTGAATAAACAAAAATATTCATGTTGTTTACAAGTTTTTCAACATCGTAATGAAAAATAATGTTCAATACTCGTCTCAAAAGTGCCATTGCGGGGCTCGATAGCTTTTTCAACGCTCGGCTTCGCCTCGCGCGTAAATGCAATCTCTCCCCGCAATAAGTCACTTTCGAGACTAGTAATGAAAACTATTATTAATGTTACCTAAATCATTACTTAGCTTCAAGATGATTGGTTACTTTTTATTTAAAACATTTCGCAAGATTCCAAAGTTCAGTTTAACAACATGTTTCAACTTGTGATGTACTTTAAAACCATGTTAACGGTTTTGAAAAATCACTAAATTTACATTATGGGGGATAAATGACTAAACCACCAAACTGTCAAAAATTCGCACAATGCATCAGTAAAACACATTTGCCAACATAACGACCAAAAACACAGCGGCACGCTTTTAGCGAATTTCCCCTATATAGGGAAGAAGCTATTACCGTAGGTGGCATGGTAATACTTAAGCCCGAGACCATGATAACTTTTCGTTTTGAGGTCCCCAGATGCCAAAAACACTCTTCGTTCAAATTAATATGTATATGTATTTGTATGTATATGTATGTGTATATGTATGTACATGTATATATATATGTGTGTGTGTCCGTTACCGGGATAACGTTTGAAAGAAACACCCGATTTTGATTAAATTTAGCACACATGTGGAGAGTAGTATTTATGACTTTAATTTCGAAAACCAGATCAATTGCACTATGGGAAGGAGGTTTTATGGGGGTTTACAATTTTCCAAAAATCGGTTTTTTGCAAATTTGACCCCAAAATGTTAAAACCACTCAACTTAGGTTATAGCCATTTTATAGAGCTTAAAAAACAATTAATTTAGTA
Source organism: Allygus modestus (assembly GCA_963675035.1). Lineage (NCBI taxonomy): Eukaryota > Metazoa > Arthropoda > Insecta > Hemiptera > Cicadellidae > Allygus > Allygus modestus. Next base: position 476,652,632 of record OY776112.1, on the reverse strand, counting down.
TTTTGAATCATTAACCTAGGTTAAGTTGTTGCGAAGAAATTCCAAAAAACGTGTACCATGTTAATCTTATGGGAAAAAGGTTTTTAGATTTGTCTCAGATATTTTTAATAAAAACTTCACATTTCTGTTTATTAATGTGTTTCGCTCAACGAAACAAATATTTTGGTGTTTTAATCGTTGTTCTACGTCCAACCGTTGCAGAGATATTCAAAGTGCTAAACACAGTACGTTGTCCAATGTTATCCTTATGGAGAATAAATAAAATTCTATATCTCGACTATTTATGAATGTATATTGGCGAAACTTGGTATGTGGCTTCAACTAGTTGTGGTATATTGATATTAGCACAAAAACAAGTTTTTTGTTGATAGTCCCCGTAGCAGCAAACCTGCACACTCGGCCCCCATGTTATTCATAATATGGAGAATAAGTTGTATATCTCCCTTAATTATGAACCTACATTAAGAGAACTTGGTATGTAGCTTCACCTGGTTTAGTTATATTGATAATTGCAAAAACACATTACTTATCTTCCTCGTTGCAGCAAACCTGCGTCCTCAACCCTAATGTTATTCTTATGGAGAATAAATAAAATGCTATAATCACTTATTTATGAATGTATTTTTGTGAAACTTGATAAATAGCTCGATGTAGTAGTGAGTCACATATATATGCATTGGAAATTCGCTGAGTACGCAGGTTTGCTGCGACGCGGGTATTCTAACATAGAGTGGTGACTCCAGATATAACATAGAGCTCAGCAGTGGTTCGAATGACAGCGTCTCACCAACAAGATGACACCACAACAGACCAAAATACGAAACACGACTGCACGCTTGTTGAAGCAGGTTATTTACCAAGGAGTAGTTTTAACTCATTGGGCTTATTAAGACCGTACGATAGTTTCGCCTGCAATACGATAATTTTGGACTGCTTGTCCGATAGTTCACCCCGGCCAATCTGTAAACATTGGCCGAATTCACCCGCACTGTTCGGGATTTTCCGGAGAGTAAATTCCGGTGGGTGACGTCACAGCAGTTGTTTAGCTGATCAGTGCGGGTGAACGCAATTTACCGGAATACAGAAGATTGGTGAGCTGTCGTCTGCTAACGGTGGCTAGGGATGGGCACAACTGCGGAAATTACACAACCGTTGTGCACACAACTGTTGCGCTGCAACAACCGTTTAAAATAACGGTTGTTCAGGACTTATATATGTTCTGGATTTATATAATGTGGTTTTGAAAATAACTCATTCTCAACTACTCATCAACAAGAGCCTGGTTCATCACATTTTTACCCCGCCAATTAAAATTGTAGCATGCGGCCAGGGGGGGGGTATATGTCCAACCCCTGCGGGGCTCTAAGGAAGGCTGGGTTTTAAATGATAATACGAGTGGTGTGGGCGTACCAAAGGGGGTATTTTATTGGCCTTAACTCAAGTTACAATTATTACGTGTCAGGGTGGCTTTTATAAGCCCAGCTATTGGGGGTGAAAAACATACTTTAATAATATTAGCCCTCTTAAACTGAAAGTTACAAAATGTAAGGATTGACACAATTACTCTAATTAATATTGGGAACGGAGAGACAAGGAGAGATCAGCCCTAGAACTAGACAGTGCAAGTCCACTTACAGAACAGTAGTAGCAAGGTGACGCGGTGACGCCCATCATGACGACGGGAGTGGTCTTTGGTGACCGGCGGCTAGCGGGACTCTGGCTGATTGATCGTTAAAATCGACTAATCGAATCCCTGCGCAACCTGTGGTTGCGGACTGTTTTATACCAGCCACCTCCCAATATCCCAACCAATCAGATTGCGACTTTTGGACGCATGACCATATACGGACTGTTCATGGCCATCTTACGGTTCTGGGGACAACAGGACATCAGGGACATCCTGTCTTTATCTGAGGTTTAAACAATGATTTTGCTTAAGTGAGTTTTGGTGTTGGTTTCCCGAGCGTCACATCCGGCACGGGGACTGAAAGACTATTCACGTAAGAAATGAGAATTTCGCAAACCCCTCAGAACAAAATCATATGTTTTTATTTTCATTTGATTTTAAATATTTCTCTTTTCCCATACTTTTATTCTCACCTGATATCTTTTGTTTACATTTTCATTGATACCTTTTTTATAATAACAAACACTCTCCTCACTTAAACAGTCCAGCAAATAATCACTCCCAGTTTATTTTTGTTAATATTTCATTCTCTTCCCATTTGATTTCCCTTTTTTGTCAATCATCAACATGGTATTGTTTTTCTATGACACGCTGGTTAAAACCCCCAAACTCCGTACCTGTAATAAAGTGAGTAACATCATCCATAACCCTGGACCCTTCAGATCTTTTAGAACGTCCATAACGTCTAGATCTTCAAGACCTTCTCATCCCATCTCCTGACTCCTCTGATCTCCACATGTCTCATCCAAAGTATATAGTTACTTAAAGGTCAGAACTGTAACCCAATTTGGTGATTGGATAATTAATTAATATAAACTTATTTTGAACATTTCCTTTTCATTTTGTTTGGTTATAAATACCCTAATATTTGTGATCAGTGCCTTAAAACCATTGGTACAAACTATGAACTAGAATACATAACATGTTTCCCTTTTCTATGTCAATAACCAGCCTGCCAGTCCTTACGTATCTATTCCTTTATGTAAAATAAATGTCTGTTATATGTTATAATTTATCCATTACTATCATTCATTTTTTCCCCTTCACATTGGTCTTCGCCTATCTTTCTTATCTTCCCAAAAACATCCAGCCCCAAACAATGGTTGTCGGCAACAACTGTTGACCTTGACGTTTCGTTATGTTTTCTCGCTAATACTGAAGGCAGTGCTAGAGTTGACCTTATAAACATTCCTCGGAAAATTGCTTACACAAACAGCCCGAAGGATCAATATAAGGAACCTCCACTACCTGCCTTCGCTGTCTGAGGTAGGTAGATCCATTCCATTGCCACCCCACGAATACTCAGTCGATCCAGTTTGATCAAAAGCAAGGAGTGATCGACGACATCGAAGCCTTTGTAAGGTCAAGAAATAACCGAGAGACTTGTTGGACTGTTGGTTGTTGGACTTGTTGGTCCACACTTTGACTTAGTCACATACACTATACACATACCAACAAAGAAAAGACAAAGATTTTAAATTGATTGAGTTATTTTTGTTATACCGTGACTTAACTAATAGATTTTACATAGTATACGAAAAAAAGTGTAAAATTACTCTGTGGAAAATTTTTATTCGTAGGGAACCGAAACATCCCGAATGGCGTATGTTTATTATCTGTTTTCAGTTTCTGTTGTTTATTGTTGGTAGTAGCACAAGAATAAATTGAGGTTACGTACCTTAAAAGAGTTGTTCAATATTTTTAGACTGATGATTAACTAAGGTAATTTATTTATTAAAAAACCAAATAATACTGACGTAATTTACTGATTCAAACAAATGTTTCATTTATTTTTAACTAATCCCAAAAGTCAAGCCAAGCTAGTCTGGGATCGTTTTCGCAGCCTACTAACTTTTTATTTGTCCTTGTTATTTTATAGTCATATAGGCCTAGTCCCAGACTCAGGCCTACTACTTGAAATACCGTTATTCTAAACGTTAATATATCTAATTCCTCCCGTATTTTAATTATCTATGCATATTTTTAGAACTTGAAAATTTGTTTTGATTGCAGACCATACCTATTTGATGAGATAGTCCTAGGCTAGGCATGTTTTGCTTGTCTACCCCAATGGCATTTTACTAATCTTAGATGACACGGGTACAACCCTCTAAAGGTAAAACTCAAAATGGTTCTGGCCATGTAGTAGTCAAGACTAGACCTGATTAAATCTTAAAGTAATAGATTTTTAGCCCTGTTCAGGGTCACTAATAAGGTTTATAAGGTAATAAGGGTTTATTGATTTTTTCTTTATCTAAGTGATGGGCTATCGTTTTTTTCATGGTGCAACAACTAAATTTCATAGTATATAATAGCCTAATATAATATATAATGTTGTGTTGTTTGGCATCTTTGAGTGCATTAGAATGATTTTTACTAGTAGTATTATTGCCCTTTTACTTGCTTTGCAACAATAAGGTACAGTACGATAAGCGTACACCAAAACAATTGATCATAAAATATCGGATTGTCATGATTGATATGTTGACAAGAAAATTCCTATTCAATTGTTATTGTTTTTATTTTACAATGCTAGTTTAATATCCTAACCTAAATTAAATTAATATAACCTGTAATGAAGTAACATAATCTTTCTTAAATTAATATAAACTGTCATAAACTAACCTAACACAAATTTTCAGAGCACTTTTTTTTATGGTTTGGTTGTTTTGTGTTTTCAATATTCTCATCTGTTACATTGATGTATTATAGCCTAGTGGTTTGATATTTTATATTTGATTTATGGTTACCATACATCCTCTTTTCCCCGGACATGTCCTCTTTTTGGATCATTCGAATACGTCCGGGCGGAGTTTTGAGAAACCCACTATTTGTCTGGGATTTTAAAGAAGCAAACTGAATATCGGGAATTAACGTTTTTGTCGACTTATAATTAAGTTAATATTTCTACAACTTTTATACCTATACAACCGTTATTTTTTCGCCCAAAACGCATTACTTTGTTGTACAAAATAGGCCTATCAGTTTTTAGTTCTTAATGAAACCAGTTTGTTTTTGTTGTTTACTTTTTGACGTCGCACTGTGTTTATGTCGCTGTCGTCTCTCGTCTGCATGTCTAGCTGAGTCCCGAGTGAGATTATGCAGTTAACTTATGACTGAGAAGGTCGGCATTTTGCAGATAGTTAGATTATTCACAAAATTATGTTAATTAAGTTGTAATGCCAAAAAAGTGTTACTTTTTATGAAATTTGCAGCTTAAAGTCCCATAAAAGATAATTTAATAATTTGAAAAAAGATCAAAACATTTTCAAAGATCAAAACAAAGATTTTCAATTTAAAACATGTAATTATCTACCCGTCTTTTGTACTTATCTGGCGGGGGGTTCACATTTTCACGATTTATTAATACGCCTTTCAACTGGTATGGATGGTGTCTTCTTTCTCAACCAAGAGAATATGGTAACCCTAATTTGATTGTTTTGGTGGATGCTTATCGTACTGTAAGTACCTACCCCAAAATGGATCATTGCAGTGGTTTCTTCAAAAAGTGCTTTGAGGCGATAGATCATTGCATGTAAATTTTCGATTCTGTTATTTTCAATGGATAAGTTACCTATACCGGGGGACTCATTTGTTCTATCAGAACATTGGTAGTAGAGTTTGATTCTCCCTTCAACCTTGATACATTTGCCATTATGACCCATCAGACCAAATTACTTTTGGTATTCAAATTTTATATTTTTATGATTTTTCCTCTCACTCTGTATTCTGCATTTCTAACATTTCTGGCACTTTTGAGATGAAATATGTAAAACAAGTTTGGCACCATAGGGAAAAAATTAATGAAAAGCTCGCACTTAAAGGGTTTGCATAATGTAACCATGCTTCCCTTGCGTGCTAGCCTTGTGTTCCTTGATCTAATTTGCTGAATTATGCTTATCCTAACTTAGTCCTTTCCTCATACTGTACTAAATAAAACTATTTTTTTAATGCCAGTGGCATTTTGTTATGATAGAGAGTAATAAAGTAATCACTTTTGAGAGAAAGCAGTCCATTATTCATACTTGATGTGAACACCTCAGAAATTTAATACTTGGTTTGTGATGACTTGCGCTGATGTCAAAGATGATACCGTAACCATTGTGTATAGAGTTTTGTGTTGTCTTAGTTTTGTCCTGAACATAATAGCTTATATTTACAATTAGTCCGTAAGTTACCTATGCTTAACGTATTTGTATTCTTTCCGTACAAGAAATTAATAATTGTTGACATTTTTTATCCCAGTCCTTCTGCAAGGCATGAAGCCTAAATCTCTTGGCATTTAATTATCTTCACTCGACAACTATAAATGTATAACAATTTCAAATATAACTCTAAACATGGAACTGTGTTTATTTCAATATTGGGAAAAACTCATTAGGCTACTGCTCAAAAAGCACTCCTATAAATTGATTTTACAATTAATATTGTAATGCGTAGCCTAATAAGTTAGGTAATTAAGCGGGCTTCTAAAGGTCTATTTATAAATTCAAATGTTTTAAAATGAATTAGCTTAATTAATGAATAGGTTAGGACATACATTTTCATAACCACTATCAAATCTTAACTGTTTATGAACTTTCTTTAATAGAATCCTAATAAGATAAACCTGGATTAACTTCAAATTAAAATAAGCTGTTACTAATCCAACAAAAAATGTTGCTAAGAACTTTACGAGAACTAAGTGGTACTATTTAAAGGGTTTATTCTGGGAACACATTTTGGTTGCTTCCTCCGGTAATTATCTCACCGTAGAGAATAGATTTGGTGGTGAAATGCTCTTAAAAAATTACTGGTGAATTTTAAACTGTTAACTTACCTACATGGTTTTTCAAGATTTTTTCTGACAGCAGACCACCATTTCAGAACATTTCAAAAACCATTCAGAAGACAATGGTGGCACTGAAATACTGAATACTTGGTCACTGAATACCGAGAACGGTAAATGAAAGTTCCATCGATGAGTTTTCATTTGTCACGTTCTGGGACTAACTGGTCAACTGGTTACTTTCTGGATGGTATCCCAGATTAAAATCAAGGAATTAACCCATTTATATTAAACTGCCGTGTAGTTTCTCAAGTTAGGCTTACCTTGAATGTTGCTTTTCTATCTTTATTTGGATTCTGGAGTAGGCCTAATTTCAAAAAGAGTAAACTGAAATGTAATGTTCTAATTATTATACTCTATGGACTTTTACAGGTGAGAAAGTAATGATTACCTTAACTCGGAAATTGAAAAAGGATGCAAATGACAACAAAGCTTTGCCTGCAGGGAACCCAGCCAAAAGGGTTTCTGTTCGAGATAAACTTCTCGTTAAAGAGGTAGGAATCTTTAGGTTGCTACGCAGAGTTTTGTGTTGTCTTAGTTTTGTCCTGAACGTTAATAAATCTGAGCTCCTCTATTAAGGGTGTTTGGTCAAAAAATAAATTTCAGATTTTTATGTATGAATGTGTTTGTTACAATGTACTAAACACGAAAATGAAGTTTAAAAAATTTTAAAAAAATTCAGGGGTATATTACAAGGGACTAAAGGGGCGATTTTTGGGTGTTTTGTTACCAATAAGCAAAGCAACCCGTTGATATTTTTTTAAATAAAAATACATTTTTTGCTTTCTGATTGCTTCCTTTATGCGTTAAAATAAAAATAATAAAAATCTGAAAAAAAATTTTAATTTTTTTTGTTTTACATCTTATTTTAAAATTAAGATTTAAAAAATAAAAAACGAGTTTTGTTTCAATAGATGTGGGTTTTATCTGATATTGTATAGGCGTTTTTAAATCTTTTCTATGTATAACAGTTCTGCTTCCTTATTGGTAAAAGTAGCACCATGTAGGGTCGGCACGCTGCAGTGCAAGTGTAGTGGTGATCACCTACAGTGCCCGCACGCGTCGAGGGGCGAGGTGCGTCGCCGCTCAAGGTCATACCGTACTCCGCGCGCTTTCTGTGTTACTCTCTCTCTCTCTCTTTCTGTCTCTCTCCTCTGCACTCCCACCACTTCTTCGGTTTCGCGCGTATAATTCCGGTAAAACGGATTTTGCGGCCCTGCCGCAAATTGACAGATTCACCTGTTTTAGCGAATTTCCCCTCTAGGGAAGAAGCTATTACCGTAGTCGGCATGGTAAGACCTAGGCCCGGGACCATGATAACTTTTCGTTTTGAGGTCCCCAGACCCCAAAAACACCATTCGTTCGAAACTGTATATATATATATATATATATATATATATATATATATGTGTGTGTGTGTGTGTGTGTGTGTGTCCGTGAGCACGATAACTCTCGTAAAAATAATCCGATTTTGTTGAAATTTGGTATAAACGTGTAAAGTAACATTTATGACTTTAAGTTCGAAAACCAGCCAGATCGCTCTATCCGAAGGGGTATTTTGGGGGGGTTTTATACCCCCTCACCTAGTTGAGATATATTGATGTTTGCTTAAAAACCAATTGTTTATGTTCCTAGTTTCAGCAAACCTACGTACTTATCCCCAATGTTATTCTTATGGAAAATAATTACAAATGTATATTTGTGAATATATTTTTATGAAATTTGGTATGCGGCTTTATGTGGTATTAAGACATATATTATGCATTGGAAATTTGCTGAGTACGCAGGTTTGCTGTGACGGGGGCATTTGATATTAATTAAATGTAACCTCAGTAATATACCTCTGGGATTGAGTTTCTTATGCCTTCAGACGGTCTCGGTGGCGCAGTTTTCGCTCATTTAGAGCGCGGTCCATTTATAATTCAAGAAAAATTATAGGTTCAAGAAAATATTACGTTTTTAAAATTTTAAATATTGGTTTAGTTTCAATTTTATTATTGAACGTTATTTTTACATTTATGTTAGCCGCTTTATAACCTCCTTATTTATTATAAAAGGGGGCTGTTACGTATAAAATCGGGACTATAAAAAGTAATAAAGCGTAAACTTTTTTAATTTTTAGGGTAGAAAGAAACTTCCAGCTGCAAAGTTGTAGCAAATTAGTTGATCTACATGTTTTACTTCAAACATTTTTCAGTCAGACGTTCGGTTTGTTCAAAAATGTCTTTCAAACAAACGCAACAGTAGGTGCTACGCTTGTACACAGTCGCACCGCGTAGCTCTGTATGTTCGTCATTCAAACTAAACAAGAACTGTGACAGCAATGTATTTATTTACACCTTCCACGAATCTCGCCACTCGCACACTACGAGCACCGCGTGTCCGCGTTTTTCAGTTTTCAGAGTATTATGGTATTACTGCAACCGTAGCAATAAATGCCTTGTAAGAAATATAGGCATACAAGATATAGAAAATCAGTTGCCAGTAAAACATTGTTGTGTGAAACAAGTTATAGAATACCTGTCATGTAACTAAAGATCCAGCTTCTTCTGAAGATGTATATAACTGATATAACTAAGTGATAGGAAAGTGTAAATTTACGATTTACTTCATATTTCGAGAAGACATTCCTTTCTATAATCAGTTGGACAAGTTCATTTTGCAAAGCAATCAGAAAGACCCTAACTTCCTTTTTTTGGAGGATATAAAAATTACGAATGTTGTGTTTTTGGCTCCCAAAACCGGTAAAAAGAGATCGGGATGTAAAATTAATGCATATTACATTATATGACATAAAAAGCCAGAAAATGTAGGCCTAAACACTCTCCCATAACTTTGGCACAAATATTTATAGCCAGATAAGGTATTCAGCTGAAGTGTAAATTCTGATATTTAATTTAATACATAATTCTAATAATTTAATATTTTAATTTTAAATTTTTTAAATTTTTTGTAAATAAATAAAGAGAACCATAAAATCCAATTATTTTCCAAGCAGTGTATATTTTTTATTTGAGTGTATATGTTTTATAAATCAGTAAACAGTAAAAATAGGCGTTCATTGGTGGTACGGGGTCGAATCGCCGATTGTATTTGTAAAATATACGTTCCGGTAGTCGTTCGGGCCTATAAAACGGAATCCGGCTTCATTTTTCGCTGGGAAAATGTGGTCCGATTGCCGTTTTTGAGCGAATAAGTACATTTCCGGCATAAAATACGGTGTGTACTCAATTTTCGGCCGATAACAAAGTTTGCGGTCGTATTTATGACTCATGTATATAGTCAATGGTAATATGCTGTAAAATGAATTTAGCTACCTTCGTGCCCTGCTCCCTGCTCGATCCGATGTCTTGTTCGGGCAAAAGTCCGATAGTGAAAACTATTGCGGTTTTCTTTGGCCGATTAACTAAGTTTATGCGTACTTGTCGTTTTTGGTTTAAAAGTTACGGCGACCATGAATTGCGGCGACCACGATTTTGGTCCATGAATTCAAGACAGTCGTCTTTTTAGGCCGATAACACAAGTGTTGGTCAATAAAGCGTGTTCGGCTATTCTTTACAGCCGATCAAATTATTATTGATATGGAATGTTTATCAAATTTCCGGGGAGGACTCCCGGACCCCCCACCCCTGAGGGGTATTCTATACCCCCCAAAAAAACCGGGTATTTCCCCCACCCAATGTGACTCCCTGGATCCGCCCCTGATCGTGCCTGAATTTTACTTTGTAACAATAAATAACAAATTCTTCTTTAGCTTTAACAACAAACGGATACTAAACTCCAACAATAGCGGTATAAAAAATACATCTAACAAAGGTTAGTATGTTGGTGATTGGAATAAAATATTCCACAATTGTATATTTATGGAAAAAGATTTTATGGAATAGTTCCGGGACACCCTATACATTTATTTAATACAGTATTTGTAGAAATTAACAAGATCAATGTATTATGATTAAATATATTTGTAAAATTGTAATTCATAAAATTAAACCCCATTTTAGCGAATTTCCCTTATAGGGAAGAAGCTATTACCGTAGGTCTCATGGTAAGACTTAAGCCCGAGACCATAATAACTTTTTGTTTTGATATACCCAGATGTCAAAAACACTATTCGTTCAAATTTATATATATATACACAGGGTTGGTGAAAAGTCCCGGGACGGCTTAATATTTTTTTAACCGTTACAGATGGAGCTATACAAGTTGGTACACTGTTACTGGGCATAAAACACTATTTTACTAAAATTTCAATGAGCCGCTACCACCTCAGGGGGACGGCTCACAAGGAGTCGGAAGAAAATCTTAAATAGAAGCATAGGTTGATATTCACATCATATTAAAGGTCTTTATTAGTAGAATACAATGCCACAAATCCGACTTTAAACGGACAACCGAGCCCAAAATGGCAGCTATTCAAAGATAGCTTGAATTTGAAATTTTTATGTGCTGAAGTTTTGAATCGGTTTAGTAATTTATTAGCTAGGAGAGTAAATTTTTGCAAATTAAATTGAAATGTATTACATTAATGTAATTTTACATTTTAATGCAAAATTTAAATGTGTTACATTAGATTACACACAGCTACTTATCAACATTTCAAATTTCAGCCATCTTTTAATAGCTGTCATTTTGGGCTCGGTTGTCCGTTTAAAGTCAGATTTGCGGCATTGTATTCTAATAATAAAGACCTTTAATTTGATGTGCATATCAACCTATGCTTCTATTTAAGATTTTCTTCCGACTCCTTGTGGGCCGTCCCCCTGAGGTGGTAGCGGCTCATTGAAATTGTAATAAAATAGTGTTTTATGCCCAGTAACAGTGTACCAACTTGTATAGCTCCATCTGTAAAGGTTAAAAAAGTATTAAGCCGTCCCGGGACTTTTCACCAACCCTGATATATATATCTATATATGTGTCCGTTAACACGATAACTTGAGTAAAAAACGTCCGATTTCGATGAAATTTGCAAAAGTGACATTCATTACTTTAAGTTCGAAAACCAGAAAAATCGGACCATGGGAAGGAGGGTTTATGGGGGTTTTAAATTTTCCAAAAATCAGTTTTTTGCACTTTTCACCCTACAATTTGTAAAACACTCAATTTTGGTTTTGAGCATTTTATAGAGCTTAAAACAAATAATATAGTATTTTGAATTATTAACCTAAGTTAAGTGGTTGCGGAGAAAATCCAAAAAACGTGCTCATAAAATCTCCCATGTTAATCTTATGGGGAAAAGGTTTTTGGCTTTTCCTCAGTTCATTTTAACGTAAACTTCACATTTGCTTTTACAAATCGATTCAGCTATACAAAACAATCATTTCGGTGTTTAAATTGTGATTCTGCGTCCAACCGTTGCAGAGATATTCAAAGTGCTAAACACAGTACGTTGTCCAATGTTATCCTTATGGAGAATAAATAAAATTTGATATCTCGATTATTTATGAATGTATATTGATGAAACTTGGTATGTGACTTCTCGTAGTACTGTACTGGTATATTGATATTTGCACAAACAATTGATTTTTTGTTGATTATCCCAGGAGCAGCAAACCTGCATACTCAGCCCTAATGTTATTCTTATGGAGAATAAGTAAAGTTTTTTATCTCCCTTAACTATGAGCATAAATTAATAAAACTTAGTATGTAGCTTCACCTGGTTGAGTTATGTTGATAATTGCATAAAAACACATATTTTGTGTTCCTTGTTGCAGCAAATCTGCGTACTCAGCCCTAATGTTATTCTTATGGAGAATAAAAAAATGTTATAGATCAATTATTTATTTATGTATTTTTATGAAACATGGTAAGTGGCTTTATGTGGTAGTGAAACACATATGTATGCATTGGAAATTCACTGAGTACGCAGGTTTGCTGCGACGGGGGTATTATATTTATAATTAATGGTTATTATAATAAATAATGTTATTTGTTTTTAATACAGTAAAGATAGGATAATTCGAAACTCTATAATTAAAATTCAATTTGTTGGATAGTTCGAATTTTATTACTGCGGTCCTTTGAGATTCGAACGATCCGAGTTCCACTGTATTTAAATGTGCTCACAACCTTGTCAAACATTTTTGATGATAAAATCTGTACAGGCTACAAGAAATGTACTCATCAAAACTATAAAGCGAACGCTCAAAATAAAAATATATTTAAGATTAGTTGTTGGCGACATTGAAAGGCACATCAGTGGAAAATAGTAAGCAACCCAACCCTACTACTACTGTTTACTACTATATCAGTCGAGCCGCGGGCCGGGGCCGGGGCTGTGTACCGTGTGCCTCGGACCGACGAAGAAGCGAGTAGACGAAAAGACAGTGCTGCGTGGGGGGAGGGGGAGAAATGAGGAGAACGCGCTCCTCTCTCCCCCCAGCCAGATCACACACACTCACAGCGCTGCCCGAGTTGTCTTCCTAGCGGCGCGCGGTGGCGACTTGTAGAACTACTGCTCCTCACCGCCAGACTAGCCTAGCGGCCAAACACCCTTAACTGTGAGATGATGTGATATCTTTCCTAGAAGCCAGATTTAGGCCTACTTCTACTGAGGAGGCCTATAGTCCCCACCAAAGTAAATTATTAGGTAATTTCCCTTTCCAATTATTTTGTTTTAAATGGTATCACTATTATGTGCTTAATTTTCTAACTCTTTAAGCCCCAAGCATGTGAATGGAGTAGTCAAATCTCTGTTGTGTTGTTATTTTTTTAATGGGTACTTTGGTATTATACGGATGCCACTATTTTTGGAGGTTAATTTTTACCGGATATAAAGGATAACTACATAATTCGAAAAAACGTACTTTTATTGACTTACTGTACAAATTTTACATCATTCTGATGAGCGGTCTTTGTGTCGTGCCTCCCAAAAGACAGCGCTAGGATGTCCGCTAGGATCGTGTTGGATGCGTCGCCGCCGCTAGCAGCCACACCCGATCGCCACATGTACTCCGCCAAATATACAGCGCGCTGCGGCAGTTATGTTAGGATGGGTTATCATAAAAATACGTATGGTTTCCTCTTCATTTCGAGGTAAATCCTACACCAAAAGAACGTCACTCATTATGAAAAACAAATGAAACGTAGTGGACGGCAATAAATCACTCATGACACTGGCCCAGATACAGGCGGTGACAGGTGATGCGCGCGCTCCGGTCAACGACCTGACCTTGGCCTATTTGGAGGGGGTTTGGCGGCCTGAAGTATGACTCATCAGGTATCATTAGATTTGTAACGAAACAAGGAAAGTCCTAATATCATGTTTATGATAACCCATCCTAACATAACTGCCGCAGCGCGCTGTATAAGGGTGGCATCCGTATAATACCAAAGTACCTTTTAATGTTTTGTATGCCTGAATTATAAAAAAAAACCTGCTTCCGGTGGACACACATACACATACTAAGTAAAGATAAATAGTAGCAACACTTCTAATCAGATGTGCAACTCACAAAGAATTCACGCCCATCCCGTAAGCTTGGACCTGTGCTGTTCACTGTTTGCTTAAGGTCCGCCCTCCCCTTCAATTCTGCCACAGGCAGATGAACTTGCCATTAGTTGTAAATGAAAACACCGACAGAGACGGGAGTTAAATGCTCGATCCAAGCATTACCCACTGGCCTGGGGGATAGCACTGTAGACCGCCAAGTCAACCATCAATCGTGTCAGACCGTGTGCATTGCAAGCTAAATGCTAGTCGTGTGTGGTCCGTTTCTGTCCACCAGGTTACACTACTTATCGTACTAGGACTGTATTACAGTGCTTCTAACGGTACAATTGCTTATACCCTAACTAACTATAATTTTAGGTATCTGATTCAAACACCGACATATCAGAGCCAAACACCTATATATCAGACTCAATCACCGACATATCAGAGCCAAACACCGATATATCAGACTCAAACACCGATATATCAGCTCGTGGAGCAAATAGGGTTAGCCTTCTAAATTTATCCTGTCCTCCCTATTAATTTTTTTAATGCCAAAGCAAAAATTCTTAAAATTTCAGTAAAAATGTTTTTAAAAAGTAGCCTAGCCTAATAGCTTCAACACAGTTCAAACTTTCGTTAGAAAGTCAGAGAAAAAGTTAGAAAAAATATGAAAGTCAGGTAAAATGCTTGATATTTAAGGGGCCCGCAAAGTGAGGCGGTGGGGCCCGTGGGCCGAGGTAAAAGCTTTGGCGGGCCCACATAATGGGATGAAATTATTATATTTAACTTTCAAAATAGCAATAATGTTGGTAAAACTTTCAGAATTAATTTATTTGAGCCTGGTAATATATCGTTCATTTGTTGTGCTTAGTGTTTAATAAATGACAAAATTTAAAACTGCAATAAGTATTATTATTTTAATTTTTCTCAATTATAATTACTTTAAAAGTAAACTTGAAAGTGAGCTATATTAAAAAATATTTCATCATTTTGCATATTTCCCTGACACTACTAACAACTGTTTTAGAATTGTTATAAACAATTTTAAAACCGTTGTTAGTACTGTCAGCAAAGTTGATGAACTGTGTTTTTGAGGGTGAATCTGCATTAAGATAGTGATAAATGATCAATCGGGGGCTCACGATAAGATCCTTTTCAAAACCTACAGGTACAACCGTAAATGCTATAGCGGCCATTTCACTCCAAACTGAATCTGAATCCACTCCAAATACCTTTTCCACATTTGGATAGTAACAGAACGAATTGACCTAGTATCTGGACGTCTTCACGTGTTGACTCGACTTAATTTGTAGGTACTTTTTGCTACATTGACGTGACAAAACTATTAAAAACATTATAGCTAGCCTATATTAGAACCTTTGGGCGTTATTAAATCACTAAAATTATACAATGCTGGAGGCTGGAACTGAAGTTATTTGGAGGTTAGGAAACGTCTGGGTCATGCAACGTTATCCCAGAATCTAGAATAATGGATAGGGATATGGTGAAACTACAATTATGATAAGTGAGGGGGCCTGAAAATAATTTTGCAGGGGGGCCCAAAAAAATGAGTTACTCCACTATATAGAAGTCAGGGAATTTTTTTATTTAATCGTAAGCGCAAAGCTATATTGTGCCAAAATCTAAACTCATTAGTTTTGTGTTAGACTAAATCTGTTTTTGTGGTGCAACGAGGAATAAGTGAATAAGGCAGTAGATGTATGAACAAAATACATCAAACTGAAAGAAAACATTAAAATGAAAATATTAACTGGTCTCATGCCACTTTATGTGGTCAATCGGGACAGTACAAAAATAAATAAATAAAATAAGTAGAAGAGCATTGGACAGCTATGGAGAAGGTGGAAGCCCAAACAAAATGTCTATTGTAAATAAAGTGTGCATTCCGATTCGAGAGTCAGGTTTTTGTTAGGGAACTCAGGGAAAGGGAAAATTAACTTTTTTGGTCAGCGAAATCATTAACCAAATAAAAATGTGAACCATATTTTACTTATTTATCTTGGAAAAACTTTAGAATGCTGGGGGCATTATTTCCAGACTCTAAAACCAATTGACAAAAAAAACCGATTGGCTTATAACTGTGGGGGTGTTTTTTAAAACACACAATAGAGGGAACCACTTGGTCAAGGCTGTAATAGACAAAAGTAGATATCAATTTTAAGAATTCCTTTTGGTGATAAAAATGACCGGTAAGCCTATATCAATATTTTGGATATATTTACTATATATATTGTAACATCACAAATCCGTAAATTTTAGATTCTCCTTAATTTTATTATGTTTACACTAGTGGCTGGTAGAGGCTATAGCCTCTTACCTATTGGTTAGGTTTGATTGGATATACTGTTTACTTGAAAATATCAATACTAACATTACATTCACACCTGATTATATTATCTAAGTGAACATTATGATTGCTAATCATCTTTAATTCATATCCAAGTTTTTATTTTGTTTTTGGTACTCTAAGGAGATTTATAAGGGCAAAAACAAAAAATTAGGCTCTGTAGAGCCCCCATGTATGAATGTTCCAGGTATCAGCCTTCTAGGTACAATAGCTTGGGAAACCGGCAAAAAGTCAGAAATTTACCATTTTTAGCGAATTTCCCCTATAGGGAAGAAGCTATTACCGTAGTCGGCATGGTAAGACCTAGGCCCGGGACCATGATAACTTTTCGTTTTGAGGTCCCCAGACCCCAAAAACACCATTCGTTCGAAACTGTATATATATGTATATATATATATATAATATATATATAGATATAATATATATCTATATATATATATATATATATATATATATATATATAGATATATGTGTGTGTGTGTGTGTCCGTAACACACACACACACATATGCGTGCGTGTGATAACTCTCGTAAAAAATGTCCGATTTCGATGAAATTTGGTACAAACGTGTAAAGCAGCATTTATGACTTTTAAGTTCGAAAACCAGACGGATCGACCTATCCGAAGGGGTATTTTGGGGGGGTTCTGTACCCCAAAAATGGTTTTTTTGAGTTTTTTACATACAATTTTTGAAAAAGTAAAATTTTATTTTTTCCCATTGGAATCAGCTTAAAAAGACGCACAATTTGATGTTTTAATCATTGCTCTACGTCAATTGGTTACTGAGATATTGAAAGTGCTAAACACAGTACGTTGTCCAATGTTATTCTTATGGAGGGTAAGAAAAATTGTATATCTCGCTTATTTATCAACTTATCCTGACGAAACTTGGTATATTGCTTCATTTCATTGTGGTCTATTGATATTTGCACAAAAATCCATATTTTGCCCGATATTTCCCGTAGCATCAAACCTGCATACATCAACCCATGTTATTCTTATGGAGAATAGTTAACGTGTTATCTCCTTTAATTATGAACATAAATTAATAGAACTTGGTATGTGGCTTTACCTAGTTGAGTTATAATGATATTTGATAAAAGCCCATTTTTAGTATTCCTTATTTCAGCAAACCTTCATACTCAGCCGCCATGTTTTTCTTATGGAGAATAATTAAAATGTCATAAATCGTTTATTTATGAATGTATATTGATGAAACTTGGTATGTGGCTTTATGTGGTATTATGATAAATTAATATGCATTGGAAATTCGCTGAGTATGCAGGTTTGCTGCTACGGGGGTATTTTCTTATGCAATTATATATTAAAATTTGCATGCCTACTTTTGTCTGGGCCTTGGTAGGTAATGCTGGAGACATCAAACAAGTTTGGGTTTAACTCCACCCTTCTAGCAGACTAAATAAACAAATTTTGTTATATTTAGGTAAATATGTATTTTTAATTTATTATTTAAATACACCTCAACTGCTCGTCGCTATAGGCCAATAAGCCTGTGTCGCGATCTAAATACAGCTATTTATCATAACGGCATCAGTCACATGGGATCGAACCAACGCTTGACCACGTCTCACTTGCAAGGCGAACGCTCTATTTCTGAGCTACTGCGTCGGGTTAGACATCTGGTTACAACAGTTATTATCATTGGCAACCATACAGCAACATCAATTTCTTCAATTATTGAGTTGTTTTATTTGATGGTTTTGTGTTTTTAAGATGTTTTAAAGTGGTATGCGCTTGGTCTATCGTACGAAAAATCATTCAATGCCGCCCTTGTTGCAGTGCTACACATCTAAGATATAATATTATTTAAACTACTTTAGAGCAAGCCTGTTTTTCATTTTTTAACTCGTCTTCTTAAGAGGATGTTTGAGACAGGTGCAGTTGGTTAGGAGTAAGTTGAGGTGAAACTCGGAACTAGCCATATAATATTTTGCACTACCAAAGATGTAACGTACTTCTTTACTAATAAAGTAATGCCGATCTAAATAATTTCTATCGTAGTCTACGGGTATTTTTATCTCAGCGTTTATCTAGGAATGCAAGCTTTATTGTGGTGTAGGTTGGTAGTAAACTCCTCTAATATCCCAGCTGTCATGGGACTTCCTCGCAATTATTTTCGTCCAACTTTCCCTCTAGATAATAACCCTGGTTGACTTCAGGTATCTGGATTGTGCTGCTACATGTTGGCGTTTTGTAGAACTACTTCCAGTTGTATTACTACGCAGTACAGCGCCGTACAGTGTTTTTGCCATTCCTTAGCTGTTAATTCAAAATGTCACCACGCCTATCAGAGCAGTTTCCGCGTGGCGGGAACATGCTCCCGGGCATGTGCCCTGCAGCGAACGTGTTAATCATAACACCTCATGGGTTATCTATGTGAGTAAAAACAGCCCGGTCACTAGAATAACACGTCCGAATATTAGATTTTGTTTTTTTACTCAAACTGCCCACCAATAATTGTGTGTAGCCAGCTGATCCTAGGCTAACTAGGGATAATTTTACAGTCGATTTTCCCTCGACATGTCTTCCCTAAATACCAAATGTTTTAAGAGCAAATTTATTTGAAGCTTGATGAAATTTTGTATTTTGTTAGTGAACAAAACAATATTGTTGCTCACCAACAATGGGCAGTACTCTGTTAATAGGTTCCACCAGTGCGTTGTAGTTCTGCTCTTTATCGGGTGATAGCGCTCGAGAGAGACGGCAATTAATGCATGCACACACCTCGAGGCCTTATGCTGTCTTTTTTTAGTGCAGAACTTTGTCTACAGCACACCAAGCGTAATAAAGCGTCTGATTTTTTAATATTAGACCTGAACTTAGTGTTTAATAATTCATTGGCTGCACATGGGCAATTCTAGCAATTCATATATCCAGAGCCAATACGAAGATAGTAGTGAAGCTTCATTCAAAGTGTGCCAAAATTGATTGTTTTCATCCTATTTCGCCCTAGCCTATCGAGTTTTAATATTTAAATCCTTTTCCAGGTTCAAGAAATGGAACAGATGTTACCAAATACCTGCAGAGTCAAATTTGATGACCCTCACTCTCTACACGAATTTAACCTATTTGTGACCCCAGACGAAGGGTTTTGGATCGGGGGACGGTTCTGCTTCCATATATACATTACCGAAGAGTACAATATGGCTGTAAGTAAACCTACTGGTCCTCATTGGTTCAAATATTTTTCTCAAAGAATATCCTATAAACAGGATTGATATTTTGTACACTAACTTAGTAACGTATGTATGTTCAGCAAAAACTATGTCGGCTACTGTAAAACGTTATTCCAGAGGTGTGCGGATGTCTGAACCCAATCTGAATCTTGTATCAGTACCGGCCTACTTACACAACACTAACAAAGACTTCTGTGATGTCTTTCTGTGATGTCTGTCATTGAGTTTTTTTTTTACATTTTGTATTTAGTGATTTCAGGTTTCTAACACATTCCATGCGGGTAGAGTACATGAACTCCAAGCCGGCCTTGTCAGTGTATCGTGTGGAGTTCATGAGCTCCATAGTCTAATGTTGTTTTCAAAGGAATATTGAGCCTCAGCCTATGCAGCTGGATGAACGAAACTTGCATACGAGTTTATCTATGCACGTACAATGTACGCAATATGGTCAGTTTACATTTCTTCCCCCCCTCAAAGGTGTGGTCTTTTGTTTGTTTACGTTTCTTGAAGGAAATAATAGTGCATTCTGGTGAATAGTGTGCTTCAGAAGCGTATGATTTTGGTGCATGTTGCGTCGCGGCCGGCGCCTACTACCATTGTGGCTATCCAAAACTGTGGGTAGAGTTCATGAACTCCAAACATTTATCAACAATAATCACATTTAAAAACTATCAGAAATATATGTTCAACACTCAAACATTGTTTCAACTTGTATAACCAATGTTTGTAGTGAAAAATAATTTTCAGCTCCCGGGTCAACCTTACAACATTTAAACCACATAGAAAGTGTTAAATAATTTCTTTAAAGGGAAAAATTAATAGCCTATATGGAGTATTTTTAATAGTGAAACTTGTAGAAAGTAGACAATTTTTAGTTTTAAAGTAAGATCAGGTAATTAGGTTAGATCACTCTTTGGTGACAAAGAAAAACACGTTTCTATTTTTGAATATTCAAAAGAATAAATTAAACTAGTTTTGTTAATTCATCGAACAATGAAAAGGCTTAGGTCACGGACACTTAGTTCACTCATACTTTGTGGTCTAGGCCTGCTGATGTATTGTTTCAGTGGTGTCTATATAATATGTGCTGTTTTGTATTGTTTGTTGTGGTATCTGCCAATAACGTCACTGCCCCTTGTCTCGGTCTGTAACAGTTAAAGCCGCCAAATCAAAATTGTTGTTGTTCTGTCTGTTATCAGACTGACACATTTTAAGCTATTGGATTAATTTGCTAAATTGTACAGTAAAAGCTCCCTATTCCGGCACGTTCGGGACTTTGACAGTGCCGGATTACCGAAAATGCCGGATTACTGAGCGCCGTCTAAAATAACTATTATTGCAAAATAGTGGAAATAACACTAATAAACGGGGTATCAGGAAACTGACACATACTTTCTCCCTTTTAGCCCAACTTTAATGGATAAATTACTTTTTATTTACTAAATATAGAATACAAAGCACGGTCGAATGTACAGAAAATCTCGTAAACAAGTTGTTTTAAAAAACATCCATCCAAATCCCTGCTTTGGAGGCACTACAGAATCCATTGCTACACTCGTGGTTTTAAGAGGGGAAATGCCCCCTATTCCCCCCAGGGTTATTAAGGGGCAACATATTTCAAATTTCCTCTGTTGGTCAATGCTAACTTGACAAGCATATCAAGTTTGATTGAAATTGATCAGTAAATAAGAGAGAAATAGTAATTTTTTTATTCTCCATAAGAATAACATTGGACAACGTACTGCGTTTACCGCAAAATGAAAATTTCAATTTTCTCCGAAACCAGCAATCGTAGAATAGTAATTCAAAATACTAAATTATTTAGTTTTTTGAGTTCTTTTTAATGGTGAATAGTAATATTTTTTTATATTTATATATTTTTATGAAAAATCCAAAAAACTGAATTTTTGATGTTTTAAGTCCTGTAATTTCTGAACCCGAATTTTTACAGGAATGCGGGTGGTGTCGTTTTGTTGGAAAACTAAAGTTCTACAAACGACTAAAATTTAATCAAAATCGTTAGAGCCGTTTTTGAGAAATTTGGATTTTTCATGTTTTTTGGTGGTTTTTGGGGGATAATTACCCTTAAAAATCAAAAATTCAAAAAAATGAAAAAACGCCTGGAGATATCGTGGATTAGTACCTACATACCAAATTTCATCAAAATCGGCCCATTGGTTAGGGCTCTAGCTCTGTACACATCCACACAGACACACACACACACACACACACACACACACACACACACACACACACACACGGACACACACACAGACAGACATCACGTAAAAACCACTTTTTTGGGTTCAGGGAGCACCAAAACGAATATTTCCACTAACAACTCAAATTCGAAAATTTTTACGAAAACAATACTTTCTCCATATACTATGTATAGGGGGAGAAAGTAAAAATAGAGATTCAAAACGATATCATTGGTCCATTATTCCATGTTTTATTGAGATTTCTCTGATTTCGGCAGTGATGAAAAATATTAAAAACAAAAATTTCAACCAGATAATAGATTTACAGTATTGAATCTTAATATATACAGTATATTTACTCCTGCCGATAGCCCGTGAACTCTGCCGATTGCAATTTGACAATTTTACAATTTTTTAGAACCCTTAGACTGATAGCGGATTATTGAAAGTGGCGTACCATCGGATGCCGGATTAACGAGCTTTTACTGTAACTTTTTATTTGACATTTTTGATATATTTTAGTTAGGCTCTAAATATGTTGTTACTTAACCTTCACTGTCAATTTTCACTACCAGTACACACTTTTAAGCCAATTGGGCTTCGAAGTTCCAATTTTATTCTTATGGAGAAGATTTATTTGATGAGTTGAATACAGTAGAGACTTGATTATCCGATTTATCCGATCATACCTAAACCAGCCGAGGCAAGGTCGGATAACCCGAAAAATAATAAAAACAGTGTACAAATTTTGAATTTCTTTTTTATATTTTTTTCAAGCGCGTGGAAATCGATTGTTTGATCGTTGACGGTCAGATAATCGAGACTCTACTCTACTTCCAACACATGTTAATCGAGAGGGTTCATAAGGTTTTCAACAGAATTGAGCACACACGTGTTGTATTCCCGGGTGAAACCGGGTACGATGGCTCCTAGTTTTATATATTTTTACAACTTGATAAACTGTGATTATCACCCAACCAATTTGTTTTTCCTTAGACTGTTTAAATTAATTTAATCACAGATGCTATGTAACCAGAAGTCATAGAAAATATATCTTTAATCGCGGATTTACAACAATGTAAAAAACAGATATATTGTTGCTAAATTAGAACTGTAATTACAAAAGTTCTGTTCATGCTCTTGAAAATACATTGTGTCCTACACTACAGTCCACACTACAGGCCTAGGCTATTCTTGAAATATAACATATTCATTGGACTCTGCTTGTGACATGTCCCGTTCGCTACCACTAATATAATAACTTGTTTTAAAGACGTAACTGTTGCTGCAGAAATGTGGTGAATGATTTCCATCCTTAGACTGACAACGCTCATTTGCGTCTGTCCTCCTGTTATTCAATATCTTGTTTTAAAACCCTAGAATATTTTAAATACCCGATTTCTTCATACCGCACGCATCCTGGAAAACCTGGAATTTTAAGAGTGTCCTAGAAAACCTGGAATTGTCCTTGAATTTTGATTTTTGCCCTGGAATTTTACCATCTGTCCTGGAATTTTTCTATTTTCATGTAGTTTTTTCAGATTTCTTTGGTTTTTTTTTAGTTTTTGTCGTGGAATATTTCCAGATAGAATTTGTTTCTATTGGTTTTACTCATATCTCAAAGGAATAACTGTTTTTTTCCTTTCGCCCAAATTTTTTAATTTGAGTTGTAGTGGAAATAATCGTGTTGGTGATCCCTCAACCTAAAAAAGTGATTTTTGAGTGGTCTCTGTCTGCATGTGTACAGAGCTAGAGACGACACCAGTGGACCGATTTTGATGAAATTTGATACCGTAAACCAGACTATACCCGGACACTTTTTTACGTTTTTTAGGTTAAAGTGCCTTTCAAACAACAATGTCACCAATAAAAACCATACCATTGTAAAGTGTGTGTATCATTTACTATATCCCTGTACCTTTCTATGTGTTAGATGTAATTATCAAATTAATAGAAAATAAATAAAAGTGTCCGGCTTAACCTCCCCAAACGGTCTAATCCCGGACACTGACCTAAATATCATTATAACGCCTAAACTAACCTCTGCTGTCCCTAATAGGACGGTATTTTGAGGTTTGCAGATGCCTTTGTACCAGTCAAAGGCTTAAAAATGAAATTACAAAAATTTTGAATGGATTGGGGATGAATAAAGAGTATTCTTACATCACGTTTTCAGCTGTTTATTCTTTGCAACTAAAATGAAACCAAACAAAGAACCGTAAGGGGAAAAGGCGTTTAAAATACAGTTTGAAACAAAGAGTAATACTACTTATATATATATATATATTTGTTCAACATGACCAGTGATGACATTTTCTTCCCGTGGGCTGAAAATTGTCTGCTTTCCATGGGGCCCATTATATTTTCCACAGATATGATCACTTATGGTAGATTTAGGCAACAAATACTTGACAACCAACCAAAATAACGTTATAACGTCTAAACTGACCTCTCCTGTCCGTATCGGACGGTGTTTTGAGGTCTGCAATTGCCTTTGTACCAGTCAAAGGCTTAACAATTCGATAAATAAAAATATTAAGTAAATACAAAGTATTCTTACATCACATTTTCAGCTGTTTATTCTTTGCAATTAACATGAAACTAAACAAAGAACCATAAGGGGAAAAGGAGTTTAAATGAAACAATGAATAATACGACGTATATATATATATATATTTGTTCAACATGATCAGCGATGTTATTTTCTTCCTGTGGGCTGAAAACTGTCCGCTTTCCATGGGGCCCATTATATTTTCCACAGACATGATTGATCGTGATCATTGATCATGAGACATGATCATTGATCACGATCATGACCTTAACTTTCCTCCTTTATTGCCTGCTCTAATATCTTGGCTCTTGAATTTTGTTGCTCATCTTGGAGACTGTACAAACAATGTTTCATAAATTAAAAGCACAAATTTTAATAACAATCACAGATAGGTACCGTATCAGGGCCAAATGCCACAATGCTGTAATTAGTTACGGCGGGAAACCTGCTTTTTACGTCAGTAATGGCAGACACTAGTCGCAACCGCCGGCCCAACAGTCATATCCACGGTGTATTATTAGTGTCCGGGTTTGTACTGGAATACTTAAAAGTGATATATTTGTTTAAATATATGTTGTATATAGCTTTAAATAGCATAGCATTATGCGGTCTTCGATTTCGAATAAAAATATGCCTTCGCGACAAAAATCGGACAGACTTGACGAAAATTACATGTTTTAGTTAGACATACATTTTTTTCCGAAAAGTCGCAAGTTGGTATACCTGCAAAATAAAACAAAAAAACGATCCCACGCAGTTCTAACCTATACAGCTGTGTAGAGCGTCTTCTGCTGTATAGGAATTGATAACGATTGACTTAATAACTATGCAGGTTAGTTTAGAAATATTTATGTTTAAAAACATGTACACCGTGTCCGGGAATACCCCCTGTCCGGAATTAGCCTGTTTTACGGTATGTAGGTACTAATCCACAATATCTCCAGGCTTTTTGAATTTTTTTGAATTTTTTATTTTAAAGGGTAATTATCTCCCCCAAAACCACCCAAAATCATGAAAAATCCAAATTTCTCAAAAACGGCTCTAACAATTTTGATTAGTATTTAGTGGTTTGTAAAACTTTAGGTTTCCAACAAAATGACACCACCCGCATTTCTCTAAAAATTCGGGATCAGAAATTACAGGACTTAAAACATTCAAAATTCATGTTTTTTGGACTTTTCATATCAAACCATAAATGTTAAAAAAGATTTTTTAATACCATTAAAAAAAGCTTACAAAAACTAAATAATTCAGAATCTTAAATTATTATTCTACTATTGCTGGTTGCTGAGAAAATTCAAATTTTCATTTAGCGGTAAACTCACGTTGACCAATGTTATTCTTATGGGGAATACAAAAATTACCATTTCTCATACTGATTAATGATGTTAAAAACTGATATCCAGGTAAGGTTAGCATTGACCAACAGAGAATATTTTAAATATGTTGCCCATTAACCCTGGGGGGGAGGAGAGGGCATTTCCCCTCTTAAAACCACTGTATGTAGCAGATGGGATTTGGGCGGGCATTTTGGAAAACAATTTTTTTAGAAGATTTTCTGTACATTCCACCGTACTTTATATTCTATATATAGTAAATAATAATTTATTCATTAAAATTTGCTAAAAGGGAGGACGTATGTGTCAGTTTCCTGATACCATTTATTTTGATTATAAGTTAAATGAATGTAGTTCATATGTAAAGAAGGGAGGATTTTTGGGTGACAGAATTAAAGAAGCTCGTTTCTCAGATTATTTCTTGTTTTGTATCTGAGGCCAAAGTCTCAAAAATTGTTTGCCAAACAAGCTTTGCATAAGTTTTTATACACTTTTATTCTATTGGTGTTTCCTTCCTAAACTTAACTGTTTAGCCTCCAGAGCTACACATAAGGTGAGCTACTCGTTTCTAAAAACAATAAAAATCACTTGATTGAGTAGCTCTGGAAGGTGAATGGTTAAGTAAAAAAATACAAAAAATAAAAACAATTTAAAATAATTTTTTCTACCTGGTTAAACAATATAACTATGGACATTTCATAATAAAAACTAAAGTTGGCCGCCATATTGGAAAAATGGTGGATAAAATCAAAATTTAAAAATCACAAAATTTTACCGAACCAAAAGTCCAGGGAAGTTGCTGTTTTAACTTTTTTTAATAGCTCTTATACTTTTCAAGAAAAACAGCTGGCACAAATGTCAAATTTGACAAATGTTTGATTTTATTTTTTATGTGTAGAAGTACATATAATTAGTTTTAGTATATGTAACATTGTTGACGCATGCCTTACAATTTATAAATTGTTGATGACAATAAAGTGATTGATTGACAGAAACAAATTACTCATAAGCACAATAAAACTATTCCAGGTTCTTATATAGATCTCATAGCCTCGCATGGCTGGGGAACATTTATAATATATCTGATTTATCAATATGTATATAAATAAACTCGAAACAAAATTAATAAACCTTCAGTTATGTTTTTTTTTAACGTCGTGATTGTCATGGAAAATTGTTATTTTGTCATGGAATTTTGTTTTGAAAAACCTGTGAGAACCCTGTACTGGTCATTGGTGATGTGTCACAAGAGCCAGGGAAATTGTTATTTCAGGTGCATCACTACCCTAATCTTTGCTGTCAGTGTTACTCGACATGCGAGGTTGAGGAGAGATTGGTCATTGGGCTGTAATTAATGATCAGCCCCTGCCTAAAGAATAGTCTCAGTCTCAGTCAGTAACAAGATTACACAAGTGATCACACCCATTCTATAGTCATCATTCATTCATATTCGTAATTAATGATCAGCCCCTGCCTAAAGAATAGTCTCAGTCTCAGTCAGTAACAAGATTACACAAGTGATCACACCCATTCTATAGTCATCATTCATTCATATTCGTAATTAATGATCAGCCCCTGCCTAAAGAATAGTCTCAGTCTCAGTCAGTAACAAGATTACACAAGTGATCACACCCATTCTATAGTCTCAGTCTCAGTCAGTAACAAGATTACACAAGTGATCACACCCACTCTATAGTCATCATTCATTCATATTCTCTTTAAAATACGCCCTAGTTGTGTCAGAGTCTTACACAATGATTGAGTGACTTTGTGATGACGAAAAAGCTTGGAAGTACAATTCTTTATTTTTAAGAAGGCAATAGACAAATTCTTTTTCTTAAAAAATTGTTTCACATTAAAACTGTCTATGATCTCACAGAGCTTGTGCTGAATTTACCATGTGAACACAAATACTTCATGATAATTTCTACAGTCTGATTTATTCTTCACGATAATCAAGTCCACAGTCCCTTATCACACTTTCCCGTTCTCCAAAACTTAGAAACACGAGTATTTTATATAAACGTGCAAACAACAGTTAAATAAATCCATCGTAAAAGTTATAACAAAAACAGCAGTATACAAATTTCAACACAGTAACAATTATAATTAGAATTTAACCGTTAACAAATTCGTATACACAAACAAAACCAGAAAAATACTGTTAACCTACTTGTAACAAGATACCAACACCACTAACAATATAGTTAGTACACATTTAGCAGGAAAATATGGATAGGAAAAGCAGGCTTACGATGGATACAGGCATCCTAATGATAGCACACTGACACTACAAAAACATATGAAAGAATATTTCAAAACCACTGGCCATTTTGTCAGCTTGAAGAAGCACTTGGCATGGAGAAAACTGGGCTCTCCCAAGTTGACAAAAAGGCCAGTGGCCTAGAAATATTATTTGATATGTTTTTGTAGTGTCAGTGTGCTATCATTAGGATGCTTGTACTTTCCAAGGTAAAAATACATGCTTGTCCTATCTATATTTTCCTACGAGTTTGGCAAAAGCCCTTCTATACTATACTAATAACCTCAATATACATATTTAAATACTGTGATTCTACAAAAACAGATTCAAATTGTTTTTCTTTATCAAATTATAGTTTTCATTTTAAATCGTGGTTTCCGTTCATTTAGAAATTTGTTACAAAAAACTGAAATTGTTTTGTTAAAAACAACTTTTCCAACTAAACAAAATCGCTTTCTACTTAAATGTCGTCGGTTCGCTGATTTCACAATGTGTTCTGTTTGCAGCCACCCAGTGTCAAGTGCCTGACGAAGCTCTGGCACCCGAACATCAGTGAAGAAGGGGACATCTGCCTCAGTCTTCTGCGCCAGAACTCCATCGATGGCCTCGGCTGGGCTCCCACGCGCAGGCTCAAGGATGTCATATGGGGCCTCAACTCTCTCTTCACCGTGAGTAGCTTGTGTGTTTGTTCTACCATGTATCGATATTGAAAAATAAAATTTGATATAAACTATACATAGTCACAAAGAAGTGATGCCTTCTAGGAAAAATGTTAATAGACTTTCGATGTATTGATGTTATCATGAAAAATCTCTCCCTCTCCTGTTGAGTCGGTCTAAAACCGAAAGTTTGGTGTTTTTAACAAATATGTGTGTTTGCACTCTAGCCATTTAAAGATAAGATATTATTTACACCTTATCGCTATCACTTTCAGAGCTAGATTTAAGCGTATGCTACATAGGCGGGCCCCTAACACAAGGGGAGGTGCACCACACAGAACCACATTCACAAAACTCATCCAAGCAAAAAGGTACCAACTTTGACCTGGACGGCAACAAGGGCCCCGCACCACTGGTTGAGCCTGGGGGCTCACAGCTCCTAAATCTGGCCCTGATCACGCTTTGTTGTGTTGTCAAAGAGTTAACCCATGATTAGATTTGATTTATATCTTACGGCCATTACACTTTGTTGTTGCATGGTCAAAGGGTTAATTTATTCATTGTTGAATGCCTTCAGAACTGTTGTTTGACAATTGAAATATAGGTTGACATTCATACAGTCAGCAGTTGGAGTCCAGTAGATTATTCCAAAAATTATTATAAAATGGTTAATCCATGATTATATTTTATTTACACCCTACTGCTGTAACATTTGTGCGATCAAAGGGTCAATCCCTGATGAGATTGTTATTCACAACTTACCACTGTTTAATGCTTTGTTGTGCGGTCAAAGGGTTTAACCCATGATAAGATTGTTGTTTACACCCTACCGCTATTATACTTTGTTGCGTGGTCAAAGGGTTAATCCATGATAATATTTTATTTACACCTTACCACTGTTTTGCTTTGTTGTGCGGTCAAAGGGTTTAACCCATGATAAGATTGTTGTTTATACCCTACCGCTATTATACTTTGTTGCGTGGTCAAGGGGTTAATCCATGATAATATTTTATTTACACCTTACCACTGTTTTGCTTTGTTGTGCGGTCAGAGAGATTAACCCATGATAAGATTGTTGTTTACACCCTACCGCTATTACACTTTGTTGCATGGTCAAAGGGTTAACCCATTATAAGATTGTTGTTACACCCTACCGCTATAACTCTTCGTTGTGTGATCAAAAGGTCAGTCCATAGTAAGATTGTTATTTACACCTTTCTATTGTTATGTTTTGTTGCTAGGGGTGGGCGATTACTGTCAAGGGTTCGAGTAGGGGTAGGGGGGGGGTTCGAGTACCTGTCAAGTATTTTCGAATACTCGAAGGCCGAGAGAGTATTAGAGACTACTCGAAAATTTGAGTCGAGTAGTTGAATACTCCCACCGTTTACTCAAAATAGTTGAAAATTGTATATCTACTTCCGCCGTTTTACTCACGTTTACGTCGCTAACAAATGTTTAGTAAAATAAGTGACTGAAATAAAGAAAAATAAGCTTAAAATCTATTTTTAGCTCATATGAAAGGAGACAATGACAGGTGGGTTATTTTTTGATACCTGTGAGTTAAGTTAAGTGAGAGAGGGGGCACAGGGAGTGTTTGGGTCGGGGGCAAAAATCACTTTCCTGTTAAAATGTTCTGGTTTTGATAAACTAACGCAAAGCTGTTTGTCCGATATAAAAGCCGGGGCAGTCACTACAGTTTATTTTGTAAACACCTGTTCCATTCATTTTATCTGGTTTGTTTGTAGGTGTAAGGGGTTTCATTAAAATATTGCCGAGCTTATTGGAAGTCTTAAATGCTGTGGTCTTAAATGACTCGAGTGACACATATTGTTGGTCAGGCTTTTGTGTTCTGGTGTCATTATTGGAATGTTTATAAATAATTTTATCTACGATTTCGCTTTTATACCCGTTTCACACAGCTATGTATTTTATGGGGTTCAGTTCCTCTTGATAGTCATCAGGGCTGAGAGGTATGGATAACAAACAATCTATGCACAAAACTATTGTAGGCTGCCATTTTTTGATTCACTGGGTGATGAGACGCACTATGGATTATTTGGCGGGTAGTTGTTGGTATTCATGCCTAGACAACGCCAGTCTAGTAGAGTCCTTCGCACGCGTCACACTATCAATTAATTTACCAGTTTTTGCCAAATATGTTCCGTGTTTTATGTATTTTCGTCGTTTCAATGTCCGTTGGTTTGTGTTTTTGTGTGTTTGTGTTGTCTTTCAATGGTTTTTAAAAACTGACGTGTTCACATGAACATGAAAATCAGTCTTGACACCTCGCCTGGTGAAGACTCAATTACATTAGAAGAGTCGAAACTGCAGTTGCCCTTTTAGGATAGTAGGATCACTAAGACAGTACAAGTATCTAAACCATTTAATTTACTAAAGGGTTTCGGTGGCTTACAACATAAAGTATATATTTATTTTTTTTTTCATTTAAATCATTCATTCATGGTCAAATAAAGGTTAACATAAAATAAATAATAACATTAATAATTCAAAATGAGTTTTTCTTACTTTTTAAAGAACTACTCGACTCTTTACAAAGAACTACTTGAATTTTAAAAATACTACTCGCCCACCCCTATTTGTTGCACGATCAAAAGGTTATCCATGATACAATTTTTACTCACACCTTACCGCTTTGTGTGTAGGATTTGCTCAACTTCGATGATCCCCTTAACATCGAAGCTGCCGAGCTGTATCTCAAGGACAAGGAGGCGTTTCGCACCAAAGTGAAAGACTATGTGAACCAGTTCGCCAAGAGATGATAGTGCGCGGCCCTAGACCACCGACTCTCTTGTACAAATTGTGATAAACTGTCTATTGTGTGATCATCAACGTACTATACCAGTAGCTCAGTCAATCAGGTGGAAAAAGTAAAGTTGAAATGGAGTTATTTCAACTAAAACTTCTATAAAGGATCATATGTTTTTTTTTATTTTAATTTAACAACAAACTTAAATAGTTTTCATGTATTATGTGGTGTAATTTCATGTTAAGGTTCCGAATATATATTCTCAAATCTCCATGTATTTCTGAAATATAGTGGTTTAAAATTGCCCAAGAGGTCAGTTACTTTATCAAAGATAATATATTTTGTTTGAAATGTGATATATAAAATAAGAGTGACTTAAGTTGTGAAAAGTGGGCAAGGAAAGCTCGAATAAGCTTAGTGTGTATTTTTTGGGAGTTGAGGTAAATTTAAATTTATGTTAAAGCTTGGTGTTGAAATGTTTGTAAATAATTGAGCTTTATTCATACAAGCCTTCATTGTTACAGTATGTGCTTGAAAATGCCGAGACCTAACAAGCTTCCCGATAGTCATCCGCATAACAAGGCATATCGTAAAAAATATATTTCACCAGACAAGAGTTATTTACAATCAGTCGATGTGAAAATGTCCTTGATTCTTTCCTTACACTTATTTACTGAGCTACGGTGTGCAATGGCATTTCCTTACTTATGCTCTGTGTACTTTAACCATCGTGTCCAAAATAATTAATTTGTTATTTTTTCATTATGTTGTATATTATAACGAATAAAAGACTGTTTATGATGAAGGTGTTTTCATTCCCATCTCTGTTCAAATTATTAAAAGAACTCATGGGACTTGCTGCTGCAATTTTTTAGTGCTTCTGAATTTTTTTAAATCTTCTAGTGTATTGTGCATACTTCGTTGTCATTCCAGGAGATAATTTTGTTAGTACACGATATATGCTTTGCTGTGTTTTAGTAATTTGTCAACGATAAATATACAAGTAAATGATTTATATTCTTCGATAAGACTTACACGAATAAAAAAAAAAAAAAAAATTTAATATATATAGGACAAGTGTGAATTCTGTGTGTGTAAAGAAGTTAATGATGGTTCTTGTTATGTCTTAAAATTATCAACTATGTGTTATTTCAAAACATCACCTTCATTGCTTCAAAACATCACCCCTGGGCTTTTAAAGTTCCAATGTTAATCTTATGGAAGGATAGCAATCAATTCAACTGAGTACAGTATTAAACAGTTTTCTCACTGCCTGATTCACTGGTACTTGTAATACATCATAATTTTGTGACCAAAATTATCTTATTTGTCAAATAACATACTGGGTGATATGTATATGTCCCCCCTCTTACTTATCATCAATTATTAAAATATTGATTGACCCTGGACCATCGCCAATCATTGTTGGTTAATAAGTACTTTATTTTTACTAAGTTAAAATGTTCTACCCCCATCTTAAACTAAACCATTTGTTTCAAATGTAAAGGTGTATTTTCCCCATTTCTAAATATATTTCAAATGAACAGTAGGACTCCTAAGTATTTTCTAGTTAGAGGTCTTGTCTAATAACTTTTCTATTTCCTAAACATTTTCACTCAATTTTTTGAAACACTATTGAATTTCTTAGTGGTTTCAAAATTAAATGATCAAGTTTATCTTCAAATTACAATCCCATTTGAAATTACCATGTCTCCATCCATACGGTTGGTGGGGTGACTCCACTTTATATATACATGGTTTTAAGATAAGTAAAGGAGAAAGTATAAAAATATGTTTTTAGTACCCAAATATCATACAGGTTCGGTTTCAAATATATATTTGTCTTTTAGGTTATGAAATATTTCATTTTCTATCTGGCTCACAACTGCATCAAATCCGACTGCTGTGTTTATAATGATCACCTTCGGGTCCTGTATTCTTTTGTAAATTTCCAGCATTCTGTAAAATAAATTATTATATGTAGTTTTATATTACCGTATTTCTTATGAAATCATTAAATCATTGTCTAATCATTAAATATTTACTGATATTAGTAAATATTAGTAGTTAATATCATAAACATTGAAAAAATTACTATTTTTCTGCTATAAAAGAAAGAAATGCATTTGCGTACAATAAAGTTACACTGTTACAGTTCATTAACGTACCTCAGTAAATTAAATTTTAACAACTTCAAGTTAATCTTGAATTCTAATTTTGCTTTGAAAAGTCAATAGTTTTATAAAATGCTCCATCTTAGAATTGCTCTTAATTTCTTCTTGAATTTTCTAAAGTAGGTAATCTGTATTTTTGAAACTCAAAATAGCGATGGATTTGAATTTATTTTTTTATTTATTTGGACTTTACCTATTGCTTCTATTGTTTAAAACTACACTACGTTTGGGGAGGTAAGGAAACTCCTCCCATTATCAAGTGAACCCTACTTACATCTAAATATCAAGTTCTTACACCTAACTAACCTACATGTTTTTGTTTTCTTAATCTTTTTCTTTTACATTTTAATTTACACTACACAAAAATAACAAATACATATACTAAAAATCAAATACAATACACTAACACAACATTTATATACACAAACAAATGGAAAACTAACAATACATTACCTGTTCTGCATCGTTGCCTCCAAGCTGACGGCAAAAACGGGAAACATCACTCTCACATCAACTCACTACCGGACTAGTCACTAGTCACTAGTCCGGATCGCTAGCCCCTAGTCGAGTGTGCGGTCCGGTAGTGAGTTGACATGAGAGTGAAGTTTCCCGTTTTTGCCGTCAGCTTGGAGGCAACGATGCAGAACAGGTAATGAATTCTCAGTTTTCCATTTGTTCGTGTACATAAATGTTGTGTTAGTGTATTGTTGTACATAAATGTTGTGTTAGTGTATTTTATTTGATTTTTGTATATTTATTTGTTATGTTTGTGTTTGTGTAAATTAAAATGTAAAAGAAAAAGATAAGAAAATAAAAAAAAAATGTTGGTTAGTTAGGTGTAAGAACTTGATATTTAGATGTAAGTAGGGTTCACTTGACAACGGGAGGAGTTTCCTTACCTCCCGAAACGTAGTGTAGTTTTAAACACTAGAAGCGATAGGTAAAGTCCAAATAAATAAAAAAAGTAGGTAATCTGTTGAATAATTGATTTCCGTTACAATGATTGTTTTTCATACATAGTACAGTAGACCCTCTCTTAACCGACCCCGGATTCACCGCCTCTGCCCAGGCACAAAATAGAGGTCGGTTTAACCGACCTTTTCTAGGAATTGGTAGACTTCTGTTCCCATCCTTATCGCTTTACTAAAATACGAGTAGAAACGTATCCGTCCAGGTCAAGTTTTGTTATGAATCACATAACATGGGAAACGTCACTCAACGTCAGTTTGTCGCTACTCTGCGACGAGTACAGTACAGAGCTTAGATTGTTACTTGAGTATATTTCATAAAAAAAAATTACAAAAGTAAGCTTTCATAAATGCAGCTGACTTTTGTACCTATTCATATAATATCAATAATACATTTATTTCTTGAGTATTTTAAATGTTTCCGTAGTTGCTCGGTTTAACTGACCTTTTAGGTTATCCGACCTAGTCCTGGTCCCTTGAGGGTCGTTTAAGAGAGGGTCTACTGTAGTCCTATGAAAGAGTGTTTCAAGATGAAATTTAGATACAAAATTTGATAATTTTGGTGTTTAAAGAGTGGCAATTGTTCTTTACAAATTGTATAGTTTTGAATAAATAAATAGCAAAGTCATCATCTAAAAATTTCTTTACATAAGGTGTTTTGTCTTTTACTCTAAAATCAAACTGTTATCTACTTTAAAGGAAGTTTAAGCATATTTACATGTTGATTTATTCCCTAAAATATGTATGCTCTGTACTTACTTGGGTTTCCAGGAGTTTGGATTTCTGGTTGTGGCTTGCTCGTAATGAAGGTTGTCAGGAAAATAAACATAGAAAACCAAATCAGGTTTTAGTAAGTCTTCAGGAAACTTGTATGCTGGATCACCAGGAGGGGGGAGAGTCGCATTGGAATTGGCTTTCGAGATGGCATAAGCCGCCTGGTCCAACCAGTACCTACGACAAAAATTGGAACATTTTGATCATTTCCTCTATTGGTACGAGTAGTAGAAATGGTTTTTACTGTGTTTCATGTTTACTGGATGTAAATGTACTGAACAAACTTTTGTATCGGTGAATTGATGGTACTGTAATCAGCTCATTTATTTTCATAACAGTCACTTTTCTGGGTATTTCTATACTTTATTGTTAGGTTTGCAAAGGAAAAGCACTTGGCTTGGGAGTTTCATTGAGAAAAGGTGGGATACACAGCTAACTCACCTGAAGACACTGGTTCAGCTGAGCACAGCAACAAAGTAAGTTTTTTTACACACATTACATAATATTTCATCTCCATTTGAGACTTCTTCAGATGTAGAGAGTAGACTCTCTCTACATCTGAAGAAGTCTCAAATGGAGACGAAATATTATGTAATATGTATGTAAAAATACTTTCTTTGTTGCTGTGCTCATCTGAACCAGTTTCTTCAGGTGAATATAATTTATTGTTGTAGCTCTAAACTTCCTTACTTAGATCAAGTGATTCAACCGAATCTGTGGTAGTCCCATGGTTGCTTTAAATACAAATTTCTCAATGTGGGAGTTGCCAAAAATATATTTTAAAATAAAAGCTTTGTGTTTTAGTTTATATTTTGAACTTCCAATTTTGATTCTTTTTCATAAATTAGGTCCTTTAGTCCTAAAACTTTGATTAATGGCTTTAAACCTTCCAAGTTACCAGCCTGTCCCATCCCACCCTTTCCTTTCCTGCTATATACTGTCCTTTCGGTAACCTGCGCATGATTTCCGCTTGTGGAAGACGTGCCTAGCAGCTTAGCTGGGGTTTCCTAATCCAGATGAACCTTCCAAGGGTCAACCTCGGATGAGGTATAACTGGATAGCCCTCTCAATGGACGAAAACCCTGCCGGTCCCCGAGACCGCTGGGTGGTAAAAAGACCTGAGCTGGCCGCCGCGCTGTGTAAAACTAACTTAAATTATACCTCACAGTGACACTATACAAACACTCTAATATATTTATACAAATGGAAAGATTACTTAGTGCAGGATCTAATGGTATAGATATTATGGCTTAAATTAAATGAGAATATTGCTTTTTCTTTCAAAGAAATTACACTTCACGCGCCGAGACATTACTTTAATTAAGTCTAACTGTGAGCGGCTGCTGGTACCTCAACCGATTAAAACTTAGACTAATGGAAATATTAAGGTCTAAAGACTCTAATAAATATAATAGTGGAATAAAATAAAAACGAGTTCGCACGCAGCACGCTGACGTGAGGGAAGTGAATTTCCACATAAAAACTTGTAAAACTCAAAATAAGTGTAAAAACATACATTTGTCCAATTTTTATTGAAATCTGAAAACATTGATTTTTTGGCTGTTCTGATGCTCCTGGTTTCTTTTACTTGCAAAGCTGGGAATACAATTTTGCACATTATAAGGTTAGGAGAAGGTCCAGACAGGCTTGAAAGTAGGCGTGAGGTTGCTGGGGATGATAAAAGGACTCTTAACAAAGGAATAACAGGCTTTTCTAGTGTAAAACCCCCATAAGACAACGTACTGTGTTTGGTCGATTCACATTTCATTTAATAACTCGGTAAATATTTATGCTAGAAATACGAGAGAGGGCTTAAAACTTTTGACTCTTTAATTCCCATCTTTTTACATGCATTGATTTTACATCTGGGGCTTTTATGACCCTTTTTCGGCCCAAAAACTCAAAATTTGAAAGATTAATCCCCAAAAAAGGGGTTTAGAGTTTTCCGATTGTTTTGCCCAACGAACTTGTCTAATTGATTACAGAAAGGAACGTCCCTACCAAATTTGAAGTAAATCAGACAAAAAATGTGACCGCTAGAGTGCAAACACATATATATATATATATATATGTCTATATATATATATATATATAAAATTTTGAACGACCCCCCAAAACGTGTTCAGGGGGTCACGTTAGGAACTTCTATGGTGGTCCCGGGCTTAAGTTTCACCGTGCGAGTCATGCTAATAGTTCACTTTCCAAAGGAAATTCACTAACAATTTGTTTATCTTTGTAAGAAGTTGGAGTTTGCGCGCCGCAATCGAGACCGCAATGTGACTTCTGTAACCAACTGCCAACATTTTGATTGATTAAAACTTATAGAAATGGACGGTAAAAACATAATAATTTATTTCGGCCTTTATTTAAAATGTGTTAAAATAAATATAAAACATAGTTTTGTCGTAACAAATAGTGACGTTTTAACAAAACATAAAATTGAGAATACTCGTAGTCATTTACTTGCACTATTGAAATTTGTTTATGGATATTAGCTTTCATTGTGTCTAACCACTTGCTCACCTGCTAACTGATAAAACAATTTAATTAATGAGTGAAACAAGTACGATATTATTAAACCTTATCGCTAATTATACCGTTTTGACAATTGCCGCTCATGTAAATTGTTTGTAAGTAAACAAATACCTCATATGTTTTATTACAACATAGGTACTTTTTGATAGAATAGAAACTATAAAATAGCACTGCATTAATTTAATTCAACAGTCCAGATCGTTCATTATTTCCAAGTACTTCCATCTTTCTAATTCAGTTTGGACTTCCCCGATCATAGTGCGGATTTCGTGGAAGTGCGCAATTCTACGAAATCCGCTCTTCAACACAATGTGTATCGATAACGATTTGTCCTACAAAAAAATTGTCAAATAAAAATGAATCTTCAGAATGTTACCAACAACTTTCCCACTGACAGTTTTTACCTGACCAACAAATAAAACATTTCCTCGCTTACTGCTTTTTTACTTCATTCTCGATCTGAACTAAACATATTCCGTGATTAACTCATTTTTACTAATTATTTATATTACTTCTTAAAATTTGTAATGCATGCTGTTTAATTCACCATTTCAAGCTGTAAAATGCAATGTAAATTTAAAATTATTATTTAAGTATTTGTGGGTTGGATGTCAGTTTAAACGAAGCGCTGTTCGGTCGTCTGACATCAGGGTCTCGCGGATATAGAATCTTTTGCCCCCCAGCGGGCTTTATGACGGCACGGTTTTCAGCTCTCCTTAGCATTTCAAGGCGCTAACCATTTATATTTCATCCGAGGGGTCAACCTGAGCGATCACGCAAAGTTTTTTATTAACTTTGGTTGGGTGCTTCAGGAGCCATAGGCAACATACCCACATTGTTATAAATACAGATGTACCCAAACTCTAACCGAGTGTGAGGAATAATTCAAATTTAGTTTATCGCCCACCACATTTGTTAGATGTTCCCATCTAGAGAAGTAAGTAATGAGCTTTATTGCAGACTAGGGAGATAATGACAAATAGCATTACGATTACAATCTCGGCAGAGCTAAATCAGCTGTTCCAGTAGCACCAGCTGTTGTGTTTACAAAAACCAAAGTTTTCACAACATACAATTATTAGTGAATTTCCTTTGGAAAGTGAACTATTAGCATGGCCCGCACGGTGAAACTTAAGCCCGGGACCTCCATAGAAGTTCCTAACATGACCCCCTGAACACATTTTGGGGGTCGTTCACAATTTTATATATATAATTACGTTAGGAACTTCTATGGAGGTCCCGGGCTTAAGTTTCACCGTGCGGGCCATGCTAATAGTTCACAATATACGAACACAATATAGTTCACAATATATATATATATATATATATATATATATATATATATATATATATATATATATATATATATATATATATATATATATATATGTGTATGTG
Organism: Allygus modestus; assembly: GCA_963675035.1. Taxonomy (NCBI): domain Eukaryota; kingdom Metazoa; phylum Arthropoda; class Insecta; order Hemiptera; family Cicadellidae; genus Allygus; species Allygus modestus. The sequence continues at coordinate 476,613,490 of OY776112.1, read as the reverse complement.
TGTGTGTTTGCACTCTAGCGGTCACATTTATTGTCCGATTTACTTCAAATTTGTTGGGGGCATTCCTTTCTGTAATCAGTTGAACAAGTTCGTTGGACAAAATAATCGGAAAACTCTAAACTCCTTTTTTTGGGATTAATCTTTCAAATTTCGGGTTTTTGGGCCTAAAAAGGGTCATAAAAGCCCCAGATGTAAAATCAATGCATGTAAAAATATGGGAATTAGAAAGGCGAAAGGTCCTCTATCGTCATTCTAGCATAAATATTTACCGAGTTATTAAAGAAAATATGTATCGACTAAACACAGTACGTTGTCTCATGGGGGTTTTACACTAAAAAAGCCTGTTATTCCTTTGTTAGAGTACTTTTATCATCCCCAGCAACCTCAGGCCTACTTTCAAGCCTGTCTGGACTTTCTACTAACCTTATAATGCGCAAAATTGTATTCCCAGCTTTGCAAGTAAATGAAACCAGGAGTATCAGAACAGCCAAAAATCAATGTTTTCAGATTTCAATAAAAATTGGACAAATGTATGTTTTTACACTGATTTTTAATTTAAAAATTGTTATGTGGAAATTCACTTCCCTCACGTCAGCGTGCTGCGTGCGAAATCGTTGTTTGTTTTGATGCTTATATAATCTTAACCTGAAGTGCAAGTTCCTAAACTACTATTTTTTTATATTTACTTAGTGTGGTGGAGGAGGCATAAAACAGTGTATGTGCCTCGAGTAGTAAGGTGCCATAAAGCCTTCGGGCGTTTAACGCAATCGTGCTTTCAAGCATCGCTCTTAAGCTGTAATGACGCTTTTACTACCCTAGGAGCGTAAATAGCTATTACGGTATGACACAAATAAAATATGAAGTACCAACCCGTTGATAACGACCGGCCACCGGTTGATTATCCGGTTGGCCGTGTAAGCAGAACCGTACATGGACAGGTAGAAGAAAGCCTTCCGCATGAGCGTCCCGAACTGGAACATGTCCTTGAGATGGAACAGACACCGGGGGGGATTATGGAGGATCCCAGCTCCTATTCTCTTCGCCACTCTTCTAGCTATAATTTTTCTACCTGAAACATTTTTTTATAAAGTAAAATACCAGTAATAATTAAATTACTGATGTGTACCATGCTCGGCAGTATTTGATTTGTTTTCGTAGGTTAAAAATACCTACTCAATAAATCTTGCATAGTTATTATATAACTGAAGTTAATATCTCGCTATACATCAGTTTGTGCAATAGTCCTAGCACAGTTTTTCTCCCCCCTCCCACCAGAGTGTATTTTCTTCGCACATCGCCTCTTTTCCACATATCAGAGTCACTCCAGTTATTATTATAACTCTATATCCCTTCAAGTAATATTTGTTATGTATACACATTTGATTAATTTGGACATGAACACTATGGTTCTAGTAACTGTTTACAAGAAATGCCTTGTTGATATTTTACCATGTGTATAAGTGTTACTTTGACAGTTCATATCAATGAGGTTAATATATGTAGAGGTCTCGTCTGGAGTAAAAAAGCGTAGCCAACGAGCTGACTGCCATTTTGCCCCTTTGTCCACTCTGCTCTCATTGTAACAAATCAAATCCTCTCTTCAAAAGTTATATGTTTGTCAGCTGACTAACGTAACTTTTGAAGTGATGATTTGATTGGTTACCTGAGGGAAAATAGCGGTCGATCGTGTAGGTTTCACTTTTTTTATACGAGACGAGACCTCTAGATATATTAAACCTCGTTGGTTCACGCTGATTATTTATATGGAGCTATTATGATTCTTTGATTTTGATTTGAAACTCTGTAAGCCCAATGTTAACATTTCAAATTAGTTTTCTAACAAAATTTGAGTTTTCCCGGGGTTAAGGTTTTTATCAATTGATTTTTAAGGTCCAAAACCCCCTAATCCTGAAGTTTAAGCAAAATCCTTCCACTGGATCCCGAAATAAATTTTGCAAAGAAACAAACTAACATACATTGCTCATTTGAGTATGATAGATTGGGATTTTGGTGTCATTTATAAAAATTACATCACAGAGAATTGAAACGTAATGTTCATGAGGATTGTTGTACACTGTGTATATGAAATTTGTAATGTTTGAGGTAAAAATAAGAAATATTGCTTACTTGTTCCTCTACCAAGGCAATGCTGTTTCTAATCCCAACTAAAGTATTAGAGATACTAATCTCGGTGAGCCTTACACCTAAAAAAAAACTCATAGTAATTGCTGAGCGAACTGGTATCCAACATACAGGGTTTCCACAGACTGTTAAAAGATTAGGAAGTTTTTATAAACATGAAAAAAATAATTAAAAAAGTGAAAAAATCATAAAAGTCATTGGAATCTTTCTTAAAGTATCTTTATAGGTAATTTACATGGTTTATATGCCAAGCACAATTACAACAAAACTCGGTTGGTGCCTTCAGATGAAACGCAATGTACTTTTTTTTAACTCAATGGTTTTGTTATTTTTATTTCTGTTGAAAATGGCCAGTAACTTTGTGTCTATCAGTTGTATGTAAATAATTTAAGTAACTAGGTTCGTTTTGAGTCTTAGCTCAGCTTAAAGCCTTACAATTTCTATAACGGTCAAATTTAACTCATTTAAACTCGTTTACTATCTCAGATTTTCTACATTGTATACTCAGAATTCAGAATGGTTATAGAGGAGTCACATTATAAATTCCGTGCAGTTATCACCATACCCTCATCCTCGTACAAATGAGTGTGGGGAACTAAGGAAGAGTGAGAGTTTCAAGTACCTACTGGTTTTGTGGTTTCCTTCAATAGCAATAAACGGGTTCTCTCTTGTTCGCCCCAGGGGGATATTGTTCTTGCAGCCGTATTCAAAGGAGTACAGGACCTTCTGGGTGATTGTGGAGTTTGCATACTAGAACAGATGTTTCAAAACCAACTCTTTTTAATTGTACGGGCACATGAATAACCACGAGGCACCAAATATTAATTTGACATCAAATAAATATTGAAGTTTTGACATTCAGTGGCAACATTTAGATTCAAAAATATTCATATGATATCACAATTCAACATTCAAATATTGTCAAAAATAAAATCTTGTAAATATAATAAATACCAGAGATGTGAATGATTTTGGATTTGAGCCCATGACTTCTGGGACAATGTCATAGAGCTTTTATTTGGCACATTTCACCACCTTGACAACCAATGTGAGGGAAAAGGACATATTGTCTTAAAAGGGATCTTTGTCTTAAAATTCAGGAAGCATGAACATATAAACAAACTTAAGTTTATGTAAAAAATAAATGTCAATTTAATAATACATAAAATCATTTATTTTAAAAACTTATAATATTTAATTGAATTTGTTTGTTTAATACCTTTTAATACTTTCCCAATATTTCAAAATGCTAGTTAAGGTCAATTTACATTACAGTTCAGCCACTGAAATGTTGTGAAATTTACGAGTATTGCATACAAATTAAATGTTTATGATCACTGTGTAAACATCAATTTCCCATTAATTAACATAAAATTGTTGGCATTCGAAACTTGAAAAAGGTGTCATTTTGAACCAAGGATAATGTTAATAACAAAATTGTATTAACACTTTCTGGAATTTGTGTATGTCAAAAAGTTATTCATGTAAATTTAAGTCAAATAAATAAATATTGTCATTGTGTTTTGGTCACATGTTGTGTTTCATCTTGAATTAAATTAATTCAAAAGCTGTTATGAGAATAACTGCAGACCAACGAGTCGTATAAAATATCTAAAGGTCTCGTCTGGAGGAACAAAAGTGTAGCCTACAAGGTTGACCGCCATTTTGCTACTCATCTGTCAACTCGCTCCCATGGAAACTAACATGGTAACCAATCAGATCCTCTCTTCACAAATTATATGACTGTCAGCTGACTAATATATCCTTATGTTTAAATCGTAACTTGTGAAGATATGATTTGACTGGTTACCTGAAGAAAATGGCAGTTGGGCATGTAAGCTTCACTTTTTTACCGGCTAGGCTATCCTATTTTCGTAGTTTTTTACCCCAAGACAAAGCAGCAGAATTTTACTTTATTGTTATTAATATGGGATAAATTTCCTGTGACTAATCAAATAAGGAGCTTCCTTCCCAATGATATAAGATTGATTCTTTGTTGAATGTAAACCAACAAGCTTAGTACACATGTTAAGCTACAGCTCTTACACACATCCAAGAAAAAGTGAAGCCTACATGGTGGCTGCCATTTTCCCTCTGTCCCACCGTTGCCATAGCAACACAATTAACCACAGACTAAAAAATTATTAAATCTGCAATTTATTTCCATACAGATTTAAAATTTAAAGTGTTTTAAAATTAAATACTCGCTCTAGAAGCATTGTCAAACTGAAGATTTCCTGACCGTCTTCACGGAGAGCTGATGTGGTGACATGGTTTCTACAGTATAAATGTAAAACAGCTGTTTATATGTTTATATATATATTATGTTTACAAATATTACCATGGGCAACCTGTTGTTTATTTAAAGAGTCTAGTTCTTGTCTTTCTACCAACAACCCTTTCTATGATTTGTTCTAATAATAAATTGTGAAATATTATATGTGTGCATAGATATTCCAATTAGATTAACCTTACCACAAGTAAATTCACTTTAGTAATTCTGTAATTGATAGTAATGCTGATTAATTACCTCTGGTGTGTTGAAACACGACAGAACTTCTTGTAACGAGTAGAAAATGGGGATTTCAATGCTCCTCGTCAGTCCTGTAAAGTAAATAATACTTTTTTCTTTATAAAATACATCATTTTCACAATTTATCAAACTGCTTTCATATAAAGTATAAGTGTTACCGGTATGCTTAAATAGGTAGTCTAATTAATTGTGATCCACTTTTAGAACAGATAATTGTTATAGACATCAAGAAAATTATTTGATGAATCTGCAGAAGTACAGTGGAACTTTTATCAATCAAAATCTTTTTTAATTGATTTTTTTTGTTTGGTCCCTAGCACTATATAAACAACACTAAAAAAACTTGGTTACAGTCGACTCCCTCTCGTTCGGACTCTGATGGTTTGGACGCCGGATGGTCCGGACTACTTCTTGGAAATGAGTCATGAGCGCGCGCCGGGTTTCCCACGGCCGAAAACGACAGGATTGAGCGTGTCTGTTTATTTCCGGCCTACATGGAAACAAATATCCTCAGTTCGGCTTACGATTGCGCTTGATTCGTGTTCTTTCCTATTGTCTGGTGTCAAGTTTCTTTTTATCGATGTCACAAAAAATGAGGATACGAGTTAGTAGCAATGCCCCGTAATGTTTCGGTAAGTACCGTACACTTATAATTGTCTTAAAATGTGGTTTATGATTATAGATTCCCTATTACAGGTTGTAATTTATGTAGGGCCTGAGTAAAAAACCGCCGGATGGTCCGGAATTTTTTTTATCCGGATAGGTGTCCGGTCCCGGGGTGTCCGGATTAGAGGGAGTCGACTGTAGTTCAAATTTTGTACCAGTCCCTTGAGATTAAAATTATCCAAGTTCCATTGTACGAAGTAGAGAAATATTGTGTTTTCTTAGTGTTTTGTGTTACTGTGGTTTACACAACTTCAAGGTAAGCTAGCTGTAGCCCAGTTCACACTCGAGGCAGGGTTGCTGTTTCAGAAATCTGTGGTGGAGATTTTGCATCACAAGGGCCACAGCCATATCAACACCCCGCACCTTCACAGTTCCTTGCTCCATGTGGGTTAAAGTGCCCAGGGTTGTACTGGACCTATTGAGAATAAGAATTGAGTAACCTTGCTGTCTATTCTCTGTAAATCGTGTTTAACTTGCGGGAACTGAATATTTAGTGTGCGTATATTAAGTTGTGGGAACCAGAGGACTTACTCTGACACCGAGGACAGTTGTTTTGATCAAATTTTGTAAATCGTGTTGCAGAAGCGCGTTGTTGGCTAAGTATCTTGCGCATATTAATTTGTGGGAACCAGAGGACCTACTCTTACACCCCAAGACAGTTGATCAAATTTTGTAAATCGTGTTTAACTTGCGGGAACTGAGTATTTAGCGTGCATAGATCAATTTGCGGGACCCAGAGGATTTACTCTGACACCCAGGGGCAGTTGACTTAATCTTTTAAATCGTGTTTAACTTGCGGGATTTGAATATTTAGCGTGCGTATGTAAATTTGTGGGAACCAGAGGACTTACTCTGAAACCTCAGGGACAGTTGATCGAATTTCATAAGTCGTGTTGCAGGAGCGCGTTGTTAGCTAAGTATTGGGTGTGTATCAATTTGTGTGAACTAGAGGACTTACTCTGATACCCCAGGACAGTTGACCGAATCTTATAAATCGTGAGTTCTTCGTAGTAAAGTACGTAGCAGCTTAATAGGTAGGTATTAGTAGAGCGCTACTCTACCAGACGGGACGAGTATTTTTGGGTAGGATTTTTGGGCGGAGTAGGGCATAGCGTAATACGCTTGTGAAACAGCAGAGCCCCTTGAATTTCGAATTAGGCCGTAGAGGTTGGGAATGATGAATGTTCTAGACTAAACCAGGTGTTTTGAGTCTGAACGAATATCTGAGCCTTCTCCTACAAATTTTTTACCGTTGTTTTTCTGAAATTTCAGTTTTAGTCGACCCTAGGAAATTAAATCTCATGTGGCTGAACCGTTATTCTAGGGCACCGTTATTCGTAATTTGAACACTCGTAGAAAAACACAGTCACAAGGTGAGTATGCCAATTCAAATTGCTTCCATGATGAATCCCTTGAAATTTGGTGTTGACTGATCTGATATCGCTTCATCTCCTATCATTACTAGATGTCCACTGTCATCATTGCCTATTCGAGCAGCGCTAAAGACATTTAGGTAGACTTGACTTCATTTGCTTTTGCTTTAAGATTCAGTACATCAAAATACTGGACACATGAATTTAGTTCTTTAAAAACTTGAACTTCAAGCTTAGCATTTGTCCTTGCTTTGAAGAAGAGACGAGTATCATCAGCAAACTGCAAAACATTACCTTTTAGAAGAGACGTTTTAATGTCGTTGACATATATCAGGAACAAGATTGGGCCAAGGATAGAACCTTGTGTTGACCTGATCGTGATAATTTCCTGTCACGTAGGTAAGTTTGCAGTGACTTGTGTGAGATACCTCTCACACCGTGATTATACTATTTTTCAAATAAAATGTTGTGATTCACCTGGTCAAAGGCCTTGGATGAATCTAAAAACGTTTCATCCTTAAAGTCTGTCAACAATAACACTCATCAACTGATTAACTGCAATAACAGTTGACTTGCCGTTGTTAAATCCAAAATGTTCATTTTTCAAAATTTTGTGTTTTCAAGAAGTTTAAAAGTCTAGCCAAAGAGAGGGAAAAAATGCCTTTCTCAAAAGAAATAAGTCTAGGTGTGGTTCTATCAAGATGTTACTTAATTGTCTGAAGAGTCAAACCGATATACCTTCAATGTCAATTTTTTTTTCTTTTAAATTTGTTACGATATTTGACTCTTTGATTCCTCTTCTACTGTGACAGGTGATAAAAATATGGACGTTAAGATTGAATTGGCTTTTAGGTAAATTGATAAATTGATTCTCGTCAGCAATATATTCCTGGTGACTACCTGGTTTGGATAGATGAAATCTTGTATACCAACAAAGGTTTTAAAAAAGTGAAGTCTGGTTGATGTGCATAATCATTTTTCTACAAAGCAGGTAATTATGGCTAGATTTATCATCAACCATTTACAATAATTCTTTTGTTCTGTCACAGAGAAGAAAGAATCAGAGGTAGTATCTAATGTTTCGCCAAGTGGCAATCGAATGCGGAGGACCTACACTCGATTTCTTAGTTTCCCAGACCACCTCCAGTCGGCAGCACCGTCACCAGCCCCTCCCCTCGCCCCTTTCCTTACCCCCCTCGCCTGCTCTCATGTCCCCCCTGCTATGCGCTAAAATACAATAACCGACCATCGATGTAAATACTACTGGATCGCGCGCTGCCCGCAAGGCCAGTGTACAGCTTTCCGAGCGCACACAGCTACGTGTTGGGGTTGCATCCAGGGAGAATCGCAGGTGCCTGTGGGCAAAAGTGCGATCCCGTGTTGTCGCTCTGTATGTTTTGGCGGCATACAGGCAGGCGTCGCACGGCAAAGCTTGGTAAAAACAGATGTTTATCAGCTGATCATCCCCTCCCTCTCAAGCCACAGGTGACTTTGGGCGGGATATTATCTCACTCGACCTTGATCTAGCTTCTAATTTGCTTCGCGTAACTGTTGCCATTCTTCGTTGCTGTTGTTTGGGTTGATTAGTGGTTGTTATTTAGATTTTAGTTTTTAATCATGGATTTATTGTTGTAGTATTTTTCAGTTATCATTATTTTAGAATGTTCGATGATTTTCTTATTAAATGGTAAGGAGTTGTGCCGCTTACAACTGCACAACAAGATGGAAGAAAGAGAGCGACATATCTTTTCATTGGTAAAGTTATTACATTACATTTGTACAAGAACCTGTATTGCAGGTTTCTAAAAGTATTTAACTGTAATTTTCGACCTCATTTTAAATAGTTAAATACATGTTATAGCATTAAATAGACAGTAAGTTGATTTTACTTCAATGATTCCTTCTGAATTGATTCTGAAGTATTTATTTTGTTTTAATGACGAGTTGACGAGTAATCCCAAAAAACGATTTCTAGATATGTCCTAGCTTCCAAATAAATTGGAAAAATGTGTAGGCCTATTATTTGGAAGTAAATAACTAACTAAATATTAGCATAAATAATTATGTAAAGTAGCAAACCCTGATGCAGTACTGTATTGTGGCGGCATTAGTTGTTATGTTACTCATGCATTTTCATATAATAAAATAACAACAAAGAAGGTACCATAATATGCTGGATTAAATTCATATTAAATTATTTATTATTATGATATTTTACGCATTTTAATTAAATTATTGCACTATGTTTGTATAGGTTCCCGTTGAAAACCCCTGACCCTCTGAAGAAGTGGATTGTTGCAACAAGAAGGAAAAACTTTGTTCCTTCCAAATATACTTCGCTGTGTGGAAAAGACGTCACTCTGGATGATTTTGTTCAACCATTTATTTGTAAAGTATTTTTTAAGATCATAGGTCATCATTTGGCAATAAAAAGACAAGTGAACCTGTAAAGAAAAGTAACTTAGATATGAGACAAAAATTAACTAAGGTCATTTTGTTTAACAATCTGTGAATGTTTTCATTAATGGTTCTTATATAACTTGTGTGAAAATGTCTTGTCATTTTTATTTTATCTTCCTAACAATACAAAATAATGTATGCCCTCATTAAAACGTTTTTAGATATATCAATGCCAAAACAAAGTAGAGTCAGTGAATGGATAATAATTGTACTAAAACGTATTATTGTGAGTCCTTTTAAAATTTCCAAGCAGAATACGTCACCAAGGACAATAATGTTGAATTACAAATCGTTTGTTTGAGAGCGGTGTAGCAACAGGGTTATAGCGTGACGAGACTCTTTTGCCCATGCGCGCCTGCAATCCTCAGAACGCAACCACCGCGCACCGGTTGCCGGCTCGGGTAGCTGAGCGGAGCCGCCGATCCAGTAGTATTTATATTGATGTCACCGACTCTTGACTTATCTCCAGTCCGTCTTCCGTATGCCGTCGGCCGAAGTCTATGAGTTTGAATGGCACTGGCACCAGGCACCTGTTTACCTATTCTCGGGCAGTATGCCCCCTGTCAGTACACGAGTATGTTATTAAACACGAGTTCACACGCAGCACGCTGACATGAGGAAAGTGAATTTCCACATACAAAACTTTTAAAACTCAAAACCAGTGTAAAAACATAAATTTATTCCAATTTTATTGAATTCTGAAAACATTGATTTTTTGGCTGTTCTGATGCTCCTGGTTTCATTTACCTGCAATGCTGGGAATACAATTTTGCGCAGTATAAGGTTAGGAGAAGGTCCAGTCAGGCTTTAAAGTAGGCGCGAGGTTGCTGGGGATGATACAAATACACCAACAAATGAATAACATGCTTTTCTAATGTAAAAACCCGATAAGACAATGTACTGTATTTATCCGATATACATTTTCTGTAATAATTCGGTAAATATTTATGCTAGAATGACGAGAGAGGGCTTAAAACTTTTGCTTCACTAATTCGCATCCTAATATAAGCATTAATTTTATGTCCGGGGCTTTTCTGACCTTTTACCCAACGAACTTGTCCAACTGATTAAAGAAAGGAACTTCCTTACCAAATTTTAAGTAAATCGGACAAAAAATGTGACTGCCACAGTGCATACTCACACATATAAGCAGTATTATATATTTATAATTTTGAACGACCCCCCAAAACGTCTTCAGGGGGTCACGCTAGGAACTTCTATGGTGGTTCTGGGCTTAAGTTTCACCGTGCGGGTCATGCTAATAGTTCACTTTTCCGTATGAAATTCACTAATAATTGCAATAGCCTTCAAAATTACACTAACAACTACTAAACATTAGATATTACAATCACGGATATTACTTAACCAAACGAAGTATTACTGACTGTATGTATAAAATTAATGACAGTGATAAACTGGATGACTTATGACTTACTAAACGTGGATAGAGAAGAATACACTTTTAATTATAGCACACAACTTGAAAACAAATAATGTTGTAAATAATGTCCTAAATAATGTTGTAGGACTATACAGGGTGTTCGAAAAAAGTGGGTAAATAATTTACGTAGTGATTCCTTGAGTCAAAATAAGCAAAAAGGTTTATATAAACATATGTCCTATCTCGTTTAGTTTAGCGTCTGTCTGTCTGTCTGTATGTATGTGTTTTTTACAAAAACATTCATAACTCCTTAAGAGGCGGCAGGAGTCAAGCCGGCTGCTCACTGGTCTACTCCGCGCTTTACAATGGGAGGGGAACAGTAAATGTGAAAAATAATTAGAACTGATTAACTGATGTTTAATTGTTTCTGTCATATTATTTAGTACCACCATACGCACTAATCTATACTTATTATGTTGGGAAAAAAGTACTTCTTATAATTTATTTGTTGCAAATAAGAAATCTATTTCTTCATAAGAATTTCGTAATATTTTACCAAACTAATTCAATTCTAATTGTATGCACAATTGTAAAACATACTTTAAAAATATATCTCCTTAAACCTTGGAATTTTGACATCAATTAAACCGATTGATATTCCCAAAAAACGTAGTTTAAGTAATTTATTTTCTGATTTGAAAATCCTGTTGCAATTGGCAGTTGTGTAGACAGCCGATCGCAGACCGCTGTAGTTCAGCGTTCATCCCCTAGATTCCACCACCGTCAGTGTTGGCAAGGCAGATTGCAGACTGCAGACGACTAGCGTTCAGCATTGTGTCATGTGACACACCGCTCGGTATTACTCTTTTTTGCCGTGTCCTTCACTTTAGGTTCTAGCCTGAAAATGTGCAGACCTTTTTCTGCTCATTTGGCGAGCTCTCCATGGTTTTTACCTCGCTGGGCAAAACCCGTCAAAACAACCCCTAAGTTCAGTTACCTCCGGCCGACGCCGGCGCTGCGGCATATGGTCTCTTGGCGCACCATGAATCGTACACTGGATTTATCTTCTCTATTATTGATTATCCATCTCTTGTACACTGTTCCGGTTAACCCGGGTTTCAGTTTAGCGAGGTCCGGCTAGGCGGGGTTTTACTGTAACTCACAACTGATACATAAAACACATACATACATAAAACATAATTAGGAATAAGAATAATTTCATTCCTACAGTATTAATATAATGTAATAAACCACATTAAACGGTCACAAACGTTATTTAGCTTCAAGTTTCTTAGAGCTTTCAGCCCAGGTATGATTATTTCCATCAGAGTAATTGTTATGTTAGAAATTAGAACAGTATCGTAACAACAAAGATGATGAAACCGAGCCTTACTCTCTTCCTAAAGTAATGGAAATAATAAAATTCTTGAATCTTGAGTGCTCTCAAATTGAAGATGCAAGTTTACACACCTCTAACTCAAGTAACATTAAAGGAAAATCATATCCATCTAATTCTAAAGGTGATACCTACAAAAGGACACATTTCTCTCCTAAAGAGGTAACTATGCTATCTACAGCTCGTAACTCGACTCAGGCCCACTCCTCTGATTCTTCTTGCTTCTGTTGCCGCAAGCCTGTTCATAAAATATATGGTTGCCCATTGTTCAAAGATAAATCTCCTAACGACCGCTATCAAATCGTTAAAGATAACCGCAAATGTGTCTCATGTTTAAGAACACATAATATAAAAGATTGTAGATCTAAAGCATCATGTGGGACTTGCCACAAAAAACACCACTCGCTCTTGCACTTAAATAATAATAAAAGTCAAGAAGTTTCGCCGCAACCTCGTGCGCCTATGCCTACTCAAAGCGCTCCAGCCATGCTTACTTGTACCTCTGAAGGAAAACCTGTCAGCCATAATCAAACAATTCTCCTTAGTACTGCTTTAGTTAAACTCAAAGCCGCTAATGGCCATTCCTATGTATTTCGAGCTTTGCTTGGCTCAGGCAGTTTGACAAATTTTATTTCTGAACGTGCCACTCAATTATTGGGAACTCGTCGCTGCCCATCAAACCTCGCTGTAATGGGCCTCTCGCAAACTTTTGCACATACAAGGGGTTCCATGCACCTTAATGTAGCATCACTTTCTGGCCACTCAGTTGCCTCAAAACACTTGTTCCATATTTGGACAATATTTCCATTGATTTTCCCCGGATAGAACTCAGTCTGGAAGTTCTCGAACTTGTGAAGCCTTTTGTCTTGGCTGATCCTACATTGGATAAGCCTGACCCTATTGAAATCCTGCTAGGAAATTTATTATTCCCTCATGTTTTGACAAATGAACTTATTTTCTATGCCTAAACATGCCTTATGCTCTTGGAACACTCTTTGGCCATGTAATTGCTGGAACCGCTCCATGTTCCCCCTCCTCTCCAAGAGTATCCAATATTGCTATCTCGCTCTTGACCACTGCAGACATAGATTTGCATTCCTCCCTGCAATGATTCTGGACGTAAGAGGAACTTCCGCCCTGCAATAGAAAAACTGCAGAAGAACTCAATTGTGATCAATTCTTTGACACAACTCATAATCGAGATCAGTATGGCCGTTATATGGTTTGTCTCCCTTTTGCCACTGACCCCTCCGAACTCGGAGTTTCTAAACCAACTGCTGAGCAACGCTTTCACTCCCTTGAAAGAAAGCTCAAACACACAAATAATGTGGAATTTTGCAATCTGTATACTGATTTTATGACAGAATATCACGCTCTCGAGCATAGGGAAAAATGCTCTGATCTCAACTTAAAGGCTCCGCATTATTTCCTGCCGCATCATGGCATTCTCAAAAATCAAAGCAGTAGCACTAAACTACTTGTTGTCTTTGACGCTGGTTCCAAAACCAGCTCCGGTCTCTCTTTAAATGATATTCTTCTAACTGGCCCTAAATTGCCCTATTTGAGACATTCTTCTTCATTTCCGCTTGCAAAATGTCGCCTTTCTTGCGACATTCGCCAAATGTACAGACAAATTCAAGTACATCCAGATGACCAAAAGTTCCAATTGATACTTTGGCGTGATGTGCCCAATCTCCCAGTGTCAATCTAACTGACTTCTGTCACATATGGTATGAATTGTTCCCCTTACCTCGCTATAAGGACTCTGAAGCAATTAGCTGAAGATGAAGGTGCTCGTTTCCCGCACGCTGCGGGAATTCTCAAACATCACAGTTATGTGGGTGATCTTATCGCCGGAGCTCCTAATGAAGATGATGCATTGGAGTTGCAAACTCAGTTAATTGAATTATTTCGTCTCGGTGGTTTTGAGCTCAGAAAATTAAAAGTAAATCATACATTTAGGCTCTATCTCGCCTAAATTGCTTCAACACTTACCTGTCACTCATCAAGAAATACCAGTTTTTCTGCAACCAACTTCAGATTCACACTTTTCCATTTTAGGCTTCTTTTGGTCTCCAGCTATAGACTGTTTCAAGTATAATTTTAATTTCACCTCTGATTCCCCAACAAAGCGCAAAGTGTTGAGCTTAGAAGCTCAAATTTACGACCCTTGTGGTTTCCCTCTCCCTGCATAATGACTGCTAAACGTTTATGCAGCTTCTTTGGACGTCCGGAAATACATGGCATGAGCCTTTCACCCCGGAACTAACTCTCAAGTGGCATAATTTTGTGTCTGATCTCAAAAACATTGTTGATATTACCATTCCTCGAGCGATAACCCTCCATCATGCCACTCAGTGCAATCTTCATGGTTTCTCAGATGCTTCTGAGAACGGTTACGCTGCCGTGATTTGTGCGTTGTGTGAGACAGTGGTGTGCTAGTCAACCAAATAATTGCTAAAACTTTCGCTGCTCCGTTAAAGAAAGTGACCTTGCCACGTTTAGAGCTGTGCGCAGCACATTTACTAGCTCAACTTGATCATTATAGTATGTCTCAGTTTGCCAATGCACTAAAAATAGACTCCATAAATTTATGTTATCTCTCAACAGTGACCCTCTCATGGGCACAAACTCCCCCGTATCGTCTGACGTACGTAGCTACCGCCCATTGTTGGCGTCATGTGTCTAGTGCGGGTAATCCTGCAGACTGTGAGTCACGTAGAATCTTACCTTCTCAGCTCATGAATCATCCCCTGTGGTGGCACGGACCTGCCTGGTTACAACTTCCGCCTTCATACTGGCCAAAATCGGACTTCACACCAATTGATGTGTTCTCTCTAGATGAAGTGAAACCTACTCCTCTCACCGTATTAGTCGTTACTCCCCAACTTCAGTGGGATCTTCTGTCTCGGTTCTCTTCTTGGAAGAAGCTTCTCCATGTTCTCCGGTTCTTCAGCAACAGCCGCCGGCATAAACGTCTTACAGGTCCACTCTCCGTACCAGAAGACAGGCTGCTCAGCTACGAATTTTCAAGTTGTTACAACAAGAAGCCTTTTCCGAAGACATCCTCGCTCTACAAAACGACAAGATCTGCTCGTCAAGACTTCAACATCTAGCGTCTTTTCTTGATCAGGATGGTCTACTGCGTGTGGGTGGTCGCTTAAAACACTCAGATCTGTCTTAAGATGTTTGTCATCCCTGTATATTGCCCAAGAAGTATCACGTTGTTGATCTGTTTGTAGATCATACTCACATTCAACATTTGCACACTGGAAGCTTAATCAAGCAATTATACCATGCATCTGGAAAGATGGAGCAAAGAATACCTTAACACTCTTCAACAACGCCCAAAGTGGAACAAACCCACAAGAAATCTGAAAGTAGGTGACTTCCTGGTCCAATTGCAACAAGATATCCCTTCATTGGTTTGGCCTCTCGCCAGAGTGACGAAAGTAACACCGGGACAAGACAATGTAGTTCGTATTGTTGTACTTAAAACCCAGCATGGTACTTTCACAAGACCGGCAGTTAAAGCTTTTTTGTTTCCATTCCTGTCAGAATAGACGATATCGGAAGGTTTAGCTTGTAAATAGATGTTAGCTTTAAGAACTTTGCCATTTTTCCTGTTGAATCAATAATTGATTCAAAGTCGCCGGTATGTTAAGTACCTATTAGTTAAGCTTTGTCATTTTATTAATTTAATATGATTAAAATTAGTATGAAGTCTCGCCCAGTTGATTTTACTGTAAATAATAATATTGGATATTCAAAAATATCATTATAAATCTATGTTTTACTCTGTGTCAATATATCGATCCGGAAGAGAGAGAGAGAGAGGATCGATTGGGGGCGGGGCTTAGCTGAGAAAAGTGAAGTGACCATACGATTTGGACTCAAAAACGGAAATATTTCGTTTTCGTGGTGTTCCCATCTTCGCTTCATGAAAATGGCACCACAGGTTGCTTCCTTCAGGCATTCTTTGTCCACTGCTTCTTTTTTCCCAGCCGATTTGGGCTGTACCTTACTTAACCCGTTATGTAATCTCGTATTCTCAGTGATTTCAACCTTTAATTTTGAAAAGGAAACTAATCAAAATGTGAAGTAATTGTTCCCTGTTCAGTGTCGCCATCTTGTGAACCATTCTTACCGGCTTCCGCGTTCGCGGTTAGGTGAGCGCTCATAAATGAACATGAATATTTTGGATTGCGTGCGTATAAGTGCAACATCAAGAACCTGAACCCAGTGACAACAGTGATTATCTCCTCTACTTGTCATCTAGCCACATCTATAATGCCGTCACTTGTGTGCTCGTGCTGAACCCGCATCTACCCATTTTGGAAATCCAGGGTTCTACATCTCTCATCAGAATGGTCATGGGTTAGTGAGTTTTCCATTACCATTAAAATTGTTTTTCCATAGACCTAACTCTTATTTATGTGAACTATGTCTCTTCAAATTGGTATCGTTAAAAGTACCTGGTTCTTCAATTAGCTTAGGCTTATAATTTGTCTAACAGACAATTATTATTTCTGAACCATTTTTATAATATTTTCCCCCATATCCAACAGTAATGTTTGCAGCAAAGATGTCGTACGATTACGAGGGCGTCCAGCTGATGCATAACTCATCAACATACTATAAAGTGTTTCCAACTTTACAGGGTATAATAATGGTACAGCTTTTAAATTGTCATTGGACATGCAGAAAGAAAATGTAAACCCTTAATCCATTAATCTAGTAATACAAATAAATCAAAACAATATATTAGTTTCATAAAATAACAGCTCATCACAGAATGTAAGCATTCAAAAAATGTTAATTTTAATTACAATGATGAGGAAAATATGGTACGCTTACGATAAATATCGTGTTTCCAGCAACACTGCAGATTGGATTGGTGATCACGTGACCTGACAGCTGTTTTTACGAGGTCTCTTCCAGTTAACTAGAAAACCTTAACTTAATCGACTGAGCCATACATACTTAACGAAGTATTTATGGACCTTGATTTAGCTTCAAGTAGCCACTGGCGACAGAACATCAAAACAAACTGTTTACCTCAATGCTCAGGCGCGGGGATGGAGTGTGGCCTTGGAAAGTGGCTGCCAAGCGACTGGAGGAATTTTGGATTATTAACAATTACACATAATTTTAAACTAAAATATATTTATACTGTTGGATGCGGCAAATCATTCAGAAAAGGAATATATAAGTTTCATTTCAGTTTTACTATTCTCAAGATATCCAGGAGCATGTAAACGACAACGCGCTCACTGCTCGGGATTACGTCTTTGACTTGAGGTCTAGCCTGATAATGCGTGGACCAATTTCTGCTCATTTTGTAGAGCACTCCAAGAGTTCTCCAGATAGCAGAGAACGCTTTTAGTTCTCCTAATGGCCACCGCTAGTGGCGCTACTGTATTGTTGCACTTGAAGACACTGCAAATCAGCGATATTTGTGGTGACTCCTGCCGCCTCTTAAGCGGCAATTGTGCATTTCCGCCACTGAGTAAGGATTACATTTTTTGAAAACAAAGGAGTATTACCTTTCATCCTGTGGCTATGTTATATCTTATAATTTATATGTTTAACTCAAGAGGAGTTATGATCAAGAAGGATTTAATTTCGGTATTGCCTGCATAAGTAAGACTCACCAATTGTTCTTAAATTTTATTTGTTACAGTAGACATTTTTTCTTGCTTGTTCACTATAAATGGATTATAAATACACTAGCTAAGTAAAGCTATAGATATTTCAACAAAAATGTAAACTAACTTAATGAGTTTTTTAAAGCAGATGGTCATCTAAAAGTACACTATTCTTACTTTTTTCTTGATAGTAAATTACAGCATTGTGGATTGATGGAAACAAAGACGCTTCTGAAAATTGTTCAAAGAATTTGCACCTATTCATTTGCTCATAAACACGACCAGTGCATTCGGCTAGACACACTTCAATGCCTCTGCTATGGAGTTGATCGATGTAAACGGTCAAATGATCAACTGCCTCAGGGTCTATAAATAAAACTCCCGAAAACACTAAAATCACAACATTTATGCCTTCCGTCTTAGTTGTCTTTTTCAAAAGGTGTTCAATTCTATTTATACAAACTTTTATATTAGCGAAATGCAAGCCCGCGTAGATCTGGACTAACATCATTCCAGGCACAGGTTTGGCAGCCTCATATCTTCGCATTTCCAAATACAAATCACTCTGCGAAACTCTACCCAACAGACAAACATATGTCTTTTGATTCATTAATATTATGGACAAAACAGCTAGTGCAAAAGCGATTACCAGGCCAGAAACGATATCTAGAAAAATCACAGATACAAAAACGAGTATCCAAATTACACCGTCCGATGAAGATTTCTTCCAAAATGTCGGTAGTTGTGTTATTTGCAACAACAAACCTTTAAGATTTTTGATCACTATGCCAGCTAAAACACAATACGGAAGAGGCTCCAGAAGTTCACCTATGAAAACCGTGGTGAAAATTAGAAATACGGAAGAGAAAACTGTAACGAGTTGAGTCTTTCCCCCTGTCGAGTATTGGATCGTGCTCCGAGAAAGCGAAGCTGCCATAGGAAGGCAGGGGAAAAATCCTCCGAATATATTTCCGAATCCATATGCAAAAAGTTCTTGATTAGAATCAATCTTGTAGTTATCTTTTGTCGCAAATGTAGCTGCCATCGAAAGACTAACTGCGTAACAGACTATTGCGATAGAGAGACTTTCAAACAAAAACTGTGGGACCGTCATCAGTTGTAACCTAGGAATTTCTGGGCCAGGAATTCCCCCAGGTATGTTTCCGACCACATGAATATTATGTCTCGTTTTGAAATCGAATAAAGAAGATATCCAGGCACCACAAATGATAATAATTAACTCCATTGGCAATTTAAATTTCCACTTCAGCCAGGGTTCAATATAGTCAGAACAAATCAATAAACACAAAATGACTGCAAGAGACGTCATTAATGCCACAGCGTTTGTTTCTTGAAGTCTTCTGACCAGTTCTAAAACATCATACACTAAACCGAAATAGCCAAAATGTTGAATCAGTTTGATTCCGAGAACGTGTGGGAGCTGAGAATTTAAAACAAGAACTGCAGCTCCCGTTGTAAATCCGTTTATGATCGGTTTTGACAAAAACACACTTAGATGTCCCGCCTTACAAAAACCAAGGATCATTTGAAACAACCCTACAGAAACACAAAGCAGTGAAGCTACTTCTAAAGGAGAGTATCGGTAGTTTCTGTCTCTAAATTCCAAACCGGGATCGGTGGAATTACCTTCACCCGAGAATTCTATGACGGGTTTAGCAGCCATGATACAAGATATAGAAAAAGAGCCGAGAGAGATATGTTTTGAAGTACCCATAATCACATAAGGTAATGTCGGGAACACCGCCATGTAGATTCCAACGATGGGGTTGACTTGGCCCAGGGTCGCGTAAGCCATTCCCTGGGGCACGTGCATCACAGCCACCGTGAACCCACTCAGCATATCAGCCACAATATCTGCCTTGCAGTCATACTGAGGAAGCCACGTGAAAATAGGGAACAGGGACAAGAAAAAGTTTCTGGAGCTCCACTTGGATTCTGCCTTCACTGCTTTTAAGAATGGCACACTCTTTACACTCTTAAACATATTTGCTTCTTGGAATTCTCCCTGAGCCTGAGGACGTTTGATTGTGTGTTGACTCATATTTGTAGAAGAAAACTTATGTTTACTAAGAGAATAACTAACTGGTCATCTCGGCTTAAACGGATGCATATTTCTCACACAGGACTGAATCCTGATATCAACCAAGGAACAATATGGTTGTTAGTTGTTTAATTTTAACGTAATGTTAACTTTCTTTTCAAACAAATTAACTTAAGTCATAACAAATGGAATGTTAGTAAACATAAAGCATAGACAACCTTCCCAGCTGATGTTCTATTTAATATCAACTACAAGGTTTTATATAACTTTGTGATGAAAATATCTTCATAAGAATAAGCCAGAATATATGTTTCAGTGTTATAAAAATAAATATTTGTTAAAAAGAGTGTTATACCATTGATTTTACACAATCTATATCAATCTAAATATAAACAATTTCTTGAACAGCATGGTGTGTATCATTATAATTACACTCCCTATGCAAAAATGATTATTGAGTATTATTAATACATTAATGATACTTTATAATATTCAATAATATGGTCTATGATATCTGTGAGAAGTAATAGAACTGTACTATTGTCTATAACAACAAATTTAGTATTATTGAGAATTGTATAATACCAGTCAACTGTATTATACAGTATTATTAAATGAAATATGTATCATTGAAGGTATTTATTATTGGGTATTATAAACATGAAAGTACCACAGGAAATTGTTATAATACCAGTAAACTGAATCATACAGTATTATTGAGTGAAATACGTGTTATTGTACTATTATTATATGATAGTTGGTATTATAAAGTAAACAACTTTTTTATTAGCATATTACGTATTTTTATTACTTACGGGATGTAATAAAAGACGTCTTACAACACTTAAGATATATTTATATTTACACTTATACTGATTCACATGCAGATGGTAAACATATATAAAAGATGGTACTAGGCTATCGATTTCGACCAGTCACACCAGTCATAATCAGGCCAATCACTTTTATATATACTTTTATATATATAGTCATAGTACCATCTTTTATATATGTTTACCCTCTGCATGTGAATCAGTATAAGTGTAAATATATCTTAAGTGTTGTAAGACGTCTTTTATTACATCTCGTATTATTAAGTGTAGTATGCATCATTGAAGCTATAATACTAAATTATAGTTTGAATTATACAGGGTGATATTTAGTGTAGTACATATCATTAAACCTTTTTTAAATCATGTAATTGGGAATTGGTAATGAAATAGCTCTACAGATAGTTAATTAGTTAGTATGATAATTAATAGGAGGAAGATAGTAATTTGTAATAAACAATTATTTAGAGGGTTGCCAATAAACTTATAAGTAAATGACAATGAAATACAGTGTGTTACACAAGTGAAAACCAGGGCCTGGTTATTAGGCTGACTAGGCTGCAGCTTAGCGTCAGTCAACCAAGGAACTCGATGTTTTAAATAATCTTAGAAATGCGGTGATCAATTGGCTAGAGGGAATTTTATTTCCGCGCGCCCGTAGTTTGACAGAAAGTTAGTTTAGTTGTTCCTTATCTCATGATTACCGAAATTTTGGGAATTTTTCGGGCAGGATTTATCTTACCTCAGGATTATTTTGGGACGGAATTATATCCTCAAATCGGTCATAATCTGTGGTGCAATCGTCTTTTAATGTTGTCAGTATTGTTGGACCAAGGTTGGTTAGTTATTGTATAAATTGTATTAAAATTATATTATATTAGTATTATTAGCTTAATAAAAAAAATTTAAAGGCTACACTGTTATAATTATTTTAGTATTAACTATCTTAATTATATTATTATTATAATTATAATAAATATATATTAATTTGCTCCCAGTTTATCATATCACATTACAAGAATAGAAACATAAAACAAATTAACCAAATAATTGTTCCAAATTTTATTACTTTTATTTCAGTGAGGTGCACGAGCAGATTCGATTAGAAAATAAAACTAAAGTATTGTCCGAGTCATGTAGATGTAGGCGATAGGTAATTTGTATATCCCACACATCCTAGAGTTCCCATGAGTTGGAATGGCCGCGGGGGTTAAGGTGTGTGGACAGTAAGTCAAAGATTGTGGGTTCAAAACCTGTCCTGGTCATGACATTTTTGCAACTAAAATCCTTTTTTTTATTTATATATCATTTAATTTACCAAGCAATTAATTGAAAAAAACATACTATTTAAAAATAAAATAACTATTTAAATAAAAAAATTATAGTTCATTATTATAGGATTTATATTTTGTATCATTAAGTATTATTAAAATTTAAATTATTGTACTATTGAGTATTATAGAATTTTAATGATACTTCATATAGTAATTTCTAGTATCATTGTCAAATTTACGCATTGAATATTATTGGTACTCAATAATACTGTAAATAATATTTTATAATACATTTTAGCGAATTTCCCCTATAGGGAAGTAGCTATTACCGTAGGTGGCATGGTAAGACTTAAGCCCGAGACCATGATAACTTTTCGTTTTGAGGTCCCCAGATGCCAAAAACACTATTCGTTCAAATTTATATATATGTATATATATATATATATATGTGTCCGTTACCGCGATAACTTTTGAAAGAAGCGCCCGATTTTGATGAAATTTGGCACAAGTGGATAGTAGCATTTATGACTTTAAGTTCGAAAACCAGATCGATCGGTCTATGGGAAAGGGGTTTTGTGGGGGTTTAAAATTTTCCAAAAATCAGTTTTTTTAACTTTTTACCCTAAATTTTTAAAAACACTAGATTTTGGTTATATCCATTTTATAGAGGTTAAAAAAACAAATAATTTAGTATTTTGAATCATTAACCTAGCTTAAGTGGTTGCGGAGAAAATCCAAAAAACGTGTCCCATGTTAATCTTATGGGAAAAAGGTTTTTAGATTTTTCTCAGATAGTTTTACTAAAAACTTCACATTTCTGTTTATTAATGTGTTTAGCTCAACGAAACAAACATTTTGGTGTTTTAATCGTTGTTCTACGTCCAACCGTTGCAGAGATATTCAAAGTGCTAAACACCGTACGTTGTCCAATGTTATCCTTATGGAGAATAAATAAAATTCTATATCTCGATTATTTTTGAATGTATATTATTTAAACTTGGTATGTGGCTTCAAATAGTTGTGGTATATTGATATTAGCACAAAAAACAAGTTTTTTGTTGATAGTCCCCGTAGCAGCAAACCTGCATACTCGGCCCCATGTTATTCATATGGAGAATAAGTAAAGTTGCATATCTCCCTTAATTATGAACCTAAATTAATAAAACTTGGTATATAGCTTCACCTGGTTCAGTTATATTGATAACTGCAAAAAAAATTACTTATATTCCTCGTTGCAGCAAACCTGCGTCCTCAACCCTAATGTTATTCTTATGGAGAATAAATGAAATGCTATGTATCACTTATTTATGGATGTATTTTTGTGAAACTTGGTAAGTAGCTCTATGTAGTAGTGAGTCACATATATATGCATTGGAAATTCGCTGAGTACGCAGGTTTGCTGCGACGGGGGTATTTTTTTATTCAATAATACTCTATATTCATTTTTGCATAGGTGGATACAACAAATTATGCCTCACAACACCACAATTTATAAAATATGTCAATATATGTAGTGACATTATTTATAAATATAACAAGTTATGGAATTTTTTAAATTTAATATGACTGTTTTGATTATGACTATGACTAAGAAAAATATTTGAACTGTACTTAATTTAGTCTTTGTCTTATCTCTGTGGCTATAATATAATATGATTTGGTACATACCTAAACTTTGAGACAAAAGGCCAGGCATAAAGCTTAGTAGTAAAGCAAGATTTATAATCAATAGGAGGAACATACTGACAATCAAAATAATTCGGTATTCAAAATTTAATTTGTATTACATTAACATAACAACACTTTACTTCAATCTGGTGAAGATTTCTATAAAAGACTGGCCTGTTACATAATACGCTGAATCATTTTTATTGATCAGTAATTGATTATTGCTAGTTACAAAGTACACCATTAATAAACAGTTACGGAACCGGTGCAAACACAGTGGATGGAACAATTAATGGCCGAAAAAAGAAAATATTTGTTTATACTGTTATATACCGAGTATATAGAACTTAAATAGATTTGAAGCTATTTGGAAACTTTCTTATATAAGCTATTAATATCTATTTTTTAATTTATAAAATGGTTTAATAAAATCCAAGCCTATACTTTGGTTTCAGGTATAAAAACTGTATTGGTTTATTTATTTACGATGTCTTTATTCTGAAAAAAGACACATGGGTTCATATATATATAAATATATATATGACTATAGTCACAATAAATTTTGTAAAAATGTTGGATATTGATGAAATTTTGTACAAACATGTAGACACACAGCATCTATTTTCATGAGTTTGAAAACCAGACAGATATCCTAAGTTTTGAAAGGTTTTTAGCTCCAAATATGGGTTTTTGTTTGATTTACATAGACCTTTCTAAAAATTAAAATTTTGGTTTGCACCATTAGATTCAGCTTAATGAAACAAACAATTTTGTTTTTGAATAATTCCTCTACATAATAATCGACAACTGAGATATTGAAAGTGCTAAACACAGTACTTTGTCCAATGTTATTCTTATGGAGGATAGTAAAACTATTGTATCTTGCTTTTTATGAATGTATATTGATTAAAATTGTTATGTTGCTTTATCTGGTTGTGTTACATTGATATTTGCATAAAAACTACATTTTTGAGGTCATTGTTGCAGCAAACCTGAATTATCAGTCATAATGTATTCATAGGTATTCTTATGGACACCTATGTAAACCTAAATGTCATATCTCACTTATTTATAAATATATTTTGATGAAACTTGGTAAGTGGCTTAGTATAGGTAGTCACATTTTCATTTAAAATTCACTGAGTTTCCAGGTTTGCTACATCAGCGGTATTTTAAACATCCAGGTGATACTTTATTGCTGTAAAATTGTTGTTTCTTTTATAGTTAGAATTATGCTGCTTAAGTTCATCATTTAAGGGTTACTTTTTGACTTTGTGACTTATATTTATTCATTTTTTAATCTAAGCAACAATAAATAAAAATGGCTGTATTTCTAATAGGTACCAACATTTCTGGTCACAGTTTCAAACTACCTTGAGTCGATTAGTTACACTCGAATAAATTAATATATAGGTATTTATGTGGTGGGTGTGAATGTACAATTTGACAGAAAAGACACTAAACATTAGAAAACAGTTTACGATTTAATGGGAAAGGTAAGCATCAATTTATACGTCAGATTATTTATGTAACACTAGATTAACGAGGTTATTAACTCACAATTTAGTTGATAAGATCTTTGTGATATTCAAGAACAATGTAGTTCTTTCTGAGTTCTGAAATGAATTTATTATTTATTGTATTTTTATGCTTATACGGGATCAAAGTTGTATTGACACAATCCAGTAAGTTAATATGCTTATTATTGTTAGGACCTGGGGGCCGAGCTTCGCATTGAGGAAAATAATTTGTAATGCTTTACCACTGGCAGCTTTTTGAGGCAGGTCACACTGGCAGTTTTTGATCAGCTGTCATAATAATTTTGTTTCATCTGTATGAACCCAGTGTTAATATCTTCAATTTTCAAGCAAGTTTTCCTGGGGCTAAAAATGTTGTTGATTGATTTCTGAGGCCCAAAAACTCGTATTTACAAAGGAGTAAAATCTGTCCATGGGGTTCCAAGGTCCATTTCCAATTCAGACATTGCTCTCGTTTAAGAATATTGGGTTATAATAACGCAATGAAAATTAACTTTAAAAAGACAATTTTCATTCAGCAGAGCTTTAGTAACTTTAATTTCACATAAAACCGAAAATAGTGGACCTTCAAGTAATATTTTCTGAAAATCGTAGTTAATATAAAAAAGTTGCAGTACTTTTAGCGAATTTCCCCTATAGGGAAGAAGATATTACCGTAGGTCTCATGGTAAGACTTAAGCCCGATACCATGATAACTTTTTGTTTTTAGGTCCCCAGATGACAAAAGCACTATTCGTTCAAATTTATATCTATGTTTATCTATAGATATCTATATATCTATATATGTGTCCGTGAATGCAATAACTTGAATAAAAAACGTCAGATTTCGATGAAATTTGGCTCAAATGTGTAAAGTGACATTTATGACTTTAAGTTTGAAAATCAGAAAAATCGGACTATGGGAAGGGGGGTTTATGGGGGTTATAAATTTTCCAAAAATCAGTTTTTTGCATTTTTTACCCTACAATTTGTAAAACACTTAATTTTGGTTTGGACCATGTTATAGAGCTTAAAAAACAAATAATATAGTATTTTGAATTATTAACCTAGGTTAAGTGGTTGCGGGAAAAATAAAAAAAAACCTACTTAAATCTCCCATGTTATCTTATAGAAAAAAGGTTTTTGGCTTTTCCCCCGTTAATTTTATTGTAAACTTCACATTTGCTTTTACCAATCATCTCAGCTCCACAAAACAATCATTTTGGTGTTTAAATTGTGATTCTACGTCCAACTGTTGCAGAGATATTCAAAGGGCTAAACACAGTACGTTGTCCAATGTTATCCTTATGGAGAATAAATAAAATTTGATATCTCTATTATTTATGAATGTATATTGATTAATCATGGTATGTGGCTTCACATAGTATTGGTATATTTATATTTGTACAACAAATTGATTTTTTGTTGATTATCCCCAAACCTGCATACTCAGCCCTAATGTTGTTCTTATGGAGAGTAAGTAAAGTTTTATATCTCCCTTAATTATGAACATAAATTAATAAAACTTAGTATGTAGCTTCACCTGGTTGATTTATATTGATAATTGCACTAAAACATATTTCTTCTCTTTTTTTGCAGCAAACCTGCATACTCAGACCTCATGCCAATAAATAAAATACTTTTGTCCTAATTGTTCTTTTGTGCCTTAAGAGAATTAATAACATGCTATATACCCCTTATTTATTTATGTATTTTTATGAAACTCGGTAAGTGGATTTATGTGGTAGGGAGAAACATATGCATGCATTAGAAATTCGCTGAGTTTGCAGGTTTGCTGCGACGGGGGTATTAAAGTTATGCTGTTGCTAGATTTTTATTTATTTCTAAAATATCTTCTACATTACACCACAAAGAGTTTGTTTATCTGTGGTTACATAAGGTGGTTATTGTTGCAGTATTTATAGCTAAAAATTGTATAATGACTATCAAAACGACCACTGTTAACTTTGAATCCCATTAAAGTTTAAATTCTATAGCAGCAATTTGTTCAGAATAACTAAAATTATACCAAAAAATCAGTATACATCTAGAACGATCATAAAAATTTAAAAAACCATGATTAAAATTTGTGTTTTTACTTTCTCCCCTTATACATAGTATATGGAGAAAATATTGTTGTCGTCAAAATTTTTGAATTTGAGTTGTTAGTGGAAATATTTGTTTTGGTGCTCCCTGAACCCAAAAAAGTGATTTTTACATGATGTCTGTGTGTCTGTCTGTCTGTCTGCCTATCTGTCTGTCTATCTGTCTGTCTGTCTGTCTGTCTATCTGTCTGTATGGATGTGTACAGAGCTAGAGCCCTAACCAATGGTCTGATTTTTATGAAATTTGGTATGTTACTAATTCACAATATCTCCAGGTGTTTTTTTCATTTTTTGGAATTTTTGATTTTTAAGGGTAATTATCCCCCAACAACCGCCAAAAAACATGAAAAATCAAGATTTCTCAAAAACGGCTCTAACGAGATTGATTAAACTTTAGTCGTTTGTAGAACTTTAGTTTTCCAACAAAATGACACCACCCACATTTCTGTAAAATTCGGGTTCAGAAATTACAAGACTTAAAATATCAAAAATTCAGTTTTTTTGGATTTTTTATTTAAAAAAACATAAATATAAAAATGTTACTATTCACCATTAAACAGAGCTCAAAAATCTAAATAATTTAGTATCTAGAATTACTATTCTACGATTACTGGTTGAGGAGAAAATTAAAATTTTCACTTTGCGGTAAATTAGTACGTTGTCCAATGTTATTCTCATGGGGAATACAAAAATGACTATTTCTCTCTTATTTATTGATCAGTTTCGTTCAAACTTGATATGCTTGTCAAGTTAGCATTGACCGACAGAGGAAATTCAAAATATGTCCCTTAATAACCCTGAGGGGGGGAATAGGGGGCATTTCACCTCTTAAAACCACGTGTGTAGCGATGGATTCTGTAGTGCCTCCTAAACAGGGATATGGGTGGATATTTTTAAAAACAACTTGTTTACAAGATTTTCTATACATTCGACCGTGCTTTGTATTCTATATTTAGTAAATACAAAGTTAAAATAGTAGTTTATTCATTAAAGTTGGGCTAAAAGGGAGAAAGTATGTGTCAGTTTCCTGATACCGTTTATTTAGTTTTTCTGTTGAAAAACTAAATACTTCAGGTACATAAAAGTATAAAAGTGATTGTTTGATTTTGGTGATAGCTTCAAGTGTGATCATTGCAGGTGAATAAGCTGGAAGAATGTCATGGACCCTTTCAGTTTTGTGTTGAAAACAAGTTGTTTCCTATCTCTGTATTTTGAATTTTGTTAGCGGTGTGAACTTATAAAAACTGTTTACTCACACCTCGGATTGAATCTGCTGGCAGAAAATGGCTCAGTTTTACTTTATTGCAGAATTGTATGAATAACTCAAATTGTAATGAAGTAAATGAGAATGTGTTTTATTCATAACAAAATGTACTTTTCAGGACTCGGAGATAATATTCCAATATTCTACAACCTCAGACAAATTTTAGATGTTTTTCATTCAAAAGAGGTAAAGTTTTATATTTTATAATTTTAAGGTGCATCAACATTTTTGCTTTAGTCTTGTGAGTTGTGTCAAAACTCATTTTGTGTCTTTGTACTGGATAATTTATTTTATGTCTTAATTGATGGTTATGTTTTGTTGTCACATTGCTGATTTAAAAATATTTCAAATTTAATTTCATATAATTTAGAGATTCATATGTGCATGAAAATTGGTGGTAGAGTTTACATTTTCCATTTTTTTATAAAAAATGTTCACACAAATTTATTTTTTGAACAAGTCTGTGAACAGTAACAAGGTATACATAACCAAATAAGTAGGGACACCTCATGTTATTTTATGTCTTTATTGGTAAACATCTTGATTGCCATAATTCAACTATGGTTAAGACTAAATTAAATTAACAGAGTATGTAGGCCTAATGCTAATAATAATTGATCATTTTTTTATGAATTAAATCCTTGAATCTTACAAAATAATCTTCATCCAGTCTTAAAACCAAAACATTTTGATTTTAAATTTATATTATATTTTCATTGTTCCATGGCTCCATATATTTATTGGTTCTATCAGACTATTTACTGGTTTCTTAGGTATTTTTATTCATTTTATGTGTGAAACTGTTTTTAAAAGTTGCTCAGTGTGGATTTTTGATGTCCTAGTTAAAAATTCTTACCTAAAACAGGTCAACTGTTTAGTATTCAGAGCCAAAACAACCAATGAAAATTAGTTCACCTTTTTTACTTCTATAGAAATAGGTAAATTTCAAAACACATGGGTGTCGCGCTTCCATGGGAGCAAACACCTTCTTCTATTCCAGTCACAGCCTTCTATGGTGTTTTATAGTTTTCTGTGGCACCAGCAATAAATATGAATTAGAATTAAAATATTTATTTTTAATCCTTTTTCTAGCATGCAGGAAGGCCAGACACTCAAAAGATTTTGTACGCATTTGAAAACTACTGCTTCAGTCAGTACACGAGGACGCCTCAGGGCAGAAGGAAACCGTTCATTGTCGTCGAGGGAGATCATAAAACAAGTAAGAGGAATCATACTGACCAGCTGGTCAAGAGCTCTGCCCATTCATCTATTTTAAACTGAAATTGAAATTTTACAGCAGGAGAAAATAAAGAACCCTTGATATAGAAAATGGTAACCAAATTATTTATTTTCAAAAACATAACGATTCATTGGACTCCGGGTCACATTGGGGTTTTTGGCAATGAAGTGGCAGACGAAATTGCAAAACTAGCATCAAATAAAACATTAATTGATATATACCAGGATAACTTAACTAATATTGATATATTCAGGAACTTTGAAAAGAGAATTAAAGCAAAATTTAAAAATTAGTCCATAACTTCAGAAAAAGGACAGTGGTATAAAAGTGTAAATCAGGAAGACGCAATAAGTACACCGTGGTTTCAGCATTCAAAATTTAACAGATATAACACAAACTTAATAACACGATTAAGCCTCTAAGTGTCAATCGACTGATTTCAGTCGACTTTTTTTGACGCTCGAGTGTTAATCGACTGATTTCAGTCGACTTTGCAGACATCCAGTTTGGCGCGTATATCTCGTTGACGATCAGTCGTTTCGAACCATCCATTATACCAAAGTGATCGGCAACGTCTGGGCTTCATGACAACTAATAATATTTGCCCTTTTGCGAACTAATACTTTTGCAGCCGTTTTTAATCAGCTGTTTAGTTATGTTTTCAATAGGAATTCTGTAATGTGAGGTTACGTTGTTGTGTATTATATATGTATATATATATATATATATATACATATACATATATATGTATATATATATATGTATATATATACATATATATATATATATGTATATTTTCTTTTTCCTTATTAAATTTTGAACAAAATGTATATCTTGGATTTTTTATTATGGCTGTCTAAATATATTCTACGGGTCTCGTAACATAAAAAATAAGTTTTTTTTTTTTGGGTTGTCTAGATTTGAACCCAAGCCAGACTGTTATACCATACATTTAGGCCAACAAATTTTATATTAAAACATAGCCCATTTTCTGCTCTCTAAGAAAATGTATACTTGTTTACCAATATATCAAAATTTTATTTTTTGATAGCATTTTATATAAAATTCTGCAAAAGTTAAAAAAATGGCGTAACATTTCAGGTTTTTTGATGCGACACCTAGAGGGTTAAGGTTTGGACATGCATATAATGCTTTGAGACTGTATCAAATGAAGTTGGTGGATTCACCTTTGTGTATAAAATGTAATAGGGAAACTGACACAGTTTATCATGTTCTTTTACGATGTCATATACACAACCATGAAAGAAATGTTTTTTATAATAAAATCAAAAAAGAAAATCTTAAAATTCCGCCCAAAGCAGAAGAGCTTTAAGTATTAAAAACAAAAAATATGGGACTACCTCTTAGAATTTATATCCAGTACACAAAGAAAGTTGTAATTTGTATATTTTTCATTTATTTCCTGTTTGTAACTGTGTTGCTTTAAATGTAATTTTCATATGTCAATCTTTTTCAATTTTCTTTCTCCAAGAAGTCTGACTTGAAGAACATGTAAAGACTATTTTATTGGTACTTCAAAAATAATGTAAATGTATTTTATAAAGTTTAATCATAGGTGGCATGACTTATGTCAAGCCTTAATAAAGAGAATAAAAAAATGTTCACAGCTGATTAACTTTTCATTTTTTAATGTGTTTACATTTTTTCACAAGAATAATTTTTTTATAAGATTTTCTTGTCAAGACCTTTTATTGAAATATGTAGTTGATGGGAGCCAGATTATCATTTTCTCATAGATTCCTGGAATGGTGTAACATCAATATTCAAAACGCTAATTTTGCAATGCATTTTTAATCGAATGAGAAATCTAAAGGAGTTTTTTGTCAAATCCCAAAAATACAGCATAGACCTCATGCGGATCTTCATGAAGCCTGAGTAGGGGGTGCCAGCAGCAGAGTGGGGGGGATCAGCGTTGGAGGGGAAGTTCACAATACCATGTGTCATAATACTATTCCTGTGGAAAACATTTGGCTACTCTGGCTATTCCATATTTTACTGGGCGAACGTATAGTAATTAATTTTTTAGGATAGTCTTTATAAACACGAGGATGGTATTTAAACCCTAATTGACAATATATTCTTTATGTTTTTAAGTATTTTATGTCAAAACAAATTCTAAATGTTTACATTAGGCTTCTTGAGTTTCTTTTCAAATGGAATCGTCAACACAAGCCGCTGAACAGTTTCACCATTAGTTGTGGTTGTATGCAGTATAGTTGGAATATTTCTTCTTGTACGATCAGCTGTTTTTTTTTCCAAAGTTTATTTGCTATTGCTGATTGTTTGTCATTTCAATATTTTTTCTATAAAACTAATGTTTAAACAAATGGGCGCAGCGAACTCGCTAGGTTGGAGGCAAATTAAAGTAATTTGTGTTAATCAATAAAGGCTGTCGCACGCTTCTCGCGAATACGCCTGAACATTTGGCCGAACTCGGAATGTTCGGAGTATTCGCAAAAAGTGTAGGAGCTACTCAAACTTTTTGGTACCAATATCGCCGAATGATTTGCTCGAATGTTTGGAACTAGTCGCGACAAAGAATCTTTCACCAAATCAACCGAATGTGCACTACGCAATAACTAAGTGCACACTCGCCCAATACCATGCTCGCCCATACAATTCCGCTCGACTCCTTTGATTTGTGCCAAAAACCCGACAAAAACCGGAGCACAGGTGAACACGAATCATGGCGAGGCGAACACGAGCACATCAAGTACACTATTGTGCTCGCCTTAGTTTGCCTATGTTGGGCCATAGTGTACTGGTAGCAAGAATATGGGACGGAATGTTCAGTGATCATTTGGGTGAATGTTCGGCCTAATGTTCATGCCTGTTCGCAAGATTTGTAGGACAGTCTTAACCTAAGTTCTTAGCATAAAAATCACTTCGCGGTTGCAATGTTTATGGTTTGGCACGTACCGGTAACAGATGATTCTCACAAGTGATTTTTAGTCAACAGACTTAGAACAGATGTCAGTCACTCACCCCCACCCTAAAAAAACGGTTTATATCACTTTCACTAATAACACCCAGGCTTCACAAAGATCCGCACCAGGTCTATCAAGATTTTTATTATAAATCTTACATGTGTCAAAATTTCAGGATATATCAGAATTTCCTTCAGGGCTTTGCCCCATTGGCCTTAAAAGTTTCAACGATTAACTTAGATGTTGGTTTTATTTTTTCCGGTTGATTGATCATGCTTGTATTAGTCGTAAAATGTCATCGGTATTCCCACAGATTGCAGCACAAACAAACAGTATTGGCTCTTCATTAGTCTTCCCGGTGTAGCTGGAACTGACAAGCCTAAGATTACTGGTGCCTCTTTGGTACAAAGTTATGACAACGTTATCCAGGTACAGACATCAAGAGCCGCAGTCTTGCTCAAGGTG
Source organism: Allygus modestus (assembly GCA_963675035.1). Classification (NCBI taxonomy): domain Eukaryota; kingdom Metazoa; phylum Arthropoda; class Insecta; order Hemiptera; family Cicadellidae; genus Allygus; species Allygus modestus. The sequence continues at coordinate 476,580,518 of OY776112.1, read as the reverse complement.
TATTTAAGTAAGGTGTGCTATTCAGTACGAATTTGAGTACGTTCTGCGCAGCCTCCAGGTGACGGCATGGTGTTTATTTGATCAGCTGGTTTACAGTGACAGCTGATGTTACTCTCGGCTAGAGCCTATCCAAAAACCCAGGTCAGGATTAGAACGACTACCCATCCTCCATCCCCACCACCAAATTGCAGAGTTTCGCTCCAACTTCGACAACTCCAAATTAAGCTGATGCTAACAATATACAAAAAAATAGATATATGACGTCACTCTCTTCATTAACACTGTGGTGGGGATGGAGGGTAGAAGTTCTGATACCGACCTGAGATTTGGATAGGCTATAGGCGCCAGTGCTTAAGTTTTCCATTGGTTGTAAACCAGTTCCTAAAAGAGCGCGTCACCAAAGTATTCTGACTACCCATGTCCCCCCACTCCTTCACATAGGATACTCAGAATACCGCCACCAGATGACGTTGTGCTACGATGCACCCTACCTTAAATGCATCTAGGTCTTGCTAAGATACTGGGCGCCACTTTTCTGCAAAGTGATGACAACATTGTTTTTCCAGGTACTGACATTGTGAGCCGCAGGCTTGCTAAGAGACTAGGCGCCACTTTGCTACAGAGTATTGCCAAGTGTCTGGAAGCGTACAAGCGTGTTTTTCCGCAAGGTGATCCTCTGCGTCGGGCGTTTTATGGACTCTCCATGTACGCTGTAGCTCACAAAGCCAAGATGGTTTACCATCGATTTCCAGTCATTTCTAACGGGTAAGTTATGTTTAATTTTGTTGTTTCCTTATCATAATGTTGTTATTACTTTGTTTTTGTTGTTTCCTTGGTGTTGAGGATTAGTAATATTTTATGGGATTGTCTTATATGAAAAATTAATAAATTATAATAATTATTAAACATCTTAACGAGTAATGAAGTTAACATTAATTTTAAAATGACCAGTTTGTGAACCTTTGCTAGTTGCTCTATTAGGCTGCTATAGCTAGTGTTTTACTATAATATAAAAAATATTTTTCAATGGTAAGACAAAATTTGTGTGAATTAATGTACCTACATTAATTCGCACAATTGAGTTTTAACTCTCATTCAAGCTAATTCGTACTAGAGTTTTAGTAACTATTATCATTTATGACACTTCTTATAGAAAACCTGAATTTGTGTAAAAGATTTTTCAAAATATTTTCAGCGTCTCTGAAATTTGTCTTTATAACCCTCCCACCCTTTTTCAAGAAAAATATGAATTAATTGAAAATGTTGTGTCATTTTAGGGCTAATAATACACCAAATGCATAAATCTTCCTCAAAATTCAAGTTGAAGGCCCTTAAACTATTTAAGAGAGAAATAAGTTCAACTGTGCCAAACAAATTGTGCTGATTGCGTACATTATCATAGTTTGCAATTCGACAAAACATTAACAAAAAAATGGATACGATAAAAAAACACGAACAAGGACAGAACTAAAACAAAGAAAATCATTTTCGATTGTGCTTTAAACATACCGACACACTTGGCGGTGGTCACTTGACAACGAAACTTGTCAGCATAATTTTCTTGACAAGTTAGACAACGAATAGAGGTAAGATAACCTATTAAAAAAAAAAAAAAAAAAAAACCGCCTGACAGCACAACTACTGTCAAACCCTACGGATTCCCTCATTCACACTTGTACAAAAATATATTAAGCTAGTTTCAAATATTACAGAAAGATCTCTCTACTAATTTCAATGTTTGGTTCTGTTATTTTGTACACATCAGATATTTATTACAAAATAAAAAACATTAAGTATTTTTCCTAAATAGTAACTTTGGATTATACCTGTTTAGGTACTGGGTTGAACAAACTGTCTTTGGTGTAGGTAACAAGCACGAAACCATTGAAGACATTCCCACGAGAGGGGCACCCGTCTACAGCTGGCCTACCGATCTGCTCAAGCCTGATCTCATTCTATACGTTACTTTCCCTGACAACTTCCACAAGAATGTTGGCACCACTAGAGCTCCAAACTCGTGGAAAAAGAGGTAATTTTCCTCCCCTCCCTAACTGTCTCTATCTCTCTATAATATACAAAAGAACTGTATTAAAATAATATTATAAATATTTGTTCTTTCCTTTTTTGATCTTCCCTAAACAAAATAATTCTGGACAGTTATAGAAAAATAACAAAACAGCTATACAATTCATATCCTGTGTTGATGATTGTTAACTTCACATGCACTGGTTGATGACAAAACAGTTAGACAATCCATACTTATTGTTTTGTTTTGTTTTTTCTAAGTAAATTCCTTTATTCTTTACCTCTTTACTGCTGGCTTTAAAGACTATGGTGGTTTATAATCTAGTAAAATTCCAGGATTAATTTTTTATTATGAAATTAAATTAGACTAGATTTTAACTGCAAGCTTCGCCCCACAAATAATTTATAAAAACTATAACAGTTGTGTGTGCTGCATACTGTGGTTAGCCTGTAGAACTACTACAAATTAAGATCAGCTGTTTGTATTTTCATCAGCTCAAACAAAAATGAATGTCCATAAGGAATACATGGGAACTTTGAACCCCCATGGGGCAAAGCCCTATAGGATTTTCTCAACTTTAATAAGCCAATATGTCACTCAGGATTATCAAGTACCTCTCTGCCAAATTTCAGCTCAGTAAGTCCAGTGGTTAGTGTGTGATTGAGCCACAAATATCTAAACAAACAAACAAACATACACACTTTCACAATTATAATATTAGTAGAACAACAGAATACCTCCGTAGCAGCAAACCTGCGTACTCAGCGAATTTCCAAAGCATATATATGTATCTTAATACCACATAAAGCCACATACCAAGTTTCATCAATATACATTCATAAATAAACGATTTATGACATTTTAATTATTCTCCATAAGAATAACATGGCAGCTCAGTATGCAGGTTTGCTGAAGCAAGGAACACAAAAAATGGGGTTTTATACAAATATCAATATAACTCATGTAGGTAAAGCCACATACCAAATTTCATTAATTTATTTTCATAATGAAGGCAGATAACACGTTACTTATTCTCCATAAGAATAACATGGGGCTGAGTACGCAGGTTTGCTGCTACGGGAGCCTTGGGTAAAAAAGTGTCTTTTTGAGCAAATATCAATGGTCCACAACCAGATGAAGCCGTATACCAAGTTTCGTCAGTATAGGTTCATAAATAAGCGAGATATAAAATTTTTATTTTTCTCCATAAGAATAACATTAGACAACGTACTGTGTTTAGCACTTTCAATATCTCGGTAACCAATTGACATAGAGAAATGATCAAAATACCAAATTGTGTGTTTTTTTAAGCTGAATCCAATGGGAAGAAATAAAATTTGACTATTTCCAAAATTATATGTAAAAAATTCGAAAAACCCATTTTTGGGGTACAAAACCCCCCCAAAATACCCCTTCGGATAGAGCGATCTGGCTGGTTTTCGAACTTAAAGTCATAAATGTTGCTTTACACGTTTATACCAAATTTCATCAAAATCGGATAATTTTTACGAGAGTTATCGTGCTCACGGACACATATATATATATATAGATATATATATATATATACAGTTTCGAACGAATGGTGTTTTTGGGGTCTGGGGACCTCAAAACGAAAAGTTATCATGGTCCCGGGCCTAGGTCTTACCATGCCGACTACGGTAATAGCTTCTTCCCTATAGGGGAAATTCGCTAATAAACTCGCTATTCCAGTAGTATTTTATGCCTGAAACATCTGTTATTTATGTTGATCTATCATTTGTTATCAACAGCTGTCAAATATTCAATTCAATCGATTACTGTTCTCCCATAAGATTTCAATTGAAACTTTGCAGGCCTGTGGGGTGTCACCCTGAGGACCAGTGTATAATAAAGAATTTCTGCAAATCTACACAACAATACATTTCTAACGGTATGAGTAAATATCTCCTACAATGGCACATATACTGAGTAAAGCGTACCACAATTGTTGTGCTTGTATTTTAATATAATGATGATTTGTGTTTCAGAGTAGAGTATATATACCAACAGATTGAGGATCCTCCTGTCCTCATAAGGTCTACGGCTCAAGGTTTTGACAATATCACAGCCGAATTGGAAGGCGTCGTCAAAGATATGTTTTCAGAAACTTTAGATTGTGATTTCATACCAAATGATATGCCATAAAATAATTTGATTTTATTTGTATATGTGTGACATTATTATCATATATTTGTACCCTGATTAATGTCCTAAGTTAGGAAAGCGAAAATATAACATTGTTGATGGTGATGAGGGCTCATTTTCATAGTAGTTCTTTACGGGTGAAGATGAAATAACTTAAAGTGACATTAAAAATGCCCATGGCGTGGATAGACTTTGGCATACATTCACAAACCATTAACGCGCTTTAAAATACGCCCTAGTTGCGTCGGCGTCTTATGCAGTGGTTAAGTGAATGAAAACCTGTAGAATTCTCAAGTGCGTACCCACTAAAAACATCCTTCAAAGATACCGATTTCAATACTACCAGTCTTCATCAATCAAATATAACAAATCTTTATTCATAAAATATATGTTACGTACATTGAATGGCGCCATCAGAGTCTAGATTAATTAACGGAACAAAACACTAATAATAAATCCATGATGAAGATCTTGCAACAGATCCTCAACCATATTCTCTAGGGTCAGTATTGTGGGGAGACTAAAAAATAACGGAACAAAAAACTAATAATAAATCTATGATGAAGATCTTGCAACAGACCCTCAACCATATTCTATAGGGTCAGTATTGTGGGGAGACTAAAAAATAACGGAACAAAACACTAATAATAAATCCATGATGAAGATCTTGCAACTGATCCTCAACCATATTCTCTAGGGTCAGTGTTGTGGGGAGACTAAAAAATAACGGAACAAAAAACTAATAATAAATCCATGATGAAGATCTTGCAACTGATCCTCAACCATATTCTCTAGGGTCAGTGTTGTGGGGAGACTAAAAAATAACGGAACAAAACACTAATAATAAATCCATGATGAAGATCTTGCAACTGATCCTCAACCATATTCTCTAGGGTCAGTATTGTGGGGAGACTAAAAAATAACGGAACAAAAAACTAATAATAAATCTTGCAACATTTCCTCAACTATATTCTCTGGGATCAGTATTTGTCATGTTTTTACTTCAACAGTCTGCAACTGTGTTTGTGTGAACTTTGGTCTTTCTTCAGAGGTAAAAGCAGAGCAGATATATTTTATTGCCCACTATTTAAATAACATGTTTACTAACAACATCAGCATTTATGCTGTAGTAAGCATGTAATGAACAAGCCTCATTTGTATTTAAGTCTCTTGCCACTTAGGTCCGTAGTGTCATGAAGAGATAAGGTCCATAGTATAGGTGTGGGAGTCCCAGGACTACCTTAAGACTGGTCACATTGGGTACAGAAAATGAAGTTGTCATTACATATGGTAAGTCTTTTGGCTGTCCATTATGACAAACTTCCCTTTCACCTTTGGTCCCTCCATTTGCAGCGGCTAGAGACAGAATCTCCGGGTTTGGTCCCCACCTGCCAACCTGAGAATTAATGGTCCCTGGCTGTTGTACATGGATACCCTGCCAGTTGAGTTGACCAGTTGGAGGGCAGAATGCGGGTCCCCTGTTTGAGAGCCTCATCCCAGCTGTCACAGGGGCACGGGAGTTGGCCCTCTGAAGGGTCGATTTGACTGCCGTCCCTTCCCACCCTATCCTTTCCTGCTATATCCTATCTTTCCGGTAACCTGCGCAATATTCCCGCTTGTAGATGTGACTAGCAGCTATGCTGGGGTTTCCTAATCCGCAACAATGATGAATGATGATGAATGATAGGTGTGGGATAAGATCACAGAACAAGTATCTTGAAACCCCTGGCTTTAACAAATTTAATTATTAACAAATAAATTAAACTTTCACCCAGCTAAATTACGTACATATTACACCACTTTAAAAGAAAAGGAAAGGCAAGACCTTATCAGTTGTAAACGACTTTTCAATATACTAACTTATTAAAACTAAAAAAATTTTACTTTTTATATCAAATTGTTCCAAGGATTAAAAAAATGAATTTTGTTTAAATACTTGGCCTTAGTTTGGCTTAGTTTATCTGTTATTTAATCATTTATTTTAAGGTTGTTATACACTTGAGAGTTTTTTACTCTCAGAGAGTTTGTGCTAATAAAATGCGTTGTGTAAACGGTGCCGAGAGTCAGCTCTCCGACAGTGTTCGAGAGTGGCGGAGCTCTCCGAGAGTTGCCTTGCGAGTTGACTCTTGTCGTGTACATGGGATCAGCTGTTGCAGCGAAACAAATCACCCACAGTGTAAACACTTCTGCGAGAAGCGTCTGAGAGTACCAAACTGTTTAGAATAAAATACCCCTGTAGCAGCAAACCTGCATACTCAGCAAATTTCCAATGCATATATATGTATCTTTATACCACATAAAGCCACATACCAAGTTTAATCAATATACATTCACAAATAAACAATTTATGACATTTTAATTATTCTCCATAAGAATAACATTGCGGCTGAGTATGCAGGGTTGCTGAAGCAAGGAACACAAAAAACGGGATTTTATACAAATATCAATATAACTCAAGAAGGTAAAGCCGACATACCAAATTTTATTAATTTATGTTCATAATTAAAGGAGATAACACGTTACTTATTCTCCTTAAGAATAACATGGGAGCTGACTACGCAGGTTTGCTGCTACGGGAACTATCGGGCAAAAAATTTTTTTTGTGCAAATATTAATAGACCACAACGATATGAAGCAATATACCAATTTTCATCAGGATAAGTTGATAAATACCTAAGCGAGATATACATTTTTTCTTATTCTCCATAAGAATAACATTGGATAACGTACTGTGTTTAGCACTTTCAATATCTCTGTAACCATTTGACGTAGAGCAATGATCAAAACACCAAATTGTGTGTCTTTTTAAGCTGATTCTAATGATAAAATCTAAAATTTAACTTTTTCAAAAATAATATGTAAAAAACTCAAAAACCCCAATTTTGGTGTACAAAACCCCCCCCCCAAAATACCTCTTCGGATATATCGATCTGCCGGGTTTTCAAACTTAAAGTCATAAATGGTGCTTTATACGTATATACCAAATTTCGTCAAAATCGGACTATTTTTAAGAGAGTTATCGTGCTCACAGACACACACAAATATAAATATACATATACATATATATATATATATATATATATATATATTATATATATACAGTTTTGAACGAATGGTGTTTTTGGCATCTGGGAACCTCAAAACAAAAAGTTATCATGGTCCCGGGCCTAGGTCTTACCATGCCGACTACGGTAATAGCTTCTTCCCTATAGGGGAAATTCGCTAAAATGTTCATGTGTATACAGGCCTTTAGGTTTGAAGTTACAATGCAATGTTCTCATGTTTATTTTTTGTGAATGAATATTTTATTTGAGTTAACTGTATTTTCACTAACAAAAATAGTTTCTTAGGATCACCCAAGTATGCAGGTCTTAAAAATTTAAAGTTGTGGAAATCCAAATTAAATTCACCTGCTATTATCTTCAATATCACTACATCAACTGATTTATTGGATATCTATTGGGAAGCGCCAAGTAAGTTATGAGGGTGAACAATTCCTTAAGAGAAAGATACATAGCATTAACAAGTATTTAAAATCGGTGTTGGTTAAAAAACAAAACAAGTAGCTGCTAAAAACTACTTGAAATTAATTAAAGTAGCTTTGCTAACAGCTTCGCTTGTTCTCCTGATTTCAGTTTTATATTCAAATCAAATCATACAGCTGGTGAAATTCCAATATTTAAAAATATTTTGTAACCTGACACTTTAATACTAGGAGTACGCTCAAATATTCGCGTAATGGGATGACCGAACTCAGAAATGTTAGATAAAAGTTACTGATGTTTCATAAGTTCTAACTGAAATTTTATCACAAAATATTAAATAAATAGTCCTGGGGACTCTGTAGGAAAATATCTACTTTTCATTTGCTCAATTTTAGGTCATAGGATAAATCGTTCTTAATTGTATTAAATTATATTATATAAGAGGTGCAAATTCTTCAACAAAAATAACACAGTAAGTTGCCTATGCAGTTTGAGGTACATTGGAAATTAGCTGAGTACGCAGGTTTGCTATGACGGGGTATTTAAATATCATAAACTGACAAAAGAACACAGCTGGCAGAAGTAAATATGAAATAAGTGGCTGCTGCAATCTAGCGGATAAACTGACAAAAGAACACAGCTGGCAGAAGTAAATATGAAATAAGTGGTTGCTGCAATCTAGCGGATAAACTATTAACTTACTCATCTTATTCAAATTATATGAGAACGTTATCTTTGTTTATAAAAACTGGTACTAAAGTATTTTAATCTAAAAGTTTCAAAAACCTTTGATAAATTGAATAAACTCATGTTAAATGGACAGTACTTTATTTATTTAATCATAAAAATGTTATATAGGACTATTTTTTTGTAGTTTCTTGCAATTACGAAACAATATTGTATTAGTAGCTTGTACTTTACAAGCAGTAATTTTTATCCAATGCTTTATCTTATGGAAATTTGACAACTTTTAAATATTAATTAATAAAAAACGGTTTAACGAATGTGTTCCATTTTTGAACTGAAACCGTAAAGTGTACTGGAAAACATTTTTGTAAAATCTAAAAACGATCCGTGCAGCCGTTTTCACGATATTGCATTACGAACACACACACACACACACACACACACACACACACACACACACACACACACACACACACACACACACATACACACACACGCACACACACACACACACACACACACACACACACACACACCGACAACAAATCATTGTCTCTGCTAATACATAGATTCCTTCACTTCGTTCCGTCATCAATTAATTTAAAGCCTTTGGAGAGGTTGTAAGAAAAAAGTTTTACGTTTCCTCCAATTTCCTCACCGAGAGCTTTTATTCAAGGGTATGGTTTTCTCAAAAGTTCCTGGGATGAGTTGGTTTTTTATATAGATATAATGTATATGATTAGCTCTACTAACTCTATAAAAACTCCAAACTGCAATAAATTTGAAATTCAAAGGATTAAAAAATGGAAAAACATGCGCTAATTTAAAATCACATATGTATTATTTTTTCCTGATGATAGAAACTTTAAGTTTCGGAATACAAATTGTTTCTTTGTTCCCAAATGTGTCCTGACATGTTCTTTTATTTGAACTAAGGCTTCGTCCCAACCATGTTTAGTTGATATTTCTATTCCCAATGGGCTTTGAAGTCTTTGGTAGAATTGCAGTATTCTGAAAAAGAAATATGTTTTGCTATAAAAAATAAACATCATTAAATTTTTAAATGTGTAAATGTTGTAATATTTTATAATTAATTCATATGAGTATAAGCTAAAGCCGATACTTTATCTTAAGTTTTGTGGAATCAGTGTTATTCAACTGATACATTTTAGCCTAAAAACATAATGTGTCTGGAATAAAATTATCTCCCATTCTACACTCTTGATTCATTCCTATTCGCTGTAAAATACGCCCTATTTGCGTCAGTGTCTTACACAGTGATTAAGTGATCAAGAGTCTTCCCTACCATGTACCCTTGCAGGGTTTGCCCCTTTTGTGATTACCATTTTGACGAGATGAGAAATAATACAAACCAACTAAAAACTGGATATCCAGGATTTAAACCCAGGATCTTATTAATATGAAGTACCAGTATTAATTCTGCGCTGCAGTAGAACCCCGCTAATCCGTCACCAATGGGACCGAGAGCACGGTCAGAACAAGAAAGGTCGGATTATCACACAAACACATTTATCTACATCAAAACTGTAGTTTGATCTGAAAATATTTAAATGTACGTTTAGTTGTTGAGATTTAATGTTACCATAAATCATAAATAAAGTATGGTATACTGTTATATAAATACTTTCAGTAAATGAAGAGAAATATAAATGGAGACAATGAAAAATACAACACTATCGGTTGCTTGTCACCAGTCTACTAATTTACTTTGTCAATGATGAGTCATTGACAGGAGAAGACATGCACCGGATGCGTAAACAATAACTGATTCAATGTGTCTGACAGTGTAACAACACTGTCAGACTAAGCAAAGAGTTGGACCATATGAGATTGGATTAGCGGGATTAAGTTGTTAGCGAAATTAGCTTCCCTCACGTCAGCGTGCAAACTTGTTTTATTTACCTCGGTTTCCAAGAGTTGGGAGCCCTGGTGGTGGCCGGGGTGTTGTGCATGTCATCAGGAAAGTTGATGTAGAACAGCAAGTCAGGCCTGGGCAGATCCTCCGGCCACAGGGAGAACATCGGGTGGCCAGCCTCTGGGATGCTGGACTCGTTCATCAGGGTGGTAAGGGCAAACACTGCTTGGTGGTTCCAGTAACTGGACAAAAGATGGCTTTTACATAATTTGTTATACTCTGTGGTATAGATCTTTGGGGCCTCAATATTTTTATTTTAGCGAATTTCCCCTATAGGGAAGAAGCTATTAACGTAGGTCTCATGGTAAGACTTAAGCCCGAGACCATGATAACATTTTGTTTTGAGGTCCCCAGATGTCATAAACACTATTCGTTCAAATTTATATATATGTATAAATATATATATTTATATATATATAAATATATGTGTGTGTCGGTGAATATGATAACTTGAGTAAAAAACATCCGATTACGATGAAATTTGGCTCAAATGTGTAAAGTAACATTTATGACTTTAAGTTCAAAAAACGGAAAAATCGGTCCATGGGAAGGGGGGTTTATGGGGGTTTTAAATTTTCCAAAAACCAGTTTTTTGAATTTTTCACCCAAAAATTTTGAAAACACTTAGTTTTGGTTTGGACCATGTTATAGAGCTTAAAAAATATAGTATTTTAAATTATTAACCTAGGTTAAGTGGTTGCGGAGAAAATCCAAAAAACCTACTCATAAAATCTCCCATGTTAATCTTATGGGAAAAAGGTTTTTTGCTTTTCCTCAGTTCATTTCAACGTAAACTTTACATTTTCTTTTACCAATAAGTTTAGCTCCACAAAACAATCATTTTGGTGTTTAAATTTTGAATCTACGTCCAACCGTTGCAGAGATATTCAAAGTGATAAACACAGAACGTTGTCCAATGTTATCCTTATGGAGAATAAATAAAATTTGATATCTCCATTATTTATAAATGTATATTGATGAAACTTGGTATGTAGCTTCATTTAGTATTGTTATATTGATATTTGCACAACAAATTTATTTTTTGTTGACTATCCCCGTAGCAGCAAACCTGTACACTCAGCCCTAATGTTATTCTTATGGAGAATAAGTAAAGTTTCATATCTCCCTTAATTATGAACATAAATTAATAAAACTTAGGATGTAGCTTCACCTGGTTGAATTATATTGATAATTGCAAAAAAAAAACATATATCTTGTCTTCCTTTTTGCAGCAAACCTGCGTATTCAGCCCTAAAAAATAAAATGCTATAGATCACTTATTTTATTTATGTATTTTTATGAAACTTGGTAAGTGGTTTTATGTGGTAGTGAGAAACATATGCATGCATTAGAAATTCGCTGAGTTTGCAGGTTTGCTGCGACGGGGGTATTTTAGTCCCACTAAACTATAAAACACTGAAGGCTGCCGTTTTAAAATGTTCACGGCAGTTTAAAACGGTTAAAACGGTTAGTTCAGTTACCGGCTCCTTTCAACGCTAGCGACGTTAGGTCATTCAGAAGCCATGCATTCAGGCACACCAGCTGCCATCCCTATCGACAACCGGACTTATTAGAAGGGAGGTAATCCAAAGGTTTTGTCTATTTTCATATTTTATAAGCATCAGTTTTACAAAAAGTAACCAATTTTTATAATAAACAGCTGATCTTGATTCGTAGTAGTTCCACGGGCTAATCACAGAATGCAGCACACACAACTGTCATATTTTTTATAAATCATTTGCGGGGCGAAGCCTGCGGCTATCAGCTAGTCCTCATATAAAGGCAGAACATTTCACAATCTCTTACAACACGTGTTGCCTGCACTGCCATACCAAGTTCACTCCTCCCTCCCACTGTACAGTATTGTTGATTATGTTTTACGAATGTAATACTTTTGTGAGCCCAATTTTTTAAATCACAACCTAACTTTACTATTAACATGTCAACATGTTTAAAATCAATGTTATTGTAACAAATTCAGTTTTCATACTTTGAAATAATTTTATATGGAAGAAAATTATTGTATTACTTTTTCCAAAGAAGCTAGGAACATATATGGATAAACCATTTTAAATTTAACTCTTGAATCCAAAAGAAAAAATATATTCACTACACCATGCCTTAAGAGCTCCAGTCCCCTGCTTCTCCCATAAGACCAGTGTTAACTTTCAAGTCCCTTAACAGATTATCCGAAATTGTTATTTTAAGCGCAACAAATAACTAGCGATTTCAAAACAGAATTTTAATTTCACAAATAATAATAGTTCAATTAAATTCCAAAATAATCAATATTTGCTTTTTGTTATGGGTTAACTATTTGTGATATCAAAATTCTGCTCACTGAAATCTCTAGGTAGTTTTTTTTTCTGTTTAAAATGAGCCATAAACCAACAATTTTGGAAAATTTGTTGATGCAACAGGCTTTGAAAGTTAACATTGGGTGCGTGGGGGAAACAAGTAGAAACTTGAAATGTGACTGGAGCCCAGTTTTAAAGGTAAACCATGTATTGATGGACAGTAATGTTTCCATTTTTTTCGTGAAACGCTAAATATACCCCCTCTCCTAAAATAATTAGTAAAAAATAACTTACTTTGACACGACGACAGGCCATCTCTGTAAGGATTGAGCGGCTTGGCAGCCTAGAGCATAAACTGCCAAGGCGAAAAACGCTCTTCTCAAAAGAAGCCCTCTTTTGGTGAATATCTTACGGTAGGCCTTGAGGCACGTTGGGCACATGGAATAATACGAAGCACTGATTATCTTTGAGAAGCGTTTGCTTAATATAGCTGTGCCTGCAACAGTAATCGGTCACGTTTTCAGTTGCAGTTCAAAGATCTTTTGTGCCCTAGGAAACTCCTATAAGGTATTGAGGAGTAAGGGTTAAAAGGGCTGTTTAGGATAGGTAAAAAAATGTCAACAACCAGTGTCATGGATCTATTGCAACTATTGGCCTATGCAACGGTCTTAAGGCAACTGAGATGTCGTAATGCCATTAGTCACATGGGCAAGCCAGAGGTGAACTTGTGAAAGGAATCTTTGCTGCCAGCCAGAATCGAACCAGTGCCCGACCTCGTCTGAATTGTGAGGCCAGTGCTCTACTTCTGAGCTACCATGTCCAGTGATAAAGACAATCATAAATATGTAGTTTATTTAAATGCTACAAAAAAATATTATTTCCTAAAAATGTCAGTGCTTTAATGTATTCTATATTTTGTTAATTATTGTGGAAGTTTAATTATATAATGTATAGCACTCATAAACGAGCAAAAACGCAAAATACTCGTACATGCAAAATTCACCTCTTATTAAAAAATTTAAAATTTATTGTTATCTCTTATTTATTGTTATATCTTATTTAAAATTCCACAATAATCAACAAAATATAGAATACATTAAAGCACTGACATTTTTAGGAAATAATATTTTTTGTAGCATTTAAATAAACTACATATTTATAATTGTCTTTATCACTGGACATGGTAGCTCAGAAGTAGAGCACTGGCCTCACAATTCAGACGAGGTCGGGCACTGGTTCGATTCTGGCTGGCAGCAAAGATTCCTTTCACAAGTTCACCTCTGGTTTTCTGGATTCAGATCTGTGAAAGGATTTTTAGAATTTTACTCAAAAATTAATGTTTTGCTTTCTTGGAGATTTCTTTTTGTTGAAGAGTAGTAGCTCCACTGCAGGGTGTGTGTTTTATACAAATCCATAATGCATGAAACCGATTCAAGTAACCGATGTTCAATCAAAAATCTAAAAGGATTTTTAACCAAACAAAACTTGGTTGAATTTTACCCAACATTATAAGGTGATGGATGTTAAGAAATCTTTGTACTGTGCTCATCTGATACAGTTTAATTAGGTGAGAAAACTGAGTTTCCCGTTAGTTTCCAATGAAACTCCTCATCTGAGTGTTTTCCTTTGCAACTTTACAAAATAGTAGTTACTAGCTGATTACCCGTACTTCGCACAAAGAATTCAGGAATGAACAGCTTATTAAAATTGTTGCTGCAACTGCATCTGTTTCTGATCTATTAAACATATTGCTCATAAGAATAACATGGAAACTTTAAAGTCCAATGGAGCAAAGCACATTGAACTGAGGGAGACAAAAATTATTCCACGACTTCTACAGAGAAATCCCTTTAATTTGACACCTCAATCTTCAAAATCGGTTCATAAATAAAAGAGTTTTGCTGTACACAAGAAATTTCTTAGGGAATTAGTATAATAGATTTTCAGGACTTCTTTATGGTTCAGTAGATACAGATGTCATTGATACAAGGTTGTTAGAATGCATATATTGAAATTAAATCAGCCAAAAAATTTTCAGCAAAACTAGTCTGAGTATAATTTACTGTATGAAGATGACTTGATGGATGGCTAGTAAACAAAGGGTTCAGTGGAAATTTACCACCTTCACTTTTCATGCACCGTTTATTGACAAAGCCAACCGAAAGACTATCAATGAAACGTAGTGGTGTTTAACAATCCGCTTTGATAAAATCTTGCAGTAAGATATTAATCAAAACTCACTATCCAATGGCATACGTAAGGAAGGATTGTGGTAGGGGTAACTTTCTCCCTCACAACCTTTGTTTAAGAGGCCATCAAGTACATAGTTTTGAAAAGTATAATTTAAATTTTGTAAATACTAGAAATTTTATCGTGTAGGCTTCCACGGCCCGAAGATACACTCGTGAAGTTCATATCCAGATTAGTCCATGTACGTGTCAACGAAGTTGGTGGCCGACATTTCGGGTAAATTATAATATCCATCTTCAGGTCGACGTGCATTAGTAGCGAAAATATATTAAACACGCATGGACTGGATGAGTCAGTCAATGAATCAGTGGTTAGTACGTTTTCGCTACTAATTCACATCATCCTGAGGATGGATTTCGTGAATACTATTTTAATACTTACTCAACCGATGGTTCCCATCAAAAACAATAAAGGGGAATCGTGACGATTCCCGTTCTTTTTTCAGATACTTATTCGCATTAGGACAACAGTCATGTTCAAAAGCGTCCAAGAGCACCCTGACGCTCGGTATTCGTGAGTACTGAAACAAACACAGTTAATTACAACAGAACAATTATAATTTATAGAATTAATACTCTAAGAAACTTGTTGCCTCTCCAACACTCCTTTATGTACACAGATAACTTACTTTAAGCACAATATGCTAAAAGCTAAGCATATATATTGCCTACTGCTGCTATTTATTTTTTTAGCTTTTATATTGCTTACTTTTATGCACAATATGCTTGTGCTGTTAGCACAATATGGGAAGTTAAATTATGAATTGTAAGCTATTGATGAATTATTTTTTAGATATTTTGGGAAGAGATAGAAAGTGACAAGCGTTACGGTATCCCCCCTCTCCGGCATTACTCCTAGGGGATGTTAACCAATCACACTTTTTGCGTACCGGTACTTGCCATTTTAATGGTTAAAGCAATTTGGTTATTAGTGAATTTCCTTTGGAAAGTGAACTATTAGCATGACCCGCACGGTGAAACTTAAGCCTGGGACCACCATAAAGTTCCTAACATGACCCCCTGAACACGTTTTGGAACAAAATAGTATATATATATATATGTGTGTGTGTGTGTGTGTGTGTGTGTGTGTGTGTGTGTGTGTGTGTGTGTGTGTGTGTGTGTGTATGCACTCTAGCGGTCATATTTTTGCCCGATTAACTTCAAATTTGGTAGGGACGTTTCTCTCTGTAATCAGTTGGACAAGTTTGTTGGGCAAAACAATCAAAAAACTCCAAACCCCTTTTTTGGGGGATTAATCTTTCAAATTTCGGATGTGTCAGAAAAGCCCCGGATGTAAAATTAATGCATGTAAAAAGATGGGAATTAGTGAGACGAAAGTTTTAAGCCCTCTCTCGTCATTCTAGCATAAATATTTCCTGAGTTATTAAAGAAAATTTGTTTCGACTAAACACAGTACATTGTCTTAAAGGGGTTTGTTTTATACAGAACTTATAATAAAATAATAAGTATCAAAAAGAAAAGTAATCATGTTTTTAACTAAGTATAATCATAACACAACTGAGAACCTTGTTTACAAACATCACATACAGTCATCTGATTACATCTGAATTATTAATAACATTGTTGCCAACTTATATATATTACATCTTCCTCCTTTGGAAATAAAAATTAAAGTAAACAAATAATTATTTACAACAGTCACCTTCCTGCTTACAAGAATCTGGCTGGTATCTTAATTTTCCTTTTTGGTCTCTGTTGCTTTAGATCTTCTTGTCCGTGAACCCCTGGGACGTCATTAGACTTTGTTATTGATGGTTTCAGGTGACGGCGATTCCTTCTTAATTCTGCACCATTGTCACCTTTCACCCAATAACTCCTCGGGGTAGGGCCTGAATCAATGATCTTGCCTGGTTTCCACCTTCCATCTTTTCTATATACCACCCTTTCTCCATTAATGACATCCCGAAGGTCTTTGGCTGATATATCATAATATTTTTTCTGAATTTGTTGTCTTGTCTTTAACCTTTCTTGTACATTTTCGTTTATCACAGGCTTCAGTAGTTCTTCTGAGATTGGGATCGTAGTTTTACATCTGCGTTGGAACATCAACTGTGCTGGGGAATATCCCAGATGCTTAACTGGCATGTTCCTAAGTTCCAACAAAGCCATTTTGAAATCCTTGCCATCAGATTCAGTTTTTCGAAGTAACTCCTTTGCCATCCCCACTGCTTTTTCAGCAAGACCGTTTGACTGAGCATAGTTCGGGCTTCGCGTCACAATATCAAAATTCCATTCACGAGCGAAACCCTTCATCTGTGCACTGTTATATGGGACATTATCAGCAACCATAACATCTGGAGGTCCGAATCTGCTGAAAACTTCTTTGCTTGCAGAGATTACCGATGCAGTAGATTTGTCTTGCATTCTTATAATCTCCAACCAGTTAGAATAAGCATCCATCATCACTAAGTAACTTTGTCCTCCGAACGAAAATATGTCACATCCAATACGCTGCCAGGGTCTTGTAGGTAAAGGATACTGCATAAGGGTTTCCTTGGCATTGTTTCGTGAAAACCTTTCACAAATCCTACAACGGGACACAAAATGTTCTATGTCTGTTGCCATTCGTGGCCAATAAAGGATCTGTCGAGCCCTGGCTTTGCACTTTTCTATTCCTCCATGAGCTGCATGGATTCGCTGCAGCATATCTTGCCGGAGCTGCTTTGGTACAATCAATTTATGGTTCATGAACAGTAAGCCATCTTCTTCTGAAATTGTATTTCTTTGGTTCCAGTAATGTCGCAGGATTTCTGGTGTGTCTTGCTTCCTATCTGGCCAACCATCCTTGCAACATTTTTTCACTAAGGCCGTTTCTAGATCCTCTTCAATATATCGCTGGAAAAGACTCTTTTTTTCTTCAGTCATTGGTAATGAACTTGATAGGGCATGCACTTGAAAATCTGATGAATCTGGTTCTTTACATCTTAAAGAGGCTCGTGATAAGGTATCAGCAATGAATTGATTACTTCCAGGCATAAATTTAACTTCCAGATCGTAGCACAAACATTTCATTCTCATTTTCTGAAGCCTACTTGGTACTTTGTGCAAATCTTGTTTGAAAATACTTACTAAGGGCTTGTGGTCTGTGTGAAGCGTCACTTTGTAGCCATAGATAAATCTGTGGAACTTCTCAACAGCAAAGACGATTGCCAGTGTTTCTTTCTCAAGTTGAGAATACCTTTGCTCAGTGCCAGTCAACGAGCGTGACATGAAGGCCACAGGCTGCCCATTCTGCAACAAGCAGCAGCCTAGTCCATCCTGGGAAGCATCAGTTTGAATCTCAAGAGGTTTACGTGGGTCAAAGTATGTAAGAACTTGTTCACTAGAAATAATAGTCTTTATCACCTTGAAAGCAGTTTCCTCTTCGGTTGTCCAGGAAAAATCTACATCCTTTCTTGTCAAGTGTCTGAGTGGTGCTGTGATTTTCGCTAGATTTGGTATAAACTTCGATAGGTACTTGAGCATTCCCAATAACCGCAACACAGCTTTCTTGTCAGTCGGAGGAGACATCTCCACTATTGCCTTCACATAATCTGGGTCAGGTCGAATTCCAGTAGCAGACACTATGTGGCCCAAATACTTCACTTCGTTCTTCTTAAATTGCATCTTGGCTGGGTTAAATTTAATACTATACTTAACTGCTGTGTCCAACACTGCCCTCAAATTCTCATCGTGCTCTTCTGCTGTCACTCCTCCAATAATTATGTCATCATGAACTATGTTCACCCCCTTCAGATCTCCAAAGCACTTAAAATTGTTCTTCTGACATAGTTCCGGGCCTGAACATATTCCAAAAGGAAATCGACAAAACTGGTATCTACCAAACGGGGTGCTGACTGTGCAAAGTTCCCGGCTCTCTTCATCCAAAACTATTTGGAAAAACCCATCCTTAAGGTCCAAAACTGTGAAAAACTTGTAACCGCTCAATGTTACAAGCATATCGTCAGGATGCGGCATTAAGAAGTGTTCTCTCATTACCACTTTGTTCAGTGGCATCGGATCTATACAGACTCTTAAAGATTTGTCAGGCTTTTCCACTATTACCAGGGGATTAACCCACGCTGTCGGCTTGTCGACTTTCTGAATCACCCCAGACTCCTCAAGCTGATCCAATTTCTCTTTTAGTCTCTTTTGTAGGCTATAAGGTACTCTTCGCGACTGCCGAACTTGTGGTATAGCGCCCTTTTGAATCTGTATATGATGTATGTTAGGAAAAGCTCCCAAACCTTCAAAAACAGTTTTATATTTCTCTAAAATCTCATCCTTATCCCTAAAATCAGGCCGCAACGATGACACTCTTTTGATAAGACCCAAGTTTATGCAGTCATTCAATCCTAAAATTGGAAGTTCATGTTCGACACTAACCACTGCAAAGTCCACATCAGCAGTTGTTCCAGCTACGGTTTTACATGGTAATACAACATGACCAATTGGGTTTACCTTAAAACTTTTATCTCCCCAGGCAGAGAGAATTAAGTTACTACGTTTAACATGTGTTATATTCATTTTCTTGACATAACTAACTGGTAAAATACTGATCTCTGCACCTGTATCTAGCTTGAATTTTATTTCTTCTTCACAGACTGTCAGGTTTTCTATCCACGACCTTTCCTTCTGGTTGTTTACTCCACCAATACTCAAGCTAACTGACCCTAGACTAAATTCACTTCCATCAGAGTCACTCTTATTTTGATTTTCGTTTGCAACAACATAAGCGTTTCTGGTTTTCCTTCGACACACATTGGCAAAATGATTTTTGCCCTTGCATTTTGCACAAGTCTTGCCATATGCAGGACATTTTCCTCGGGTATGCTTATAACCACAAAAGTTGCATAGATTTTTCTGGTCTTCCTTATCACTAGCTTCTTGAGAATTGTTTTTGTGTCTACTATTTACTGCACTAACGCTACAAGGCTCCTTAACGACCGAATAATTCTTGGCCTGTTCTTGCTCTTCAATTGCTTTACTTTGATTCTTGCTGTTCTCTACAATTGTGCAAAAGTCAATTGCTTTTTTCAAATCAAGCTTTGTGTCCCTAAGTAAACGTTCCTGAGTAGCTTTGTCGCATATCCCCAGTACTATTCTATCCCTTATCATATTGTCTGATTCAAGAAATTCACAAGATTTAGCTGCTAATTTCAGCTGCTTAACAAACTGT
The DNA here is from genome assembly GCA_963675035.1 of Allygus modestus. NCBI lineage: Eukaryota > Metazoa > Arthropoda > Insecta > Hemiptera > Cicadellidae > Allygus > Allygus modestus. The sequence goes on along the minus strand of OY776112.1, from coordinate 476,560,496 downwards.
CCAAAATCTTGTCCCTCCTCTTGCTTTATTTTATAAAACTTAAACCTCTCAAAGACGACATTTTTCTTTGGGCAACAGTATGAATCAAACTTTTCCAGGACACAGTCAAAACTATTCTTCTCGTGCTCTTCAAAATCAAAAGTATTGAACACATCTAGGCCTTCATCGCCTAACAAATTCAGTAATTGTGCTATTTTAACATCATCTTTCAATTTCTTTCCATGACAAGTGGCCACTAAATACAGTTCAAACTTCTGTCGAAACCTTTTCCAATTGTCACTAACATTTCCTTCAAAACTCATTGGCTCAGGCAACCTAAACGCTCCAGATCCTTCCATTTTCCTTCTAGGTTGATATAATTACACCTGACACCATGTTTTATACAGAACTTATAATAAAATAATAAGTATCAAAAAGAAAAGTAATCATGTTTTTAACTAAGTATAATCATAACACAACTGAGAACCTTGTTTACAAACATCACGTACAGTCATCTGATTACATCTGAATTATTAATAACATTGTTGCCAACTTATATATATTACAGGGTTTTACACTAGAAAAGCCTGCTACTCCTTTGTTAGAGTACTTTTATCATCCCCAGCATCCTCACGCCTACTTTCAAGCCTGACTGGACCTTCTCCTAACATTATAATGCGCAAAATTGTATTCCCAGCTTTGCAGGAAAATGAACCAGGAGCATCAGAACAGCCAAAATATCAATGTTTTCAGATTTCAATAAAAATTTGAATACATGTATGTTTTTACACTGATTTTGAGTTTTAAAAGTTTTTATGTGGAAATTCACTTCCCTCACGTCAGCGTGCTGCGTGCGAACTCGTTTTTTTAATATCACTGTTTCAACGCAGCTGTTTCACTTATATATCATTATGTTAGTTTGCATAGTGTTGCAAGGCCATTATTTCCTTTTATTTTTAATTTTTATTGGAAATAATTTATGAAATCTCAGCTATTTAATAAACCCACTAGTGCTAGGGAGATGGAATAATTTTAGTTGCATTTAGGGTTATTGCAGTTATCTCACAGTGACATATTTAGCCCCTCGCTATTTTTCTCACCAACGATTTTGTTTAACCATGGAGGGGTAGCACTTCCCCTCAACCTTCTCTTCATTTTCATTGGCTCAAGGGAGATTTATTGGGGCTGTCTCTTTCTCTACATGCATTAAATTTGTTCACGCAGGTCATCATCAAAATAATTCAGTTATAATATGGTTTTAGGGGTACAAACCACCAAGTTTCTGATTTATTGAATTTTCAATTTTGTATTTTTTGGATACTGAATCCTTAAACAAGGTTAACATTTAAGTTAACAAATCTTGATAAAACAACATTTGTTTTATATTAATATTTAATATGTTCTGTGTTTGTTAATATTAATTTCAGTTCTGTGTTCCTCTTAATTTGTTGTATAATTGTTTCATTGCCTCACTTGAAAAAAGATGAATTACCTCAGGGCTTCTAAAAACATTCTTGACATCTTCGAGAGAGTAGAAAATTCTGAGATCTCCGGCATTTCTGTATGGCTGCGCTGGAATAAAACGATAAGGTGAACTCAAGAATTAACTGTAATTAAGTAATAGTAAATAAAATAAACCATTTCATTTAAAGTTATTAATCCCAGATAGTTTACCTGAATATTCTTCACTCCAAGTATATTTAACTTTGATTACACTCAGCCACAACAATAATCTTCCAAACCTGATTGCAGGACTATAATGGGTCATTTTTGCAATTTGATGTTTAAAATATGTTGTAATTTTCTAATTAACATGCCATTATGTTTATGTAATCGACTCACAGAACGTTGACAACTCTTATCTTCTGATTTAAACCTGTCTCAATCAGTCACAGCATTGTGTCAAACCGGTTAAATTACTTGTGTATAAATTTTGTTTTATGTTTTATGGTTTAAATATACTGAACACCCATTAAAATTTAACTTTTGACGAAGTATAAGTAAAGTTAAAATGTTTAAATATGTTTAATAACAAAACATGTTAAGTTTTTGTTCATGTTATTTTAGTAAAGAGGATTGCCATAATTTTAATTTCTTAGTTTGTCAATACAGTCAGGCACAATATAAGACCAGACAACCCAAAATACTTATGTAAATTTACGTAGTATTATTATCAGTACCATAATAACAAAAAAGTTGTTCCATCAAAAGGACCACAATGCAGTTAAAGAGGCGATAAAGCTAAAAGCTAACGACACAGTGTTAAACTTGTAAGTTTCCTTGCTTGACATACAAAATTAAAAATAATATTCACAGGCAACTTTTTCCATAGTTAGAATATCCATCAAATTGCAAAAAAACAGCAGAGAGGTTAACATTTGAAAACTCTTAGTTGGCTTCGTACGAGCATCCTCAGAGGAGTGACAAAATATATGTGATCAAACATTTCAGTTTAGTTATAATTACATACAGAAATAAATATTGGATATGAATAAGAACATAACAGTGAGTTGATAGATTTTGAGCCACTTAATAAAGTGAGCCCAAGTCTTTTGTCGACTCATCAGTGTTATTCACATTTTTGTATCATAATTCATAAATAAGAACTTTAAGAAAAATGTTCTAACAGGTCAGTAATAAAAAATCATAGTGCCACAACACCACAAGCTCAACTTAAGTTGATCATAAAATAAAATTATCCTCTTCTTTTTCCAGTCATATCATCTACCGTAAAATTTGGTGAGTTTAAACATATAGTTAAGATGTATAAATCATTTTGAGGAATTTTCATCAGAAATAACTTAATTTTGATTCAAAATCACTTAATGCACATTTAATTAATGCAAAAATCCAATACTTTTGTTTCACTCTCACATCTTATCAGGTCGATCTGATAGCAAGACTCTGATTGTTTTGTAAAGACCTGTTGTAAATTTAATTTCTCGTCCAGTATAAGACAATGTTTTACTGCCATATTTTTATTGTTGTAGTTATGTTTATCTTCCTTCCAGGGTTAACTGTCATGGAGCAACGAACTATACATTATGGTAAATACCATTGTAAATGTTATTTCTTAGCAACTTTTTTGTATGCAGATGCCTTCAAATTTTAAGTAAAATCGAACTTCATGATCTTAAAAGTTGTGGATTTTCAGTTATGTGATTAAATATATTCTTATTGATTTAAACAGGGTTTATTGATATTGGCCATGGGGTGAAAATATGTTTATAATTAAATTTTAAGCTTGGTAAATTTATAGCTCTATGGTAAACGCAAGTTACATATTTTCATGAACTTTTCCATACTCAAAAATGATGTAACAGTATATTACATTTTCAAAAATCTGAATTTTTGCGGCCATAGAGACCAACTCGCTGTGGCATTATGTGAAGATTGGGACACCAGCTAGGAGCAAGTAAACAATAAGGTTTGTTGTAACTTGATAATATTTGGCTAAAAAGAACATTTTAATACTTTTCAAAATGTTATTTCAGAGGATGGTGAGGACCCAAGAACACATCCAGTTTTCATGTCACTAAAGCAAGTCCTAGAATTGTTGGAGTATGACAAAAAGGTAAATTAACAATGTTTTGTAATTCTAACTTTTAAGTTTAAAACTATTTTACAGATGAAGAGTTGAGTCAAATGTCCTAAAAAATATTAACCAAAGTGATTTTCATGTTATGTGAGAGTAATTAATTTCAACTCTTGAAACAAAAATTTAAAAACAAACAAACAAAGGAAATAAATATGAACCGTACACTTTTTTACTCTTTTCATAAATAGTAACATTATTGCACAAAACATAACATGCAGTATGTACAAAGTACAAAATACAGGTGCATTGTCATTTGTAATAGTATATCTTATACTGCAGGTAAATTAAGCAGTTACTTGTCTAATGCTTAACATTTAAGTTTACATGATCTGTAAATAACTCTTCCATATTATATGCTTTTTTGGTTAGTATACCTTTGCAAAGAAGTAGCCATTAAATGCTTGAGTACTGATGTTTAATTTTGCTCATCACACCCCTAAAGATATGTTTACATTAATTAAGTAGGCCTTTTATAGCCTACACCTACTTGGTCATAATTTTTTTTAACAAGGCCTTTCAGTTACAATATAACCATCTTCAGGTTCCCAAACAACTTATGATGGTTTGTAACTGAAAGGTCTCGATCAAAAATAAAATTAAACTACTGACTGATGTATTTTTAATTTAACATTTTGATAGTTAAGAATAGCTATAAAAAGTAGTTGGTTTTATTTTGTTCCAGTACCGAAACGATTTAGCTGTTCAACAGCTGTTATTTGCCTACTTTAACCAATGCCAGTCTAAAACCATCAGTTATCTGCCAAGATCTACCAGACGCCCGTTCATCGTTGTAGAAGGGCATCATAGAACAGGTCTGTGTAATAAACAGCACAAATTATTACATTAGTCTATTTAAAGTAGCTTTAGGATTGACTCTAGCGACACCTGTTGGGACTAGTGGAAACTACATAATAGTAGTGTCACTAGCAGCTAAAAAGACACACGAGCCACGGGAAGCGGAGACATTTCCTACGTGAGCGCTGCCAAGTGTAAAATTTTGAATCGCACCGAGCGTTACCCATGGCAAATTTTAAAATCACAGCGGCGTCTACTGCTTGATGAATTGGAACTTTTACTTAGTTTGATACGCTATGGTAGATTCTAATGGATATGGCACTGGATTCACGATCATGCGGTCCCAGGTTCAATTCTACCTTTTTGTGTTTACTTTTTGAAGTAGCAAGTTTTGTTATATTTTACACAAACCCATTTTTGTAATATGTTACTAAGAAAAGAGCCCCCATAGGGCGCTCTGCGGAGTTAGGTTAGGTTATTTTACTATAATTTTGTTCGTAAATGTAGCGCAATTTTTTAGAATATAAGTAGGTTTCCTCTGTTTACATTTGAAAATACTACATTTCACTGTTTTCTCATAATAAAGCATCTGTTTCGGATAGTTCATTTGTCATCGGACAAGTTCGGCTTCCTTCGGGTGGTAAAGTCTCCGCTTCCAGTGGTTCGTGTGATTTTTTAGCTGCTAGTCAGTAGTGTCTGGCTGGAACCACTTTGACGGAACATAACCATAGCAACCAAACACATGTGGCCTGCAGTGCCAAATTGCTTTTTGTTTACTGGTCACCATAATATGTAAGGTGTCTGCTTGGAGTAAATAAATGTTTGTTTTTGTTCACTCGTGGGAACTAAATTAAATGTGCAAATGCCAGTTAAAACGTTGTTTGTTTAGATTGTTATCCTTTCAATGGTTTGTTCAAATATCTGAGGTATTTAATGTGTATTTCCCATTGTTTTAGCAAACTGAGAAAAGTGTGCCCCGTAGCATGTTTTCACCGTCGTCTCCTGTTGCTTGAATATTTGGCAACATTGCATCTCAAAAGCTTCCGATAGTTGTCACTTAGGCGCTACAGTCAATCCTAAAGCTACTTTAAAGAGACTATAGTAAAATATTTTGTGAACCCACCCTAATTACAGAATACATTTTTGCGTACAGTTTTTTTATTCACTGATAGAATAAAGCAGAGATAGCTTTATTAATGATAGGTTCTTTATATGAGATCATTGTGTCTTCTAAGAAATAACACAGAATGGTTACCCTGAGCATCCTGTAGCGCTCTTCCCTCTATACCGTCTTAGTGTCCTTTACTAGTTCCTTTTGGTATACAATTTGAAATTCTCTCTGATTTGTATCTTAGCTTTTCTACAATGTGTCTTCTTTACAGCAATTATGAGTTTAAAAGTTAGGATTATAAAGATTTAGTGTTAATTAATTTTTTGAACACTTACTTAAACCCTATTTTTATAAATCCAACTGAACCCTGGGACTGAGAGGCTCTTTAATAGTTTCACAATTTGTTAATAACATATGTTTGCAAGGTGACTGCTTTTAGTTTAGCACTTCAGTTGTACTCTTGAGAAAGTATTTTTTAGCCACAACAAATATTTTGTATGTATTTCATCTTAACCGAAACCCCGGACCCACAGACCAGTCCATTTGCTATCAGTGCTAAAGTAGCAGTTTTGGTAAACATGTTAAATCATATATTTACCCCAACTTTGTTTTACCTACCACTTTCTTCTCATGATATCATAGTTATCAACGACAGTCTATTTTTCTGGTGAATAAAGGTAGATAAAAAAAATACACATTCATCTCAGAATTGCCGGGGTGTAATTAAACTGATATGTGCTTTTTCTGAGCTGTGATTATTATTAGCTAGAAAACCTAAAGTCTGCCATATGTTTAAAGAAGGTAGTACATTTTCATATTAACATAGTTATACCTCGTTAACCTGTTAAACCTATACAATTTAGACATCAGTTACATCCACATTAGGAGGCACCAGAAAAAATTAGGACAAGCAGTGTACAAATAAATAACTACTATACGACATGCAACCAACTACTGTATTTTTACACACTGCACAAGTGCAACTAAAGAGACCAAGCTGCATGGGAGTTGAAAATGTGGAACATCTTGCCAGAGGACCTGAAAATAACTGACAAATAACAATTTGCCAATTACTGAAAACATGGCAAAGATCGGCCGTTCTACATATTAGCAGAATTCTTCCACCGGAGGGGAGAAGAGATATGATATATAAATACAGTGTGTTAATTTTTTTGTGCTCACTATTGGGATCTCCTAAAACAATATAGTTACTAGGAAGGTTAAATAAGCAAAGTAATTATTAATTTAATTATAAACTAAATAATATGGCACAAAGAAACAAAATATTTCACCAAACGAGTTTGTATGCGTTCAAAAAACCATTTTTGATCAGAAACAAAACTTGCTTATAACTTTTTATTTTTCAAGATACAAAAAACATGTCTGATCAAAGTTACGCTAAATTTCATGTTGAATTTGAATATTTAGCTTAAAATTAAATAAATGACTCGGTTTCTGATATAAAATGGTCAAGTCCAAAATATTTAATGCAAGTATAGTGTTGCTATATTTTTATTTGAAAGAAATACTTTTTATGATTACAAAAAAACACGCATGTGGTATTTTATTCATAAAATAAGTCCATAATTTAGCAAAAACCTTAATTATCAATCATTGGATGGATATTATTATTCATATTCATTTATTAACGGACAAACCATTTTCATTTATGTTTTACAGCTGATTTACTGAAAACAGCTGATTCACAGAGAAATCAGTTGTTTAACAATGTAATAAAGCAAGTTTTTTGTAAAAGCATGTTATTAACAAATCTTTTTTAAATATTACAGGCGGTCCTACACTTCTCGTGAACAAGCCCGAACATTCGGCCGAACTCCGAATGTTCTGAGTATTCGCAAGAAGTGTGGGAGCTGCACCAACTTTTGAGTACATACGGGAACATACGGGACTGAATGTTCAGTGAACATTCGGGAGAATGTTCGGCCGAATGTTCAGGCCTGTTCGAGAGAAGTGTGGGACTGCCTTAATGAAGATTAAAGATGATTCTGATTCTGATTTTATTGTTCTAGCCAAAAGAATGCTGACGATGAGATTGTCTCGCAGACTCGGGGCCAGCATGTTCAGCAATCCGCCCAAGTGTCTGACTCCTCTCAGGAACTTCTTCCCCACAGGCAGTCTGCTGCTCAGAGCCTACTTCCAGCTGTGCGCTTACGCTCTGGCGCAAAACACGAGAAGACTGGTTAACATATTCCCAATTGTCATAAACGGGTAAGATGTTAAACTCCTTTAATGTTTAAAGCTATACATATTTCACTTTCAAATAAAAACCGTAAGTTCATCGGAAAATTTAAATTTGTTTTCCCAGTGAAATTGTTAATTCCAATAAATATTTTGAACTAATTTGTTTTTGAAATTATCTTCAAGCAAATTTTATTACAATAAAACTTTAACATGTATTTTTAGGGATTGGATTAACCCAGTTGAAAAAACCGATTCACCCGGTTCTTGTCTCTCAACCGATTCATCCAGTTCTTTTCTCTACGTCGGTTGGGTGAATCACCTGAACAGCCTGAACCACTGGAACCTAGTGCAGAACTGTTGGAATTTAATACAACCGAACCAATAGGTGATTCACCTGGTCCTTCACCAAATATTCTGGAGAAAAAGTAATTCACTCTTTTGTTTAAATTATTGAAAGAAATGTGCAGCAAACAGGAGGTTGACAAGTGAGAATCAGCAGTTTGTCTTTTTGTGTTGACATATAACTATTTAATAAATACGGAAAAATTAGGCTTATTATAACAAGGGAAACCGGAACACAGGCTAATATAACCCACAAATCATTGCCCAATCAAAGGTGAATTACTATGATGCAGGCTCTTTCTCCCATTGTAAAGAGCCCGGTTCAAGTTCAGGTGAATCATTCAGGCTAAAAGAACTGGGTGAATCCTAAAACCTCTGGTTGAATCCTAAAACCACAGGGTGAATAATCGGTTGGCGAAAGCAGTCGTTTGTCGCATCACTATTTGATACTAGTTTTCAGTTTATTGTAAAAACACTTTGAAAGAGTTAACACAGTTTCAAATTTCAGGTACTGGATAGAACAACAGATCTATGCCATCGCGAGAACTTTCGGTGAATATGCCCCTCCTGAAGGAGATCCTGTGTACCAATGGCCCAAAGACCTTCTCAAACCAGACATGATATTTTTTGTGGAATTCCCTGACAACTTACACAATGAAAGCTCAACCGCAAGACCACCTAATGCTCTGAAGAAACTGTGAGTATATTCTGAGTTGTAATAAATCGTTGCGTCTGGTGTTAAACAAGTGCATCTGTTAAGTTCTTGAAATTTTACAGCATGCAATTGTTGTTGTATTTGCTGCCACAAGTGATTTAAGCATCTGCTTTGTTTTTGTCCAAACATTTGTGTTTATACATTTGAACTGATTAATTTTTCACAGCTTGAAAATCAAAGAGCTAAACTATTTGTAAACCAGAATTTTTAGGAATTTTATTTTGGGTGGGCCCTGTTCCTAGGGGTTTGTGGTACGGATACAACACTAAGAAGATAATGGTCTGGATGTTTTTGATAGTTTATATTTGTATTCTTAACACGTTGGCTACCGACGGTCTGGAATTTGGTTCGCCGGCAGTTCCCAGCAGACCAAACCTAATACACGAAACTCTCACCATAGACCAAGTCATCGTGACCAATTGTAACCCAGAGACCGAAATTTGTTTTACGTATTTTTATATGTTTTGAAGTAGAATATATATATTTACTCATAAAAGTAGCAATAAAATATTATTTCAGTGTTATTTTTGCATTTTTATTGCGTCACGTATGTGTGACGTCGGTCTACGGTAAGATTGTATATGATATTTTTTGCGATAGACCGACTGTCTCACATACGTGACGTGAATTTTCAAACTTTAGATTACTAAAAATTCACTAAAAAATAAAGGACAATAGTTTTGATGTGTCAATCAATCAAAAACACCACGAGGAATGAGTAAGTAAACAAACGCTACAGGCATCATGTGGGCAGACAGAATGGCCAACTTTAAAAATCTGTAAAAAAAATTGAGGTCGTACCCCGAGACCAAGCGACACGCATACGTGTCACACATTCCTATAGACCAGAATCGATACAGATCGATATAGTGTACCGTATAGACATGGCAAGTCATTTAACTGAATGGTGACTGCGTCCCGTATACGTGTCGTCGGTCCACTGGATTTGGCCTGAGCATCCCGTATACGTGTCGTCGGTCCACTGGAATCAGCCTGAGCAACACGTATATGTAACGCTGGTCTATTTTAAGGTTTTTTTAACATTGCGTCACATATACGTGACGATCGGTAGTCAACGTGTTAATGTTTAAATATTTGTTTACCACAGAAAATAAAACTTATGCTTTTTGACGTTAATGTAAATACTTAAACTGTACCTAATAAACACATGGTTATAAACTAAATTAATCAAATATTTACTAAATAGAACTAATGGAAGGTTAAAGGAAGAATACATTTTCAGTATTTCTAACAATTTTATTTTCAAAATTAATATTCATGGTATTACTGTTTCATTTCAAAGTAAATTAGATTTGTCTCACTCATATTTGCAAACTTATTAGCAACTTCTAGATTATTCAACAAGTTGTAGCTTATATTTTCGTACATTGAATCACTACACAACATGTTTCATAGTATCTGTAATTAAGGTATTACCAGTAGTAACTAATAAACCTTAACTAATAAGAGAAATAAGGTGGGAGTGCATCAACTGCTAGACTGACCAGTGCAGCCAAGCCACTTGTGATCCACTGATACCTTAACAGACATTCATTTGTAAAATCTTGGCAAAATAAATTTACTTTAATGGAAAATAATAGTAATAATGTAAAAGTGTGGGTGGGTCCTGGCCCACCCGGCCTGCAATACAATGTTATATACAAAAATTCAATTAGCTCATTAATCGAATAAAAAATATTGTTTACCATCTTAGTACATTTCATTACAAGTACCGAAGGTGGCATATTCCAGTGCGAGCTCAAGTTTCATGTGTGAGGTGGAGTCGAGCACAGGAACACAAAATTTCACGTGCGAGGCGAAGCCGAGCTTGTGAAAGTGAGTTTCACGTACGAGGCAAAGCCAAGCAAGTGCCGGAAAATTACTTTCGGTACAAGTTATGAATGATACTTTTCATCACGACGCCTATTTCTGTTTACATTTAGATTGTTAAACAGTAAAAACAATTGATTTAAATTGTAAAAATAAATGGTAAAGAAACATTAGTGCGCGTAGTGGAGCAAGGGAAAGTAAATTTAGAGCAAGGGGAAATCAGCTGATTGTTTTCCCCTTGATCTAAATTAGATCTTGGGAAATGATAATTTTCTTTGTCATCAGCTGTCATCGAAAATAGCTACTTTCTGTACGGAGTGATGAAAAAATATATTCACAAATAAGCGATACATAACATTTTCATTATTCTTCATAAGAATAACATTGGGGCTGAGTACGCAGGCTTGCTGCAACAAGGAACACAAAAATAGGTTTTTATGCTAATATCAAATCACTCAACTAGGTGAAGTCATATACCAGTTTTTAGCGAATTTCCCCTATAGGGAAGAAGCTATTACCGTAGGTGCCATGGTAAGACTTAAGCCCGAGACCATGATAACTTTTTGTTTTGAGGTCCCCAGATGCCAAAAACACTATACGTTCAAATTTATATATATGTGTATATATATATATATATATATATATATTTGGCACAAATGTGTATAGTAACATATATATGACTTTAAGTTTGAAAACCCACATATGAAAATGTTTTTATCAGACTTGATCAAAATTGATCAAATTTGAACAGAGTTGATCAAGTTTGAATAACTTTTATCAAGTAGTTGAACAGGCCTGATCAAGTTTGTTCAGCCCCGATCAAACTTGATCAGGCATGACAACATTTTATCAGGCCTGATCAAGTTTTGTCAGGTCTGATCAAGTTCATTCAGGTCTGGTCGGACTTAATCATGTGTCTTGGATTAGGCCTGATATCAGACTAGGTCAAATGACTTGACCAGGTCAGACAAGCTTTTAGAACATGATTAGGAACGTTATCCTGTCTCTATTAAATCAACAACAATATCAGTGTTGAAACCCATTTCAGAGGGGCATATATAAGTTATATATACCTACACACCATATTCCTGTGCTGCATCCACATAGGCTGCATGATTTGTGAGTCATTATATAAGACAATTATATAACTAAGACAAGGTTGTCTTTTGTTCAACATAAGCTACTTTAATATTGGCGGGATCCTGCATTACCTGCTAGGAGCACGGCACAATTTCCTGCCAATGAGTACATTGAGTTAGACGGATGATTTTTATATTAACACGCAGATAAAAAAACAAAAACTATAGGGAATTATTTTGTCATAAGTTGATGAACAATTTCACATTCATAATTACAGAAAAAATTGAGTGTTTTGACTTAAAATCGTGGTTCCATACAGTTTCTCTTTTTCATAATCACTTCTCTTCTTCATATGTCAAGTAGCGCTCGTGGTGTAGTGGATGAGAGAACGGTCTTCCATGTAGGAGTCCCAGGTTCAAATCCCGACTGTGACAGATGGGTTTTTAGTTTTATCTCACGATTTTTTTTTTTCAAATTTTTGTATTATATTTTTAATGCATAATTAATATGTTTCAATGATAAAATATATTATATTTTGTGTTTTAGCGAATTTCCCCTATAGGGAAGAAGCTATTACCGTAGGTCTCATGGTAAGACTTAAGCCCGAGACCATGATAACTTTTCATTTTGAGGTCCCCAGATGCCAAAAACACCATTCGTTCAAATTTTTATATATGTATTTTTATATATATATGTGTGTCCGTAGGCACGATAACTCTCGTAAAAAAGGTCCGATCTTAATGAAATTTGGTACAAATGTGTAAAGTACCATTTATTTGAACGAGTTCGAAAACCAGATGAATCGCACCATCCGAAGGGGGGTTTTTGGGGGGTTTTGTACCCCAAAAATGTGTTTTTTGGGGTTTTCACATGTAATTTTAATTTAAATCAAATTTTAATTTATACCATTGAATTCAGCTTAAAAAAACAAACAATTTGGTATTTTGATCATTGCTCTACGTCAATTGGTTACCGAGATATTGAAAGTGCTAAACACAGTACGTTGTGTCTAATGTTATTCTTATGGAGAAAAAGAAAAATTGTATATCTCGCTTATTTATGAATATAAACTGGCGAAATTTGGTATATGGCTTGATCTGGTTGTGGTTTATTGTTGTTTGCACAAAAAAACAATTTTTCGCCAATGTTTCCTGTAGCAGCAAACCTAGGTACTTGGTCCCCATGTTATTCTTATGGAAAATACTTAAAATGTTATATATCGCTTATTTATGAATGTATATGGATGAAACTTGGTATGTGTCTTCACTAAGATGAGTTCTATTTATATTTGCATAAAAACCCATTATTTTGTGTGCCTTGTTGCAGCAAACCTGCGTACTCATCCCCAATGTTATTCTTATGGAGAATAATTAATATTTTAAATATCGCTTGTTTGTGAATACATTTCTTATGAATCCTGTAAAGTGTTTTAATGTGTTATGTTATATATTCATTGGAAATTCGCTGAGTATGCAGGTTTGCTGCAACGGGGGTATTTAATTTTTGTTATAAATCATACCTGATTAATTGCCTGAACAAATTTGATCATCATTGTTCAAACATGTCAGGTCTGATCAAGTCCTTGATCAAATTTGATCTGGAAAGGTCCCATAATCCATATAAATCTGATCAAGTTTGATCAAGCCTTGTTCAGGTTCTGATATTTTTTTGGATCAAATCTGACATGGTTTTTTCATGTGGGCCAGATCGATCGGACTATGGGAAGAGGGGGTTTTATGGGGTTTTAAAATTGTCCAAAAATAAGTTTTTTTAATTTTCTCCCTAAAATTTAAAAAACACTTAATTTTGGTTATAGCCATTTTATAGAGCTTAAAAAACCAAATAATTTCGTATTTTTAATCATTAACCTAGGTTAATAGAAAAGACAAAAAAAGCATCCATAAATGCCTCATGTTAATCTTATGGAAAAAAGGTTTCTGGATTTTCCTCAGATAATTTTACTAAAAACTTTACATTTATTTTTACCAATCAGTTTTTATCTACAAAACAATCATTTTGGTGTTTTAATTGTTGTTATACGTCCAACCGTTGCAGAGATATTCAAAGTGCTAAACACAGTACGTTGTCCAATGTTATCCTGTTACAAGTTCAAACTCAAACTTGCCGCCATATTGGAAACATCTAGAACACACTATCGCACGCACAAGGATCTAATAACAATGCAGTCACGTGACCCGCCTCGCTCATAAAACTGAACGACCGCGGCTACTCGTTCTCTTAGCTCGGAACAATTCGGCGTAACAGCATCTAAAACCTTTTTCTAAATTAATACCGCATTTCTTTGCCAATTCTAAAAGTTCGTCGATTTGTTAACGGGGTGCATCCCATACGTTCTCTATTTCGCGAATTATTTTAAAGAAAAGGCCGAAATTCGCGGTACAATCTCGCATTCGTATTAATTAATTTATCAAACTTTTTCAAAATTACACGTGCTAAGAGCAGGTTTTAACACTGCCATTCTTGTCGTTTTTTGGGAATTAAACAACTGGTATCATTAGTATTTAGCGCATTAATAGTGTTACAGTGTATTTATATTGTGTGCGTATTGTGTATGTAATTTTCTACAATGGTCATGTAAGTAATATTTATTTGTTTTACATACTTGGTCATATTTCACCAGAGCACATGTCAAAATTGGTACTGATCAATGTTTAATAATTGTTAAGTTTGAATTCATTTATCATTGTTAATTTATTTGATGTAATTTCATATTCACAGATTATTTAACGCAACTCTCTATTTATTGTAATTTAACTTGAAAACGTAATTGCTGTACAAGAATTAATTTTTATTTAAGCAAGAATACTTTTGAAAAATATTTAAATTTAATAACATTGTCTCAAATCTAAAATAATTGTGAGGGCTGGAAATTGAGTATAATCTAAAATTCTAGGAAATTTAGTACTTGTATAACAGAGTGTTACTGTTTGGTTGATTTAAAAAAAAAGAGTATAAAATTAATTAATTTGCAGTTCAGAGCTCAGATCAGGATTCACAACAGATTTTAATAAGTTAATCATGAATCATTCGAATGTGTAATTTTATTTGGTGGTAAAATGATATAGGAGGATAGAGTGTGTCGGAGGTCAGGAGGTTTAGTTAGGAGGACTAGAATATTATTATTTATTCCCGACCACTCGCTTGTTTTACGAACCACCATTTGATTAACTAGGATTTCCTGATTACCACAACTTGATACTTTCACTTGAGAACTGCTTTTGATTATTTAAAATACAAAATACAAAAAAAATATTAAAACTAAAAAGGCCAGAAATCAACCAAAGCCATAACCTCTAAGGTGATACATTTCAGATTAATTAAAAATACTCTTTTCCGGCTCTGATTTAGACATGTATATGTTGTAATGTTTTTTTTTCTTAGATTTAAATAAAATAGTTTCTTGCAATCAGGTTTTTCATTCAAGCAACCCACAACTAAATCAGAGATCCACGAGTGTTTTTGGGCCCAGCAACACTCGCTCTGCATTACTGTAATTGACAGATTAATGAAATTGAAATAAATTGAGTTTTAAATTTGATAGACAAACAGAGTTTAATTGCAGTTCATTTATGGTAACATAACAGATAGTAGCAAAGAAGAAGGCTACACATAACAATCCTTATGGAGGATAAATAAAATTTTATATCTCGATTATTTATGAATGTATATTGCTGAAACTTGGTACGTGGCTTCAACTAGTTGTGGTATATTTATATTTGCACAAAAATGGTTTTTTGTTGATTTTCCCTGTAGCAGCAAACCTGCATATTCACCCCCCATGTTATTCATGTGGAGGATAAGTAAAGTTTTATATCTCCCTTAGTTATGAACCTAAATTAATAAAACTTGGTATGTAGCTTCACCTGGTTGATATATATAGATAATTGCAAAAACACACATTTTTTATCTTCCTCGTTGCAGCAAACTTAATGCTCAGCCCTAATGCTATTCATTGTGTGCGGTTTGTATATTCACTAAATGCTATTCTCATGGAGAATAAATAAAATGCTATGTATCACTTATTTATGAATTTATTTTTGTGAAACTTGGTAAGTGGCTCTATGTAGTTGTGAGACACATATATATGCAATGGAAATTCGCTTAGCAGGTTTTCTGTGACGGGGGTATTATTCATTGATGTTCATAATCAAGGGAGACATTAGCATTTAATTATTCTCTATAAGAATAACATGGGGGCTGAGTACACAGGTTTGTTTCTACAGGAGTCTTTGGCAAATATCAATAGACCACAACCAGATGAAGCCGTATACCAAGTTTCGTCATCATACGTTCATAAATAAGTGAGATAGACAATTTTTCTTATCCTCCATACAAATAACATTAGACAACATACCGTGTTTAGCACTTTCAATATCTCTGTAACCAATTGACATAGAGAAATGATAAAAACACCAAATTGTGTGTTTTTAAAGCTGAATCCAATGGTGAGCACTAAAATTTGCCTTTTTAAAATATTTCATGTAAAAACTTCAAAAAACCCATTTTTGTACCTCCCAAAATACCACTTCAGATGAGGCGTTCTGTCTGGTTTTCAAACTTAAAGTCATATATGCTGCTTTACATGTTTGTACTAAATTTCATCAAAATCGGACCATTTTTACGAGAGTTATCACACCCACAGTCACATATATATATACACAGTTTTGAACGAATGGTGTTTTTGGGGTCTGGGGACCTCAAAACAACAAGTTATCATGGTCCTGGGCTTCTTACCATGCCGACTACGGTAATAGCTTCTTCCCTACAGTGGAATTTCGCTAAAAGGTTGAAGTTGGGGTTAAATCTTTTACGAAATCTCATCAATTTTTTTTAAAGATGCTTAGTTGAATTTTATGATCGCTCTCCTCTGTCATATTTCATTAACATTTGAATTTCTTTTTCATACAGTTCTTTGGCTGCTCTTCATAAAATAAGGATTCCTGATCGACAAATTGTCGTAATAAACACCACCTTAGGCCTGGATACTGCTTTGAAGCAGATGGAAGACCACATCGAAGAAGCCCTCAGACCTAAGTTCCAGTATCACTGGCAGAATACTACAAGAGGACCCACAAAAATACATCTCAAAAATATAAAAGCTAATAAACAAATCTAACAAGTTTATTTATTTTTCCTGCTCTAAACTATAGTTATGGAACAGAATAGATTTAACTTGTATTTATTAACTTTAACATGTTCGCTACCGAGCGACGCATATTTGCGTCGGTCCGGTAACTCCCACAGACCAAAAGAAATAATCTGAATGTTGCAAACAGAAAGGGAGAAACAGTAGTAACATTAACAACAGACCACAAGATAAATTGGGTTTAAATGGACTAATTCACTTCATAATAACCTAAAATGCATTTGTAAGCAATAACAATTGTTTTTATATTTTACTTTGAGCAATTTTAAAAACGTTGCATATATGCGTTGGTCAGTCTATACAATATAAAATAGTAAAATACCCCCGTCACAGCAAACCTGCATACTCAGCGAATTTCTGATGAATATATAACATAACACATTAAAACACTTAACAGGATTCATAAGAAATATATTCACAAACAAGCGATATTTAAAATATTAATTATTCTCTATAAGAATAACATTGGGGATGAGTACGCAGGTTTGCTGCAACAAGGCACACAAAATAATGGGTTTTTATGCAAATATCAATAGAACTCATCTTAGTGAAGTCACATACCAACTTTCATCCATATACATTCATAAATAAGCGATATATAACATTTTAAGTATTTTCCTTAAGAATAACATGGGGACCAAGTACTTAGGATTGCTGCTACAGGAACCATAGGCGAAAATTTTTGTTTCAAACAACAATAACCTACAACCAGATCAAGCCATATACCAAATTTTGCCAGTTTATGTTCATAAATAAGCGAGATATACAATTTTTCTTTTTCTCCATAAGAATAACATTAGACAACGTACTGTGTTTAGTACTTTCAATATCTCGGTAACCAATTGACGTAGAGCAATGATCAAAATACCAAATTGTTTGTTTTTTAAGCTGAATTCAATGGTATAAATTGAAATGTGATTTAAATTAAAATTACATGTGAAAACCCCAAAAAACACATTTTTGGGGTACAAAACCCCCCTTTGGATGGTGCGATTTATCTGGTTTTCGAACTCGTTCAAATAAATGGTACTTTACACATTTGTACCAAATTTCATTAAGATCGGACCTTTTTTACGAGAGTTATCGTGCTTATGGACACACATATATATAAAATTATATATTTATATATATATATATAAATATAAATAAATATATATATATATATATATATATATAAATTTGAACGAATGGTGTTTTTGGCATCTGGGGACCTCAAAATGAAAAGTTATCATGGTCTCGGGCTAAAGTCTTACCATGAGACCTACGGTAATAGCTTCTTCCCTATAGGGGAAATTCACTAAAAGATTGTATTTTTGTTCAATAGACCGAGCGACGCACATTTTCGTTGTTGTAAATTTGATCATTTGTAGGCCTATTTGTATTTTCCGTTTCGTTGTTAATGTTCTGCACAATAACCATACAAACACCACTAAAGCACACCCAAAAACTGTAAGGTTAGCCACGTGGACAGTTGTACAGTGATGCAGCGAAAATGATAATGTAAACGACAGTTCTGCCAGTTGTGATGTGACGTCACCAATCGTTATACTCACAGACCAAGCAACGTGCAAGTGCATCAGATATCCCTACAGACTGATACAAAGAGATCAAGGCTTTAAAATAGACCGTTGCTAAGAAATAGACGTTTGAATAGCAATGGGACACTGACGCAAATGCGCGTCGTCAGTCTATTTCAATGTAACCAGCCGACGCAAATATGCGTTGGTGGTCTATTGGAAGAAACCATTCCAAGCACAGCTGCGTCGCTGGTCTATGTGACTGACAAATTCCATATAATTGCGGAAGCGAACATGTTAACCCATCCTACTACCAGTAATAAAATGATAATCCTTGTTTACCTCTCTGGGACCTATTCTAACAATTTCGAATACCCCGTCGCAGCAAACCTGCGTACTCAGCGAATTTCCAATGTGACTCACTACTACATAGAGCTATTTACCAAGTTTCACAAAAATACACCCATAAATAAGTGATATATAGCATTTTATTTATTCTCCATAAGAATAACATTAGGGTTGAGGACGCAGGTTTGCTGCAACGAGGAAGATAAGTAATGTGTTTTTTTTTGCAATTATCAATACAACTGAACCAGGTGAAGCTACATACTGTACCAAGTTCTATTAATGTAGGTTCATAATTAAGGGAGATATACAACTTTACTTATTCTCCATATGAATAACATGGAGGCCGAGTATGCAGGTTTGCTGCTACGGGGGCTATCAACAAAAAACTTGTTTTTTGTGCTAATACCAATATACCACAAATAGTTGAAGCCACATACCAAGTTTCATCAATATACATTCATAAATAATCGAGATATAGAATTTTATTTATTCTCCATAAGGATAACATTGGACAACGTACTGTCATTGACTATATAGTCAATGGTACTGTGTTTAGCACTTTGAATATCTCTGCAATGGTTGGACGTATAACAACGATTTAAACACCAAAATGATTGTTTTGTTGAGCTAAACACATTAATAAACAGAAATGTGAAGTTTTTAGTAAAACTATCTGAGAAAAATCTAAAAACCTTTTTCCCATAGGATTAACATGGGACACGTTTTATTGGATTTTCTCTGCAACCACTTAACCTAGGTTAATGATTCAAAGTACTAAATTATTTGTTTTTTAAGCTCTATAAAATGGATACAACTAAAACTGAGTGTTTTTAACATTTTGGGGTCAAATTTGCAAAAAACCGATTTTTGGAAAATTGTAAACCCCCATAAAACCCCCTTCCCATAGTGCGATCAATCTGGTTTTCAAACTTAAAGTCATAAATGCTAATCTCCACATGTGTGCCAAATTTCATCAAAATCGGGTGTTTCTTTCAAAAGTTATCGCGGTAACGGACAAACATATATATATATATATATATATATATATATAATTCTAAATAGATTTAAAATACCTGAGTACCCTTTTAATTTCATTTTATTTTGCTGACACGTGTTTCGGCTATAATGCCATGTTCACAGCGTCTTAACTTTTTTATATACTTAACCTATAATTTAAAAAATACAAAACATAACTTAAATTTAAATAAAATCATATGATTCAATCTACATATGTTGAGTTTTTAATACAGGGTGTGGGGTCTTTTACTTTTAATTTCCTTGATTTTTTCAAAAATTGGATTTCTTTTTTCTGCTTGCATAACATTTAGTAAATTATTTTGGTCATCAAAATCAATCAAAATATATATAAAAAAATCTTCTTTTGCGTTCATTTTATTGCCTTTGTTCTCAAATGATAAAATTTCTAAACTTTCTTGTAGGTTACCGTAGCTATGGTCAGTTGTTAAAATATGCTCTGCAAATGTAGACTTTTGAGTGGTACGGTTGTTAGATTTGATGGCTTGGATGTGTTCTTTGTACCTGCAAGTAAATGATCTACCAGTTTGTCCAATGTTACATTTTTGACAATCTTTGCTGTAAATTTTATATATCCCTGATTTATTAAATTTATCGTTGTTTTGGAGGTTTGATTCATTGGAATATTTCTTGATGATATTGAAGCAGTTATTTCTCGTTTTGAAACCTATTTTGAAGTTTGTTTTTTCAAATGTTTTCCTTACTACTTTATTTAATACAGAACTATATGGCTTGCACATGTATTCTTCTTTGTTTTCTTTTGGTTTGTTTTGAGCAGTTTTGTTTTTTATTTTTTTAATGATTTTGTCAATTAAGTTACCCGTATACCCATTTCTTATAGCTGTTTTTTATTTTCTTTATATATTGTTAAGTCTAGGAAATTTATCATTTCATTTTGAGTTTCCATTGTGAATTTGATCTTATCTGATAAGTTGTTTAAATAGTTTAAAAATTCTTGACAAGCATTTTCATTTCCGTTAAAAAGACATATAATGTAATCTACATAACGATACCAATAAATTATGTTTTGTTTGAATGGATTACAATTATTACATACTTTGGTAATTTCCAAGTTGTTCAAGTATATATTTGCTAATGTGCCTGACAGGGGTGATCCCATAGCTAAACCTTCGTCTTGAATGTAGTATTTTGAATTGTATGTAAAATATATTAAATGAACTGAAAATATCAATCAAAATGGCTTAGCATATTTTAACAACTGACCACAGCTACGGTAACCTACAAGAAAGTTTAGAAATTTTATCATTTGAGAACAAAGGCAATAAAATGAACGCAAAAGAAGATTTTTTTATATATATTTTGATTGATTTTGATGACCAAAATAATTTACTAAATGTTATGCAAGCAGAAAAAAGAAATCCAATTTTTGAAAAAATCAAGGAAATTAAAAGTAAAAAACCCCACACCCTGTATTAAAAACTCAACATATGTAGATTGAATCATATGATTTTATTTAAATTTAAGTTATGTTTTGTATTTTTTAAATTATAGGTTAAGTATATAAAAAAGTTAAGACGCTGTGAACATGGCATTATAGCCGAAACACGTGTCAGCAAAATAAAATGAAATTAAAAGGGTACTCAGGTATTTTAAATCTATTTAGAATTATAATTATAGTAGCCCTATTAAATGAACTGAAAATATCAATCAAAATGGCTTACCAACCTCAGTTAGTTCACAAACTCAAGTACGTAACTTTAAGAATAAGAAGTGTTAAAGAAGATATTATATTCAATAAAAAATGCCTTCAAGAAGATGTCACACCAAACTATGTTACTATTACAACAAAATCAACATCTGTAGCAGCTATGAAAACATTACAAACTGCCCAAAAGATCTGGATAAAAGAAGAAATAAATAGTCTTTATTCAAAACTAAATAGTTTGAACAATACCTACTGTGACTTAAATAATGAAATTAAGACACAATATCACCAGGAATCAATTGAAGAATTCATGGACTACATAGAAGACTGGATACATCCCATAATAACAAAGAAAAAACTTACTCATCATAACAAATTAAACAGACTAATTAAAATCCAAAATTGTAAATTAAACTTGAATGATGACAATCTTTCAAATAGAGTAACAAACTTGACGGATATTGACTTTGACCAGGATGAAAGTAAGCTGCTCAACAAAGCAATTAAGTACAACATAAACTTAGACTACAAATCCAAAATAGTAGAGGATGAACTTATTGATGTAGAAGTTGCTATTAAGAACCAACCAAAAAAGATACAAGATGCATTATCCACGAGTTAAATAAAGCCAGTATAGAAATCAGAACAAATCAAATTACTCAGAATGGAAAGAAAGAATTAAAACTAGCTCAGTCAATAGGAAAAAAGTTGAAAGAAAATAATGCTATAATCACTAAAGCAGACAAGAGCAATACAACAGTAATTATTACCGAGTCTGAATACGATAAAAAAGTTGAAAACTTTATCAAAATCAACACATTTAAATGCGTTTCAAAAGATCCAACCACAGAGTTCAATAAAAACACAAATGCCATTATTTCAAAATGTAAAACATTATCAAACAATGAAAAAATTAAATTAAAAACTATAAGTCCCAGCGCACCTAAACTAAGAGGTCTACCAAAATTACACAAAGAAGATATACCGATTAGACCCACATTAACTACATAAATGCCCCATCATACAAAATATGTAAATATCTTAACAACAAATTAAAGAATACATTTAGATTTGATCAGGATTTTAGTGTAATTAACAGTTTAGATTTAATAGAAAAAATCAAAGATACAGAAATACCAACAAGTGCAATATTTGTGTCATTTGATGTATCTAGTATGTACACAAACATACCAAAAAATGATACATTAAAAATACTAAAAGAAAATCTTGTTAAAAATAATATAACGAAGAATGAAGTAGAAGATATCATGAAATTAACAAAAACATCTGTAAATCAAAACTATTTTACATACAATTCAAAATACTACATTCAAGACGAAGGTTTAGCTATGGGATCACCCCTGTCAGGCACATTAGCAAATATATACTTGAACAACTTGGAAATTACCAAAGTATGTAATAATTGTAATCCATTCAAACAAAACATAACTTATTGGTATCGTTATGTAGATGACATTATATGTCTTTTTAACAGAAATGAAAATGCTTGTCAAGAGTTTTTAAACTATTTAAACAACTTATCAGATAAGATCAAATTCACAATGGAAACTCAAAATGAAATGATAAATTTCCTAGACTTAACAATATATAAAGAAAATAAAAAACATGGATTTAGAGTATTTAGAAAACAGATGCAAACAGAATTACTCATTCCTGCAATATCCAACCATCCCTGTCAACAAAAGATGTCAAGCTTTCATTTCATGATAAACAGACTCCTTAAAATTCCTATGAGTCAAAAAGATTACGAAAAAGAAAAAAGAGTAATAAAATCCCTAGCTATAAGAAATGGGTATAAGGGTAACTTAATTGACAAAATCATTAAAAAACAAAACTGCTCAAAACAAACCAAAAGAAAACAAAGAAGAATACATGTGCATGCCATATAGTTCTATATTAAATAAAGCAGTAAGGAAAACATTTGAAAAAACAAACTTCAAAATAGGTTTCAAAACGAGAAATAACTGCTTCAATATCATCAAGAAATATTCCAATGAATCAAACCTCCAAAACAACGATAAATTTAATATCAGGGATATATAAAATTTACTGCAAAGATTGTCAAAAATGTTACATTGGACAAACTGGTAGAACATTTACTTGCAGGTACAAAGAACACATCCAAGCCATCAAATCTAACAACCGTACCACTCAAAAGTCTACATTTGCAGAGCATATTTTAACAACTGACCACAGCTACGGTAACCTACAAGAAAGTTTAGAAATTTTATCATTTGAGAACAAAGGCAATAAAATGAACGCAAAAGAAGATTTTTTTATATATATGAACCATTTTGATGACCAAAATAATTTACTAAATGTTATGCAAGCAGAACAAAGAAATCCAATTTTTGAAAAATCAAGGAAATTAAAAGTAAAAGACCCCACACCCTGTATTAAAAACTCAACATATGTAGATTGAATCATATGATTTTATTTAAATTTAAGTTATGTTTTGTATTTTTTAAATTATAGGTTAAGTATATAAAAAAGTTAAGACGCTGTGAACATGGCATTATAGCCGAAACACGTGTCAGCAAAATAAAATGAAATTAAAAGGGTACTCAGGTATTTTAAATCTATTTAGAATTATAATTATAGTAGCCCTATTAAATGAACTGAAAATATAAATAATATATATATATATATATATATACATATATATATATAAATTTGAACGAATAGTGTTTTTGGCATCTGGGGACCTCAAAACGAAAAGTTATCATGGTCTCGGGCTTAAGTCTTACCATGCCACCTACGGTAATAGCTTCTTCCCTACAGGGGAAATTCGCTAAAACTTCACCACATAAAACATTTTTACTGAAAATTTCAATTAATAAATTGTTTCTAAAAAGAGAATAATTTTTTTTTGATTGAGGATCATGTAAAATATCATACATCCCTCACACCTACAGTTTTACTAAGCTTGTTTTACTAAGCTTGAACACATTGCTGAAAACCTCTAGTAAAGCCAGCCTCACACTACTTGCAACTACAGCAACTACTTGCAACTACTCCCAAGTGTCCAGCGAATACCGAATGTTCAGTGTGTTCACGAATAGTGTGGGAGCTGCACAACCACCAAATATTCGGGTGTTATTCACGAATAGTGTGGGAGCTGCACAACCATCGAACATTCGGGTGTTATTCGCAAGTAGTGTGAGTCAGGCTTGAAAAATGGCTCCATGTTTGACATCTGAGAGCCCCAATGTCATATGTTATGAGATTGGGTGCTTTTGTGCTCTTGAGGATTTAAAAGTATCAAGGGGTGGGTGGAATTTATTGCTCAACTTCAAGGCCTCGTTTTTTATTTGAAAATAGATTTATAAATACATGATGTGTATTTTAATTTATTATTATATTGTTACATACTAATTATGTTGCAGTTTGATTAATTAATATATGATTAAGTCAGGACTGTTCAAAAAGAAAAAAGTCAATGCTTTAATCTGGTGTATTACCTACCCATATAACTAAATGAGAGCTGATTCGCTTATTCGAAAATAAATTGTGGTTAGCATTTCTGTTACAAAAAGTATGTACAGAGTGGTATGCTTTTCCATACATTCTAGGATTTCAATATTTATTCAGTGTAATATCATTGACTATTTTATAGTCAATGGTAATATAAAAAAAATATAAATACATATGACCACTAATTCATTGAAAATTCAAGGTTTTATAGAACTAGTAGATCTAATTTGATTAATTTTAAATATATGTTGCAGTTATTAATTTTGTTTGGAGACTAAGACTGATTTTAAATATGCTAACCCATTAAGGTAGTAATTTGATTCTATTCGCAATAGCCTATAACGGGATTTTATTGGTGCTGCACTCTAGTAGCAAAATTTTCAACTAATGACTGCGGGCGACTACGGTTCTATCCGCTAGGGGCGCGGACTGACTGAAAATCTTAATATCGCCGCTAGGCCCTTGGTCGTGTTAGCTGAGTTGGCTACGTCGTGGAAACACTTTGGCCAGGCGTGGATACGATGTTCGTGGGTTCGATTCCCGCATACGACTAAAACTGACCCAGTCGTACAACTCACAATGAGTTAACCGGTCTGTGGCAACGTTGGTGGGAGGGCCCAAGTAAAACAAACGGTGACAGGCTTGCTTGGAAGTTGACGGGATCAGTTAATTCTTTGTGAGTTGCACGTGGTCAACACTGATTTTGCTACTTTTTACTTATGTCTACTATGTGTGTGCCAATGTGACTATAAATCTGAATGAAAACAGTAGTTTGATGAAAATAAACCATTAATTCATTTAAAAACCCAAATTTCTATTCCAATTCAGAGGTTTACAAAATTACAAGTAAGGAACGAGACCAGCTCGTATGTCTACACCAATGGGTTATTTGTATGTCTTATTCTTTTAAGGAATTTTTCACCCTCAAAACTTGCTTGGCATTTCCCAAAATCTATCTCCTTTTATCACCAGCTGATGAAGTGATATTGAAGTCCCAATTTTCCTTAAAGGCAGGTGAATTAATTTGAATTTCTGTAACTTTCCAAGACCTGTTAACTTGGGTGTTACAAGAAATTCTTATAGATAATAAATTTGACATTGTTTTACTTTTTTTTTATCTACGTCAGTGACATTTTTTAACATTATTGATAGGGAACGGAACAAAACCCTGGTCTTGTTACTATCTAAGGTCTAACTGTTCTTAGAAATCACCATTAATTAATAGCCCAAGGACAAATGGCAGCTGGGTCCAGTTTCGAGCCTTCATCTCATAATGTTGCCATTTTGATCAGGATCGATCTGGCGAACCTTGGATTACGAGGCTAGCACGATAATCACTACGCTACCCAGTCAGTTTATTTTGAAAGGAAACAGTCCAATTTCAATCTTAAAATGGTTAAATATTTATACGTATTGTAATAACAAAATAACGTTGTACCTTTGGAATGAATAAATAAATCAATAATTCTAAATTATAGTCGTGTTAGTATTTCAACGTCGACCGATAAGAAAGCATAATAAATTGATAGCCCACCATCTGCTAAAGGCCGGTGAGTGAAGCATATTGCCATGTTTAGGAGTTGTTATGAAAAACTAAATCAGGGTTGATAAATAAACTTACCATATCAAATCAAATCTCAGTCTCCCAAAACTCATTGGTACTTCCCCACACACATTAAAGATACCATACAATTCATGATAAATAGTACATTTATTTTTTAGGTGGAATCTGTATATCGGATAGTAGTTTACACAAGACACCACTAATCGTATTGCGGTATGTCATATCTATAAAGCTCGATGAGGAAATTACACAAAGAAAATCGATGTTGCATTTAGATTATTTTTTTATCTCTAGAGTGTCTAATGGCTTTGGAGTTTTTAATCAGCTAGCTGTTAACTTATCTACGTTTGTTATCACCTACCGGTTCATGAGAGTTGTTCTAACACTCCTCGAACACTGAGTCATCCCTCATAATACCTTGATGAGACGAGGGATAGGCCATTGCTGTATTTTCATGTGAAATGACATATTGGATATTTACTTAATAAGGTACCGTAACTATTTTATTATAAGGTTTATTTAATTGGTTTCATTACATGTCACAGTTTATTTACACTGTGTAATTTTTCTAACAAATAATAAAGGTGTTTTGATTGTTTTTTTCTGATTTTTATGGTTTATAATCTCGGTTGTAGGGGAATAGCGAATGAATTCCAATATTATGAAATTCTGTAATGGTTTTTCAATGTTAAGGCGCAATGTTAGAGTTACATGTGCTAGGCGTAAGTTACAGGTTAAGTTGAAGAAACTCTTAACTAACCAAGTAATGTTGCACCACCAGTGCAGTTGGTATTATCTTACCAAAGTTTTCAAAGAATTTTTATACGGTTATAAAAGTTTGTATTTTGTTCGTGACTTTGTTTAAGTAACTTTTTTGTAAGCTTGACAGGAAAAGTCACAAAATAAATAACAATTAGTTTTTATTAATTTCAGAAAGTTTCCTTATATAATGGAAAACTTTGTTCCCAAAAAATATATATATTTAGGGGATCTCTAATTTGAGATATGAATTAGCGTAACATATGCAATAGAAATATATTGGTTCTAAGAAGAAGTATATCCAACATGGCCGCCATCTCCATCATCCTTCTAAGGAATAATAGTTACTACAGTAGACGCTCTTTTATCCGGCATTCTAAGAACCGGCACGTTCTACTAACCGGCATCTGCCGAGCCATTCACGGTCGGCTTTTTCTGGTGATGTTCGGGCGCCCACAAACCTCCAATGTTATAAGTGACCAGTGCAATGGACTATACACTGGGTACCCATTTTCAATACTCTGGGTACTCTGTGTTTTTCTTCACAACCTATCTTGTAAAAATATGTGTTTCGTTCATTTGGGTATTGTATGGAGTTAAATATCTTCAGTATCTCCTTTAAAAACTATGTATGATATGTTATCTGGAAAAATCAGTTATCCGGCATGACAGTAGTCCCGAACATGCCAGTTAAAAGAGCGCCCACTGTTATGATCGCAATGTGGTCAAAATCTCTCTCTCTCTCTCTCTCTCTCTCTCTCTATCTATCTCTCTCTCACACACACACACACAGAATAATTCTGGAGCGTTATAGCCAAGGAAAAAAAATATCTACACATCCCCTATCCTGTGAGGATTATAAACTCAACTTCATAACTTATTTTACATTTTGCATTGCCATTCCAGAGGTATTTTTATTTACATTATGCCTGGAACATCTGTTTGTGCTGCTGTGCTAGTATTTTATTAAATTAATTACTGTTCTTCCATAAGATTTACATTTAAAAATTGCAGGCTTATGTGGCGTAGCCCTAGGACCGATGTAAATTATAAGGGATCCATGCAAATCTACACGACAATACCTTTAAACGATATGAATATCTCCAAACATGCATACACGCTGAGTAAAGCGTACGATAATGTTTATGCTTGGCTATTAATATAATGATGGTTCATTTTTTAGTAATGATGGTTTGATTGTGCAAAAAAATATTAAAAAGTTGTACAAAGATTTTAAAACCAGCTTCTCCAATTGAGCCTGATGATGACCAGTGTGACTGGTTGAAACTGACAACTTCTACCATAGGTATGTAATTATATAAGTGTAGATATATATTGTAACTAGCTGTTAACCGCAGGCTTCGCCCCACAAATGATTTATAAAAACTATGACAGTTGTGTGTGCTACATTCTGTGGTTAGCCAGCGGAACTACTACAAATCAAGATCAGCATTTTGTATTTTCATCAGCTCAAACAAAAATGAATGTCCATAAGTAATACATGGGAACTTCGTCGGGATCTCTTCCCTAAGGTCAGATCAGGATGAAAACCATTTAGTTTTCCTATTTTATGCCTAAAGAATCAGTGTACAAAATGTCAACTCTCTAGGTAAATGGGAAATAGGAGAATTTTTGATTAATGAGTGAGTTAGTGAGGAATTTGCCTTTTATAGGTATTGAAGATGAGATGCATAATTTATTGTATCATGTTTAAACATTTTTGAAACAACTCCTCTTTAAAATGTAGACTTTGAGTACAAATATTTGTAAAATGAGTCTGAACATGGGAAAAAACATAATTTTATCTACAAAATTAACTGTCAATTTAAAACTCTCTACTGTCAGTTTTACAGCAGAATAAACACATAGTTAACCAAAGAGATGTCAATTCTTCCTGTGCAATTTCAAAATCCGCCGAGTGAGTACGGTTTGCCGCAACAGAGGTCAAAATAAAGGAATCCAAAGGATCCTGTTTCTGTTGAATTATCTAAAACAGTCCCTTTAACAAATTGCTTCAAATATTCAAAAACACTTAAATATCAAAGCTTTTAATTTTTAAACACCAACATAGATCGCTTCCTAAGTGTAAACATGATTTCAGTTCTGGAAAGAAAGAAGAAAAATGGCATTTAAAAAATCAATGAAATATAAAATATCAGATGCAAGAATATGGCCCTCTTCACATTTGGTAAGTTCACAAAGGTAAATAAATTAAATTAACTAGCAATATTGTACCTTCCTTTTTACTTTCTCCCACTTATACGTAGTATATGGAGAAAGTATTGTTTTCGTCAAAATTTTTAAATTTGAGTTGTTTGTGGAAATATTCGTTTTGGTTCTCCCTGAACCCAAAAAAGTAATTTTTAAGTGATGTCTGTGTGTAAGTCTGTCTGTCTGTCTGTCTGTTTGTATGGATGTGTACAGAGTTAGAGCACTAACCAGTGGTCCGATTTTTATGAAATTTGGTATGTAGGTGATAATCCACGATATCTCCTATGTAGGCGTTTTTTTAGTTTTTTGGAATTTTTTATTTTTAAGGGTAATTATCCCCCAAAACCACCAAAAAACATGAAAAATCAAGATTTCTTAAAAACGGCTCTAACGATTTTGATTCAACTTTGGTCGTTCGTATAACTTTAGTTTTCCAACAAGATGACACCACCCGCATTTCTGTAATAATTTCGGGTCCAGAAATTACAGGACGTAAAATATCAAAAATTCAGTTTTTTGGACTTTTCATAAACAAAACATAAATATAAAACATATTAATATTCACCATTAAAAAGAGCTTAAAAAAGTAAATAATTTAGTATCTTGAATTACTATTCTACGATTGCTGGTTTCGGAGA
Source organism: Allygus modestus (assembly GCA_963675035.1). NCBI lineage: Eukaryota > Metazoa > Arthropoda > Insecta > Hemiptera > Cicadellidae > Allygus > Allygus modestus. The sequence continues at coordinate 476,530,444 of OY776112.1, read as the reverse complement.
AAATTTAAATTTTCATTTTGCGGTAAACACAGGACGTTGTCCAATGTTATTCTTATGGGGAATAGAAAAATTACTATTTCTCTATTATTTATTGATCAATTTCGTTCAAACTTGATATGCTTGTCAAGTTAGCATTGACCAACAGAGGAAATTCGAAATATGTTTCCCCTTAATAACCCTGAGGGGGAATAGGGAGCATTTCCCCTCTTAAAACCACATGTGTAGCGATGGATTCTATAGTGCCTCCTACACAGGGATTTGGGTGGATATTTTTGAAAACAACTTGTTTATGAGATTTTCTGTACATTCGACCGTGCTTTGTATTTTATATTTAGTAAATAAAAAGTAATTTATTTATTAAAGTTGGGCTAAAAGGGAGAAAGTATGTGTCAGTTTCCTTATACCGTTTATTTTATAAATAAATAAGTTTTAAAAATTATGACAAAGTAAGCGGTGGTTAAAATATTATGATTTACACTGGGTGGATTTTGGAGGTATGGATGGGTCTGTACCGCAAATGATGACACGGAATGGTTTGTTTGAGTATAATTATAAGCATTTATGTAAATAAATTAATAGCACCAGACTGCACGGAGTTTGCATGTTCTGCCATTACGTAATGAGTGGGCAAGTGGTATTACTTTACTCAGTTATTCTTTGTCAGTGATATCTCTAATTTTACGAAGTGAATTAAGCATTTGGAAATAACTCCAAATTGTGTGAATTTCTTATTTTTGGGTGTGAATTGATTATGTATGTGCTTCGGTGTAACATTTAAAGTTAATTACTAACTACTGAAAATAATTTTAGTGTTCATTTTTGGTTTTGTATTGGATTCAGACTTATCTTCATTCATTTAGTTGTGCAAAATGACGTTATCCTCACGATATAGAAGAGTTAGCAGTGATGAGTTTATTAAGGTGATTTTTTTTAATAGAATTATTTTATTTTTAAAATAGATGGAATTGTTGTTTGGCACAGTCCTTCCTCCCAAAAAGGCAACATAAGGGAAAGATCAATTGAAGAAAATTTCAAAAATAAATAAAGGGGCATTTTCATATTCTTTACTTATATTTTTGTTCACAAAATAATAGAAGTGCATACATTTTCCAAATATCAGTTTTTTTTTCATTTTTCACCCTAAAAATTATTAAAACAATTAATTTTGGTTTTGACCATGTTATAGAGCTTAAAAAAACAAATAATATCGTATTTTGAATTGTTAACCTAGGTTAAGTGGTTGCGGAGAAAATCCAAAAAAACCTACTCATAAAATCTCCTATGTTAATCATATGGGAAAAAGGTTTTTGGCTTTTCATCAGTTAATTTTAATGCAAACCTGACATTTTCTTTTACCAATCAGTTCAGCTCCACAAAACAATCATTTTGGTGTTTAAATTGTGATTCTACGTCCATCTGTTGCAGAGATATTCAAAGTGCTAAACACTGTACGTTGTCCAATGTTATCCTTGTGGAGAATAAATACAATTTGATATTTTGATTATTTATGAATGTATATTGATGAAACTTGGAATATGGCTTCACGTAGTACTGGTATATTGGTATTCGCATAAAAAATTGATTTTTTGTTGACTATCCCCGTAGCAGCAAACCTGCATACTCAGCCCTAATGTTATTGTTATAGAGAATAAGTAAAGTTTTATATCTCCTTAAATTATGAACATGAATTAATAAAACGTAGTATATAGCTTCACCTGGTTGAGTTATATTGATAATTGCACAAACAAATATTTCTTCTCTTTCTTTTTGCAGCAAACCTGCATACTCAGCCATAACGTTATTCTTATGGAGAATAAATCAAATGCTATAGATCACTTCTTTATTTACGTATTTTTATGAAACTTGGCAAGTGGCCTTATGTGGTAGTGAAAAACATATGCTTGCATTGAAAATTCGCTGAGTACACAGGTTTGCTGCGACGGGGGTATTTTTTAAAATATGGTATTAAACACTTTAAACCAGTCTAGCATTCCCCACCAAAAGGAACTGGTTAGTACTTTGAATCCCTGTAAAATAAATAATTGTTTACAGACTGATTCCCCTCTTTTGAAAATTCATAAGTCTTGAGTTATGAAATGAATTATGCTACATAATGAGTCTTGAGTTATGAGTCTTGAGTTATGCTACATTGAAAACTGATCGATCTCGCAGCTTCAGAATTGAAGGCTTTTTCAATTACCTATTAGTTTAACACAATTAAAACGTTATCAAAATAATTACGTCACAGAACTGTTTATAGATTATATAGGGTTTTATCCACAGTTAAAAACCCTTTAGTTTGTACCTTAATTAGACAAATGCCAGAGTTCCTTTAAAGCCCGTACATGAGTGGCCAGCATGAGTGGAAGATAGGAATAAGTTCTAGCTCTGCTTTGTTAAACAAATCTTCAAAAATTGTAATTTCTATAACCATTAATTGTTAAATCACATAAATGTAAAATTCCATCGCATTAAAGTTATTTATTCATTTATATTTAGTTTAAAATATCTGCTTGAGTAACGACAGAGTAACGTAATAATATTTCGGGAAATGCTTTTGATTCAAACCACTTCAAATGTAATGCTTAAATTCCTTTGATTCCCTTATCTAATCTATTTACCCGGTAATTAACATATGATTTTGTTTATCACATAACCTAAATTGTTAAATTTATTAAAAATACAAATATCAACAGTTTTAATTATTTGTATTTGGTGTTTTTTTTCAATTTTAGGTCAATATGTGGCAAAAAGTGAAAGTTCTCCTGTGGAAGGTGTATATATTGAGGAAACGCCACTTTATGTTAACTTTCCTTGAAGTATTGGTGCCTATTTTTCTCTTCTGGCTTGTTGTACATTTCAAAAACATGGTGCCTGAAGATCGGGAAATAGTGGTAGACCTTGCTCCAAGACTATACACGAGCATCACCAGGGTAGGAAACTACAAAATCGCTTTCTCACCTCTGAACAACTTCACGGAAACAGTAATGAAGTCCGCTTCAGCCAAGATCATAGCGTCAGGATGCAATGGTAGGACTATGTATAATGTGCTGTGTTACTTAGACTTTTAATTTGATCATAATGTTATTAGTGAATTTCCTATGGAAAGTGAACTATTTGCATGACCCGCACGGTGAAACTTAAGCCCGGGACCACCATAGAAGTTCCTAACGTGACCCCCTGAACACGTTTTGGGGAGTCGTTCAAAATTATATATATATATATATATATATATATATATATATATATATATATATATATATATATATATATATATATATATATGTGTATGCACTCTAGCGGTCACATTTTTTGCCCGATTTACTTCAAATTTGGTAGGGACGTTCCTTTCTATAATCTGTTGGACATGTTCTTTGGGCAAAACAATCGGAAAACTCTAAACCCATTTTTTGGGGATTAATCTTTCAAATTTTGAGTTTTCGGGGCCAAAAAGGGTCAGAAAAGCCCCAGATTTAAAGTTAATGCATGTAAAAAGATGGGAATTAGAGAGGCGAAAGTTTTAAGCCATCTCTCGTCATTCTAGCATAAATATTTACCGAGTTATTAAAGAAAATGTGTTTCGGCTAAACACAGTACGTTGTCTTATGGGGGTTTTACACTAGAAAAGCCTGTTATTCCTTTGTTAGAGTACTTTTATTACCCCCAGCAACCTCACGCCTACTTTCAAGCCTGTCTGGACCTTCTCCTAACCTTATAATGGGCAAAATTGTATTCCCAGCTTTGCAAGTAAATGAAACCAGGAGTATCAGAACAGCCAAAAAATCAAAGTTTTCAGATTTCGATAAAAATTTGACAAATGTATGTTTTTACACTTATTTTGAGTTTTAAAAGTTTTCATGTGGAAATTCACTTCCCTCACGTCAGCGTGCTGCGTGCGAACTCGTTTTAATTTTGTATGTTTTATTTACACATACAGGCATATGCTATGAACCCATAAAACTAATAAACTGACCATGTTCCATAGATATACAACATGAAGCACAGTGCTATTAGGCTAATAAGAATTAATTAATTCTGGCAACTCTTAGCCGGCTTCCTCTTTGTTATGTACTGAATCCATCATGCCTCGTACAATTTTGTTAATATAAAAGATATATTAAGATATTAATATATACTAGCTAGTAAATCATTCGCTTCATGGGGATCTCGCATCTCCCAGACAAACTGCAATTCAGTACAAACCTAAAAGATAAACAGCGCAATGATTACAGTCTGTAGTTATATAAATGTTTCTTACAACACATAACACCACATATGATAAAGCTTTTATTTAAGTTATCCTAATTAATACCCCCGTCGCAGCAAACCTGCATACTCAGCGAATTTCCAATGAATATATAACATAACACATTATAACACTTAACAGGATTCATAAGAAATGTATTCACAAACAAGCGATATTTAAAATATTAATTATTCTCCATAAGAATAACATTGGGGATGAGTACGCAGGTTTGCTGCAACAAGGCACACAAAATAATGGGTTTTTATGCAAATATCAATAGAACTCATCTTAGTAAAGTCACATACCAAGTTTCATCCATATACATTCATAAATAAGCGATATATAACATTTTAAGTATTTTCCATAAGAATAACATGGGGACCGAGTACCTAGGTTTGCTGCTACAGGAGCCATAGGTGAAAAATTGTTTTTTTGTGCAAACAACAATAAACCACAACCAGATCAAGCCATATACCAAATTTCGCCAGTTTATGTTCATAAATAAGCGAGATATACAATTTTCCTTTTTCTCCATAAGAATAACATTAGACAACGTACTGTGTTTAGCACTTTCAATATCTCGGTAACCAATTGACGTAGAGCAATGATCAAAATACCAAATTGTTTGTTTTTAAGCTGAATTCAATGGTATAAATTAAAATTTGATATAAATTAAAATTAAATGTGAAAACCCCAAAAACCTCATTTTTGGGGTACAAAACCCCCCAAAAACCCCCCTTCGGATGGTGCGATTCATCTGGTTTTCGAAATCATACAAATAAATGGTACTTTGCACATTTGTACCAAATTTCATTAAGATCGGACCTTTTTTACGAGAGTTATCGTGCTTACGGACACATATATATATATATATAAATATATATATATATATAAATATATATATATATATATAAATATATATATATATATACATATATAAAAATTTGAACGAATGGTGTTTTTGGCATCTGGGGACCTCAAAATGAAAAGTTATCATGGTCTCGGGCTTAAGTCTTACCATGAGACCTACGGTAATAGCTTCTTCCCTATAGGGGAAATTCGCTAAAATGAATCACAAATTACACAAACCAATAAATTATTTCATAACATGATAACTTTGAGGGCCGTGGGGCAGAGCCCTGATGTCTGAGGGAGACATAAATTGCTTTTGAAACATCAAAGCAATATAAAATCAAATGTAAATCAAATCAAAGCATGTTAATACCTTTAATTTGACACATCAGTCGTTAAAATCGGCCATGACATTAAAAATTAGCTGACCACACAAAACATTGCTTATGGAATAAAGAAGTATATAATGTATTATATCTATTAAGATTTTCACTAAGCATTATTATTATATATGCCACAAAGTAACAGATGATCTTATATACAGGTCATGCAAAACACCTTCCCTTGTGTGTTATCAGGTGGCTCTGTAGACCTCGTGTGGATCTTCGTGAAGCCTGGGTGTTATTGGTAAAAGTGGTTTAAACCGTTTTTTTTAGGGTGGGGATGAGCGATTGACATCTGTTCTTAGGTTGTGCTAAAATCCGCATGTGAGAATCATCTGTTACGTGCCAAACCAAACACATTGCAACCGCGAAGTGATTGTTATGCAAAGATCTTTATAGGTTAAGACTGTCCCACAAATCTCGCAAACAGGCCTGAACATTCGGCCGAACATCCTCCCGAATGTTCAGTGAACATTCCGTCCCGTACTTTTGCTACCATTACACTATGGCCCAACAAAGGTGAGCTAAGGTGAGCATGATAATGTACTTGGTGTGCTCGTGTATGTTCGGGATAGTTCGCCTCACCATGATTCGTGTTCGCCTGTGCTCCGTTTTTTGTTGGGTTTTTGGCACGAATCAAAGGAGACGAGCGGAAGCGAATGGTCAAGCATGGTGTTGGGAGAGCGTGTACTTGGTTAGTTCGTTATCCACATTCGGTTGATTTAGTGCAAGACTCGTTGTTGCGACTTGTTCCGAACATTCGGCGCGTCATTCGAGCGAATCATTCGGCGATAGTGTACTGGTATCAAAACGTTAGGTCAGCTCCCACACTTCTCGCGACTACTCCATGGTTCGGCCGAATGTTCGGGCGTATTTGCGTAAAGTGTTGGACAGCCTTTATTGGTTAAGTCTAACACAAATTATTTGAATTTGCCTTCAACCTAGCGAGGTCGCTGCGTACATATGTTTAAACATTAGTTGTATAGGAACAAATATTGAAATTACAAATAAACAATCAGCAAAATCAAATACACTTTTTTAAGAGTAAAACACAGCTGATCGTACAAGAACAAATATTCAAAACATACTGCCTACAACAGTGAAACAGTTCAATGGCTTGTGTTGACAATTCCATTTGAAAAGAAACTCAAGAAGCCTAATGTAATTATTTATAATTTGTTAAGACATAATTTAAAATACAATACTCAAAAACCATAATGAGTATATTGTCAATGTCAATTAATTATGGTTTAGATACCATATAAAGATTATCATAAAAACGTAATTACTGTACGTTCATCCAATAAAATGTATTTATTATACAGAGTAGCCAAATGTTTTCCGCAGGAATAGTATTATGACACATAGTATTGTGAACTTCCCCCCAACACTGATCCCCCCCACTCTCCTGCTGGCACTCCCTACACAGGCTTCACAAAGATCCGCACGAGGTAAACTAAACTACTTTATTTTGTATGAAAACAAACAATAACCATAAAAACACAGTATTTTGTTGTTGTTGTAGTTTTATGTTTTCCAAAATGCAAATTAAATTCCCCTGCACAGCCCTTGTCCACTGTCTGGCTTGTTTCAATGAAAGGGGCTTTTTCTGCTTACAAGAAAGTGAAATTTTGACCTAAAGTTATGTATTTGAAAGATGCTATATTTATGTTTTGTTGTTTGTGTAGTATCGCTGGAGTCAAAAAACTCAGAGGAAGAAGTGGTTAGCTGGCTCAGGACGGAATTTGTAAACGACGTGAGATTTCAAACTCACGATTATTTATTTTGGGTCACTAGTCCGAAGGGGGTGGGAGTGATATTTCTAGATACAGGAAACGTCAACAATCTGTCCTACACACTGAGAACCACCAGAGGAGAGCTGGCCACAGACGAGGATACGCTATACGGCCAAAATAATGGTTGGTATACTTGACCATCGTATCAGTACAATTATCATGTTCTGTGCTAGTACTTGAAGGGGGATCTCTAGAGATCTTTGTGTATAGCTGTAAGTCAAGAGCTCAACAGGTGAATATACTCATTTTAGCAGATCAATGTATCCTTACTCTAAAGCGAGCATTGTCTGTCTGTTTGCAAAATTTATCTTGGACTCCAGCAGAAGGAGATTGTTAAAACTTTGGAATGGGCGCTTTTGGACCTAACAAATCGATTGGTAAAAAAAGCAACCCCACAACAACTGTGTTAAAAATCTCATTTGAAAATTGGAAATTTTAACATTGAGCTTATGGAGTTTCAAATAAAAACAAAAGAATCATAACAGCTGTGAATATAACACCGGTGAACTGTCAAAGTAGCACTTACACACAACGAGGTTAATATATCTACCTCGTTGCTTACACAAGGTAAAGTATCAACAATTGATTTCTTGAACACAATGACTAGAACCATTGAATAAAAATTGCAATTAATGTAGTTGCTCCTCTATTTCCTCATTCGAGTGGGCTCGTGCAAGAATATAAACAAACTGTTTTTATAACTGTTTATATGGTTAGACAAGAAGCACAACGTACTGTGATGTCATCAGGGACCACCAGCTGAATAAATGCTTGTAATAAATGTAGCGCAGAAATCTGTAAATCACTGCAGAAGCGGACTATTATGTTAACTGCAAACAGTTGGTTCGGTCACTGGCCGCTTTGAACTCTAGTGACACTAAGTCGCTCACAGGGGTGCATTCGGGTCTAGGGTACACTTCCACATTCCCCACTCCACCCGTTGGCTCCGCTCTTGGCGACCTAACTCGTGGCGCTGTCATAGGATCTATAGCGCTGACTAGCAGGCTATAATATTTCTTGAGGTTAAGAAGTGGTCTTTCAAAATAAAAATGAGTAAAATAAAATCTTCTTGTATTTATTTTTAAAAAAAATTAAAAGTCTTTGTTGTCAAATATAATAATTTAAAATTCAAAAATAAAATAAAACTTGGTTTTGCTTATCACTTCAATATTTCAAAATAAAAGTAAAGCGTTCGATTTTTGATTTTACTGAACTTTAACAATGTAAATCTTCTTTCTGTACTTTATCAGTCTGGTCTTAGTTTATCTTCAAACCAATAATAGAAACGCTTCGAACCCTGAAAAATAAATAATTGTTTTACAGACTGATCCCCTTTTTTGAAAACAAAACAACAAAATGAGAAATGGAGCAATGATTTGAGTTACGACTCTAAATTTAAAAACAACTTTTTGTACCTTCCAATCTGAAGAAATTCACGTCTCGCTGGGTAGACTAGCAACAAACTTCCGACACCAGAAATGTACGTAAAAAGCCGCAGTCGCCCAGCGAGCATGAATATATAAGCTTTGGACCGAAAGTTCTCGAAGCCAAGAACGCCGGCCGTCACGTGACTCGGCTCCTCAGGCCAAGCAAACAATTCAAACCATTGTCTCCAACTTCTTTCCGACATCCCCGGACAAGAAAATCGCGAGTTTGCCCAGACTTGCAAAACCAAGTAGTACCAGCAATTCTTATTAGCAACTGTCGGCAGTTATTCACAAAACTACTTTTATATTATATAAATTATTTCCTTTTTACATGTCACAAATATTATATTAAAATATATAGTGTTTTAATAGCAATTAAAACGCTATAGAGCGTAACACTTTTCCTATTCCAGTAAGCCTTCTGTAGTATTTCATAGTTTTTGTGATTTTAGATACAGACAAAGACATATTAGTGAAGTGTTCTTTGGAACAGTCCAGCTCAATCACTGGAGAAATCGGTATCTTTATATTTCAGTTTATTTATTTATTTATCAACAACATGCCAGAGCATGAATTTTTAAGTTGATACAATTAATTTCGTATAAACTATAAAATATACTTAATGAGCATTAAATTTATAATAATTTTGAAATTCTTCTTGATCTACCTTCTTTATAATTCGTCTTAAGATTCTAGTAAAAACTCTTCAATGTTATAAAATGGATTTTCTAATAAATACATCTTGAGCATTTTTTAAAATTTCATTATGTTTGTATTTTCTCTAACATTTTTTGGAATTTTTCTCAAAAATTTATTTCCCATATACGTAGTTTTTTCTTAAAAATTTCTTTCTTATGCATTTCAATATATTTTCTGCTGAATTTTAGTGTTACCATGATTGCTTCAAAAATATACATTATTTTAGACTGTTAATATTCCAAATTCTTTGAAATAATTTTAAACAGTTTCATTTTTTCTTAAATTTAGAATTATTCTTATAGATTTTTTTGCAGTTTTAAAATTTTATTCATGTTGCAATTTGATGTTGTGCCATAAATGCTTATTCCATATAAAATTTGACTGTGGAACATAGCAAAATAAATTTGTCTTAATATTTGTATACTACACATTTTGGAAATTTTTTGTAATGTTTATATTCCAGATGTTACTCTTTTTATTACACTTTCAATGTGAAATTTCAAACTTAAAATTTTGATCAATGTGTATTCCTAAAAACTTGTTATGGTTTAACTGTTCCAGTTATTGATTTTTAATGTATAAATTTTGAGGTATATGCACTTTGAATTGTTTGGTTTTAAGTAAAATAAAATTTGATGTTGTTGGATTAAGTAGCATATTTTTATCAGAAAAAATTTATTCATTGAGACAAATATTATTTGTGCATTTTGTATACTAGTATCGTTGTTTGTATTCAGATATTAGGATTGATGCATCATCTGCATATAAACATAATTTATTATTTCCATTCATACAATTGTTTATTCCAGCAATATAGCATATAAATAGTAGTGGACCTAAAACAGAGCCTTGTGGAACGCCATACAACACCTTTGATATAGAAGATTTAATTGATCTAACTTATTTTTTGTTATTAGTTCTCAAGATTGCTTTTGAAATCATTAAGGAATCTTGGTTGAAAGTCGCCCTAGTGTTAAATTGCCACTCTTAATAGCGGATTGCCTCAAAATCCATGACTTTAGGTGAAGCATGAGGTATGCTGTGGCATACATAATACATGTTATGAAATAAATAATAAATTTAAACGGTTTTCTAAAGTTTAAATTTGTTTTAGGAAATGGAAATTCCAAATATGAATTTTCTGGATTCCTAACAGTCCAGAGAGCTATTGATCAAGCGTATCTGGAACTCATCCAGAACATTAGTGTAAGTAGAAGAAAGTGTTTTAACTATTTGTATATGTAGCGGTTTCAAGAACGTTATAGAATTATATTGTTCACCTGGGACTGCCTTAGCTCTTAATGACTCAGTGTTCTTCTCAAAACCCATATCTCACCAGTGAGTGCACTGTCATGTTCAGTGCAGCGGTGAAATATGCGTGAAGAAGGCAGTGTTACAGGTAAACAATATAAAAGTGTTTTAAATAAAGGCAAAATTGCAATAGTATCATGTTGTTTTTCAAAGATTCAAAAGATGATGTTGAATCATATGCCGTGTGTAGGAATCAGCAAATAATACATTTAATACATTGTATCCATCCTTGTCTTTGAATAGTTTGCATATAATTGTGTCAAGTCACCAGGTACTGTTCATGTGCACTTGTGTAACTTTTAGTGCTAATCAAAATTTGTATTACAAATGAGATATTTTCATTTGGCTGTTTTTATAGTTTAAATTTTTGACTGAACTTTTAGAATAGCTAACAGTAAAGTCTTTGTTCTTTGTCGCTTTATGCAGATTACGGTGACTGCATGGAATTAAAGAGCATTAGAATTAAAAAGCCTAACATTTTAGTCAGCTCAAGCAGCCCAAACTCAAGTGGTTATTTGTCAAAAAGTATGCGTACCTGAGTGTCCTTCAGATACAAATTTGACAAAAACCTGAAATTTTAAATTGGTCATGATTGTCTTTTGTGAGTAATGACAATAAGCAAAGTACAGTATAAGCAATAACTACACTAACACCAAGAAGGGAAGGTCTTAAGGGCTAAATTCAGCCAAAAGTTCCACCAGTTTGATGTAGTCCAGCACATAAAGAACAATTTTAAATATAAGGCTAGCGCCCGAGAGAGAATAGTTGCCTTTCAATTCTTATACAAAAAAGAGGTTTTCTCCAGCTCCTCGAAACCGCTCCGGACTATTTCTCATTGTTGGGGGACCAAAAAACTTGGATCCATTTTTCTCTACCCCAGGGCTCTGCCCCACTGGCTTTTTATATTTCTTTCCGCCATCCAATTTTGATTTGAGATGGTTGATTAGATTCATTTTATAATGCTGCATCTCTTTAAAGATGCCCCCCCCCCGATATTTATGCCCCTCCCCTCCCCCCCGGGTACATATACCCTTCACCAACCTTTTGCGGCAAAGTTGCCATGTTACTCTTTAAATCATTTTGTGTAATTTTAGTCAATTTTCATTGGTCAAACAATGTTGGTTGCTTTTTTTAAATTATTTCTTGAAGCGAAGAAAGGCGCTTGGTCTAGGTACTAAAACCCAAAGTTAAGATTAGAATTTTGCAATTCTAGAGATGAATACACAAGAAGACCTTGATACACATTTATACCTATTTTATATTCATATCTTATTTTATATTCAAATCTATATGTAACACTTAATGTGGAAAAGACCTAGTTATACATTGAGATTGAAATTTTCCTCAGGTCTCAAACAAAACATACATCATCACACTATCCTATGTCCAGTACGCTGTTGTGGACTTGGTACAGCTTCTGATGCCCACAGCCGTATCTCTCGGTTTCACCTTTGTCATGCCTTCTTTGCTCAAAGAAGTGGTGGAGGAGAGAACTTCCGGAATCAAGGTTTGAGTTTAGTATTTGCACCTGTTTCTACTATACTATCTCCTAATTCTCTTTAATATTCACCATAGTTATTATGCTTATGATTTTCACATTCACATTGCAATTACGATGCACATTTTCTCGTATTTAAAACAAACTCATGAGTTGATTGGATTAGTTGATTTTTCAATATAATTTCTGGTACAAATAAATAATTTATAAACTCACAAACAAACTGGTTGATCTTGAAAACACATAAGGATGCATAAAGACAAACTTCTTATTCTCGAGGTTCTGAGATTTTTTTTCTGTGTTAGATATTAAAAGAAGTAAATACCCCCGTCGCAGCAAACCTGCATACTCAACGAATTTCCAGCGGAGATATAAATGTCTTAATACTACATAAAGCCACTTACCAAGTTTCATAAAAATATAATCACAAATAACAAATAATTAAATAAGCGATACATACAATTTTAATTATTCTCCATAAGAATAACATTGGGGCTGAGTACGCAGGTTTGCTGCAACAAGGAACACAAAAAATGGTTTTTTATGCTAATATCAATATAACTCAACTAGGTGAAGTCGTATACCAGTTTATATTCATTTACGTTCATAATTAAGGGAGACATAGCATTTAATTATTCTCCATAAGAATAACATGGGGCTGAGTACGCAGGTCTGCTGCTACGGGAGCCTTTGGCAAAAAATTTTTTTTTGAGCAAATATCAATAGACCACAACAAGATGAAGCCGTATACCAAGTTTCGTCAGTATACGTTCATAAATAAGCGAGATATAAAATTTTTCTTTTTCTCCACAAGAATAACATTAGACAACGTACTGTGTTTAGCACTTTCAATATCTCGGTAACCAATTGACGTAGAGGAATGATCAAAATACCATATTGTGTGTTTTTTAAGCTGGTCCAATGGTAAAAACTAAAATTTGACTAATTCAACAATTATATATACAAAATTCAAAAAACCCATTTTTGAGGTACAAAACCCCCAAAACACCCTTTTGGGTGGAGCAATCTGGCTGGTTTTCGAACTTAAAGTCATAAATGTTGCTTTACACGTTTATCCAAAATTTCATCAAAATCGGATCATTTTTACGAGAGTTATTGTGCTCACGGACACACACACACACACACACACACATATATATATATATATATATATATATATATATATATATACAGTTTCGAACGAATGGTGTTTTTGGGGTCTGGGGACCTCAAAACGAAAATGTATCATGGTCCTGGGCCTAGGTTTTACCATGCTGACTATGGTAATAACTTCTTCCCTATAGAGGAAATTCGCTAAAATGACAATCAAAGATCTATGAATTTATGTTTCTACTAGATTTTTTATTTTCTTCTAAACATGATGCAAGGTAATGATTTCAGCTGTAGTCCTTAAAGTGGTTTTATTGTAAAAAGTAGGCTTTTTCAAAAGTGAACATTTTATAAAACTAATGGTCTTAGAGAGCCTCATGACAGCTAATTCTAGGATCACCATCGTCCAATATTTTAGAAATCAAAGTAAAAAACTTCAATGAATACAAAAATATAACTCTTCAAAACTTATAGTTTACATATTATTTCAAAGTTATAGTTAAAGTTCTTATTTAAGATTTCTTTACATTCAGATTATTATTATAAATAAGCAGCCTAGATACTTGGTGACATAAAAGTTCAACGAAAAAAATAGGTAATACTGTTTTCTTCGCTAGTCAATTAAAACTGAAGCTAAGAGCTAATTTTTAAACCTCTAAGTAATAGAAACGATGGACTGCTAGGCTCCTTCCCTATATTTCTCGGGGCAGGTGATGCTATAGCAGGATCATTCAACTAAGAACTTACAGTACCATTGTTTATTAGTGAATTTCCTTTGGAAAGTGAACTATTAGCATGACCCGCACGGTGAAGCTTAAGCCCAGGACCACCATAGAAGTTCCTAACGTGACCCCCTGAACACGTTTTGGGGGTTCTTTCAAAATGTGATATATATATTATTTATATATATATATATATATATTATTATTATTATATATATATATATATTTTGAAAATGTATATCGACTAAACACAGTAACACAGTACACAGTTGCCTTATGGGGGTTTTACATTAGAAAAGCTTGTTATTCATTTGTTGTACTTATTTGTTGTTTTTATTTTTGTACTTTTATCATCCCCAGCAACCTAACGCCTACTTTCAGGCCTGATTGGACCCTCTCCTAACCTTATAATGTGCAAAATTGTATTCCCAACATTACAGGAAACTGAAACCAGGAGCATCAGAACAGCCAAAGAATCAATGATTTCAGATTTCAATAACAATTGGAATAAATGTTTGTTTTACACTGATTTTGAGTTTAAAAGTTTTGTATGTGGAAATTCACTTCCCGCACATCAGCGTGCTGCGTGCGAACTCGTTTTTAATTTAATTTATGAAAACGACTGATGAATTAAATACAGACCTTCATGTTCAGTGAAGAAGGTTAGTCACATAATGACAAAGAATATACAAAGTATATTATGTATGCAAAATATATGTTCATCAATTTACAAAAAGTACACTTTACTTTCCAAATTTCCATAATATGAGCGAAAACCTGTTATTAAGTATTAACAGTTTGTCGAATATTCAAGAATCAAGATCTTATTGTCATTGACCTTTTTACAACAAATATATAGTCAGAATATGTTATGATCAATATTACAAAGTGTTCTAAATCTAAAAATCAATGGTAATATTAGACTCCAAATATGGTCTCTTTCACAATACAGTAGACACAATATAGACTAAGACCCTATCGAGTTTGTGGAATGTCGAGTTATCCAGAATTACATTGGGAGGGGAGAAAAACACATTACTTAGCTATAAATTGTATACTGTATTAGACAGAGGTACCCATCCCCCCAAAGGAAATAGCATGATTCCCCCCAGAGTTTTCCTTTTTACTACCCCCTCCCCCGGGGATGGAGTCGTTGCCCATAAAATGTAGTATGTCAAATTATATTAAATAGGATTATTTTTTTAAATGCACCCTTATTTGTATCCTGCTTAGTGCTTACTGAATAAAACAAAACAGAAATTGCTACATTTGCTATTATTTAGTTTATTTTGTATTCATTACGTAAGTCTGCAATTACAACTGCATATTATACACATCAATAGCATTTACTTTTCTACTAGCTGTAATTAGCCCGTCAAAAATTACTGCTAAAAAAACTAAAGAAATATTCTTGAATAAGGAGCCGTAATATTGGGTATAAAGCAATTTAAAATCACCCCTTTAAACCTATAATTTAAGGTTATGAAGACCCTAAAAGATAGGAATTTGTATTACAGATTGATTTGAACATAGTTCCCTGATTGCAATCAGTAAGTGTACGACTTTAGTCAGAGGCAAACGTAACTTCACAATTATCCTGTATTACAAATTTTTAAAGGATCAAGTCCATTTTAATGTAATAAAAACATAAATAACCTCAGAACAACAATCTAAAATAGAAATCCAACGTATTCAAATTGAGTAACCATAAAACCTAAACGCTTTATAAAACAAAAGCCTACACCAAGAGTTGTTCAAGACAAACTGAACACACAATATTTCTGGTGTTGTTTGCCAATTCACAAATATTTAGCATTGTACAAAATCATGATGAAATCTGGGAACATTTTACAATGAGCTGCTGAGTTTTTGTTTACTTATATAAATTTAAATTACTTGAAATAAGTAGTGTAAAATATTTTCCCTTAATTTTTTCAGATTTTTCGGCGGGAATATATATCCCCCTTTCTCGATTATGCTGTTTCCAAGAATTACTTTAAACATATCCTTCGATTGATTGCAATTTGCAATGTGTTAGTGTGTTAGTTAAATTGAATACTGAAAAGTTACTTCTGACTAGCTAACTAACTTCTTACTTTTGAGTAGCATTACATGGAAACATAAAATATGAGAGGCTACTACCCAAAATATTTATACAGGGAATTACACATAAAAGTTGTGGGAAATGCAATAATGATGTTGGGAAGTATAATCAACTAAATTTGTCATGCGTGAAACAATTCAGATAGCCGCCTACAGAATGAATATTTTACTACGCGATGCACGACGATGTTGAACAGAGAGACCTAACCAAAATCAGACGTTGGTGTTCACATAAAATAAACCCTAAATCCTGTTTCGTTAACCAGATAAAAGTCGTTTGTCACATTTTGTACAGATCCCATACTTTTTAATTTAAAAGAAGGCATTTAAAAATCCCCCTCCAAAAATCAAATTTCCCTGCTAAAATCGAAAAATCCTTCCCAAAATAAAATTGTATAGCGCAACCCGCGCTATCATCTCCCCCAGTGGGCACCCTCGGTATTAGATTATACTTAAACACATTATAGTATAATGTATAATGATACTGTATTACAAACTTAAGCAAACTATATAACTTACATAAATGACTTCAAACATGAGAATCAATAACTAATTGTCCTTGTTTCCAAAATATATAATACTGTAATACATTTACTGTTTAGTAAATGAGGTGTTGAGTTTCCCAAAGTGTCGAGTTTATGAGACTTAACTGTAATTTGGATTTTCAGTGAGCCATTCAGATAATTCAGGTTGTTATGATCTTTGTTTTAAATCTATTAAATGTTACAAATTTTGGCATTTTATTGAAAAATCTCATTCAGTTTCATTTTTGACAAAATTAGCAGTTGTAGCTAATCTATGTACAATAATGTCAAGTTTGGATTTACCTTTTGTGTTATAACTAACAAAATCTTTTAATTTTCTTGTAACTAAATTGATTGGCAGGAACTGATGACGATCATGGGTCTGAGCCCTTGGCTGAACTGGCTGAGCTGGCTAGTGTACAGCCTGTTGGTCTACGTTCCAGTGACACTGGTTATCTCGCTGCTGCTCACAATAGACTCTGGATCGGGGCCTCCGATAGACACTAACTTTTTCTACGTTTGGGGAATCTTTCTCCTATTTTCTGTGTCTTTCATTACTCTAATATTGACACTGAGTACGTTTTTCACTAACGGTAAGTTTTAAAGACTGTAAAATATGTACAGTGTGTAAAAAAAGTCCGTCCCCCCCTTTAATATTTTTGTTTGTTAAAACAAACAAGTCACCTTTAGGGAACGATAATAAATTAACCCAAAGTATATTTTGAAGTTATCGGAAATTTTGAGTGTCCCCCAAAAATGGGGGATTTTTGGGGCAGCTCAAAATATTCAAATGTAAAACCCCTTTTGAGTGCCCTCTCATTTTAAAGAGCTTTAAAAAAATAGGCGAATGGTGGAGATTGGAGGTCTGTAACGTGTTTCTATCCAAAATGGCAGCTTGTCAAAGTTTTGAATACAACTCATTCTTGAAACCTGGCGACTAAGACTTTTGGAGTTTTAATTTCACCTTTGGTGACTTAAAACTGAAACGACTCTTGAAGAAATGCTATTAAATGAAGAAGTGGTCTCTTTTGGTAATATTTAAAATTTTGAGAACCCACAAAAATGGGGGATTTTGGGGGCAGTTCAAAATTTCCTAATGTAAACCCCTTTTGAAGGGGTTGAATTTACTTTTAGCTGTCACCCTTCACCTAGGTTTAAAAAAGTCTTTAAAATGAGGGGTCACACAAAAGGGGTTTACATCAGAAAATTTTGAGTTTCCCCCAAAATCCCCCATTTTTGCGGGACACTCAAAATTTTAAATATTACCAAAAGAGACCACTTCTTCATTTAATAGCATTTCTACAAGAGTCGTTCCAGTTTTAAGTCACCAAAGGTGAAATTAAAACTCCAAAATTCTAAGATGCCAAGTTTCAAGAATGATTTGTATTCAAAACTTTGACAAGCTGCCATTTTGGATAGAAATACGTTAAAGACCTCAAACCTCCACCATTCACCTATTTTTTAAAGCTCTTTAAAATGAGGGGTCACTTAAAAGGGGTTTACATTTGAAAATTTTGAGTTGCCCCCAAAATCCCCGATTTCTGGGGGACACTCAAAATTTTCGATAACATCAAAAGATACTTTGGGTTAAGTTAGTATCGTTCCCCAAAGGTGATTTGTTTGTTATAACAAACAAAACAATTAAAGGGGGGGACGGACTTTTTTTACACACTGTATATATATATATATATATATAGGATGAAAATTATCATTTACATCTACGATATTATACACGGTACTAGGTGGTACCTACAATTTTAGCAGTTGCAAACACAGTAACACGTTATAGTTTTCCTTTTTAAAACCATTATACTATGTTACTGATGTGTTCACAACTACAACAATTTTCAAGCAGGAACCATTGAGAGAACTGTGTTATAATTGCTACATATTACAACATACCATTTCTGTAGAATGAAGTTATCATAATTTACAACTACAGTACTATAATATAATATCCTAGTTGTAAATGATAACTTCATCCTACAGAAATGGTATGTTGTAATATATAGCAAATATAACAATTCAATTCAAATAAGAGTTACTAGTGGCTTGAAGGGGCCAAAGCCACTAACTTTTCTTCAATACTCTGTCTCATCTAATTTGAACACATGTCTGTCTGTACACAAAGTTGTCACTTAATCACATGTTGTAAGGTAAACAAATGCAGACGTTTTTCAATCCCCATGCTTTTCTTATAGGGGATGTTTCACGTTATTTCTTGTTTGCTGGTAACTTTTAAGAAATACTGTTATTTTTCCCGAGTCCCTGGGATTGAGACCTTTGATTTAAGCCATCTCTCATCAACCTGCAATTTGGCAAACTCCCACAATTTTGACTTAAAAATTTTGCTTACAGAATTATATATAAAGATACCACTAAAAACATAACAGAACATTAAAATAACGTTGGACGGAATTTATTCTCACAAATGCTGTCCGTCTCAGTCAAGGAACGAGTCTCAATCAGTTCACAGTCCTTGAAACTAAAACATAAGCTGTTCTTGTAGAAACAAAAAATAAAGAACAAATATATATATACAAAGTTGAATTTTAACAATATAGCTTAAATGTAAAAAAAGTCCAGCAAAAATGTAACTGCACCATTAAGAACAGATACAATTATAAACAAATAAAATAAAAGAGAGTACTAATTGAATACTGCTTTCTCATCTTTTTGGATTTTATCAAGTTTCCATAGATCAAAAAGTGTAATCGTTGTATTTGCATATTTAATACCGCCATTTTTAAAGTCTTAAAACAAAAAATTAATATTCAATTTTATTACAGCTTAAACAACTTGTGTGTCTATTTACTACTGTACTGCTATGTAACAATGTAGAATTTTGTTTAAGGCAAGTGAAAGTGACAGATTACAATTGTATTTCAGGGACCTTGGCTATGGTCGTAGGAGAGTTGTTGTGGTACGGAGTCACCGTATTGTTGGATACACTTATCGTCAAAAACGCAGACAATTTCAACATCTCAATCCATCTTCTCACATGCCTGTGGCCCTCCATCGCTCTGGTCTGGAGTTTCAGAACTATCTACAACTTTCATCGGAGCGGTAAAGACCATTAACCATTTCTTGTTACTATATTTATACACCGGCGGCATTTTTGTTCAGAGTACAATGTAGGTTATAAGAAAAAGTGGTTCTAACCCCTCGAATCCCTGAGGACACCCCAGAATTTGAACCCGTGACCCCTTGAACCGAAGTCCAAGTCGCTAACCGTTAAGCTAGCGAGATTGTTCGCAAAGATAAAAGTTCCTAAGTATATTATAATAGTTAAGATTGAATTACAGTGAACATGGTAAACCTAAACCATCTATGGTAAATGCTTTCATTTATCTTTGAAACGGCTAGGTTTAAATCTAAATCTGAATCTTTAAAACCATAGTTTATATTTAAAATGTGAATAATTTTCCTCTTCTCCTTCTCTTATAACGTGTAAGCTTAAGTACCATTCAGCCAAACATTTTCAGATTTTGCTAAGGACTGACCTGGCGAATGTTAGTTTATGAGGCAATCTCTCTCACCTAGCCAGTTAAATAACTCTATAGCATTAATATTTTGTTTAACATCAGTCAGAAGCTTTTAATTGAGTTTATATAGGTCTAAGAAACATAAAGTATGGGAGTTCTCCTATAAAGTGTCTCTTCTTTTCAACATCTGTATTAATGATGGTAATCATCAGTTCATCTTCGATTCATATTCAAATATCCCATTTTCCTGATGATTTTGATTACAGATTATACCTTTATGTGCCAAAAACGTACACAATCCTAATTATTTCACAAGAAAATGTTTTCACCAGGGCAATCGACTCTTAACCTCCTTCAGTTTTACCTTACCAAATTGGTGCTCATAAATTGATATAGGGGAGGTTATTGATAGGATATTTTCTTTTCTTTCAGGCCACCCGTGGACCTTTATCAACTTGTTTGACGATGGTGCGGGCGGAGGAAGGGTATCTGTCGGGTTGGCAATCATCATGCTCTTCGTGGACATTGCTGTGTTTAGCCTCCTGACCTGGTATATGGACAATGTCAAACCTGGAACTTACGGAAGGTCTAAGTCCCCCTGGTTTATATTCAAGGTGAAACTACTATCAATTCTACATGATCACTCATCAACCTTCAACATGGAAGTTTTTACTGTCTCCCCTTGTACATAGTATATGGAGAAATTATTGTTTTCGTCAACATTTTCTAATTTGAGTTGATAGTGGAAATAGACAATAGACAATAGACAATATTTCTTTATTTACATATTCATTGAGAATAGTACAAGCGTCAACAATTACAAATAATTATATGCGGTTACAATCACAAACTGAGTAATTATTGATTTTTTTTTATAAGAATTGAGGAGAAGCTCCACTGGTGCTGTTTTTCAGGAATTCGGCTTCTGAGTAGTATGGTCTGCCCTGTAACCATGATGTCAGTTGGTTCTTGAAGCATAGTAGTAGTAGTATCTTAAGCTGCTCAGGTAGATGGTTATAATTAGGGATGAGTCGATACCAAAATTTATCGATTCTCGATACAGATACCGATACCAGAAAAATCGATTCTTGATTCTCGATACCGATACCATCGATACCTATGATTTGTCAGTACCTATAGTTGTTAAAACTATTGTTAAAAACAGTTACCGGTACAAATTTATGTTAGGTACTATTAGAATTATTTAGTAGTATTTTGTAGTTAATTATCAAACAAATTTTTGAATGCAATTTTGTACATAATTTAATGTTAATTTCACTACTATACTATAGCAATATAGAAAACAAAAACTATTTATTATAAATTCATAATGGGAAAAACTTTGTTATAAGATAATGACTCAAATAAATAATGTTGGTCAGCCGAGTCATTGCTTTTAACCGGACCCAACCCCTCCCCTCCCATCATTCTTCCTTTCTTATCTCCAATGTAGGATTTTTTCCCGACCCAAACACTCCCCAGGTCTTTTGTAGCGCGGGTAAACGCCGGGAGTATCTCTTTCCGTGCACTTCGTAGCGCGGGTAAACGGCCGGGGTATCGATGGTATTTGGTATCGACATTGAAGGAATGAATCTCGATACCGATACCAATGTCCAAGAATCGGTGGTATCAAGAATCGGTGGTATCAAGAATCGGTGGTATCAAGAATCGGAATCGAGAATCGACTCATCCCTAGTTATAATACAAAGCTCCTTTGTATGCTGGTTTATTTTCAAACAGACTGAGATGGTGCGGTGGCAAGGCAAAATTTGAAGCATGCCTTGTGTTGTGCTGGTGTATGTCCTGATGTCTTGGCTGTTGTGAGTTGACTGCAAACAGGATTGCTTCACGTATGTAGAGTGAGATTACGGTGAGAATGTTGAGTTGTTTGAAAGTCTCCTGGCAGCTTTCTTGGTGTTGTAAGCCTGTTAGGCATCTAATTGCTCTTTTCTGTTGTTTGAGGACCCTGTCTAAGTTGTTGTTGGCTGTCCCTCCCCATGTCACTATGCCATACCTCAGGTGTGATTCAAAAAGAGCTCAGGAAACCTACTTTGGCCGTGTCCAAGCCACTTACTTGTTTCATTCTACGAATTACATACATGCCTGAGGAGAGCTTCTTACACAGCTGGTCTATATGTGGTTTCCAGGATAGTTTTGAGTCGATTGTAATGCTGAGGTGCTTAGTTTCTTTTATTTATACTTGAGGCAGTGGTGTTAGTTGTGTGTTCTTGTTTTTAGTCACAAAAGCGATTTGTACTGTTTTTGTTTAATTTAGGACTAAGTCGTTTTCAGAGCAGTATTGTTTAGTTTGATTGAAATAGGTGGTTGTGTTTCTTTCTAGAGTGTCTGCTCTTTTATCAGATATAGTGAGGACTGTATTGTCCATGTACATGACTGTATGACAGTCGCTTTGAAGCCAGTCTGGCATGTCGTTTATGAGGAGTAGGAATATTACTGGGCCAAGCACGGAGCCTTGTGGCACACCTCTCATTACATCAGCGGTTCTTGAGTGGGCTTTCTGAGTGGTGTTGTTATTGGTGTAACTGATCTCAACAAGCTGTTTTCTATCTTTTAGATAGCTTTCAAACCACTCTGCTTCCTTTCCCCTTATGCCTAAAGTTCTTAGTTTTTGGAGGAGCCGGTCATGATTTACAGTCAAACGCCTTACTGAAGACTAAGAAAAGGCTGGTAACTGAGCAGCCTTCTTCCAGTTGGTCTATTATGTGTTCTGTAAGTTGTATCAGGGCTGTCGATGTTGATCTACCTTTCAGGAATCCGTACTGTTGGCTTGTAAGTAGGTTGTGGTGTTCAAGGTGGGTCAGTAGTCTCTGAACTGTCGGAACCGTAGGTTGTGGTCTATTGTGGGTGGTAAGTCTGGGGGAATGCTGTTTGAGTTTGTGTTTTTGGCTCGGAGTGTCCTTTCTGCTATTGTGGCAAAGAAAGTGTTAAAGTCGTTTGCCACTGGGACCTTCACTCTTTTTGTATGATCTTTAATTGTGATGCTGCTGTAAATTCATCTAGAACCTTTTTCATTCAGATGCCAGTCCCCTCCTTGGTAACATGCTTAAGGTGTTGTGTTATACGACCTTCTCTCATGGCAATATATGTTACCTTCACTCAGTGCAAAAACTATTGATTTAATTTTTAATCATGTAAATGTTGTCTTTTGAAAAACAAACCATTTAATGTAATTCACTATAGAGATCTAAAGTACTAATACGTTTTAGGATTTAACTAACCAAAACCATTGAATATTCAGAACGAGTTTTTTATATATATGTCGTATAATATTTCAACACAAAATTGTTGATAGTTGTCTTGGTGTTGATATTTTCCCACAACAATTGAACTTCCCCTTGCTTTAATTATATTGAACACAAAAATTTGTGCGATTTATCTGTTTAGAATACATATTTTATTTTAGCACATTGTTTATTGCTTACAGACGTAGTCAAATATGTGTTGTTTCAGCGCTGTAGAAGGAAAAGACCAGCTTCAGACACTGTTTTTTCACAAACCGAATATCAAGAAAATTACGAAACTCCTCCAAAAAATGCCACTGTTGGTATTCGAATAGAGAATCTTTACAAGAGATACAGGAAGGGAGCTGTTGTGGCAGTTAATAATGTAAATCTAGACATTTACGAAGGCAATATAACAGCATTGCTAGGCCACAACGGAGCAGGGAAGACTTCTCTCATGTCATTGTTGGCAGGTAATACGGTGTTACATCAGCCATGGAAAACACTACAGAAGGCTGGCTGGAATAGGAGAAGGGTTGCGCTGCCGTGACACTGTCACTAGTCGGGTCACCAAGAGGGGAGGTATAAGGAGGTGGAGTGGGGAATAAGTCGGGTCGCCAAAAGGGGAGGTATAAGGAGGTGGAGTGGGGAATCAGTTGGGTCGCCAAGAGGGGAGGTATAAGGAGGTGGAGTGGGGAATAAGTCGGGTCGCCAAAAGGGGAGGTATAAGGAGGTGGAGTGGGGAATCAGTCGGGTCGCCAAGAGGGGAGGTATAAGGAGGTGGAGTGGGGAATAAGTCGGGTCGCCAAAAGGGGAGGTATAAGGAGGTGGAGTGGGGAATCAGTTGGGTCGCCAAGAGGGGAGGTATAAGGAGGTGGAGTGGGGAATAAGTCGGGTCGCCAAGAGGGGAGGTATAAGGAGGTGGAGTGGGGAATAAGTCGGGTCGCCAAGAGGGGAGGTATTAGGAGGTGGAGTGGGGAATAAGTCGGGTTGCCAAGATGGAAGGTATAAGGAGGTGGAGTGGGGAATAAGTCGGGTCGCCAAGAGGGGAGGTATAAGGAGATGGAGTGGGGAATAAGTCGGGTCGCCAAGAGGGGAGGTATAAGGAGATGGAGTGGGGAATAAGTCGGGTTGCCAAGATGGAAGGTATAAGGAGGTGGAGTAGGGAATAAGTCGGGTCGCCAAGAGGGGAGGTATAAGGAGATGGAGTGGGGAATAAGTCGGGTCGCCAAGAGGGGAGGTATAAGGAGATGGAGTGGGGAATAAGTCGGGTTGCCAAGATGGAAGGTATAAGAAGGTGGAGTGGGGAATAAGTCGGGTTGCCAAGATGGAAGGTATAAGGAGGTGGAGTGGGGAATAAGTCGGGTCGCCAAGAGGGGAGGTATAAGGAGATGGAGTGGGGAATAAGTCGGGTTGCCAAGATGGAAGGTATAAGGAGGTGGAGTGGGGAATAAGTCGGGTCGCCAAGAGGGGAGGTATAAGGAGATGGAGTGGGGAATAAGTCGGGTTGCCAAGATGGAAGGTATAAGGAGGTGGAGTAGGGAATAAGTCGGGTCGCCAAGATGGAAGGTATAAGGAGGTGGGAGTGGGGAATAAGTCGGGTCGCCTAGAGGGGAGGTATAAGGAGGTGGAGTAGGGAATAAGTCGGGTCGCCTAGAGGGGAGGTATAAGGTGGTGGAGTAGGGAATAAGTCGGGTCGCCAAGAGGGGAGGTATAAGGAGATGGAGTGGGGAATAAGTCGGGTTGCCAAGATGGAAGGTATAAGGAGGTGGAGTAGGGAATGAGTTGGGTTGCCGATATGAATGCACCCCCTCTGAGCGACCTAGCGCCACAAGCATTCAAAGCGGCCGTTAACCGAACTAACAGTTAACGCAACTGCAGTTTCCATGGTAGTGAGCCTTCTGTAGTGTTTTATGGTTTTCTGTGCTTCAACTGTTAACATGTCATAAATATTATTTTAACAGGATGCAATTAGAGATGAATAACATCACTTAAAAATAGATTTGCTCTTATTCATGTACAAGATGGTAAATATGTATAAATAGACGGTATCAGGAAACTGACACATACTTTCTCCCTTTTAGCCCAACTTTAATGAATAAATTACTTTTTATTTACTAAATATAGAATACAAAGCACGGTCGAATGTACAGAAACTCTTGAAAACAAGTTGTTTTAAAAAACATCCACCCAAATCCCTGTTTCGGAGGCACTGCAGAATCCATTGCTACACACATGGTTTTAAAAGGGGAAATGCCCTCTATTCCCCCCCAGGGTTATTAAGGGGGGACATATTTCGAATTTCCTCAGTTGGTCAATGCTAACTTGACAAACATATCAAGTTTGAACGAAATTGATCAGTAAAGGAGAGAAATAGTAATTTTTGCATTACCCATAAGAATAACATTGGACAACGTACTGTGTTTACCGCAACATGAAAATCTAAATTTCCCCGCAACCAGCAATCGTAGAATAGTAATTCAAAATACTTAATTATTTAATTTTTTGAGCTTTTTTTAATGGTCAATAGTAATATTTGTTTATATTTATGTTTTTGAATGAAAAATTAAAAAAACTTAATTTTTGATGTTTTAAGTCCTGTAATTTCTGAACCCGAATTTTTCCAGGAATTCGGGTGGTGTCATTTTGTTGGAAACGTAAAGCTCTACAAACCACTAAAGTTTAATTAAAATCCTTACAGCCGATTTTGGGAAATTTGGAATTTTCATGTTTTTTAGCGGTTTTTGGGTGATAATAATTACCCATCAAAATTATTACTTGTCAAAATAAGACATTCAAGAGCAATGGAAGTGTTTACAGTTTACTCTAAATACTAGGAAGTTATTTTCTAGAAAAAATCTCAAATTTAATCTCATATCAAATATAGCACACTAGTTAATATTTTACTCATAAAAAATCTATGACAGTAGTAATGTGATGACATTTGGGAGACATCGGTTAAACCAGTGAAATCGTTATTCGGCAAGGTTCCTGGTTTCGAGGTGGCTGGTTAAAATAAAAGCAACTGTCTAAGGCGGCACAAAAGGCCTGTGTCCCATAAAGTGTTCACCTCTCTGTGAATCATTTTTACTTTCCCCCTTATACATATTTTAAAAATAATTCTACCCCCTTATACATATGGAAAAAGTATTGTTTCCGTCAAAATGTTTGAATTTGAGTTGTTAGTGGAAATATTTGTTTTGGTGTTCCCTGAATCCAAAAAAGTGATTTTTACGTGATGTCTATGTGTCTGCCTGTCTGTCTGTCTATCTGTATGGATGTATACAGAGCTAGAGACGGCACCAGTGGACCGATTTGATGAAATTTTGATTTTTCATGTTTTTAGCGGTTTTTGGGGTATAATTCCCCTTAAAAATCAAAATTTCCAAAAAATGAAAAAACTGGAGATATTGTGGATTAGTACCTACATACCAAATTTCATAAAAATCGGCCCATTGGTTAGGGCTCTAGCTCTGTACACATCCATACAGACAGACAGACAGACAGATAGTCAGACAGACATACAGACTTCACGTTAACCTTAATCTTAATCTTAATCTTAATTTTTGAGGTTCAGGGAGCACCAAAACAAATATTTCCACTAACTACTCAAATTCGAAAATGTTGACGAAAACAATACTTTCTCCATATACTATGTACAAGAGGGAGAAAGTAAAAATGGATTTTAGTTTATAATAGTTATCAGATTTACATTATTATATTCTTTAGAACGTAATATTTCAATTTGTCTAACTTTTAACCGATTTAAGTAGTAACGGTCGCTATATCCATTTATATTTCATCCGAGGATACACGTCAACAGGTCAGTAAGTCATATATACCGTGGGATTAGGAGATATGTAATTTTTTGCTGACACTGACTGGTTAAAAGTCTAGTTAAAAGGTGACTGATTAAGAGGGAAATTTACTCTGGGATATTTACACTTATATTGCATTTACATACAGTACAAGACGGTAAACAACGGTATTAGGTATATCCATATTTACGATCTTGTACATATGTAAATACAGTGTAAGTGTGTATAGTGGAGCAAGACGTCTGTAACACATCCTGTAGATATAACCACGTGCCGATACAGAGGAGGGGATCATGGGGGTCATGATCCCCAAAACCTTATACCTTCACGTATTTTACCCATTTTTCACTGCAAAGGTTATTGTATTTTGACAATTTTGATATTTTAATCACTCGTGACCCCCCTAAAACAATGGTCTATATCCGCCCCTGGATATAACACATAGCATTCTAATCAAAATGGGTTTTATCATTTTAATAAACTGTTTTTAACCCTTTCAGTGCTAAGCTTCTGAAAGGAGTAGTTGAATCTTTGATGTTTTGTTAATTTGTTTAATGTCTTGAACGCCTGAACAGTTAAAATTAATAAATACGTGCTTCCACTGGACACACACAGTAAAGGATAGGTAAAAAGTACCAAAACACCTGATCAGATGTGCAATTCACAAAGAATCCACCTATCCCGTCAGCTTGGACCCGAGCCATCTACCGTTTGCTTAAGGTCCGCCCTCCCCTTCAACTCTGCCACAGACAGGTGAACTCTCCATGAGTTGCACATAAAAACTACCAACTACCTCGATCCAAGGGTTACTCCCGGCCGGGAAGGTAATGCCTTTGACCGCACAGCCACTGATCAGACTAGCAGCTGTAGCGGACCAGGCGGTATTAGAGCCTAGGCACTGGACGAGGTAGTTCAGTTTGTGTCTACCAGGTTTCACTACATGTCAGACTCAGACTGCAGACTGATTGCCTAGTGGTACAATCGCTTATGAAGCCGTAACAGTGTTTATTGATAACAGATTCAAAAGACGATATATCGGTCCATAGCACTGAAAGGGTTGAGAGAGATAAATCGTGTTTCATACTCATCTATGTTATTACTTCCTGTGTCTTCTCACACATGCTTTGCATCAGGACAGTATTTCTTATTAACATTCAAGCTCACTACGGATAAAGCCTTAAGAGAGGAACTACACACCTTCCTCAACTGCAAACAAGTTATTGCTATTCATAAGGCAAATGTTTGAAGCTGCCAAAACTTGGCTTCTCCACAGAATCTTTTTCAAGAACTCAACCTCTATTTTAAAACCAACTAGTTTCCAGCGGTTATTTCCTGAGTGTAACCACTGCACTAGAACAGAAACACGGGCAGTGGTCACGGTTGTTTGTTGCTTTCCAACAATTTA
Organism: Allygus modestus; assembly: GCA_963675035.1. Classification (NCBI taxonomy): domain Eukaryota; kingdom Metazoa; phylum Arthropoda; class Insecta; order Hemiptera; family Cicadellidae; genus Allygus; species Allygus modestus. The sequence goes on along the minus strand of OY776112.1, from coordinate 476,501,823 downwards.
CTCAGCTCTGGAACGTTGAACTTGGCCTCGTTCCAAAAGACCTTGTAAAGCATGGTGAACGTGGAACAGAATATAAGTATGACCTTGAGTACAAGAGGAAGTGGAGTAATGTTGATCTCTTCTTCCAGGTTTCTTCTCCCCCACCAGTGGGCGAGTGTTGGTGAAGGGCCAGAACATATTCGACCACATGGACCAGTTCCGCGCCAGCCTCGGCCTCTGCCCTCAGCACAACTTGCTCTTCTCATACTTCACAACTCTCGAGCACCTCGTCTTCTTTGGAATGGTTGTTACTTTCAACGTTTCAACTCATTGCCCTAGTAATCTTATTCTATTCACGATAACCTACAACAGGCAATCGGTGCTGCACTCCAGCAGCAAAATTTGTAACTAATGACTGTAGGCAGCTATGGGTTCTCTCTGCTAGGGGCGCAGACCCATTTATTAGCTAATTTAACACTGCTGGTTCACTAGTCGTGGTGTTCTTATGATTTTCGCGGGATCGATTCCTGCCCGCGACCAAAACTGTCCTATTTTGCAACTCTCAATGAGTTAATCGATCTGTGGCAAAGTTTGTAGGAGGGCCCAAGTAAAATAAACAGTGGCAGGCTTGCTTGGAAGTTGAAGGGGTTAATTCTTCGTGAGTTGCACATGGCCAACACTGATTTTGATACTTTTTACTTATGTTTACTGTGTTTGTGCCACTACGACTCTTTAAACTGAAAGAAAACAATATTTTAATTCAAATACACCATTAATCCAATTTAAATCACATTTTATATTAAAATTCATAGGGTTGAAAAATTACACTTCACTCAGGTCACTCAGAGGGGGTGCATTTGGGCATACCCGCTGCCATCCCTCTCAGCTGGAATCAGTTAAAAAGTTAAACAGGTTTTACCTTTCTTCCCCTTATACATAGTATATGGAGAAAGTATTGTTTTTGTCAACATTTTTGAATTTGAGTTGTTAGTGGAAATACTCGTTTTGGTGCTCCCTGAATCCAAAAAAGTTATTTTTACGTGATGTCTGTCTGTCTGCCTGTATGGATGTGTACAGAGCTAGAGCCCTAACCAATGGTTCGATTTTTATGAAATTAGGTATGTAGGAACTAATCCACGATATCTCCCGGAGTTTTTCATTTTTTTGGATTTTTGATTTTTAAGGGTAATTATCTCCCAATAACGGCCAAAAACCAGAAAAATCAAAAATTCACAAAAACTGCTCTGCCGATTTTAATTAAACTTTAAGTTGTTTGTAGAACTTTAGTTTTCCAACAAAATGACACCACCCGCATTTCTGTAACAATTCAGGTTCAGAAATTACAGGACTTAAAACATCAGAAATTCAGTTTTTTGGATTTTTTATTAAAAAACACAATTATAAAAAATATTACTATTCACGATTTCAAATACCTCAAAAAACTAAATAATTTAGTATTTTGAATTACTATTCTACGATTGCTGGTTGCGGAGAAAATTTAAATTTTCATTTTGGGGTAAACGCAGTGTGATGCCCAATGTTATTCTTATGGGGAATACAAAAATTACTATTTCTCTCTTATTCACTGATCAATTCCGTTCAAACTTGATATGCTTGTCAAGTTAGCATTGACCAACAGAGGAAATTCGAAATATGTTGCCCCTTAATAACCCTGAGGGGGGAATAGGGGGCATTTCCCCTCTTAAAACCACGTGTGTAGCAATGAATTCTGTAGTGCCTCCAAAACAGGGATTTGGGTGATGATTTTGAAAACAACTTGTTTAAAGATTTTCTGTACATTTGACTGTGCTTTGTATGATATGAGTTTCCTGATACCGTTTATTTAAGAGTTTTCTGCTGCCACAAGTAAGGATTTTAAATTATAGCTATGTGCTGTTGCAGAAAGAAACATAGAAAAGCAACTAATTAACATAGAAAATCAAATGAGCAAGGAAAACTTATCTGTAAGGAAGTTAAAAACACAATCAGCCTTTTATTATATAAATAAGATTAATTACCAAACCAGACTCGTACACTAGTTGAGGAAGAAAGGAAAATGAAAATTAATTACCTCTCTGAGCAAATTAGTCTGAGGCATTTGAAAGATAAATTTGCTCCATAATATTTTTACTGGCAGATTTAGTGTAGTTTATTTCAAAAGGAACAATAGTTGAACCCAGTTTTTTCTTGCAATTAAAAACTAAAACATTAAAACTATAATGCTGTACATGATAGACCATGTGAATATTTTGGTTGAAATGATCCTTATTCTGCAAGTTTAGTTTGGTTTAGATTTTAATGAACATTGTTAGCCCTCTTTTCATGGTTGACTCATTGAAAACAGTTTCCTCGTGATTGTGAAGTCTCTGAGTTTTCCATACCAGCAGGCTCTTTTAACGTTATTTTTTCAAATATTTGTACTTTTTCATATCATATTCATATTTTTGTTTCCAGCTCAAAGGCATGACAAGGAGTCAGGCCGAGCAGAAAGGTACAAATTTGCTCACAACTTTGAAAATGTATGACAGGAGGAACTACACAATCGCAAAACTATCTGGTGGAATGAGAAGAAAAGTTTCTCTTGCGATTGCTCTTTTAGGGGATCCAGAGGTAAGTTGACACGACAGTTAAACTTATTTTTTTCCGTTTCCAGAATAAAATAGTTTTTTAGCGAATATCCCCTATAGGGAAGAAGCTATTACCGTAGGTCTCATGGTAAGACTTAAGCCCGAGACCATGATAACTTTTTGTTTTGAGGTCCCCAGATGTCAAAAACACAATTCGTTCAAATTCATATATATGAGTAGCACAGTTACATACCCGGCCAAGAAATTTGCAAAATTTTCCAGGAGAGGCAAAAAACTGTTTCGGCATTAAGTAGTCTTACTGGAAATGTGATTATTTTTCTCTGGTTTTAATGTACACTTCTGATACCATTTCATGTATAACTTTACCTAAATTTTTATTATTTTTTGAGTTATTTAAGTTTACAATATGGACTTGGCCTATCGAAAAAAGAGTTTGAGTTGCCATTCGAGTGGTTTTTTTTATTTCCATTATGAGTGTTGCCATTCAAGTAGGTTTTTTATTTCCATAACGATAAACAGCTGTTTACAATATTTTAATTTATAGAAGCTGATTTAATGGGATGTCAGACTTATGGTTGTTCCAGGCATTGTTTGGCTATATATTACCAATTAAAACTATATAGTTGTCCATTGACATATTTTACCATATTTATATATTTTTTACTTACATATTTGAATTTAACAAGTTTTTTGCCACTTGGTATAAAGATCATGTTTTTATTAACCCGGCGAGAGAGTCTATTAGGTGGTGGTTACAGTTTATTGGTTTAGTTTGTAAAATAATTATTACGTTTGAATTTCCTACGATTTATATGTTTCATACATCCATCTATATACGAATAATCTATTTCCTCTAAATTTTTATCAGGTGGTACTCTTAGATGAACCTACTTCAGGTATGGATCCAGAGTCTCGAAGGCAAGTTTGGGATATGTTATTGGTAAGTTGGTTTAACATATTTAGTTGTAAAAGCAAAGCAGTTTTTGATAATATTGACAGGCACCCTTTTTGATATCAGCCCCCCTTAAAAGAACTATACCTTGAGGTAGCCAAGATTTAAAAAAATTTTTGTTTAGAACATTATTTCTAAAATAAATTTTAACAAACTATAAAATATATTTCAAGAAAAGTCTGTCAGATTAATACCAAACTTACCTTTTAACGTTCCTGTTGCGATAGTTGTGATGCGTTTCATCAACATGGTGACATCTTCACGGTATCCGCAACAAGCGTTTCTTCAAAGTTAAAATTGAATCATGTTGCATGGTACAGTTATATAAATATATACAGGTTACAACACAAAATTGTAAATACTGGTAGTTACATCTTGCTTCTTCGTTATGATTTATTTAACCTGAAATTGTTATGTTTAATCCTTAGATTTGAGAAATTAAGGACATTTAATGGAAGAAGGAAAGTTCTAAAAATATAAGGGCACCAGAATCTAGATGGCAGCACTGTTAAAAGGGTTAGCAAAAGTTCAAGCGCTATATCATAAAAATATCCCCGCGCTTTATCTTACTCCCGCATATGTTGGCTTCTTTGTGAATAGTCCAACCTGTGACAAGGAAAAGCTCGCTCATTACTATTTCTGGTGTTATATGGTGTATTGAACGAAGAGCAATAACTACCAAAAACCAATCGTAAACCATAAACTTACCAATCTGTTTTTGTTAATTACTTTTTCATAGTTATACTGACCAAAAACTGTAAAAACTGAAACTCCATACAATATTATTTTGCACACTGTAGCCAATTTATTTTTTTTATAATTCTTATTGCTTCTTTTTGCTAAACGAGTACCAGTATGTCATTCGTATTTTTGTGTAGTGGTTGCCCTGTAGAGAATGATTCCGAATTCTATGTGGGAATGTATTAAGGAGGAATAAATCATCCTTAATGTTTGTAAACCACATAATATTTTGACATTTGTCGCAGTGCATAAAGCCCATAACTTTGTTTACAAGTACTTATGACATGTAGATTATAAGATAAAGAACTACCATGCTACCAATATTTAATCCCAAGAGTGTTGTAGACTGCACAAACCAGTTTAAAGTTATGAGCAATTTCTGAATATTTCGAGTGAAAGTTGAGCTTGGTGTGTGCAGACTCTTCGTGGACGGAGGACCATCATCTTCACCACACACTTCATGGAGGAAGCTGATGTGTTGGGGGACAGAATAGCGATCATGAGCCAAGGAAAAGTCAGCTGTTACGGCACGCCTATGTACCTGAAGAGGCTGTATGGTTGGTGAATATATTTTCCAATATCTAAAAAGTTGTATGAAAATATTCTAATATGTACATGTTTTGGTGTCAGGTACCTTGTAGGTGTAACTTGGTAGACAGGAGCAGAACTAACACGACACATAAAACATTCGGTCCATTACAACTGCCAGAATAACAGGTTGGCTGAGGTGTCTAAGGCACTATCTCCCAGCCAGGGGTAGTACTTATATTGAGAGTTTAAATGGCTCCGAAGCTACGAAAAGATATTTTTTAGGGGTCATCGAGGTCGGGGAAGCTGCATGTTTCGTTTGTTTTTCTTAAAAAGCAACCTTATTTGAGTTACGGTAGCTTTAAGCTGTGCTGTTTTTAGGCCATTTTAGCACATATTAGCAAAGCCGGAGTCAGCTGTGGATTTCTATTTCTACAAGCTTTGTTCCTGAAACAGCTGATTATTTCCTGCGGTTGCGATAGCGGCCGCCAATACTAGTAGTCCAAATGTGTCAAGTATGCTAATTGACAGAGTTAAGATAAACTATGTTTGTCTGCAATATAGTATAGGGGCCTTCAACATGAATTTTGATCAGTCTTAACCATTTCCAACGTAGTCGTAACCAAACATACTACGAAACATTTAAAAAACTGCGTTCAGGTAACTAAATCCTACAGCATTCCTGTCACTTTGCAGGCAAAGGGTACCAGCTACATGTGGGCAAGAAGGACACAGCATCAGCTACCCCCATAGCTCAGGTCATTCGGCATCACACACCGAGCGCGACCATGAAGTTGGTGTCACTCTCTCAGCTGAGCTTCGACATCAAAGCCGAAGAGTCGCCCCAGTTCCCGGGGCTGTTCGCGGCTCTGGACAGTGAGAAGGCAGACCTTGGAGTGACTTCGGTCAACATCAACTGCACCACCATAGAGGATGTGTTCCTCAGGTAAGAATCTGAATCGAGGTATAAGTGGAAGCATATGTTGTGGCCCAAAAATAAATTTAGTAGTTAGTAATAGTCTCATAATCTCAACATAATGTGCACGTAAATTCTAAAACCGACACCTCATCGCAGGGCCGCCACCAGGGGGGCAACCGGGGCGCTTTGCCCAGGCCCCAGAGTTTCAGAGGCCCTAGGGAGCCCCCGGCCTAAACAAATTTCAAGATAGTAAAATAGGGGTCTCTGAGGCCCCCACAAAAATTTGGTCCCAGGCCCCCAATTGCCTTGAAGTAGCTCTGCTCATCGGTAACTATTGGTCTAAATGCACTCTTATCGACATTACAACATTCACTTAACAAGGAAGTACAGATTAAGTGTCAAATAGTTCTAACAGGAGTTACTTGGGGGTATTATACCGGACGCGGTAGGTCAAAGGTAGAGCGCTTGCCTCACAAGTCAGCCGTGGTCAAGCTTAGGTTCGATCCCAGACTGCTATGATACTTTTTCACGAGCAGTCACCACGGGCTTGCCCATCTGACTAATGCCGTTATGGTACCTTGCTGCCTTTAGATCGCCGCACAGGCCTTTTAGAAATAAATAAAGAATACAGTTTAGATTCAGTATAAATAAAGCCAATGAAAAAAGTGTGTTCAATTAAAAATATACCCGAACAAATGCAACGGAGGTTTTAATGTGAATGGATATTTATTTTTCCTTTATTGTATAGGCCAAAAAATATGCTAGTACTCGATGTTGATTGCCCAGGAAAAAGTACACCTGCACCTGCAGTAATAGTACACCTGCAGTAATATATACACCTGCAATTTCTATGATACTAAATAGAAATACTGGAGTTATTGTGAGTATAATTTGATAGCACTATGTTTTTGGATGCTTTAAAATACCTTGGAGAGTATATTAGCCTGCTTGTTTGGATAGCCCAGGATCCGGTTTAAATGAGTCTTGAAAAGTAAGGTTCACGTACTTGATCATTTGACGAGACAGGATAGCTTCTTACCGTCAGCTTTTGAGGAATTTTCCACTTCGTTTTTTCACAAAATAAATAAATGTCCTACTAAAACAACTGAAAATATATAACAGTATTAATAGATTTATCTTTCCATCCATAGGGTTATAGGAGATGATTCTGGGGAGAACCAAATTGTGGATTACAGCATAGAAACTCGAGGTAAGTATTGAAAATTGAATATTCAAACAATTTCAGTAATTTAAGAAATTATTACGGACATTTTCTACACTGATAAGTAAAAACATGTTTCACGACGTTTCGGGATCTCGAATCTGATCCCGCCTTCAGGTGAAAAAAATAGGGACTTAAAACATAATAAAACACCAAATATTAGTTATTTAGGCAAGGCTGGAAAAATCACAATAAGGTAAAACATAGAACTGTAAAAGCAATCAAAATGAAAAAGTAAAGTCAGACAAAACACAAAATCCTGGAAAACATGGTATGGCACAGGACACAGGGCCATACTCAGCTTTCACGGGCCGTGAGCCCTTACCCCTTATTGCAGTCCTGACCCAGGATAGTCAGGACCGGTTTTTTTAGACAACCTCCCTCCCAAACGAGCCTGGGCCAGGGTCCTGTGCCATGCCGTGTGTTCCCCCTTTTAATAATAAACTTTACAAACACTCCTCTAACAAACAAACTTACAAACCTCCTCCTTTACAAACTTTGCTCCTCTATGGCTTATGGAGTTTTAATCTAACTGATATTACAGTTAAGACAGTCAAGACATCATTTTGGTTACTTTGAAAATAATCTAAAGTAGACACTCTAACTGAAGACCAACCAGGATGACAATTCCACCGTTATGATTCCACAGGAGCATATCAAAGATATAATTTCTACGATAAGTATGTGATTTTAATTATGTATGGTCTCATTTTAGATTCAAAAATCACAAAACTGAGAGGATGCAGACTACTGCTGCAACAGATTAAAGCTTTGGTTTACAAGAGAATCCTAATAAGAATAAAAAGTTGGATCAGCACTTTAGCTTTTGTAAGTAATTTTCCCAAAATATAACCGGTATATGAAGTTTTCACTAAGATTTTTATTAATTCAATTTATTATATGAGTTTATTAACTTTACAATTTTAAGAAAAGTTTAAACATATGTTAAAACAAACTTATAATACCAAAATAATGATTGTTGAACAACCATTAATCAAGTTTCATTAATATCTGTTATTTTACATTTTCACACTCCCAATGTATACTGAGCCTGCTAGGTTTGTCGATGGCAATGTACCCTGACCCTGCTGAGTCTTTCGATTGCAATGTACCCTGACCCTGCTGAGTCTTTCGATCGCAATGTACCCTGACCATGCTGAGTTTGTCGATCGCAATGTACCCTGAACCTGCTGAGTCTTTCGATTGCAATGTACCCTGACCATGCTGAGTTTGTCGATCGCAATGTACCCTGACCCTGCTGAGTCTTTCGATTGCAATGTACCCTGACCATGCTGAGTTTGTCGATCGCAATGTACCCTGGAACCTGCTGAGTCTTTCGATTGCAATGTACCCTGACCATGCTGAGTTTGTCGATCGCAATGTACCCTGACCCTGCTGAGTCTTTCGATTGCAATGTACCCTGACCATGCTGAGTTTTTCGATCGCAATGTACCCTGAACCTGCTGAGTTTATCAATCGCAATGTACTCTAACCCTGCTGAGCTTGTTAATCGCAATATATTCAAAAAACACAGCTTTGCACCATACAACCTAAAACATAACACCAACACATTATGTTCGCCTGCTGAGTTTATCAATCGCTATGTCCCTTCACCCTTCTGATGCTTGTGTCGATCGCAATGTACCCTTAATTACCCTGCTGAATTTGTCAATCACAATTTACCCTCACCCGATCGCAATGTACCCTGACCCTGCTGAGTTTGTTGATCCCATTGTACCCTAACCCTGCTCAGCTTGTAAATTACAATGTATCCTGACCCTGCTGAATTTGCCGATCGCAATGTACCCTCACCCTTCTGTTTGTGTCGATCACAATGTACCCTGACCCTGCTCAAAGTAAATTGTAAATTGCAATGTATCCTGACACTGCTGAATTTGCCGATCACAATGTACCCTCACCCTACTGTTTGTGTCGATCGTAATGTACCCTGACCCTGCTGAGTTGGTCGATTGCAACATACCGTGACGCTGCTGTGTTTTTCGATCACAATGTACCCTGGACACTGCTGAGTTTGTTGATTGCAATGTACCCTAACCCTGCTGAGTTTTTCGATCGTAATGTACCCTGAACCTGCTGAATTTGTCGATCGCAATGTACCCTGACCCTGCTCAGCTTGTAAATTGCAATGTATCCTGACCCTGCTGAATTTGTCGATCGCAATGTACCCTCACCCGATTGCAATGTACCCTGACCCAGTTGAGTTTGTTGATTGCAATATACCCTGGCATGCTGAGTTTGTTGACCACAATGTACCCTGACACTGCTGAGTTTGTTTATTGCAAAGTCCCTTCACCCTGCTGAGTATGTCAATTGCAATGTACCCTGACCCTGATGAGTTTGATGATGGCAGGGTACGCAGACCCAACTGAGTTGGTTGATTGCAATGTACCCTGGTCCTGCTGAGTTTTTCGATCACAATTTACTCTGACACTGCTGAGTTTGTTGATTGCAATGTACCTTAACCCTGCTGAATTTTTCCATCACAATGTACTCTGACCATGCTGAGTTTGTTGATCGCAATGTACCCTGACACTGCTGAGGTTGTTGATTGCAATGTATCCTGACCCTGCTGAGTTATTCTATCGCAACGTACCCCGACACTGCTGAGTTTGTTGATTGCAATGAACCCTGACCCACCTGAGTTTGTTGATTGCAATGTACCCTGGTCCTGCTGATTTTTTTGATCACAATTTATCCTGACACTGCTGTGTTTGTTGATTGCAATGTCCCTTCACCCTGCTGAGTCTGTCAATTGCAATGTACCCTGAACATGCTGAGTTTGATGATCGCAGTGTACAGTGACCCAGCTAAGTTGGTTGATTGCAATGCACCCCGGCTCTGCTAAGTTTGTCGATTGCAATGTATTCTTACTCTTCTGAGTTTGTCATTCACAATTTATACTCAACCTCCTGATATATGACTTCATCTGATTGAAGTCTATTGATATTTGCAAAAAAAAACTATTTATGTTGTCCCCATTTCAGCAAACCTATTCACTCAGCCTTAATATTATTCTTCTTAAGGAGAATAAATAAAATGTTATATCTTGCTTATTTATGGGGGATATGAATTTTCATCAAACTTGGCATGTGGCTTTATGTGCTAATGAGAAACATATATATGAATTGGAAATTCATTTAATAGGCAGATTTACTGCAACGGGGTATTTATCAATATTTAAACTTAGTTTGTTAGTAGTTTGAGACTACTTTCAGATTGCATTTCCTGTTGCTCTGATGGCTGCCACCATATTGCAAATGATGTATGAAGATTATTCTCCAGAGCAGAACAAATTAGAGATCAGCTTGTCTAGTTTTCCCAGAGTTACTGTTGCGGTGTCCTCAGACAACCAGACCATCAGTTCTGCGATTCAGCAGATGGTTACCGCAGCGAAAGCAACGTATGAAGCTATTCCGAGAACTACGGACCTGGAACTGTGTAAGTTATAATGTGGTGAAGTTATGTTACATTTTAAGTAATATATAAATAGACACATACAGAAAATGCTCTTTTTAATTTGGCATTCTAAGAGCCGGCACACTCTACTAACAGGCACCAGCCAAGCAACTTACAATCCACTATTTCCAGTTAAATTTGGGCGCTCACAGACCTCAACCGACACTTGCTGTCAGTGCATTGGGGCTGTACGCAACATTTTCTTTGTCATTCAGTGTTTGTCTGCATCTGACGCAATACAGTTTGGTGATTTTCTTCATAACTTTTTATATAAAATATGTGTTTTATTCATTTGGGTTTTGTATAAAGTTGATAGTCTTCAATATCCCCTTAAAAAACTGTACATGCTAGATTATCCGGCGAGATCAGTGATTCAGCTGTGATCCCAAATGTGCTGATTAAAATAGCAACTTCTGTATAACTCAGTCTTAGTACCTTTGGTTATAGTCTACTTTAGTTGCTTTCCTTTTGTGGTTATTAATAATTCAGAGACGAGAGATAAAATATAATTTAAGGTCAGTTTATTGTAATTCAAATTATTAGTAATAGAATAAGATAAACTGTGTTAATGTGCGGTAGCAAAGTTGTAATTTGTGCGCCTTACATTCGTGATGAGGTCCTGAGTTCATATCCTGGACCCCCCCAGAATTGTTGCTCCAGGCCCCTAATCGCCTCGAGGCAGCCCTGCTTGTTGTTACTAGTCACTCACGGAAAAATAATCACCGTCACACATTTTACATCAGAAACAACACACTTTATTGTAAACAAAATCTAATATTTTAACTAGGATTTTCAGTCATAACATATTTTTAGTCTATGTTGCCATCACCAGACCAACTGCGAACTTTTTCTTTTATTCCAGACATGATGGACTACCTGGAAGGTGAACGTGGTTTGATCGAATACGAGAGGACCATGATCGCAGGGTTCGATGCGCACGGAGGCTCTCTAGTCGGAGGGTACAGCTTCTACTTCGACCATTCATTTGCTCTCGTTCTAAACATGTTGGCGAACATTTTGATTCGACTGAACAACGGATCTGCAACCATCGCCGTCTATTCCCATCCCATACCTTCGTTCGATACGGTATGTTTTATTTAGATTTAGCTGTTTGGTACAGTATGTAACACGTTTTTGTATTTAAATTATTAGGTTAAATTAAGAACATTAAATACTTTCCAAACAATCAGGTTTTTTAATTGCAGGCTCTAAAGAACGGAATTGATTTTTATCTGTATATACAGCCTTCAAGTAACTACTTCCAACTTATTATGCTTGGACACAGTACATTCTTTGTAATTTTCTGACAAAAGCATTGACTTTCATGGTTTCCAGTGCAATTTTGTTTTTATTTAAACTTATTTAATTAATGAATATTGCTAATCTGTGTGTGTTAGATGTAAATAATAGTTAACTGACTATGAAAAAGAACAACTTAGTAATGCACACTGTTCAACTTCAATTAGGGAATTTCCCGCAGTGAATGTGTTGATAAATAGAAGCTGAGGTGTAGATTTGACAAAATCTCTTATAAGTTACTTTCACCCTCAGGATTCTGATTTAGGATTACATTTGATTACAAGTGGGAAAATTTATCACTAAGAGGATGTTGGAGTCAGAAGAAATATCGTCGCTGACCCTAGCGCTACGAGCTATTTCAATGTTAAAACGCACAAAACATGTCTTTACTGAAAAGCATATTTTTTTGGTACTGTTTGACCTATTGATTTGGAATAAATTTTGTTTGAATCTTTATAAAGTTTTGATTAGTGTTTGCTGGGAGTTTTATTTTTTAATTACTCGGATAAACTACAGTATATGTATAAAAATATAGACTTAAAATTAATATATTTTTGGAAATGTATTATTTTATTTATAAAATAGCGAGAAAACCACCTGCGATTTCAAAATACCTTTAATTTGAGACATATTTCATAATCGTATGTTGATAAATAAGCGAGATATATGGTTTTAAGTTTAACATTGTTCTTATGGAGGTAAAATCCAACATGGCCGCTCTCCAACGCCCTCTTAAAATTGCAAATTTAACAACTGTTGTTTACCTGTATTACCAATTTTTTTTTCTTAGAATTGTGTTTTAAAACACGGGATTATCACCTGTTCTTCCTTTTTGTTTAGTATCCATGTTTTAGATCCATATGGCATACATATGGGGGAGTTACAGTATGGTACAATTTCACAAAGTAGTGATGATCCGTTCGGACGATATTTAGTTATTTTACCTATCATATGTTTACAGGGACGGATTTCCGTATCTGCTACCCCTAGGCACTATCTGACAGCCCCCCCCCCCCTAAGTAGGCCGTCCAGGGGTGGCACCTGAGAGTGATCCTTTTACCACTTTTACCACTAACTACTGCAGTCTATGTTTTTACACACACATCAATGTAGGCGACCGGCTCATATATGACTGATCTCACCGCCGATCGGCTGCATTTGTGTCCGAGGGAGGGGAAGCCTCGCTGGACGGCTGAGAATAGGAAACATCTTGCATGTCATTTTAATTTTAGACAATATTTGCAGATAGATTATAAAAAACGTAATCTAAATTTTGGGGTTGATGTTGATAAAAACTAAAAGTTAATTATCTAAAATGTTTTGAAATACCTAACAATTTAGAATATTCTTACAAATTGACAAAAATCCAATAGGTTAACTTTATGCAATAGGCCTACAAAAGTTTCCTTTACCCTTTGATAAAGTTTTAAAGTGATTGTTAAGTCTTTGTAAAAACGAGGAAAACAGTATCATCTATAATAAATAATATATCAAGTCTATTAAGGATTTTACAATTTTTAAAAACATAATTCAATGTTTATAATTAAGAAAATCAACGGTTTTACATAGGTTTTCTCCTGGATTTCATAACTGAGAACTCTTCTATTTCCTATTAAAGATTTGTTTATTTCAATATCTGGCTTAGTTGCCAGAATCCCTTTTAGAGTTTTTAAACTCACAATCCGTATTTTGAATAATATTTTTATCGAGGTGTTATTTATTTTCTACTCAACGGGGTCATCACTATCAGTAAAATTTATATCTGTTTGTAGTGAAACAGAACTTGTTTGTGTATTATTGGAAGTTCGTTAATTATCACTACTCAATATATAGAATTATCCGTTTCAGGGGCACTTGTTGCTTGATCATTCTTTGTATTGTTTGCACCACTGTCGGTGACATTGTACTGTTCCCAAGATGAGCAGCCTTCTCCACTCAGTCCACTCTCGTTGGATTTTTCTAGAGGTTTAAAAAAACTGTCAACCTTAATACTTTTTAAAAGGATAGTTTTTTCACGTTTTTCATTTGCAATTTTGCGGTAGATAGTTTCTTTTTCACGTTTTTCACTAGCAATTTTGCGGTAACCTGAACGGACTAAGCTTCCGGCTTTGGTCACTCATTGTCATTGGTATTTTTTAGGTCAACATTCTAATAAAAAAAACTATAACGGACTTACTTTATCTTAGCAATGTGAACGACGTGGTAACGATAACAACTGAACGTGAATACGTTAAGCGAACGACTAAACCAAGTGAGTGAGGTTTGACAGTCTGCTGTAACCACTATGTTGCCAGTACAAACCAACTTTGTTGCAAACAGTTGAACTACAGTTATAACCCAAGTTAAATAATACAAAACTTTCACACTTGATTTCTAAAAGATAAGTTTTAGCAATCAACTGTAAGATTTAAAATGTAAGTGAGAAAATGCAAAGTAAGCTCCCTTTCCACTACCTTTCTTGGTCACCGCGCCCGGCGCCGGCCCCGGCATTTCGCCTTATACCACGGCACCCGTCAGCCGTCAGTCCATGCCGCCCCTAGGGTGGGAAACACGTCCCTGTATGTTTAGTTTTACAATTTCTTGTTTGTACCATAACAATTTATTTGTTCTGCCTTTTAGACTGTAAGTTTTTAGTATTTTTTTACTGACACCATTCTGTCTGTTCATATGTGCAATTAATAAAGATGTTTCTGATTCTGATTCTGCTTCTGATTCTCAAGGAGGATGAGTGTGATCGAGCCTCGAGGGCAGCAGAACAGGTCTCCAGTTTCCCCCTCAAAGTGATCTTCCTCTCGCTGGGGTTGCTGGTGATGACCATGGGCCTCATCCCCTTCCCCCTCAGGGAGAGGGTGTGGAACTTCAAGCAGCTGCAACTCATGAGCGGCGTCTCCCCACTGCTGTACTGGCTCATCCTCTTCCTCTGCGACTTGACCTTCTGCCTCATCACAATCGCCCTCATGATCTGCATGATCTTCGTCTTTGATGAGAGCAGCATATTTACCACTTCTGGACATGTCGGTGGGTGTTTAACACATTTACTGCTGAAAATTTATAATAATAGCTAACTACTATTTTACTATGTATTTACTATTTTACTATTGTATTTACTATGTAGTGTGTTATTTCATATTAAACAATACTTGTTATAGGACCTACATGATATACTAAACTGACACTATTCAATGTATTTATGTACATAAAAGATGAATAAAGAGATTTTGAATTGAATTGAATTGAATTGAAGGTAGCAGATCAACTATGAGAGACTGAACCACGCTGAGAACGCAAACAGGAAATGGCACGCTCCCCCGCCCCCTGGCCCCCCGCTCCTAGGCGGTGACGCTCTGGGTCCGCCGGTGGACCCGCCGAAGAGAATTTGTTAAGAGGGGTTTACTGTCCTCGTCTACATGCTTCTCCCGTAAGAACGATAGCTTTCCAAGTCCGTCCCTCATCAACGGATATTCCGAAATCGGTGATTTATGGTTCATTTTAAAGAGCAAAAAGTACCTAGTAATTTCAGTGGTGAGCAACATTTTGATATCAAAAATATAATCGTTCCAAAAATTTCCAAAATATTCTATTTTTACTTTCTCCCCCTGATACATAATATATGGAGAAAGTATTGTTTTCGTCAAAATTTTTTAATTTGAGTTGTCAGTGGAAATATTTGTTTTGGTGCTCCCTGAACCCAAAAAAGTGATTTTTACGTGATGTCTGTGTGTCTGTCTGTATGGATGTGTACAGAGCTGGAGCCCTAACCAATGGTCCGATTTTTATTAAATTTGCTACGTAGGTACTAATCCACGATATCTCCAGGTTTTTTCATTTTTTGGATTTTTTTATTTTTAAGGGTAATTATCACCCAAAAACCGCCAAAAACATGAATAATCAAGATTTCTCAAAAGTGGCTCTAACGATTTTGATTAAACTTTAATCGTTGTAGAACTTTAGTTTTCAAACAAAATAACACCACCCGCATTTCTGTAAAATTTCGGGTTCAGAAATTACAAGACTTAAAATATCAAAAATTCAGTTTTTTGGATTTTTTATAAAAAAATAAATATACAAAATATTACTATTCACAATTCAAAATAGCTCAAAAAACCAAATAATTTAGTATTTTGAATTACTATTCTACGATTACTGGTTGCAGAGAAAATTTAAATTTTCATTTTGCAGTAAACTCAGTACGTTGTCCAATGTTATTCTTATGGGGAATACAAAAATGACTATTTCTCTCTTATTTATTTATAAATTTCGTTCAAACTTGATATGCTTGTCAAGTTAGCATTGACCAACAGAGGAAATTCAAATTATGTTGCCCCTTAATAACCCTGAGGGGGGGAACAGGGGGCATTTCTCCTCTTAAAACCACGAGTGCAGCGATGGATTCTGTACACTAAACAGGTATTTGGGTGGATATTTTTGAAAACAACTTGTTTACAAGATTTTCTGTACATTCGACCGTGCTTTGTATTCAATGTTTAGTACATAAAATTTAATTTATTCATTAAAGTTAGGCTAAAAGGGAGAAAGTATGTGTCAGTTTCCTGATACTGTTTTTTTTATTAGGTTGTATAGGTAAACTATTTGGATATTACAATTCTGCTAACTGAAATCGCTAGATTTTTTTTGCTCTTGAAATTGAGCCATAACCCAAAAATATCGGATAATCTGTTGAGGAGAGCGGGTTTTGAAAGTTAACATTGGTCTTATAGGAGGTAGATGCAGAGGACTGGAGCCCCCCGGACTTAAGGTCCTTATTGCCATTGGCTTCTATCATCAGCCAGCTAGTCAAAAGTTCTGCTTAGATAATTACTATAACATCCGTGAATTAACTTATTACCTTAAATAGCGGGATCGGGAGTTGTAATAATACTATATTCTAAAGTTGAATCCATGGTTGCACATACCGGGTGGTTTTGCAGTTCTTTCTGAATTGACTGAAGGGCCAGAGGAAGGAATAAGAGTACAGAACATCAGCAATGTGTTATCTCGGATTCCAATAGGACTCGATTCAAATCATACGACACATGATGTCACATTCATCCAATGTATGGCCTGATGCACCAAACGATTATAGTTGATAATTTGTAAATCAATGAAAATTAATTTTAAAAAGTAAAATATTGAAAAAGTTATTATAAACACAATTAAATATCATTAAATACTCTACAGTTAATTAATTGTAGTTTTAGCGAATTTCCCCTATAGGGAAGAAGCTATTACCGTAGGTCTCATGGTAAGACTTAAGCCCGAGACTATGATAACTTTTTGTTTTGAGGTCCCCAGATGTCCAAAACACTATTCGTTCAAATTTATATATATGTATATATATATCTATATATATATATATATATCTATATATATATATATATATCTATATATATATATATCTATATATGTGTCCGTGAATGCGATAACTTGAGTAAAAAACGTCCGATTTCGATGAAATTTGGCTCAAATGTGTAAACTGACATTTATGACTTTAAGTTCGAAAACCAGAAAAATCGGACTATAGGAAGGGGGGTTTATGGGGGTTTTAAATTTTCCAAAAATCAGTTTTTTGCATTTTTTACCCTAAAATTTTTAAAACACTTAATTTAGGTTTAGACCATGTTATAGAGCTTAAAAAAACAAATAATATGGTATTTTGAATTATTAACCTAGGTTAAGTGGTTGCGGAAAAAATCCAAAAAACATGCTCATAAAATCTCTTATGTTAATCTTATGGGAAAAAGGTTTTTGGCTTTTCCTCAGTTAATTTTACTTTAAAATTCACATTTTCTTTTACCAATCACTTCAGCTCCAAAAAACAATCATTTTGGTGTTTAAATTGTGATTCTACGTCAAACCGTTGCAGAGATATTCAAAGTGCTAAACACAGTACGTTGTCCAATGTTATCCTTATGGAGAATAAATAAAATTTGATATCTTGATTATTTATGAATGTATATTGATGAAATTTGGTACGTGGCTTCATGTTGTACTGGTATATTGATAATTGCACAAAAAATAAATGTTTTGTTGATTGTCCCCGTAGCAGCTAACCTGCATACTCAGCCCTAATGTTATTCTTATGGAGAATAAGTAAAGTTTTATATCTCCCTTAATTATGAACATAAATTAATAAAACATGGTAAGTAGCTTCACCTGGTTCAGTTATATTGATAATTGCATAAAAACTCATTTCTTATCTTCCTCGTTGCAGCAAACCTGCGTACTCAGTCCTAATGTTATTCTTATGGGGAATAAATCAAATGTAATAAATCACTTATTTATGAATGTATTTTTGTCAAACTTGGTGAGTGGCTTTATGTACTAGTAAGAAACATATCAATGCATTGGAAATTCGCTGAGTATGCAGGTTTGCTGCGACGGGGGGTATTAAACATTTTAACTATCTCAATTATCAAACCAGAAACAAATCAGGCATATTATACAAAATTGTTACTTTTAAACACAGTGAATACAGATAAAATTATATCCGTTATCTTTATGTACATCCTTTAACATTATATCCTTTATTTTAATCTTGATTGTCCTTTATCTTTTTTAATGCTATGAATGCAACATGGATTTGACACACAAAATAGAAATGGGCAGGGCATGGATCTTTTCATTAATGGTTTATTAATTTAATTTATTCATTTCAGGAATTGTTGTCCTGATCTTGGGTTTATTTGGATGTTCTGGAACTCTATTTGCTTATTTCTTCAGTTTTTTCGTCAAGTCTGCTGTCAAAGCCACTGTTTCTTTTGTGGTGTTTAATCTGGCAGTTGGTGAGTAGTTAAATAAGTATTAATGTAGAATAATTTCTAAATACGTTTGATTTATTTTACAGTACAGGGTCTCCGAAAAAGAATGACGGGATTTTGAACGGCCGTTGCTTGGGGACTATTCAAGATAACTAAAAGATTTAAACGTCAAATAGAAGAGAAAGGAACTAAGTTTTTTTTCATACCTTAATATGTTTCGATGTGAGCTCCATTTGTTGCTCTGCATATATCTAAGCGATATTCGATTTCTCGTCAAGTGTTGTGAAGCATCTCTGGTGTCACAGTTGCGATCGCTTCCGAAATTCGCCCACACAGATGTGGCAAATCACGAATTTTCTCAGCATAAACAATGTTCTTTACGTAACCCCACAAAAAAAGTCCAAAGGGGTCAAATCAGGACTCCTGGGAGGCCAGAGAATAGGCGCACCCCTGCCTATCCACTATTTGGAAACTTGTTAAGTGTGTCGCGCACGTAGGGTGATAGGGACTTTCTTTTTCGCCGAAAAAACAATAAATGGCATAATTTATTTAGATATGCTAGAACAATTTTTGTTTTCCCAAATTGAAGAAATTGAAGAACAAGCCGGTGAACGAGTCATTTTGATGCAGGACGGCACCCCCCCCCCCCCCGTCATTACCTTTGGGAAGTGCGCGACACACTTAACAACAAATTTCCAAATGGTTGGATAGGCAGGGGTGCGCCTATTCCCTGGCCTCCCAGGAGTCCTGATTTGACCCCTTTGGACTTTTTTGTGGGGTTACGTAAAGAAAATTGTTTATGCTGAGAAAATTCGTGATTTGCCACATCTGTGTGGGCGAATTTCGGAAGCGATCGCAACTGTGACACCAGAGATGCTTCACAACACTTGACGATAAATCGAATATCGCTTAGATATATGCAGAGCAACAAATGGAGCTCACATCGAAACATATTAAGGTATGAAAAAAAACTTAGTTCTTTTCTCTTCTATTTGACGTTTAAATCGTTTAGTTATCTTGAATAGTCCCCAAGCAACGGCCGTTCGAAATCCCGTCATTCTTTTTCGGAAACCCTGTACAGCTAGAGCTATTTGAATTTTATCAGTAAATACAAATATTATTTGTACAATTTTTGTGGTAGTTTTCCATACTCTGTAAGTCTGTATTTGCAGGAAATTTTTATAATTAATATAAATTCTATGTTGTAATTGATATAGTAGTACGTCGGGTACACAAAAAAAGCGGCATTTTGTGATTGAGGTATGGCATTTTCTGTGGTCATAGTAGATGCCAATAGGTAACTTTTCAGATAGGGAGCCTCTCCAAAATCTGTGTAGGACACCAAAATGGCGGCCATTAAATATGGCCGCCATTAGCCGGTGTATTCACGCACTTAATGTTGTTGTATCTCAGCAGATAATTATCCGATTAAAAATTCTTTATTGTTGTTTGAAAGCTCTTTTAATAAGGAAACCTTTATGTCCCATCACATTTTGCTCTAAACCTTAAGGTTTCTGCACAATGCACAATATAAAACTAAATTTTACTTTTCTAACGAGTTGTATTAATAAATAACTTTAAAATTACTTACCAAATTTAACAACAGTCAAGATTTGTTTGTTTGAAAGCTCATTTAAAGAGGACACTTTTTCTCACTTTACATTTTGCTTTAAAATGTAAGGGTCTTTGCACTATTTACAAAAACGTATTCACAGACAACGTCCATTGATAAAGCGTATTTGAATTTAGTTTATAGTAAATCCGATATATTACAGGTATCGACTGAGCATTTTGTCAATGTTATTATTACAAAAGCTATGTTTAAAATATATTTATTTTGTATATAATCAATTTGTACATGCTGTCATAGAAACCATTTCCTAGCAACACGTGTCAGCTAAATATTATTCATTCTATAACATTGATTTTTGCTCCGTGATTTTTAACTTCTTAAACCATTTTCTTTACATGTTCACCATCAGTCAAATGCTTCTACCCTCTAGATGTGCCTTTTGGGGTCTTGAAAAATATCCACCTTCAGGGCTCCGCCCCATGGGCTTTTAAAGTATAAATGTTAATCTTATAGGGATATTTTATTTGATAAATAGCTGGTTATTTACACACCATTTACAAAGATAAATTTCATTTCTCTCACAAATTGTCTTGCTAATAAATATATTATATATGCATTTTAACCACGATTAAGATTTTATTGTTTTAGTTTGAAAGCTAAAGAGGACACCTTTTGCTCCAAATCATAAGGTTTCTCCACAATTTACTAAACAAATATTTTTTGGGAACTTTTTTGATAAGTAACATTTTATTTAGCTTAATACTAATTCTTAATCTAGAAAATAAATTTAATATGCTTACGAGTTCAGTATATTTTAAAATATGTGCTTTAATAAAGATCAGTGCATTTAGTTATTTGAAAAACATTATTAAAGCGATACACTTTTTACCAAAAATGACTAATAAAATCTAAATTAACTTCTTAAATACAGCTGTTAATAATAATCTTCTTTGTTATCTACACCACAAATATGATTCTTACATCACTCAAACTTCATCTTGATCTTCTAAATAATCTCTGAAAAAATTATTATGACAGTACTTACCGACACCACAATACTGTGCACTATATTTTCATTAAATTAACAAAGCAGTATCATTGACTTTAAATACTGAAGTAGACTTCTCATTGCCATTGTAAAATGTGTCCCTAGTTTTGTGGATGCCAGGATTGAAAGAGGTCGTAGTTTACACTAATCACCAACAGAGTACACTGCTGTCAACTATTACTTATCCTCTCAAGGAGGGGATAATACATCAGTTGATGTGTCAGGAAGCAAACATAAGTTGATTATTACTTGCTTTCTGGGGTAAAGATATTTTAAAAGTTAACGTAAATAACTAAAATAAATAGTTGACAGCAGCACAATCTGTCAGTGACCTAATCAAACTACTTCAATTTTAAATTCTAGCATACACTAAAAGTGGGACAGCTGGACCATATGGATGGGATGTCTCCTTCAGTATGTATAGTCAATGGCAGTATTATGATCTTGAATTTGTGAAATTAATTAAAAACACTGGGTATATTAAGTTAATATACTGGGTGTCTTTGTAACAAAACGCCAAGTTTTCAAACAGTTGTTTGCGGAATACGAAGGTGTTATTTACATGAAATCGATTGGAGGAGTTTGTTAGTTTTAAAAGATCAGAGAATAAGACTCCACTCCATTGGCTTTCAAAGGTAAATTTTATGGAAAAGAGAGTAATATAATGTTATCATTGTAACCAAAAATGTTATGTACATACTTTTATAATTCATACTTTTTACCTGGGTGAAGCCCAAAAATATCATACCTTTTATTGTATTTGTTGTTGCATTTTTCACCTCCAGTGCAGTTTATGCAAAGTAGCGTACATGGAAGCTTGGCCTTTGAGTAGTAACATCTTTTATAGCATGCGGAGCAACTGCACTATATGAATTCTCTGCAGGCTTCCATTACAGATGGAAGAGAAGACCAGACCGGCGTCCATTCGCTATTAACCATGGCCCATCCCCATCCTTCTGGTTCTGGAATGTTGTCCATTACTGAGCACGCTTGACCACAAACTTGTCCTGCCTGATATGCTTAACGAAGGCAATGCTGCCTTAGTGCTTCTTTTGTTGGGGGCAGACTTTGCAGACTGCGACCTTTTGAAGAAAATAAATGTTTTCTAACATTGTTTACTGAGAAGTCTTCTGCGTCTTTGTACTAGAGCAAAACAGTAAACTTCTCCAGAACTTGAAAAGTCTCGTCAGAAATACACAGTTGTGGGAGAGAGATATATCTAAAGGCCTCAGTAGCTTCCGAAAATTATTCCCTCACTTTCCAGGCAGTCTGTTTTCCTTTCATTGCAAATGATGACGTTAGATCTGACCCAGTGAATGCGTGGAAACCCCTTAATGCAACAGCTTTATGCTCACCGATACTTTCAAACATGGCATTAATGCTCATGTATCTTTGACTCTTCCCAACACCAAAGAGAATCCACATCTCCTGAAGTCCTGCAGTTTTGAGAAAATTAAAGAAAGAGACTGTCAATAGAACAACATCAGTATGTACTGTGTAAATGATTATTCTTTTTCCTCCATGCTCAACACTGTCTTTAGAGTGGAGAAATATTCTACCATCTGCTTCTTCCTGTAGCCTGCATTGTACCCCATTAATTGAAGAATCATCCGGCCGAGATGAACGAATTACGTCATCAATCTCTGTACTGACGTGAGCCCAATCAAAGTTGAAAACTGCATGTTCTACAAGTAACTGGAAGAGTTCTGTTTTATTTTGATCACTGCAGAGAGGATGTCGTTCCAATTTTTTGGTAGCATGTTACCTTTGCTACTTGACGGCGCAAACCAACGCCTCTCTTTTCTCTAACACGTTTTTTGAGACTACTCTTTGAACAAGTATCCCAAGAAATGTGGATTCTGTTGGCATAGAACCTCTCAGTATCATTCAAAATTCTATTTTTCAATTCCATATTACAATATTCTCCAAATGTCTGTGACATTTTGGGTGGAAGAGTATGTATTAGTGCTGCTCCATCGTAAATGATAGTAACGCAAAATCCTTCAGACTGTGGTGGATCATCGGCTTCTTCTAGGATTCTCAGTAGCTGGGATTTCTGGCATGAACGTAGAACACCGTTTGGTGAAAGGGAAGGGGGGTATTCATATTTTCATATTCAAAAAACTTGTCCAAATCCAAGGCTCTGTTTCCAAGGCAGCTTATCACATCATCCCCATAAGATTAACATTTATACTTTAAAAGCCCATAGGGTGGAGTCCATGGACATTTTTCAAGACCCCAAAAGGCACATTTAGAGGGTAAAATCATTTGACTAATAGTGAACATGTAAAGAAAATAACATTATAAGAAGTTGAAAATCGCCGAGCAAAAATCAGTGTTATAGATTGAATAATATTTAGCTGACATGTGTTGCTAGGAAATGGTTTCTATGGCAGCATGTACAAATTGATTACATAAAAAATAAATCTATTTAAATATAGCTTTTGTAATAATAACATTCACAAAATGCACAGTCGATACCTGTAATATATCGGATTTACTATAAACTAAATTCAAATACGCTTTATTAATGGGCGTTGTCTGTGAATACGTTTTTGTAAATAGTGCAAAGACCTTACATATTAGAGGAAAATGTACAGTGAGAAAAAGTTTCCTCTTTAAAAGAGCTTTCAAACAATACAAATAAAATCTTGATTGTTGTTAAATTTGGTAAGTAATTTTAAAGTTATTTATTAATACAACTCGTTAGAAAAGTAAAATTTAGTTTTATACTGTACATTGTGCAGAAACCTTAAAGTTTAGAGCAAAATGTGTAACAGCATAAAGGTTTTCTTATTAAAAGAGCTTTCAAACAACAATAAAGAATCCGTAATCAGATAATTATCTGCTGAGATACAAAAACATTAAGTGCGTGAATACACCGGCTATTTTGGTGTCCTACACGGATTTTGAAGTGGCTCCCTGTCTGAAAAGTTACTTATTGGCATCTACTATGACCAGAGAAAATGCCATACCTCAATCAAAAAAAGGCACTTTTTCAATATTAGCCATGTACCCAGGGTATTATATAGTGCTATTTAATAGTGACGACAACTAGTAGCTCTGGCTTGATCCCTTATTTTCTGGCAGTTTTCATCCAGACTGAGTTCGCAGTAGATTGGCAATAAGAAGGAAACACCCTTTCAAGAAACAAACTATGTTAACATTTGTTATAATATAACATCATTCATAATTTTTTTAACAATTAATTGCTTACGTAACTACTGCCTGAAGGTGTAACAAACTCACTAATATTCCTTGGTACAGCACCAGTAAGCACATGTTGTACAGATATGTTTCGTGCTAATACTGTACATTTCAATAGCATCTTCATGAAGTTAAAACACTGACCAAATTTTCATGGTTGTCAGAATAGTACCAAAACTTAAACTAACAATTAATAAATAGTTAATTGTTACACATTTACGTATTGAAAATCTTTGAAGGATATACAAGTTAATACCACCTCCACCTCATGCCATCGCTGGAAAATTGTGAATAGGTTCAAGGTCTAAGGCATTTTTCTATCATCCGATTGGCAGGAAATTTAAAGGGTCACGTTATCCAGACTACTGTATAATTGATATGTCATTTGTCAGAGTGATCTTCCTTTTTATTTAGCGTAAAAAATTACTAACTCATTCCCACTTTCCAGGGTTATTCGGAGCCACTTTCATGGCAATACTCGATAGAACCTACACATATTTCGGGGTTTGGAGGTTTCTACTAAGTTTCAACCCACTTTTCTCAGCGACTTCGGCGTTAATACACCTGTTCACCATTATGTACTTGGATGGGACTTGTTTGCACTGCGGAAGCAATTGTACCAGTAAGTAAAAAGGTATATTTTTGTCCCGTGTCATGCATAGTTGTTTTAAAATTTACTGTCATATTTAGCATAATTATACATCACAAATGATAATCATTAAACAAATTCCAAAATATTCAATATCATTCCAAAATATTATATGAGTGCTTCATAATGGACAAGTATAAACTTCTGCTCAATGGACAACAATGGGCTTAAAAGAAGAGGTTCCTGCCTTGATTCTCATCTAAAACAATACAAAGGCAGTTTCCACATCATAACATTCCTTCTCATGTAACTGTCATGTCAAACATGTTTCTGTTTTTTGCAGGTTAAATTGTGCTAAATTTTAATTTTCTCTCTGTTTCAGTTTCGGATCCTTTTCAATTCCAAGAACCTGGCCAATTCTCCAAGAACCCCCATGGAATAAACAGCTTCCTCATTTTTCTGGTGGTTGATTTTTTCCTTTATTTGGGGCTTGTACTCTTAATCGAATACGGAATAGTGAAGAAGGTAAAATTTCTCATTTCAACTCTTTGGATAAAACATGAAGAAGGTAACTTCGAAGACGATGCCGATGTTACGATGGAAAAAGACAGAGTCCTTTCATATCAGAAACTAGGAGGTAAGCAATGTATACTGTTTCATGAAATAAGACAAACTTATACAATTTGTTAAATAACTTACCATATTAGAAGTATGTGCATCCTTACATTCAAAGTTTGTGCGTAATACATGAAAGCGAAGTGTGACAGCAAGAAAGAACTATTTAGCATCCTCAATCTTTACACTATAGAGCATCCTTCACTTCTCCTTCAGTTCCTACCTGCAGGATGTCCACCACCTTATTTGATCCACTCTGAAAAGGTCTTTAGACCTTGTATTGCTTGAATGGATGACCCCACTTTTGGTCATCCATTCATGCAAAATTATCTATTGTCGTATTGCTTCCTTCAATCAGAGCTGAAGAAACTATTAGAACGTTATTTTAATCCTCAAACTTGAGTATGCCATTGATATATCCCTGTTTCATTGCTACACTCGTGGTTTTAAGAGGGGAAATGCCCCCTATTCCCCCCTTCAGGGTTATTAAGGGGCAACATATTTCCAATTTTCTCTGTTGGTCAATGTTAACTTCACAAGCATATCAAGTTTGAACGAAATTGATCAATAAATAAGAGAGAAATAGTAATTTTTGTATTCCCCATAAGAATAACATTGGACAACGTACTGCGTTTACCGCAAAATTTCAATTTCAATTTTCTCCACAACCAGTAATCGTAGAATAGTAACTCAAGAAACTAAATTATTTAGATTTTAGAGCTCTTTTTAATGGTGAACATTAATATTTTTTATATTTATGTTTTTTTCATGAAAAATAAAAAAACTTAATTTTTTATATTTTAAGTTTTGTAATTTCTGAACCCGAATTTTTACAGAAATGCGGGTGGTGTCATTTTGTTGGAAAACTAAAGTTCTACAAACGACTGAAGTTTAATCAAAATCGTTAGAGCCATTTTAGACAAGTCTTGATTTTTCATGTTTTTTGGCGGTTTTTGGGGGATAATTACCCTTAAAAATCAAAAATTCCAAAAAAATTAAAAAACGCCTGGAGATATCGTGGACCAGTACCTACATACCAAATTTCATAAAAATCGGACCATTGGTTATGGCTCTAGCTCTGTACACATCCATACAGACAGACAGACAGACACACACACACACACACACACACACACACACCACGTAAAACTCACTTTTTCGGGTTCAGGGAGAACCAAAACGAATATTTCCACTAACAACTCAAATTCGAAAATTTTTATGAAAACAATACTATGTTTAAGGGGAGAAAGTATAAAAGATGTCAAAAGTGGCATATTGACACGTTTGGAAGGAAACAAAAAAGTAAGCATGAAATTGTCAAAAGTGTTATTATTAGTAATTATATTAGAATATTTTTACATGAAATCAAATTGAACCTGGCAAAATTAACATTGTGACTGTGGCAGGATTAACCGGTAATTCATCATGTTTATTATTTATTTGCAGCGGCCCTTTTCCCATAACTAGCACATTTTGTGGTAAGCAATTATATTTTCCTAAGTGAATTCCCCTAAGAAATAATGCAATACTGTACTCCAATATCACGGTTTTCTTATGGAGTATTATTTCTTCACTGCGGTGGCTCATTGTGATTCCTGCACGAGTAAATTCACATGACAACATACTGTTGCTTGCAATTCTTAGCTTCAATCCACGTCCCACAAGTTTACTGTTTTTACAGTTTTGTATATGGTTCTGTATTTATAGTATGTTTTGTATAAACAACGTTATCAGTGTGGTTTTCCTGTTGCGCGGCTTAAGCAACCAGTGAATCATGAAGGTCAAGTTGCTGAACTAAACAAGCCTTACACAAAACCATAGATAGATAGATATATTTGGAGGCCGTTATCTAGAAGTACTAAAATTTCCCCATGGTCTCGAGCTTAAGTCCTACCATGCCACCCACGGTAATAGCTTCCACCCTACAGGGGCAATTTGCTAAAAACTCACCCAAACTGCGCCCTCCACTTGGTGCAGCTCGCCAAAGTTTTAAAAGTCTCGTGTTAATAAATTAGAGTGTATGACTTGGTTTTTATTTAAATTAGAGAGCAGCCTCCAGTTTTTCTCACAATTTTGGTAGAATGTTTCTAATGTGTAGATGGATTGCTCCAGTGAAAGGTCTGGCTCAGTCGTGGACTTGGGTGATAAATAGCCCTGCCACAACGTCCAAACCCAATCCAGTTTCCTCCCAACTAAAACAAGATAAAGAAGAAGGTTGACCATAAGTTTTTTTCTTGTTTAAATACAGTAGATTTTGGAATATTACCTCTTAGTTAGATTTGTTTATTTGGCAGAATGTTATATTCTCACTTGTATATTTTTTCATTTGAGGAAACAATACGTTTTAGTGATTTCATATTTTAACCCTTTGAGCACCAAACTGGAGTAGTTGAATCTATATGATTATTTTTAATTAAATATTTTGAATATCTGATCATTTAAAATTGTAAAAAAACGTGCTTCCGGTGGACACACACAGTAAGGAGGTAAAAAGTAGCAAAACACCTGATTAGATGTGCAACTCACAAAAGAACATCCATCCCATTAACTTGGACCAGTACCATCCACCGTTTGCTTAAAGTCCTCCCTCCCCTTCACCTCTGCCACAGACAGGTGAACTCTCCAGGAGTTGCACACAAAAAACATCAACTGAGACGGGATTCAAACCCTCCGTCCAAGCACTACCCCTAGGCCCAGGAGATAGCGCTTTAGACCACTCTGCTAACCCGATCAGCTAGCAGTTGTATCGGTTCGAGTGGTATTACGCCATACACGTAGTACGAGTTAGTTCTGTTGTGTCTACCAGGTTGTACCACATATCAGACAGAGCTCGCAGTGGAACAGTGTATTTATGTGGCAGATTTAAAAGCCGATTTATTCAGCCATTGGCGCTCAAAGGGTTAGACCAAACTGACTGTATTTAGGGTAGATCAAAGAGGGAGAAACTATCGAGTTCAGGAAGATAAAGAGGAATTAGTAAAAGGGGTTTGAATTAAATATAGTAAAAAATTTTGAAGGTAAAAAACAGCTGAATAAATCTTTGAGAAATATTTTGTTTAAGTTAATAGGAAAAAACTTCATAACGAACTATATGTATGATTATACATCTAATAATGGAAGAATGGAAATTGAATATTTTTTTTTAACGACTTTTACTATTACGCTAAGAGCCAAATATCCAAGTTCCCGTCTCAAGCAGATATGGATTTAACAGACAACTCGGAAAAGCCCAGATTGTTTTTACAGATATACTATATAAACACAGACCCTATATAAATGTTTACATAACCTAATAAGAAAGGAAACATTTATAGTAAACAATTTTTAGTGAGAAAGCGGCTCCCTGAGCACAGATAATCACAATTATGTATTTGACCCTTACTGGTTTGGATTTAACTGATTAAGGGTGATGTTTGTTGTTAAATTCTAACAGCTGGATGCTGGATGAAATATATTGATAAGCGTTTGTCATTCTTTAATTATAAATACCATTTTTTATGTAAAATCTTACTCATTTTGACTTTAAGAGGTAAACAGTAACACACAACAGGGGCCATTGTGAAATGGTAAGAACAGTCAGTGCTATTTCCTCTTATTTATCCAATTTTCTCCATGGTGTATCCCTACTAAATAGAAAATGTATACACTGACTATAACCCCCTTGCTTCACCTCAGAATTTATGGGAGGTATCATAACATCAGTCCTATTCATGTCTCTTTTGTATTATAATGTTGAGAGTGTACATCATTCCAGTTGTCAGTAACAAGGCAGAGATAGAGGGGTATCGTAGAATCAGTACAATATTACTATTGGAGATAAAGCGGTTCCCCGCCTTAATAATTCGTTGTAGTATGTGAAAAATCAATCAAGGTCACGGTCATGTTTGTCCCCTCAGTTGAGTTACTCAAATAATACTTATGAATAGAAGAACGATGATTACAAATTAAAACCCATTCCTACCACTCAAATAATTTCTATAAACCTTTTCCCACTACAAAAAATATTCCTAGTTTCAAAAGTTTTTATTTTCTTATCCAACTGAAAATTACACACAAATGAAATCGACAGGTCTGCTAAACAATACGGCCATCCTCCAAGTTTACGATCTGGGCAAGAAGTACAACCGCAGCACGACGGCAGTCCATGGAGTGACGTTTCAGGTGGGGCTCGGAGAGTGTTTCGGGCTCCTGGGGGTGAACGGGGCAGGGAAAACAACCACCTTCAAGATGCTAACGGGGGACGAAATTCCCGACAAGGGGGATGCAAACATACACCAGCTGAGCCTCAGGAAGAATAAATCAATGGTTGGTTTTAGAAAAGGTTCATCATATTTATAATCAAGTTTTTGTAAGTCTAGTTGTAAAGTAGAATAAGGTTGATTCTCTCCTTTTTTAACGTGCCAGTAAAGATGTATATTAGAAATTGTTTAATGATGGATTAGCCGTTGGTTTATAAATTAGGAATAAAACATGCTTATTTTACCTGCACGTCAAATGATCTATTGTAGTTAAAAAAACCAAGGATGATTAGATGCACAAGTAAAATCAGCCTCTTTTTAAGAAATAGTCTGTATTGAGATTTTCAGTTAAGGTGTTTTTAATATGGGACTTACAACGTAAACAAATATGGAAGGTATGTTATTTACAGAAAGAAATTATAATTTTAGATAAGCGTGCTAATCTAACACTTCTTTGAAAAAGTTTTCAAAGTTAATTGTTACAGAAACAAGACAGTTGATGAATATCTGAGCCTTTTTTTAGAACATTTGGAATATCTGTTTTTTTTTATATATATTCATATGTTGTTGAAAGAGATTTTGGCTGTTTGATATTGTTGCCATGTCAGTTATAGGAAACTAGACTTTGTTTCCAAAAATGTTACAAAAGCGGTTTTCACACCGAAACTGGTAACTTCAGTAGCAAACTAATGTAAAGGTAAACCTGCAATACACTGTGGCTGTCCACAAATACTACTACAATATAAACTGACTTTGCCCCAGGCCCCCAAATTTAAGGGGCCACAGTAGGCCCCAGCCAAAAGAAAAAATATTGCCAAGATGGTAAAATAGGAGTCTCTGGGTTTCCCATAGTTTTTGCCCGAGGCCCCTAATCGCCTCGAAGCAGCCCAGGAATTCAGTAACTAAAATCTTTTAATCACATGCATAAATTGGGGATGCAAGGGGGACAGTTGTCCCCTCCAATAATTTGGAAAGAATATTATTTTAACATATGGAAATAAATCATAAAAATCACGTAATTTGTTGTCACTTCCAGTTCCTGTCCCACATCGGCTACTGCCCCCAGTTTGACCCTATCAGTCCGCTGATGACCGGCAGACAAATGCTCCGAGTGTTCTCTCATCTGAGAGGGATTCCTCCGGAACAATGTATCTCAGAGGTCTCCAGATGGATCAGCATACTGGGTAAGTTGGCGGTATTAGTTAAGAGGGGGCTCCAGTCATGACAAATTTGGTCAATGTTGACTTTCTAAGTCCGGCCCTCCTCAATGGATCATCCCATATCGTTGATTTTGTTACATTTAAGAGCAAAAAATACCTGTAGTGATTTCCAGTAAGCAAAATGTTGATCACAAATAATAATAAAACAGTAAAAAGTAAACTTGCTTTAGCCAGCAAGTCAGAATTAGGTAGTCAAACCCAATCCTTCTAAAGTTGTTAAGTTTGTGGTGAAACTAAATACCGGAGAAACTCATCAACACCTCAACAGCACAATTTCTTTCAACACCTCAACAGCACAATTTCTTTCAACACCTCAACAGCACAATTTCTTTCAACACCTCAACAGCACAATTTCTTTCAACACCTCAACAGCACAATTTCTTTCAATACCTCAACAGCACAATTTCTTTCAACACCTCAACAGCACAATTTCTTTCAACACCTCAACAGCACAATTTCTTTCAACACCTCAACAGCACAATTTCTTTCAACACCTCAACAGCACAATTTCTTCGATGACACGTGCATTTTTCTAATTCCTATGAGTGCGTTACAAGTAATGTTAAAGGGACCTCTATAGTACGACTATTATTAATCTAAAACAATGGCTCGGCATTTTTCTCAACTCGTATCGCATTGCTAACCCACTATAGCACATCTTTTAGTGGATCTGAACCTTTATAGCACGATTTTAACTTTCCCAGTGCAAAGTTCACATGGTCTACAACAGAACAGATGTTTTCAAGGAAACAATTTCTTGGGTTCGGGCCTAAACAGGGCAACCCTGCTCTCGCCCTTCCTAACCCTATTGTGTGTCAGACGTGCGCCCAAAGTCAAAACCGTCAAGATCCAGTAACCTTAACAGCACGGCTTTTTAGTCTACAAACCTGAACTAGAAGGGTCCCTCGATAACAAGGGCTGTTTCCCATACACCCTAGAGAGTCTTGCTGCTGCATACATATACTTAATAGTCCTTGATCTTGTCGCTTTTCAACCTTCTTTAATTTGAAACCAACCCTTATTTTTCTTTACATAATTTGGTAAGTTGGGAAAAGGATAGACAGCTAGCTTACCTGAAGAGAATAAAACAGGTGTAGCACAGGAGACACTGAAAAACACACGAAAAAACACTTGATATTTCGTCCCTCTTGGGGACTTCATCAGAAGAGAAGAGTATGTGTTTTTATGTATCTCCTGTGCTACACCTGTTTTATTCTCTTCAGGTAAGCTAGCTGTCTATCCTTTTCCCAACTTACCAAATTCTCACAGCCTAGAGCTTTTCCAAATGAACCTTTTCTTTACATAAGAAAGCTTGCACCATTGTCCTCCAGGTATGCAAGACTACGCAGACCGGCCTT
This sequence comes from Allygus modestus, assembly GCA_963675035.1. Lineage (NCBI taxonomy): Eukaryota > Metazoa > Arthropoda > Insecta > Hemiptera > Cicadellidae > Allygus > Allygus modestus. The sequence goes on along the minus strand of OY776112.1, from coordinate 476,469,512 downwards.
GTGGGACGTACAGTGGCGGCAACAAGCGGAAGCTGTCCACGGCCATGGCCTTCATCGGGGCTCCGTCCGTGGTGTTCCTGGACGAACCCACCTCCGGAGTGGACCCGGTGGCCCGGCGGAGGCTGTGGGACGTCGTGGCCGGGTGTCAGAGAACGGGTCAGGCCATCGTACTCACCTCACACAGGTAACCTTGACTCTATGGCCACTGAGCTTGTGAATGGAACAGTTCAATGTTGTTAAATTGTTTTTGAATGTTTTGAATGCCAGAATTATATAACGACAGACAAAACATGGGATTGACAAAACATTCACCCATACCGCGATTGAACCACACCAAAGAGTGGGGGAGTCAGGTAAGCTCAATTTGCGTTTCTACCAGTTTCTCCCACAAGGCCAATGTTAACTTTCAAAGCCCGTCCTTCCTCAATGGATTTATCCGGTATCGTTGACTTATGGCTCATTTTGAATAGGTGAAAAGTACCTAGTGTTTTCAGTGAGCAAAATGTCAATACCACTAACAATAATCGTTAAATAAAATTACAAAATATTCAATATATAAAATTTTGTTATTGTCGAACTACTTGTGATATAAAATTAAGCTCAATAAATTGTCTGGGTTTTATATTTATAATGAAACCATTTATCGACGATTTCTGATAATCTGTTGAAGAGGGACAGGCTTTGACAGTTAACATTGGCCTTATGGGGGATGCTGGTGGAAACCGGTGACTGGAGATACACATAATGGAAGAACTCTTAATGAGATACACATAACAACCAGCGACTGAGACAACATTCAAACATTTGCCCAAATTGCTATCCCCTCGTGATGCGGGTCAAGAGATATCATTTTAGACTGCTTAGCCACTACAACGAGAACTCTAAAAAATGTTCTGTGTATACAGTCAGGGAAATCAAGTTCATCATCACCTGAAGATTCATGCATCACATTATCGCTGTGTTCTCTGAATCATACTGTTTACAATGCCAATAATCCCACTACTTACTTTGTCTACTTGATTTCAAGTAACAAAAGAAACCTTATAAACCAAGAACTTAGTGGCTCTTCAACAGGTCTCTCAGAGTAGCTTTAGAACTTATATAGTACTTGTTTTTTGGGATGTAGTAGGCGACTGTTCTCCACCAGACCCCCCCCCCCCCCCCGACAAGTCTTAATTACATGTTCATCAACAATACTATCAAAAAAGTGGTATTCTAAACGATAAAAATATCTAGTCCCTTTAACAAATATTAATAAGCAATATGATATTAATCGTCCAGTCACAAAACCTTTTGTGTTTCTGTCTGCATCCCCGTGAGGACAATATTAACTTTCAAAGCCCATCCGGATTATCCAAAATCGTTGGGTTATCCAATAACCCTTTGAATGCCATGTAACTCTTCTTTCATTACAAATATTTGTTCTGAAAAGTACGCCGTAACAATATTGCGTTGGAGTTAGTTCCACCGAAAAGTATCTTGCAACGATACATCGTTTGTGAGTCAACTTTCGATTCTGTTACTTTAAATGGATACATCGTTTGATTCGGTTTTGTTATTGAAGTATCGATTAGTTCATTCGATAAAATATGTAATAGAATGATAACAAAATCTGGCACTCAAAGGGTTAAAGAGCAAAAAAATATACCTAGCGATTCAGTGAGCAAAATTTTGATATCACAAATAATAATCATTCAAACAAATTCCATAATATTCAATGTTTATACTTTTTATAGATGAACTATTTGAGATTTCAAAATTCTGCTCAGTGCAATCGCAAGGTAATTTGTTGCTCTTTAAAATGAACTGTGATTCATCGATTTCGGATAATTCGATGAGGAGGGATGGGCTTTGAGATTTAACACTTCTTTTAGGAGAAGCAGGTAAACGGAGGACTGGAGCCAACTCTTAAATATAAACAGTGAAATTTTGCAGCATGGAGGAATGCGAAGCCTTATGTTCCCGACTGACAATCATGGTGGGCGGACGGATGAAGTGTATCGGCAGTCCACAATACCTCAAACACAAGTTCGGCCAAGGCTACACGATTAAAATCAAAATGAACTCGTCAATCAATCGAAAGGGTTCTTTGGATTTTCTTAAGGATGTCTTGATCATTGAGTTTAAGAACTGCTTACTCAAAGATGAACATTTGGTATGTACGTGTGTTTAGTTTATGTGGGTGTGAATGGGTTGCTCTGAAATTGTTAGAAATAAAATCAAACAGGATCAAGCTGGTTACAAGTACCATTCTGGTTCAGTAATGATAATTTGGCCCAATCAGTAAATGGTAACGGTAACGCTTTGCTAAAAACAAAGATGATAGCTATTGATAATTTTCATGATGTTAAATTCACTGATCTTATCAGAAGAGTGATTTTTGTATTGTAATGCTATTAAATGTAACAATCAGTTGTACACTTGTATATCCATCAACCTTGAAACATGTCACTCTATTTTGACATCTTATAGCAGCAAAATATACAAAGTAATTCCAACTTACAATTTCAATCTTGACCTCGAATATTCATCCACCAGCACACCAGCACTGTTTTTTTTTTCTGATTGAAACAAAATCTTCTTGAGACTCAACTGTAATTGACTTACCAGAATTGTTCAAACAATAACCAAGGTGGATGGATGAGTGAGTCCCAGAGACAAAGCTGGAGAGAAGCAGGAGAGAAAGTATCAGGAACGATGGATAAGTGCCTAGCAATTCTATTTTCTGGAATTTCTTATTTTGTTTATTTTTGAAATCAGACATAGCTTAAATCAATGATTTTGGAAAATCAGTTGAGACGGTGTAACTTGCACGTTATCACTGGTTTTATAGGAAAAGCCAGTAGAAATGCAAAATCATTTGTGAAAGAAAGTTTCACTATAGGGTATTTCCTGAAGATAAAGTTAATGAAAGGCAAGAGTTTCCTGTGGTACAAGTGTTTTCTAGTGATACTGAACAAGCAGCATTCTGAACATTCTAACCTACAAACTAAAAAATAAGTTGCTAAATTACATGTTTTAAAGTCTTGCACTAACCACCTTTCATGTTGTAGGGACTTCTCCATTATCACCTCCCAGATTCCTCGATTCCTCTGGCGAAAGTGTTCCAGAGAATGGAACAACTCAAGACGGACCATGTGATAATCGAAGACTACGTGGTTAGCCACACAACTTTGGAGGAAGTTTTCATGTCCTTCGCTCGTCAGAACATTACAGAGCTGTGATTTAATTATATTTGTACTGATTTCACACAAAGACTGTACTGGTTTCCTTATAAACCTCAGATTCCGATTTTTGATACAATTGCATCATCACCGGCTTACTTATAAAGTTTACTGACCAAATGGCTTTACAATGAATTAAAATACATTACAAAACATTCATGAAGACACAAATAGGACAGAAAATGAACAATAAATAACAGGCCTATCGATATAGACATGATCACAGCGCAGTGGGCGTGCGTTCGTTTGTATCGTGATTGTATGAGTGTGCAGTACTGTCTGACGATGTCATCCGGTCAATTAACATCATTTTAATCAAGCTGATGATAATGCAGTTGCATTGAATCGCGTCCATCATTTCTTCTATGGGCTGTCAGAATGTAAGTTGTCTTGACTTACATAATATCAGAGAAACAGATCTAGATTTAAAATCCATCTGTGATACTAAACAACTCCGGGGCTAAAACCATGGATATTTACCTTGCCATTCCAAATCCCCTCTGTGGATTTGGATTATTACCAGACCCATGAAGGGAAGATGCAGTGGATGACAAGTCTTGGACCCATGTTCTACAACTGCCCTTCTTCCTTAGCTCTAGTTTTTGCCAACTTTAATGCCCGTATTCTTCAATTTGCAGAGTTAAACTGGGAATCCGCAGAAGATGCATTTGCAAAACTTCAATTATAAACACTTTTTACAATTTAGGAATGTTTAACAATTTTTAAAGGTTATCAAAATTTTTAACAAATTCAGGAAGTTGTTTAAACAATTTTTTTCCAATCAGTTTTCGTACAACACACCTTTAGACCTTTAGTTCCTAATTTGTCAATGGTTTCCATAAATAAACTCCTGACAGAGGACAGACGGAGGCAGGGATTACATTTTGCTTAAGAGGAGGCTCTAGTCACGTAACATTCTGTGTTTCTACCTGCTTCTCGACGCAGGCAGGGATTACATTTTGCTTAAGAGGAGGCTCTAGTCACGTAACATTCTGTGTTTCTACCTGCTTCTCGACGGAGGCAGGGATTACATTTTGCTTAAGAGGAGGCTCTAGTCACGTAACATTCTGTGTTTCTACCTGCTTCTCGACGGAGGCAGGGATTACATTTTGCTTAAGAGGAGGCTCTAGTCACGTAACATTCTGTGTTTCTACCTGCTTCTCGACGGAGGCAGGGATTACATTTTGCTTAAGAGGAGGCTTTAGTCACGTAACATTCTGTGTTTCTACCTGCTTCTCCCACAAGGTCAACTTTCAAAACTTTCAACTCAACAGATTATTCAAAATACATAGTTGGTGCCCAGTGTTGCAAAAATTGCCTAGTAATTTCAGTGAGCCGAAAAATAGTTGTTCAATAAAGTTACAAAATATTCAATATTTGTGATTTTTGTTGTGGGTTGTGATATATGATATCAAAAATTCTGCTCACTGAAATCACAAGGTATTTGCTTCTTAAACTTAGCCTTGCATAAATGATTTTGAATAATCCGTTAAGCGTTGAGCGTTGGCGTTGGGACGGGTTTTGAAAGGTAACATTGACCTTATGGGAGAAGCAGGTAGAAACAACAAAAGTTTTCTAACTCTTCATGTTACAATAAATATATTTAATCAGTGTTTTAGCCTTCTTGGTATGCAAATTTCTATTGAAAAGGTCATAAATGGTATTTCATTATCAGGATTAGAGATAGACACTATTGGTTCTGACTGGAATGCCTATTACGATCTTGAACAACGAATATAAATGTTATTTTTGAGATAAAATAGCATTACATAGTCTGCTGAGAGGGAAGTATAAATACCCCCGTCGCAGCAAACCTGCGTACTCAGCTAATTTCCAATGCATAAGGTTTGTCTTAATACCACATTGAGCCGCATACCAAGTTTCATAAAAATAAATTCACAAAAAAGCGATATATATAATTTTAATATTCTCTATAAGATTAACATTGGGAATGAGTATGTAGGTTTGCTGAAACAAGGAAAACAACAAATTGGTTTTTATAGAAATATAAACAGAATTCAACTAGATGAAGCCACATACTAAGTTTCATCAATATTCATCGATAAAAAAGCAACATATAATATTTTAATTATTCTCCAAAAGAATTACATGGGAGCTGAGTAAGCAGGTTTGCTTCAATAAGGAACAAAAAACGTGGGTTTTCATGCAAATATCAATACAACTCAACTAGGTGGAGATAAATACCAAGTTTCATCAATATGCATTCATAAATAAGTGATATATATACCCTTTTGATTATTCTCTATGAGAATAACATGGAGGATGAGACTGCAGGTTTGCTGCAACAAGGAACAGAAAAAATGAGTTTTTATAGAAGTATCAATATAACTCAACAAGGTGAAGCCACATACCAATTTTTATTAATTTATGTTCATAACTAAGGGAGACATTACATTTGACTTATTCCCCATAAGAATAACATGGGGGCTGAGTACACAGGTTTGCTGCTACGGGAATTATCAGTACAAATTGCTTTTTTTGTGCAAATAACAATAGACCACAACCAGATGACACCGTATACAAAGTGTCGTTAGTATATGTTCATTAATAAGCGAGATTTAAAAAGTTTCTTATTCTGCATAAGAATAACATTGGGCAACGTACTGTGTTTAGCACTTTCAATATCTCTGTAACCAATTGACATAGAGACATTATCTAAACACCAAATTGTGTGCTTTTTAAAGCTGAATCCAATGGTGAGAACTGAAATTTGACTTTTACATGTAAAAACTTCAAAAAACCCATTTTTGGGGTACAAAACCCCCCCAAAATATTTTTGGATGGAGCGACCTGGCTGGTTTTCGAACTTAAGATGTTGCTTTACACGTTTGTATCAATTTCATCAAAATCGGACCATTTTTACGAGAGTTATCACAATCATGGACACATATATATATATATACAGTTTCAAACGAATGGTGTTTTTGGGGTCTGGGGACCTCAAAACGAAAAGTTATCATGGTCCCGGGCCTAGGTCTTACCATGCTGACTACAGTAATAGCTTCTTCCCTATAGGGAAATTTGCTGAAAGTAAAAGATTGTGAAGAAATGGTAACAAATTTTAAAAAACTAGATCATGTACAGATAATTTATTTAAAATTTACCACAGTTATTTCTCCAGGATTTAAAAATTAAGTTGAAATATTCAGACTAATTGGGGTTCTGTACCTTAGAACGACACGAGGAGAAATCAAAACAGCATCTGTGGTAAAAGAACTTTATTAAAACCTTGTGTTACAAGGCGATTTATTTAGCACCTTACACTAATAATTCTGCTTGAAGGCAGTGTAACATAACGGTCGCAGATCGCAGATGTATCAGTCTTACGGCCTGCAAGGCTCAGTCTTATCGTTAGATACAACAGAACGTAATGCACCTGAGGAACTAGCTACTAACATTAGTCTAACAACAACACGCCACAACATTTCACACATTAAATGCGGCAGTCGGAAAACAGGATACGGTATACACGGCTGAAACCACTGTAAAGCGAGATATGTGTGAACGGGAAAAGAGCTAACTACGAAACAGACAAGACAAGATTGTCACTAAACGAAGCACACACACTTACAGATCCCGTCAGTCTTACGGTCATGAGGTAGCGATGCTAAACTATTGTACTACGATCAGTCAAACGTTACGAAAGGTAAAGGACAGCGTAAAATCTCGAGGATCGAATGACCGGTTTGTCAAGTCACATTACAACTAGAGTGCCAAGCACTTAAAATTACTTCCTACGCTAATAAAATTCATATAAACTCATAAACGTTATTGCTTAACTATCGATCAACTATTTATCAATTGCACCGAAAATGTACAAAGGGGTGTAACTAATTTGAACTAACTAATCAACAGCAACTGTTTTCGGCCGGTTCGTAATGTAATTCATCTGTGTAGTAATCTGCCGCTCAAAATGATCTGAGGAAATGAGAACGATAATAAATGGCTGATTACCGTTGGAACGAAACAAGAATAATCTTACAGAGGAATCGATATAACTTAGTTAAGATCCATATAATATATACTTCGACTTATTTAGAATAATAGTGATTTATTTAATTTATACAATAATAAACTTAAGAAGAATACTAACTTATCATTGATTACAATCAAAATTATTTCATAACTGAGCTAAGCTCCAAAACATAATATTTACAACTAACTATTTTATCTGTTACAAATTCTTCAGCAAACTCAATTTTAACATGTATTTTCTTTTGAAAACACTGACTATGAAAATTAGGTATGCTGTCTAAATTTTAAATAAACGAGTTATTGTAACTAAGAATAATATAACATTTTAGGAAAGGTTGAACCATTATCAGACACGAACATAGATTATTTTACACTTGTAACATTCTCAGTATACTGGAAAAGACTAACATAACATATATTAGAATTTGTCTTAGTAAATGAAGGCTTGTACTTTTTATATGAGATAAGAGACTTAAGATAGTTCATTTTTAGTTAAATCTATACCCTATGATAAATTTAAACAATAAAAATGCAATCATAACAATGATGAAACAAAAGACAGTTTTACCAAATTTAGGTTGAGCAATTTCTTTGAAATTTGTTATACTTTAACTTAATCTGAAAGCTTTTTCTATAATAGATAGTACTTCTGAAGCGTAATTTTATAAATTTAAGTCTGGTATTAATTCATAAGGAACAATTTATTTGTAATGACTAAAATAAGTTTGAACTCAAGTCTTACATGACAAAAATATTCCAGGTAAATCAGGTAAAATAAATGAATAAGTCAGACTCATATATGTTGATTTCCTTCTTTTTTAGGCTGTCTAGGCTAATTCTTGTCAAAACTGGAAATCCTTAAAAGAAGTAAAAATTTTCAAAACCCTGTCCAGTTAAAAACAAATTAAACACACATAAGCACAGTATAGTAAAACCCCTTAAATCTCTCAACTATTCGACCAGACCATTATTGATGGACCTCAAAAACAGCCAGATAACAGGGGCCAAATATTTACAATATCGTTACAAAACTCTTTGACAAAACAAAAACAAGCAAAGGCCATGTTAATAGTCAACAACAAACCCGAATTAAAATCTGATGCTTCTAATTCAAGCAGAGTGGTGAACTTATATCACACCCTGTAGGCCTACCTATAGCAAAAATATTAAATTTTCAGATTTTTTAAACCTTGTTCTTGTTGGGAGAATGTTCGCTGACCGCAAACTTAGGCGGTAGCCAATCAGCTAAATTTGGTAAAAATTTTGTTTAAGGTCATCTGACACCAAATACAGATATTACACAAATATCCTATTCCATGTATGAGGGCAGTTTTCCTTAACTCATTTTTCTGTACACTACACTTTTCAAGTTACGACTAGTTCAATTAACGGATGTAAGGGAAAGATGATCGTACACGATGATCGTTTTGTAGAGGGGTTTTACTATAGATTGATTTAAAAAAAAGCTTATGTAGATTTAGAGTAGTACAACAATAAAAACTATTTATCAAAAACTGAATAGTTGTTATGAAAGATACTTATTCTAAAGTGGTTAGTTCAAACTTGTGGAAACCAGACTTCAAAACTTAAAGGACTTTTGAAATTGTTTTATATGTAAAATTTTCAACCACAGATGATAGTATATGATAAGATAAAACCAATTATACAACTCTGGAAATATTACGTTAGAACTTTGCCAGCAAACCCTACTAAATATACTATGAAACATTACAACTCTTGGTACAGTCTTAAGTATTGTTTAAGCTAATAAGTGAGTAATTTGTCAAAAGCACTCCTACCTGCTGAGAGTACATCTACTAATATTCTGTAAAAAGTGTATATTATATTTATAAAAAACCTTAGCTTATAAGGATCATGTATGATCTATAAACGCTTTGTATAAATGTCAATGTAAAACCATTTCATAAAAAATCTGTGATTATCATATAAATATCATGTAAAATTCACTGCATAAACAAAAATCTTGATTCTAATTAATTTAACAGTCAGGTGTGAAACTTATATGAAAGAAGTTAATAAAATCACATTTTAAAGTCAAAATACATTTCAATACAAAAAAAATCCATGTCAAAAACATAAAAAATATCAATGGAACAACTTACAAGAAGGATACTAGTAATAACTCTTAACAGAAAGTAAAATTCAAAATATGTATAAACGAAATATACCTCCATAAAATACACGATACTTTTCACTGACTAAGTATCTTTGACACGAAGGCTGAGAATATTGGTGTTTACACTCGAAGGATCTCTTAAAATACTGCGAGAAGACAAAACCGTGATAGAATCGTGAAAGTATATACTATAATACAGGAAACGGCTCTGATAGGCTATAACTACGGAAGCTTACAGTCCCTGCAATTGTCTTTGGAGTATATCCGATACTAAGTCAGTCCTCCGGACTTGTCAACAAACGGGTAAGTTACAATGGCACAGGTCAGTCTTGCCACTTATCAGTTCAGTCTTATCAGTCTTAGAGTAAATGCAAAATCACAACATTTTAGTTTTGGACTGTAACAAAACTATTTCCTACATACTCTTTTTTTGTACTTAAAGACAAATCGTCTTAATGCACCCGAGGAACTATGCAATAATAATCGATTCTGTCTATCGTTAGACAACTATAAATACAAATATCAAACTTTGTAAACAACAACACACACATGTACAGAGTACAAAGAGCCAAACATTGTATGCGGCATCAGGTAATAAAAAAAAACAGTATACATCACTTAAAATGAGCAACAATAAAATTACAATATATATTCCGAGGTTTGCGGGTCGGAACAAACGAATGCTCGGTGAGTGGGTGGTGAAGTCTAATGCCCGCTAATCGCATGTGATTCGGCAAAAGGAATCTGAACCGGGTTAAAACTCTAAAATGTACAAAACAATCACAGGCCGACGACATATCGGGCTTCTAATTAAAACTAGACTCGTACATAGGACTCGTGAAGCGACCATATCACGGATTGTCTTAGACAACTGCTTCATTTTGGCATACAAATGATAAATCGTAATATGTACAAACTAAAATAAGACTGGTCCGTCGTTAATATCTTTCTCGAAAAATTTTCAGTTCAGATTCCTTCAGCAGACATTTTGTCCTTAAAAGTTAAAATAAATTACTAAATAAACCCGTAAAATTTAAAATACCTGGATACGATTGTTACCAAAGTCGACCACCACGATCTGGCCGTCGTTGGTGAGACAGATCCCGCTGGGCCGGTCGAGCTGGCCTTCGTCCTTGCCCACTTGGCCGAACTGCCACAAGAAGCTGCCGTTGTTCTCGAACACCTGGATGCGGTGGTTCCTTGAGTCCGCGACGATGATGTGGCCTTCCTTGTCCACGGCGACTCCCTGAGGACGGAGAAACTCCTTGGCTCCGGACCCTTCGCTGCCCAGGAATCTTGCATTGCGGAAATTTGGCTCGATGACAACTAATCTATGATTGTTAAAGTCGGTAACGATTATAGTTCCGTTGAACCCGAAACAGACGCCTCTTGGAGAGTCAAAGTGCTTCCACATGGTAGAAGTGTTTTCATACCCGTACTTGTTGATGAAAGTCCCGTCGGGAGCAAACAATTGGATTCTGTGATTTCTGGTGTCCGAGACGACGATGCGCCCTGTCGGGTCCACGTCCACGTCCCATGGATAGTTGAACTGTCCATTTTTACTACCTTTTTCACCGAATGTATACACAAACTCTCCTTCTGCTGTGAATACTTGAATTCTATGATTGTCTTTGTCGGCTACGACGATTCGGTTGGCTGGATCTGTGGACACACCGGCCGGTCTGTCGAATTCCCCGGGTTCACTCCCGTGACGACCGAATTTGCGAAGGAACAATCCTGTAGAAGAGAAGATCTGTATGCGGTTGTTGCTGCGGTCTGCGATGACGATGTTATTGTTCCGGTCGCAACAGACACCCCAAGGTCTGCATAGCTCGCCATCTGTATCTCCTTCCTTGCCAAACACCAACTTCACAGGCCCGGCTTCGGTGTAGTTCCGTCCACTGCGCGAATTGAGATTGATGTTGAACGGTGCACCTGTGATATGCTTGCCACGCAAAATGCTCTGTATTCTTTGAGTTCCGTCCAGTTTGGGTCTGAAGTTCACTCCGAAGGTACCGTCTCTTCTGGGCTCTACATCCGCGAGCGAGAATGGGCCGTCCGGTGGAGATATAGCCGCTATCACAGGATCCGGACTGCCCAAAATATTTTCACCAAGAAGAGGTTTAGTGATTGCGGGAAACCCTATTTCTTTGGCCAGGGGTGTACACAAAATACTTTCACTGACAGAAATTGGTGCTGGTGGCAGTCCTGTAGTCGATACGCTACCCATCGCTGAGACAGCATTGAACAAAGCCTGATCGGGAGGCAGAAACGCGATATTGTCATCTTCATGAGGTTGCAAGGCTAGTCTTAGCTGCTTAAAGATCTTCAACTCGCTGACAGCCTGATTTTTGGCTTGCAAGAGATCATATGAAGATCCGCCTTCTAGAGCGTCGTTCAATAAATCGTGAGTGCGGCTGCACCGGGTAAATGCCAATCTGAACTCTTCCACTTGCTGGCTCAAAAGTTTCCCTTTAAAGATTCTGATCCGCTCTACTCTATTCAGAAGCTCCCGTTCTCTTTCTTCCAAAGCGAGATGAAACTTCCTCATAGTACTTCTTATCTCCCTCGAAACCGTGGTCGCTCTGAGATCGATTGTTTCTATCATCCTGTTGGACGTGTCCAAATTCTCCTTGGTCGCTATAGCGGTGGCTCGCATATCGCACAGCAACTTCAAGCTGAGTTTCCTAGCATTGTCGATGGCGTCTTGAAAGTAGATGAAGGCGTGGCCGTTGTGTTCGTTGGAGACGCATTCTCCACAGATGGCGATATTGCACGACTCGCAGTACAGCCGGACTATTTCAGTTATGTGGAGCTCGCAGAAGAAATTGTTGCCTGGGGGCGAGATGGAACTGGTGGGCTTGTAGAAGGTGGGACTGAAGTTGGCGTTCTGGGAGTCGTCGAAGCGCTGGATGTAGTGGTCCTTGGTCAGTCGCACTCTCAGGTGGGCTCGCACGCAGCTGTCGCACAGGGCCTCATTGCAGTCGCGACATCGCGACGTCACCACCGCCCCCTCGTCGCACACGCGACAGATGAACCGAGGGGACTCTGCCTTGTCGCTGAGCAGCTCGTTGATGAACAACTCCTCCTGCTCTAGCGAGTAGTGGCTGCTGATGCACGATGTCATGGAACTTTCATCCGAGAATGCTGCTACCGCCATCTTCTGCAAAAGAAAACCATTCAGTCATTATCTCGTTCGATCTTTCAATTGCAGAAATTCATGCCAACTGACACTATTGAAGAATTCAATTATCTTTATTGTAAAAGGCAATTTTTCCTTCTTTATTTTTTTTATTTTGTAAATGATTCCCCACATTAACTAAGCCAAGAGGGGAAATTCAACATCGTTTGTCTTTACTGAGCAAAACCTGAAACTTGCTTCAAACCTCTGCCCTTAACAGTGGCTATTTATAAATTGCTATCAGATATTAGTACTATATTACTACAGGTGCTTTGGTACCTATAGTACTGTTTAGTACTATATTACTACGGGTGCTTTGGTACCTATAGTACTGTTTAGTACTATATTACTACAGGTGCTTTGGTACCTATAGTACTGTTTAGTACTATATTACTACAGGTGCTTTGGTACCTATAGTACTGTTTAGTACTATATTACTACAGGTGCTTTGGTACCTATAGTACTGTTTAGTACTATATTACTACGGGTGCTTTGGTACCTATAATACTGTTTACTGTTTTACTATTAGGTATATAAGGAACGTAGTGCCTGATGTATTTCTGTTCCTAATTCACAAAGGATCTTGTAAAAATTCATCTGAAAATTTACATAAGGTAGCCTGTGCCACAAAAGTATGTATATTTAAACGTTGAGAACAGTATCCTCATAGTCTGAACTCATTGACCTTCAAAGATCCAATGTTGCTATGTGAACATTGAGTTTTATCAGGTCAGACAATTTACTATAAAAAGTTCTATAACCAAGATATTGTTTAACTTATTCACCAGAAAATTCAGCTCATTTCAAGCTTTTGTATAAAACAGCTGAGCAAATGAACAAAACAAATCTAGCCTACCTTCCACTCATATCGAATTCCAATTCATAAATAGAATGAGAGTAAGTGGCAAACTCGATTTGCAGTGTAAAACCTGTGTGAAAGTGTAGTTATTTTATTTTAAATTAAAGTTTAATTTATAGATCCTCGCCCTTTAACCAGGTAATGTAGTTTTTATGAAACAAGTAGTAATTTATATATTTATAACATCCTAATATAATTGTTTTCTGTGATTTCTGAACCGATTTGATGATTAAGACAATAAATTAATTGTAAACCTGAACTGTTATTGTAACTGTAACTGTGGTTATATTTTTCGATACCGGTACTTCCATTCTAAAGGGATCAGACAAAACGCCCCAAAAGGACTCATGGAGATTAATTTGATTTTAATAATAACTTATAGATGAATTTTTTTTCTCGGTTTCGAGTAACAGTCCACTAAGATTAAATATTCCTTTGAATGCTATTTCATGTTTTTAAGGTTATTTACATAATATACATGTAACTCGTGAATAATATGAACTTGTGTGGAAGAGCAAATTAAAGTTTTTGAACATATGGCACAAATTATAAAGTTTTGTGTTAAACTTCTTCAGGGGGTTAGAAACTACGCTCGAGTTCGGGTGCGATTATTTTAACAATTTACGGTTTTCGTCCGAAAATCCATGTGATTATGCAACCCGATTTGGTAAAATAAAAATAGGGGTGCACTAGGTGCACCAAGCACCGACACCTTACTTTGTAATACAACCACCCCCCTTCAAACACATAATGTTTTCACCGTTCCTCCAGATTTCTAGCAAACCCGACCCCGAACTGTATTTTTTCTACCGGAACCCGACCCTGAGAACTATCGTCGGCGGGGGTGGAGAGCGAGAGAGAGATGGAGGCAGAGAGGGCAAACAAAGAGGGTTGTCTGAAGTGACGGACGGGTGGAAAAATACAGAAAATGTGGGCCGAGGGTATTTATAGAGGCAGGGGCAGGGGCAGGTACCGCCGGGGCAAAAAAACGGTCCTGGCCTTGAACACAAGTGCAACGGGGCTAAACTCAAAACGAAGACTGGGAGTGGCACCCTCGCCATCTTGGCAGGCTCTAGAATATCTCCTACACGAGGAGGGAGACGCCAACTATCCGTAGCGTTCACATTCGTACAAAGACAAAGACAGACGGGAATGTATCGATATCGCTGGAGGTTTCCTCCCCGTATCTTGTTCTGACCTCAGGGCGATATCAAACTCCCGATTCTGTCACTTGCTACAGTTAGGGAATCTTGAAGGGTATACTTCATTGTAACGAGTAAAACGAGTTTGCACGCAGCACGCTGACGTGAGGGAAGTGAATTTCCACTTAAAAACTTTTAAAACTCAAAATCAGTGTAAAAACACATATATGTCCAATTTTTATTGAAATCTGAAAACATTGATTTTTTGGCTGTTCTGATACTCCTGGTTTCATTTACTTGCAAAGCTGGGAATACAATGTTGCGCATTATAAGGTTAGGAGAAGGTCCAGACAGGCTTGAAAGTAGGTGTGAGGTTGCTGGGGATAATAAAAGTACTCTAACAAAGGAATAACATGCGTTTCTAGTGTAAAACGCCAATAAGACAACGTACTGTACTGGGTTTAGCCGATACACATTTTCTTTAATAACTCGGTAAATATTTATGCTAGAATGATGAGAGAGGGCTTAAAACTTTCGCCTCTCTAATTCCCATCTTTTTACATGCATTAATTGTACATCTGGGGCTTTTCTGACCCTTTTTGGGCCCAAAAACTTGAAATTTGAAAGATTAATCCCCAAAAAATGGGTTTAGAGTTTTCCGATTGTTTTGCCCAACGAACTTGTCCAACAGATTATAGAAAGGAACGTCCCTACCAAATTTGAAGTAAATCGGACAAAAAATGCGACCGCTAGAGTGCATACACACATATATATATATATATATATATATATATATATATGTCTATATATATATTTAAATTTTGAACGACCCCCCAAAACGTGTTCAGGGGGTCACGTTAGGAACTTCTATGATGGTCCCGGGCTTAAGTTTCACCGTGCGGGTCATGCTAATAGTTCACTTTCCGAAGGAAATTCACTAATAAACATCACTAGTGGCTTGGATGGCAATAGCCCCTAAAATTGCTCCAAGTAGGAACACATGTGAGTTCCTAAACAACGTAATACTTAATCACATATTTTAATGTGAACAACAATGCAGACGTTTTTAAATCCCCATGCTTTTCTTATGGGGGAGGGGGGTGTTTTTCATTATTTCTCGTTTGCTGGTAACTTTATGGAAATGCTGCTTTTTCCCTAAGTCCCTGGGATCAAGACCTTTAAATTGAACCTGATCTATTAAACATATTGCTCATAAGAATAACATGGAAACTTTAAAGTCCAGTGGGGCGAAGCACATTGAACTGAGGGAGAAAAAAGTTATTCCATGACTTCTACAGAGAAATACCTTTAATTTGCCACCTCAATCATCAAAATCGGTTCATAAATAAAAGAGTTTTGCTGTACACAAGAAATTCCTTAGGGAATTAGTATAATAGATAGATCATATGTAGCCATGCACCGTTCGTCCATCAATATTCATGATGATGAGCATTTATGTTTATATAAATTATAGAGCATTCTACTAAACCGGGCAAAGGCTAAGTGAATAAACAAGCAGTAATTACATTAAAAACGTATAGGTCTAATTTTTCTCATACACAATTGTGGCAACAAATGTAATTTATTACTATCACTGTTTAACAGTAAGACGCCGACACAAATATTAAGGCGTATTTTAAGGCGAATATGAATTAATTGTAAGTGGCCCAAAGACGTGTGTAGTCCAGAATTTTTACTTAGTTTTAATGTAGCCAACTGATTATTTTGCCCAGGATTATTAATATGAACTCCAGTCACCTTATATTACCGAATTATCTTGCAATTCACATGTTAACTCTCGAATCCCGTCCATCCTCGACGATCTATCTGAAATTATTGATTTATGGTTCACTTTATAAAACAAAAAATACCTAGCGATTTCAGTGAACTAAATGTTGTTATCACAAATAGGAAAAATCATACAAAAAATCGGAAATTTGAATATTTTTAATTGAACGAATATAATTTGTGATTGAATCAATGATTTAGAATAATCCGTTGAGGAGAGTCGGAATTAGTCAACATTGACCTTATTGGAGAAGCAGCTAGAAACGCGAAATGTTACGGAGCTGGAGCCCCCTCTAAACAGCTCAATGCCCAATGGCAACGAAATAAATCAATCAGTTTTCGATTTTGATCAGGAACGATTTGACGAGCTCTCCAACCACTACGCAATCAACTCAATTATAATTTTCTCAATCGTATAAAAAACACGTTATTCAAACTTCTAAAGGATTTTTCAAATAATTTTAAATATCTAAAGTAGTCTAATTTTATGAAATATGACCGAGTTTATTATAATTGGATTCCGTTTGCCTGTTAGTTTTAAAGAAATCTAGTAAACCTTTTGCTCGAAACCGGTTAATGGTCTTCCATCTTGTAACTTTATACAAGAGTTACCATTTCAATAGTTTAGGTATTTATGTTCAGCTCAAATGACGATTCTGTAAAACTGTTTTATTATACTAACAGCTGTTTTAGGGATGGAATTAAATTAATATTTCACCATGTTACTTTTATAGTATAGGCAAAGAGGAAACTTTGAGGACAGGCTCTACCGTTTAAAAATTAACTATCGAAAACTGAAAACCACTTTTTACAACGGATTGAAGCACTTTTACAAACCACAACTCATCGAAATCAGTTTAGAAATACGGAGAAGCTATGTTTACAAACAAAATCACCTCGGCACTATTATAGATATAGATATTATCATCCACAAATAGGAAAATAAAACTATGGTGAATTATAACTCAATAAAAAGTTGATCTGAAAGTCCAATATTACCAATATTAAAGGTGCAAAATCAGCTGCGAAATCCGACACTATAAACCGAACTTGACACCGTATTTCACCATTACCGATTGCTGAACAATAAAATCTACGAGCTATGCCCCAGGGCGTTCGCGACCGTCGCATAGGGAAAACAGCCAGTTTCCTGGAAGGCCCAGCGACACAGCTTTCTCGAGGGTTTACAACCTTTACAAAGCATTCGGCATAACTTTCCGGTCGTTCTCCTTAGAAATTTCCATAAATCATGTAGGAAGTAAAGTTCGTGTAAATTTCTGACCAAGGTCTCACAGGTAGTCACAGTTTTCAGGTCGCACTGATGACTAATGCCTCTGACATTTCCTGACGACTTCTTATGCAGCTGGGAACGGCTTAAAGTGCCTTCCGAAGCACGGTGGCAGACTGAGTTTCAAGTTTCAAGTCACTTGGATTTCACACCGGGATTTGAACCCGGGACTTTGGGTTGTTTGCCACCAATCCACCCACTAGGCTATGACCAGGGTGACCAGACGTCCGGCTTGAGGAGGACATGTCCTCATTTTTAACGATTGTCCTCCTGTCCTCCCGGCTTTCAAAAATTATCCTAAATGTCCGGCTTTTTGCAAAATCCAACTCAAATAATAAAAATAAATAAATAAATAACATGACTAGGCTTTGCCGTTGTAAACGTAATGCGCCCGCGGTCAAAAATCCAATAATATTTAAATAGTGCAGATGTTAAAACAGTGTTGTCGTCATGGTTATGTCGTCTGTTTGTTGTGCCGAGCGCAGCGTCGCTACACGGCGCCGGCGTGTAGCACTATTGTTATTGTATACTTATATCAATAAATGTTGTTATACGTATATCTAACGTTGTCCTCCTCTGTTTGTAAATGTCCTCCTTTTTTAACCCAAATGTCCTCTCTGTCAAAATCTTCATCTGGTCACCCTGGCTATGACTGGCTCAATCATAATGTAGCCTACTAGTAAACAAAATATGAGTCCCGTTTCATGGTTCACACTTTTATTTGGTTAATGATCTCCCTGACTTTCCGTAGCCAAACAAGTTAACTGTCCCCGACTCTTGATTTGGAATGCACACTTTAATTACTAAAGGTAATATTAAAAAATATATATTTTAGTTATCGGCCTTCTCCTTCCTATAGCCGCTCACGCTCCTGTTTATTAGTGAATTTCCTTTGGAAAGTGAACTATTAGCATGACCCGCACGGTGAAACTTAAGCCCGGGACCACCATAGAAGTTCCTAACGTGACCCCCTGAACACGTTTTGGGGGGGTCGTTCAAAATTTTATATATATATATAGACATATATATATATATATATATATATATATATATATATATATATATATGTGTGTGTGTGTGTATGCACTCTAGCGGTCGCATTTTTTGTCCGATTTACTTCAAATTTGGTAGGGACGTTCCTTTCTATAATCTGTTGGACAAGTTCGTTGGGCAAAACAATCGGAAAACTCTAAACACATTTTTTGGGGATTAATCTTTCAAATTTCGAGTTTTTGGGCCCAAGAAGGGTCAGAAAAGCTCCAGATGTAAAATTAATGCATGTAAAAAGATGGGAATTAGAGAGGGGAAAGTTTTAAGCCCTCTCTCGTCATTCTAGCATAAATATTTACCGAGTTATTAAAGAAAATGTGTATCGGCTAAACACAGTACGTTGTCTTATGGGGGTTTTACACTAGAAAAGCCTGTTATTCCTTTGTTAAAGTACTTTTATTATCCCCAGCAACATCACGCCTACTTTCAAGCCTGTCTGGACCTTCTCCTAACCTTATAATGCGCAAAATTGTATTCCCAGCTTTGCAAGTAAATGAAACCAGGAGTATCAGAACAGCCAAAAAATCAATGTTTACAGATTTCAATACAAATTGGACAAATGTATGTTTTTACACTGATTTTGAGTTTTAAAAGTTTGCATGTGGAAATTCACTTCCCTCACGTCAGCGTGCTGCGTGCGAACTCGTTTGTTATTTAATGTTTACAGTTTGTTGCCACAAAGAGCTGATTTCGCTGCTCACTGACAAGAGTTTTACAACTATATTGTAAGCAGCATTCTGGGACAATCCGGTCTATCTCTATGAATAACTAACTAAAATTTAAAAATATATCTTCTTATAAATGTCCAGAATATTAATACGTAGTCTACCTATCACTAATGGGGTGCACATGAAGCCCTAAAGAGGAGTTTCCGAACCGGGAACTGCGATCATAAGTTGTATTTTCATGAATGAAATAAGAAGATCGGTTGCATTGTTATTATTTGATTGGTTTGCTAAAGCCAATCCCTAAACATGTCCCCGTCCCAAAAAATCAACAACATTCGTGTTAAAAAAGACAAACGAAGATTCTATTTCTTCCTCCATTATTTGATCATGAAACAAATCCAATAATTCGCATTTGCGTCTGTGGCTCCGTGCGTCCGTCCGTCCGCGGCTGTTTCTCGAGCTGTAATGGCTCACAAGCTACGAAAATCTATTTTTTAGGGGAAATCGAGCTCGGGGAAGTTGCTTGTGTCGTTTTTTTTTCTTGAAAAGCAAACCTTATTTGAGTTACGTTAGCTTAAAGATTTATGTTTTAAGCCATTTTCCCGTATATTTCGCGAAGCCGGGAGCCGGGAGTATACAAGCCGGGATTTCTATTTCTACAAGCTTTGTTCCTAAAACTGCTGATTATTTCATGCGGTCGCGATAGCGGCTGCCAATACCATTATTTTATAAAACAACAACAAAACTACGAATAAGGAGATCCTAAAACCATTTACTACCACTTAATCCCTCCGTTATTTTTACAAGTCGTATTTGATCCGAAAGGGCTCTATCGCATCTACTTGATCCCGAATACTACCGGTAATTTCCGACGAATAATATATTGCCCCAATTCCCAACAAATGGGCATGTGCCGGGCCTATAATAGGCGGTAGGGAAGGGGGGAAGGGCTGCAGTCCCGAAGGGAGAGTCGTCGTCGGGGGGAGGGGGAGGGGTCGATATATCCCCAACACGGGGCGCGTTGCGCGGGTCAGGCCCATCAGGCCTCGCGCTACTAGTCGGGCTGAAAACATGCGCCCTGGCCCTACCCCGGCGCCGGGGTGTAGTATTGACTGAAATCCGCCGCCCCCTTTTACTTTACCCTACAGTTTCACGTTCACGGCCAACTCTCGCTTTCTACCAGAGATGTTGAGTGGTTTTTACAATTCTGCTTTGAAATAGGAAGAATTTTATAAATTTATTTATAAACAAATGACTTGCAAAAACGTGTAAAACAGTAATTCCCAAACCATAGATAAATTTGTTTCAGGTTGAGTGCAAACGTTTCTATAAATAAATGTTATACAAATAAAACAAACAGGCTGACGTGCAGTTTAAATTGTAAGCTTCAGCCAGCACTTGGCATTATTGACCAACTTATGGCAATATTTATTAATCCAGCTGCCGTCAAAACACTATCCAAGCTAACCACCAATTAGATACTGGCAACTTATCCGTAAATTTAAAACAAATCCGCAAAAACATAATAACATGGCTGTAACCAATCAAAACTTCATGATTCGATAATGTCGAATAGTGATTGTTTAATATTGTGTGTGAACATTTTGTTATATTTTTCCACTTAAGAGGGCGCTCCAGTCCTCTGCGTCTACCTGCTTCTCCCATAAGACCAATGTTAACTTTCAAGGTCCGTCCCTCCTCAACGGGTTGTCCGAAATGGATTATTCATGGTTCGTTTTAAAGATCAAAAATATATCTAGCGATTTCAGTAAGCAGAATTTCGTTATCATAAATAGTACATGCATAAACAAATCGTAAATATTGAATATTTTGGAATTTTACTGATCGATTATTATTTGCGATATCGAAATTCTGCTTACTGAAATCGCTAGGTATATTTGTTCTCTTTAAAATGAGCCATAAATCAACGATATCGAATAATCCGTTGCGGAGGAACGCGCTTTGAAAGTTAACATTGGCCTTATGGGCGAAGCAGGTAGAAACGCGAAGTTTCGTGACTGGAGCGCCCTCTTAACACGTTCGCTGCGGCCCACCAATCGCGGGCGTGCGCCGAGCACGGCAGCGAACCAGATTGGCACAGACAAATTCAATTATTTCGGTCTGACGAATCACAAAACAGCGGTTCGGTGATGTGCTGCATTTCCACGAGACTGGACGTAGTTCGCTAAAACACCCACAGGTAGCAGCACTGCCTGGGTACTAGCCATTTCCCTTGTAATATCAATAACAGGGAGAATATCCCAGAAATATGGGGCAAAAACTGGTTTTTTGTCCCTTATGAACGGGAATTTTACGGGGAAATTTACTACCAACCTACACCAAAATAAAGCTCGCATTCCTAGCTAAAACTCTGACATAAAATACCCGTCCTCACCACAGTGCTGCCAGCACGAGACCAAATTGAACTTAGCATGTAGACAGAGCGCCATGTGGCGCTCTCAGATCGTGGCGTTGTTCTGCCGAGCGCCATATGGCGCTCGCCGCAGCGAACGTGTTAAGGAGTAGACTTGCCGAACTTCACGAAGAACAATAATTCCAATAAACCGACACAATACTTCATGCGCATTTTTATATTCGTTTCAAGATGGTTAACAGGTTTTCAATAAAGAGGCAAACCGGTTAGTTGGAACGGGCAAGACATGTCGCCTATCTACAGGCCAGCTCTTGTAGTACTGCGGAACACATTAGTCTCAGAAAACCAGTTGCCTAGCACCTTACGTCCCAAAGCGGAAACCTTACCCTGCTATTTAAGTTGTTTATTTGAAATAATAATACACGTATAAACAAAAAACCTATTACAGTATATTAATTTTGTAATCTTGTTCAGCCAAAACTCAATTGAATTGTATATCACAGCGCTAAAACACAAACTATAGAATATATCTTGCAGTCGAGTTGGTATCCCGTAAAACGCAAACAGAAGGAAAATAAAATAAATTAAATTTAGATGTAAATCCCAAAAAACTTATCGGCCGATACTGTAGATAAAATGTAATATTGCGGTATTGCGGTAAAAAGTACAAATACCCTGTCGCAGCAAACCTGCATACTCAGCAAATTTCCAATGAATATATAACATAACACATTAAAACACTTAACAGGATTCGTAAGAAATATATTCACAAACAAGCGATATTTAAAATATTAATTATTCTCCATGAGAATAACATTGGGAATGAGTACGCAGGTTTGCTGCAACAAGGCACAGAAAATAATGGGTTTTTGAAATGCAGATATCAATAGAACTCATCTTAGTGAAGTCACATACCAAGTTTCATCCGTATACATTCATAAATAAGCGATATATAACATTTTAAGTATTTTCCATAAGAATAACATGGGGACCAAGTACCTAGGTTTGCTGCTACAGAAACCATAGGCGAAAAATTGTTTTTTTGTGCAAACAACAATAAACTACAACAGATCAAGCCATATACCAAATTTTGCCAGTTTATGTTCATAAATAAGCGAAATATACAATTTTTCTTTTTCTCCATAAGAATAACATTAGACAACGTACTGTGTTTAGCACTTTGATATCTCGGTAACCAATTGACGTAGAAGAATGATAAAAATACCAAATTGTTTTTTTTTTGAAGCTGAATTCAATGGTATAAATTAAAATGTGATTTAAATTAAAATTACATGTGAAAACCCCAAAAAACACATTTTTGGTGTACAAAAATCCCAAAAACCCCCCTTCGGATGGTGCGATTCATCTGGTTTTCGAACTCGTTCAAATAAATGGTACTTTACACATTTGTACCAAATTTCATTAAGATCGGACCTTTTTTACGAGTTATCGTGCTTACGGACACGCACACACACACACACACACACACACACACACACACACACACACACACACACACACACACACACATATATATATATATAAATTTGAACGAATGGTGTTTTTGGCACCTGGGGACCTCAAAATGAAAAGTTATCATGGCCTCGGGCTTAAGTCTTACCATGAGACCTACGGTAAAGCTTCTTCCCTATAGGGGGAATTCGCTAAAATGAGCAAAATTGAAATTGAATTACATCTTACTTCTGTCGCTATGGCACATTGTAATGCGATATGAACTAGAGAGAGAGAGACTACAGTATGAAATGGGGTTATTGTGTAAAAATCATATGGATATTAAGTTTCTTCAGATAAATTCAGGATACAAATTGTATCCTCACACGTAACACAAACCTAAAACATATATTTAAACTCATACTATCGTAACACTTGTATGACCCGATAAATATACAAAGAAAAGGTAGTACAATGAAATCGATTTCGACCAGTTTCTCAGTTTACTTTCTTGCCTAATCAGAGAATCTAAGATGTATGTAAGTATATTGTATACAAACAAATATTCTGTAGTGTTCGAGACACAATTTATTGTTGTAACAACACCTATCATGCTACTCAATAAATTGTTTAGACTCATAAAAATCTATCAATTTCAATTCTCTATTTTCCAAGATACAATAATAGTAAAAACTGAACAATCAACTATTAAAAACGCTATAAAAGACAAAATACTAAACAACCACCGAAAAACGAAATCATACAAAACAAATTTCCGACATCGCCCAAAAAACGTGACGATAGGAGAGCCTTATATACACTTTCAGACCCATTGATAGATAAGAAGCAAGACTTAACAAGTTATATCTAATAACTGGGAAGGAATACCAGCGGTTCTTTAATAATGCAGAGCCGCCGTTTGCCGGTCGATGTGACACCGCGACGCGAGGGGTGAAAGTGGGGGGAAGGTGACAAAAAATTAATTAAATAAGAGTAAGACAAAAACTATGCACAAGGGGACATTGAGATGGGGAGTGCGACTACAACAGGACAACTGGAGGTGTCATGACAATCATATGCGTGCTAGAAATAGGGCGATGTGGCATTGACAGTCCTATGTGAGGAAAATACATCTATAGGTCTTTACAATTATAGAACACAAGTGCAAAATTATAATTATCGTGATCAAAGGAAAAGTGCACAATTACACCAGTAGCCAGTTCCTGAGGTTTCATCAAATGTTAATTGTCGCAAATACAAAATATTTAACTGGTTAGTTTTGACCAGGTTTTGACTAACTGGAAAGCGATGATTAATATTTTATTTTAAGGATAAAAAATATCAAATACAAAATATTTAACTGGTTTATTTTTTTGACTATAACTTTATAAATAATCAGATGTCAACGGATTAATCGAAAGCGATGATTAATATTTTATTTTAAATATTAAAAAATCAAGCGATTTCGATTAGCAAAATTTCGATCACAAGACGTTCACCTATAAATAAATCATCAATATTAAATATTTTGCAATTGTTTTGATCAATTATTATTTGTGATATCGAAATTTTCCTCACTGAAAAATCGGTAGGTAATTTTTTGGCTCTTAAAATCATCCACAAATCAGCGATATCGGACAATCCGTAAAGGGAAATCCGTCTTATGGGGAAACCAGGTAGAAACGGGAAACGTCCATGACTGGATCCTGGAACCCCCGCCCCCCTAAAGGGGCCCATACACGACCGGGCTCCCGACCGGGTTGGATCGTGTATGGCGACGACAGTTCCCAACAATTGTTGGAACGGACCATATTCTCCCAACATTTGTTGGATTTCTCGGCCGTAAACTTATCCCAACCTGGTCCCAACGCGGTCGGGACGGACCAAGTTCGATCGTGCATGGCCGTTCCCAACGGGGTTGGTCCCCGACATCGGTGTGCTACTCTAATACTTAAATAAGTAATCAAGAAATTATAACTCATTATTTTGAGTTATTATAACGTACTATTTTAGGTATTATAACGAGTTATTATTAATACTATAATTTGTCTTGTACCTTTTAAAAGTATTTATATAATCTTTGAATGAAAATAAATTATGAAAATAAAATTTTAGTAGTGTAATTGAATTGCGTAAAGTGGAGTCTGAGTTCTCTTATAAAAATACGTGACTTTTATACTTCCCAAAATAGTTTCTCGGTAACACAATGGGAACGAAATAGCATTTCCAGTTTGCGGGACGTCTGGACGTCTGGACCATCCTGTGCGGGACAGTTTGCGGGACGTCTGGACGTCTGAACCATCCTGTGCGGGACAGTTTGCGGGACGTCTGGACGTCTGGACCATCCTGTGCGGGACAGTTTGCGGGACGTCTGGACGTCTGAACCATCCTGTGCGGGACGCACTCAGTTCAGTTTAAGTGAATAGTAAGTGATTATCTTAACACTGAATCTGTTGAAGGAATATCTTATATTTACCTACATAAACATGATTTAAAACGAGTTCGCACGCAGCGCGCTGACGTGAAGGAAGTGAATTTCCAAATAACAACTTTTAAAACTCAAACTCAGAGGAAAAACATAAATTTATTCCAATTTTTATTAAAATCTGAAAACAGCGATTTTTTGGCTGTTCTGATGCTCCTGGTTTTATTTACCTGCAAAGTTGGGAATACAATTTTGCGTATTATAATGTTAGAAGATCCAGACAGGCTTGAAAGTAGGTGTAAGGTTGCTGGGATGATAAAAGTACTCTAACAAAGGAATGGCAGGCTTTTCTAGTGCAAAACCCCCATAAGACAACGTACTGTGTTTAGTCGAACCACATTTTCTTTAATAACTCGGTAAATATGTATGCTAGAATGACGAGAAAGGGCTTAAAAATTTCGCCTCACTAATTCCCATCTTTTTACATACATTACCTTTACATACGAGGCTTTTCTGACCCTTTTTGGGCCCAAAAACTCAAAATTTGAAAGATTAATCCCCAAAAAAGGGGTTTAGAGCTTTTCGATTGTTTTGCCCAACGAACTTGTCCAATTGCTTACAGAAAGGAAAGTCCCTACCAAATTTGAAGTAAATCGGACAAAAAATGCGACCGCTAGAGTGCAAACACACACACACACACACACACACACACACACACACACACACACACACACACACACACACACATATATATATACAATTTCGAACGACCCCCCAAAATGTGTTCAGGAGGTTACGTTAGGAACTTCTATGGTGGTCCCGGGCTTAAGTTTCACCGTGCGGGTCATGCTAATAGTTCACTTTCCAAAGGAAATTCACTAAAAACATGACTCAAACACAGGCTTTAAACAAAAATGTCAAACCACAACTGTTGATAAAACACTATTAAATCCAGACGCATTTGTGAGACAGAGTTAACAATTTGTCTAAAAACATAGCATTTAAATTAGTTTGTTTTTGGATTAACGGTTTTACAATACTTATATGTACAGTAATAATATTTAAATTTGTATACATATATTTCAACTTTATTTTCTTCGTAATTGATTGTACTTTAAATGTTTAACAAAAACAGTATATGCATGCTTATGTACACATACATTACACCATTTGATCGTAGGTAATCTATATAGTCACCGTGGTTGGAAAGCGTTCTCCCAACCGGGTTGGATCGTGTATGGCGAAACACACTTCCCAACATTTGCCCGCCCCAACATCCTCCCAACTTGGTCGGGAAGCGTTCTCCCAACCGGGTTGGATCGTGTATGGCGAAACACACTTCCCAACATTTGCCCGCCCCAACATCCTCCCAACTTGGTCGGGAAGCGTTCTCCCAACCGGGTTGGATCGTGTATGGCGAAACACACTTCCCAACATTTGCCCGCCCCAACATCCTCCCAACTTGGTCGGGAAGCGTTCTCCCAACCGGGTTGGATCGTGTATGGCGAAACACACTTCCCAACATTTGCCCGCCCCAACATCCTCCCAACTTGGTCGGGAAGCGTTCTCCCAACCGGGTTGGATCGTGTATGGCGAAACACACTTCCCAACATTTGCCCGCCCCAACATCCTCCCAACTTGGTCGGGAAGCGTTCTCCCAACCGGGTTGGATCGTGTATGGCGAAACACACTTCCCAACATTTGCCCGCCCCAACATCCTCCCAACTTGGTCGGGAAGCGTTCTCCCAACCGGGTTGGATCGTGTATGGCGAAACACACTTCCCAACATTTGCCCGCCCCAACATCCTCCCAACTTGGTCGGGAAGCGTTCTCCCAACCGGGTTGGATCGTGTATGGCAAAACACACTTCCCAACATTTGCCCGCCCCAACATCCTCCCAACTTGGTCGGGAAGCGTTCTCCCAACCGGGTTGGATCGTGTATGGGCCCCTTAATACCTGTACTCGTATCAGATTTATAAACGACACTTCATCGGAGGTTACTACACAATATTCAAGGCACCAACTACACTCCTGGTACCCAGAATGACAAGTGGGCGTAACGATCGCGCCTGTGCGCCCAAACTGTTGTAGGCGCATCCACGGGCGCTCTCTGCTATTACGCAACCAGCCGTTCAAACAGCCATGTCGGCTACAGCTACAGGTTACAAGCTAGTACAGGCCACAGGTGGCGGAGGGAAATAAGAGACGATTAACAGATTGAATCAACAGTACAAGACCAGGGATTGGAAACGAGTCTTAATTTCTAAACAAAATGTTTAGCAATCAAACCCAAACCAACTCCCGTACTTTTTAAGTCTCTGAAAGTGTCCTCTTTTAGTTCAGGCTCTGACAAAAAGCGTGAGTGGGAGTCAAGCTCTGAAAGAATGTGACTTGATTTCTAACATTTAAGCTTCAGTCCCAACTCCTTTCGCGTTTCTTCCCGTTTTTCCCATAAGGTCTTCGCTGATTTATGGTTCATTTTAAAGAGCAAAAAATACCTAGCGATTTCAGTGAGCAAGAAGTAAATTGTTCAATAAAATTCTAAAATATTCAATATTTAGGATTTTTTGTGTGTAACTATTTGCAAATTATATAACAAACACTATTTTTTTATATTCTTGACAATGAACCCATAAATTAACGATTTCGAATAATCCGTTGAGGAGGGACGGGCTGGAAGTTAACTTTGGCCTTATGGGAGAAACCGGTGACTGGCCCCCTCTTGAAAGACATTAACTTTCCCAGAGTGAATTTCTCATAAAATGTTCCTGAGAAGTGTTTTCCTGAACTCCAAAAACTCCCCCGACCACAAATTATCGGTAAAATTCAATTGAACAAAGCTTAGTTCGGGGTTTTGGGTTGGGAGCCAATGTGATTGTTGCCATAGCAATGGCACGTCCGCTTTTCAAACCTTCATTTACGTCGGACCTTCTTTCATTGGAGTGTATTATATGCAAATACTCTGTTCGACCCGCGGTGAAAGGTTAAAACATACTCGTAAACAGGGTCTGATTAACCATTAAGCTGACTAGGCTGCAGCCTAGGGCGCCAGTCGGCCAAGTGGCGCCGTAGGGGCTCAAATGTTTTCTCAATAATATTGGAAGTGCGGTGATCAATTGGCTAGAGGGAATTTTATTTCCGCACGCCATTTCCCGTCAACACACTTGTTTTATCTTCAGTTTGAGACTTTGACAAAAGGTTAGTTTACTTGCTCCTTAGTTCGTGATTATACGGATAGACGGGTACCAACATTTCAGGAAATGTTTGGGGAAAAAATAATCCCGTTTTTTGGACGGAATTGTAATCGAAACGATCATAATATGCGGTGCAATCGCCTTTAATGGCCATGATTACGCGATGCGGTCGTCATTTACGGACGATATTATGTGGTCCGATCGTCTGTTTCGGCGGAGAGCGGCGCGATCGTTTTTTTTTAAGCGCGGTGCGATCGTCATTTATGGTCGAAGGTACACGTTGCAATAATCAGTTACGGCAACGTATCACGTGGTTCAGCCATCTGTTACATTGATGGTGTATGGTCCGGCCGTCTTTTCCGGCCAATATTACGTAGTGCGATCGTCATTTACGGCCGAGATTTACGATGGAACTGGAACCGAGAAATTTAGGTTCTCAAATTCGGGTTTCCCCGTAAACAACAAACATTGTTAAGAAACGAAACTGACAAATGTCGAAATACTTTTAAGTTTTGAATTCTTTTCCTGGTAGATCTTTCTTTTTTACGGGGGGGAGGGTGCAAAACCAACTCAAGCCTACAGGCGCCACACCTCTTAATCAGGCCCTGCTCGTCAAGCACGATAACTATAATGCCTCTAGACTCTGGCAGAGGCGAGCGAAAACGAATGTGAGAACGTGTATGGGTAGTCCACATTCGCTCGTGTTACTCCAACTGATTGTTTACATTGTAAAATTACTCACGAGTCGCTCACCCGAGCACCGTGACGAACGTTCGGCCAGATTGTGGTGTGAGGCGGCATGATAGTACAAGGATTTCAAACTAAAATGTGGACGATTTATCAGTGAGATAATTTTTTAATGGTATTGCGAGATAAACAAATGGGGATGCTAAATCTGGACCGGAGTTGTCACTGAAGAGACCAATGTCTCAAGTGACATTGCACATGCTTAAGTGATCAAACATGCTTTTCATGCGGATTTGAAGGAGTTTCAACAGCAATAACTGTGCACCTCCACCAAACAAACATAGCCCGATGGCAAATTTGCCTACACAATTACAGACAAATTGCCGTGCTCCAAATAGTTGATCTGTAATAACCCGAGTTGTAATAACCCGAACAGATTAGTTCATCTTCAGCACAACACCGCTCAGTGTAAACCAGTGTTTCCCACTTGAGGGGTTTTCATCTCATTTTAGGGATATTTTAACGTCTCGTGAGATAAAATGGGATAGCGGGATCTCACTTTAGGGATATTGTAACGTGTCGTGGGATAAAATGGTATTGATGGGAAATGTGGGATATTTCTAACGACCTTAATCTGTACAAAACCCTCGACTTAGTGCATTTTTTTCTTGATTAAAATCCTTAATACATTTTGATGATAAAACGGTTAAATTTGTAAAACATGATTTCTAATACATTTCTGACGGGTTCTCAGCCACCAGATAAGACTGTTTCACATGGTGGGCGGGGTGGGCTTACAATGTGTTTAGACTAAATATCCTATCCTATACTCTAATATGAGTAAGGTTTGCTTGCTTGCGACACTGATCTCAAAAACGGCTCCAACGATTTACTTCGGAATAAATAATTTCTGGGATAAAAATAAGTTCTAGACAGGCCTCTCCCCAGGAAAAATCAAATAATGTAAAAAATCTAAAATGAAAAGTTAAAAAAATTAACATTGGGCTTATGGAGTTTCAAATGAAAACAAAAGAATTGTAACAGCTGTTCATAATCAACCAGGGAACTGTCAAAGTAATACTCATGTTGTTTATGATTATTAACATGTGATATCCTGAGAGCAGAGATTAAAAGATTTGAGTGAAGATAACATATATAGAGTAGTAAAATAAATCAAAGGGACAATGAGCTATAAATAACAACTGGAGTGACCTTAAAAACATAGATAAGAGGCAAATGAATTATACAAATCTGATTATCAGTAGGGGGAAGTGGTTAAATATACTCCAAGTCATCTAAACAAACTGACTGGTCTTCCCCCGAGCAAAGCTCGGCCCCCAGGTACTAGAACTATGAACTAAGAGACCACTGGTTTTTACAATATGTATATGGATTATGTGCGTATGTAATTTTGTTTGAGTCAGTGGAAACTATGATCCAACAAAAACATGATAAATATATCCCCTAGACACAATTAATTTAACACCAAACGATAAATGGGATTCAACAACTGTACTTGATCACAGACCAACTAATATTTTCAAAGTATATTGGAATCTCGATGGTAATAGGGATATTTCATAGAAAATCGAGGTGTAAAGTGAGATTTTGTTTACGAATTTGTGGAATATCTTTACCGCGACGTGGAAACAGTACCGTAATCCCGACTACCCGGCATACAACTACAGCACGAGTTTAGACTATTATCGCTTCTGTATCCACCGCGACAGCTGGCCCCATGTTGCGCCGACGCGCGTCTACTGTGTTGACCGCTTTGATCTTGTTTACGCGCATGCCACACAACACATAAATGTAACGGGCCTTCCGTTGGTATTGCATCATCGTGGATTGTCCATCATGCCATTAGGCATCTATCAGACTATACATTATGAGATAGCATTTATGACTACTTAAAGCGCTCAAACTAAAGCAAATTTGTTTGGACAATCACTTATTCCACCCGTAAGAAAATTAGAGCAATTTTCGAAATTGATTGAATGAATTTAGTTTTAAATCTACAATCCCACAAATCTTAAAAAAAAAACATTTAATTACGTTCAGGTGTATATGAACTAGCCTATCTAATACTAATTTTAAAGTATCTCAATGAATTACAAATGTATATTTAATTCAAGAAAGTAATCATGGTTCAAAATTTGAAAAAAACCTTTCACAATTAATTGTTATTTTTATCTAAAAAAACCTCTTAAAATGTGTCACGTTACACTTCAAATCGTTGATTTTTTTGTTTAAAATTATTGACTCGAGTCCGATATGGGTCCAGGTTACCCCATTACAAGGGTTATATATAATTGTAACTGATGTGTTAAACTTGCATTTTGCTCATGGATAACCACAAGTTGGATGGAACATTTCGGAGCGCATTACTTCATAAGACACGAGAACCGGCTTGGTCTTAGTCTATCAGTGTGATGTTCGACAGATTGATTGGTTTAGCTGCCCATAGTAGTCGATCAATCACTGACAACGTGACAACGCACCTCGACACTGCGGATGGCTTTCTCTTGTACAACATCACGGTTGAATTTTGAGAGGGGGCTCCACTCACGTAACATTTCGCGTTTCAACCTGCTTCTCCCAAAAGGCCAAAGCCAACTTTAAAATCCTGTCTCTCCTTAAAAACGTATGCTAAATAGTTTATTTATGGCTCATTTTAAAGAGTAAAACAAAATCTAACGATTTTAGTGAGCAGATAATATGAAAAAACCCTATTTCAATGAATTGCAAACAATTTCCGATTTTGTTAGAGGTTAATTATTTGAGACAGGTACGCAAAATATTAAAATCAAAAATGTCTTATAATCCGTTGAGGGTGGCGGGATTAAAGAGTTATCATTGGTCTTATGGTCCTACAGGTGTATAGTCCTTGTAGCGTTAGTTTTATCAGTCAATAGTCCCAGTCATCTCACGAAACGTTTCGCGTTTCTACCTGCTTTCCCCGTAAGGTCAAAGTTAACTTTCAAAGTCTGTCCCTCGTCAATAGATAGACCGATATTGTTGATATGGTTTGTTTTAAAGACAAAAATAATACTTGGTGATTTCAGTGAGTAGAATTTCAACATCCCCTATAATAATCTTCAATCGAATTCCAAAATATTATGTTCGAATTTTAAGTGCTCGATGAAAACGCTAAATATTTCTTTGCTCTATAAAATGATTTTTCTTTGATGATAAAATGATTTTCTTTCCGTTGAGTAAGGACGGGCTTTGAAAGTCAACATTTGCTTTATGGGAGAAGCAGAGGTATGTGAAGCTGGCAG
Source organism: Allygus modestus (assembly GCA_963675035.1). Classification (NCBI taxonomy): domain Eukaryota; kingdom Metazoa; phylum Arthropoda; class Insecta; order Hemiptera; family Cicadellidae; genus Allygus; species Allygus modestus. The sequence continues at coordinate 476,436,765 of OY776112.1, read as the reverse complement.
CGCCCATATTGAAAATAAACGGGAAAATAACCTAAATCGTTTGTTTAGGTTTGTTTAGCTATTTTTGACGTTTGTTTGGCCTTGGTTGCTTTTAAAAACGAAAAATAAAGTGGGCGGTTCTAGCTTCACACCAGCAGCGCCCATTAGTCATTTTGAGCTAAATACCATTGAAATAGTTTGTTTATCGTTTGTTTAGGTTTGTTTAGCTATTTTCGTCGTTTGTTTGGCATTAGTTGCTTTAGAATTCGAAAAATTAAGTGGGCGCTGCTAGCTTCACACCAGCAGCGCCCATTAGTCATTTTGAGCTAAATACCATTGAAATCGTTTGTTTAGCTATTTTCGACGTTTTTTTGGCCTTAGTTACTATTAAATTCGAAAAATAAAGTGAGCGCTACTAGTGGGCGCTGCTAGCTTCACACCAGCAGCGTCCATTACTCATTTTGAGCTAAATACCATTGAAATCGTTTGTTTATCGTTTTTTTTGGTTTGTTTAGCTATTTTCGTCGTTTGTTTGGCATTAGTTGCTTTAGAATTCGAAAAATTAAGTGGGCGTTGCTAGCTTTACACCAGCAGCGCCCATTAGTCATTTTGAGCTAAATACCATTGAAATCGTTTGTTTATCGTTTGTTTTGGTTTGTTTAGCTATTTTCGTCGTTTGTTTGGCATTAGTTGCTTTAGAATTCGAAAAATTAAGTGGGCGTTGCTAGCTTTACACCAGCAGCGCCCATTCGTTGATTTGAACTACAAACCAATGGAATCGTTTGTTTAGGTTTGTTTAGCTATTTTCGACGTTTGTATTTTTTTATTAAATTCCCATGGTTGCTGAAGACTCTTGAGCCTTCTCACGCGCTCAGCAAGATAACAGAACGGAAGGGATTTCCGGGATGCGCCGGAACTTACTTCTGTTCAGTAATGATAACCAGATGTATTTCCTGTTCATGATCAAAATGTATTTCCTGATATTTTGTCATTAAATTTGTATTTTATTTATTTACTCAGTTTATACCAGTCGGAAATTTTTGTTTCACTAAACGCTGAATGATACATTTATGGAACAGATGTCAAGTAATTAATTCTGTTTAACAAATAATGAAAAAAGATAGCAGTGCTTACTTTGTTTTTCGATTTAGAAATAAATTAAAGCTTAACATAGTATGTTACGTTTTACGTATTACGTTAAAGTAGAGGTGAAATAGCGGTAATAATGCAAATTTTGCGGTTTTAGCCTCCCTCACTTTTCCCTTAAAAGTTCTCGTTTTTCCCACGAGTCCTATAATAACAAACCTAAACAAACGATTCCATTGGTTTGTAGTTCAAATCAATGAATGGGCGCTGCTGGTATGAAGCTAGCAACGCCCACTTAATTTTTCGAATTCTAAAGCAACTAATGCCAAACAAACGGCGAAAATAGCTAAACAAACCTAAACAAACGATAAACAAACGATTCCATTGGTTTTTAGTTCAAATCAACGAATGGGCGCTGCTGGTGTGAAGCTAGCAGCGCCCACTTTATTTTTCGTTTTTAAAAGCAACTAAGGCCAAACAAACGTCGAAAATAGCTAAACAAACCTAAACATACGATAAACAAACGATTTAGGTTATTTTCCCGTTTATTTTCAATATGGGCGCTGCCAGCTTCACATACCTGAGAAGCAGAGTATTGGAGAACCCTCTCAACTAGCTATCTCAGAAGCTTCTTTACATATCCTGCAATTGGACCTGAAACCCCAGGCAAGATTCGTTTCTCGGTCTCACTCATGCCGTACAGTGGATTTCTTCTAACTTTGCCCATCTCGCGCCAGCTGATTGTATACTAGCCGGCGGACAAGGCGCCAAGTCGGAAGGGCCCAACTGTCCCGGCAGCGGCAGATGACGGCCATTACAACTATTGTACAATGGTTCCCATTCCCAGCGCGTGACACACGGATGAATGACGCAGAGGGTGTTGTAATTAGTGCGTATAAACGCCGCTAATGAACGTACTGGGGAATAGACAAACTGTCTTGTACGTGACGGAGAACTATCCGTAGAAGGGTACTACAAAGCGTCGCACGAGTGAAAAACCGGGTCGTGCACAAACAACAGACGTGAATTTTGTGCAAGTAATATTTTTAATAAATAAATACAGCAGTAATTTTACATTGGGCTTATGTACGGCCTGGTTTTTCATTCGTGTAACACGTATCCCTAAAATAGCTTTCAGTATCGGTTTCAAAGTCCGCGAAATCGTTTTAATAACGTTTTACCTTATTTTCTAAATCTAAGTGATCACTCACTCGCTTTTTCTGAATTCCATATAGGCCTTAAGAGTCTTCTTCACCGGAAGTTGCCGGACGCCATCTTGGTGTTTTGTTCCATAAGGCCAATGTTAACTTTGTACCTCCGTTACTCCTCACCTGATCGTCACAATTACCGGTAATTTTGGTGTCAAATTAAAGATTTCGTCGTCCTCTAGGGAAATACAATAGTCGAATTTGGATTTTGTTACAAACTAATGAGAACATGTACAGTGTTTCAGTTCAAATTTAAACTATTTACTATGACACTATGATACCTAAATTAAGGAATTCGGCATTGTATTTCCCTAGAGGATGAAAAAACCTTTAATTTGACACTAACATGAATAGTATGTGACTATCAGGTGAGGAGTAATGGAGGCACAAAGTCAACATCGGGCCTTAAGGAACAAAACACGAGGATGGCGTCCGGCAACTTCCGGTGATGAAGACTCTTACAATAGTTGATAGTTATCCGTCTTTTTAGGAGGAGCCTACAGCCGCGCCATTTTTTTAAGAGGAGGTGGTACATATTCCCTCTTAAAATTACAAAGTTACCTTTCAAAACCCGTCCCATCTCAACGGATTATCCGAAATCGGTCCTTTACGGTTCGTTTTGATAATAAAACAGCTCGAATTAAAAATCGTTATCGCCTTCAGCTTTGTCGCTATGTCTTTGGCACATATTTGAATAAAAGTTATGGATAACGTCCTCTGTTATCTAAATTAAAAGGAAATTTAAAAATACACGTAATCAAATTCAAAAACCTCCGTTCCAAACATAAATAATGAAAAAACATCACTACATTTATCATTATGTTCGTTGATGCCTATATGTGTACAAGTATTTAAAATTTCTTAGGCAGTGTTTCCTCTTGAGGGATTTTAATTCCATTTTAGGGATCCTTTTTATCGACCTATGGGATAACATGGGATTGTGGGATGAAGTGGGATAGTTTGGACGATCTTTGATCCGTACTAAGGTAAATAATAAATGTTACCAATCATGAACACCATTAAATTTGTAATATTTCCAATATATATATATCTATATTCTACGGTATATTGGTTTTCAGCCTTCAAATAAAACTTTGTTAAACTCTTAACTTCTTTACGAACAGGTTTCATATCGTGGGTGGAGTGGGTTTACAAGTTTTCACTAACTGAAGAACTATAACAAAGACACCAGTTTTGAATATGTATATTTGGATCATGTGAATTATTTTGTGAATCAATATTCTACAATAAAAAAACACGATCTAAGAAAAGCATTAAACATAAACTTTCTACCTATTTGCAATTTGTTTATTCATTTTTTACTTTCTCCCCTTATACAGTATATGGAGAAAGTATTGTTTTCGTAAAAATTTTCGAATTTGAGTTGTTAGTGGAAATATTCGTTTTGGTGCTCCCTGAACCCAAAAAAGTGGTTTTTACGTGATGTCTGTCTGTGTGTTTGTGTGTGTGTGTGTGTGTGTGTGTGTGTGTGTGTGTGTGTGTGTGTGTGTGTGTGTGTGTGTGTGTGTGTGTGTGTGTGTGTGTGTGTGTGTGTGTGTGTGTGTGTGTGTGTGTGTGTCCGTGTGTGTGTGTGTGTGTGTCTGTGTGGATGTGTACAGAGCTACAGCCTTAACCAATGGGCCGATTTTAATGAAATTTGGTATGTAGGTACTAATCCACGATATCTCCAGGCGTTTTTTTCATTTTTTGAATTTTTGATTTTTAAGGGTAATTATCCCCCCAAAACCGCTAAAAAACATCAAAAATCCAAATTTCTCAAAAACGGCTCTAACGATTTTCATTAAACTTTAGTCGTTTGTAGAACTTTAGTTTTCCAACAAAATGGTACCACCCGCATTCCTGTAAAAATTCGGGTTCAGAAATTACAGGACTTAAAACACCCAAAATTCAGTTTTTTGGATTTTTCATAAAAAGACATAAATGTAAACAAATATTACTATTCACCATTAAAAAGGGCTCAAAAAACTAAATAATTTAGTATCTTGAATTACTATTCTACGATAGCTGGTTTTGGAGAAAATTGAAATTTTCATTTTGCGGTAAACGCAGTACGTTGTCCAATTTTATTCTTATGGGGAATAAAAAAAAGTACTATTTCTCTCTTATTTACTGGTCAATTTCATTCAATCTTGATATGCTTGTCAAGTTAGCATTGACCAACAGAGGAAATTCGAAATATGTTGCCCTTAATAACCCTGGGGGGGGAATAGGGGGCATTTCCCCTCTTAAAACCACGAGTGTAGCAATGGATTCTGTAGTGCCTCCAAAGCAGGGATTTGGGTGGATGTTTTTTTAAACAACTTGTTTACAAGATTTTCTGTACATTCGACCGTGCTTTGTATTCTATATTTAGTAAATAAAAAGTAATTTATTCATTAAAGTTGGGCTAAAAGGGAGAAAGTATGTGTCAGTTTCCTGATACCGTTTATTTAACCAAAGAATACAAGGAGATTCAACAATGATACTGTTTACTAACTCATGTAATATAAAGTACGTATATTTTGTATATACCCGGTGGTGAATGAGATGGTTTTGAAGGATCCTGTAATATAAAGTACGTATATTTTGTATATACCCGGGGGTGAATGAGATGGTTTTGAAGGATCCTGTAATAATAAAGTACGTATATTTTGTATATACCCGGTGGTGAATGAGATGGTTTTGAAGGATCCTGTAATATAAAGTACGTATATTTTGTATATACCCGGTGGTGAATGAGATGGTTTTGAAGGATCCTGTAATATAAAGTACGTATATTTTGTATATACCCGGTGGTGAATGAGATGGTTTTGAAGGATATTGTATAGCAGATCGAGGGAAAAGTAGGATTTTTTACAAACTTTGTAGGATTTTTCCGCGGGGTGAAACACTGACTACCGTACTTTGTTTTATTAGAACAGCGTCTCACTAAAGCCCTATTTGCTTCTTACTTTCAAAAACTGAAATAGCCCAGAAATATGAAGAGGTCAGCCAAGAGCCTGGACTGACATGATCCAGAAAATGTGAATCAATTTGAGAGACTGTACTAGTCTGGCTGCAAACATCAACGCCGCACGTGCCGTTGTTTTGACACAGTGCAGGTTTGTACACTCTGGGTATGTGCATGTGCGGTCTAAAAACATCACGTCCACAACTGCAAGGGAACGGAACTTCGTACGACTATTGGAATTTGGACGGCCGATATTTTACCGGCCGTCCAAAACCGGTGTGTGTGAAAGCAGCGTAATGAATTACCCACTTCCATATTCCTGCAATATTTAACATTGAATATTACAAAGGTGTTTACTTTGTAACTCTATAAATAACACTGGCAACTGTTTTACATTACAGCTTCACTTGTTCTGTTTTATATTCAAATAAAATCACAGTCAAATTCCAATACTAAAAAATGTGTTTTAACTTGTTTTTTTATTTATTTATTTGGACTTAACCTATTGCTTCTAGTGTTTAAAACTACACTACGTTTCGGGAGGTAAGGAAACTCCTCCCGTTATCAAGTGAACCCTACTTACATCTACTTCACTTGAGGATGAGTTTCCTTACCTCCCGAAATGTAGTGTAGTTTTAAACACTAGAAGCGATAGGTAAAGTCCGAATAAATCAAAAAATAAATTCAAATCCACCGCTATTATGATTTTTAAAAATACAACTTGATATTGTTCTTTTTGTTCTGGCCTTTGGAATGGACGCACAAGAACCTCCAACTTTTCTCACAGAGGCCTTTCATTCGAATATCAGACGAGTGGCAGACGTTCCCAAACAAGTTCCTGAGACGCGACGGGTTGGCTGTCTAGTTTCCTTAAGATAATTTATATAACACTGTATTGTAAAGAATTTGTACAACAAATGTATATAGGGTACATCTAAAATTTGTAAAATGTTTCCAAATCAATACTGTACAAAATTTTCATTTTACAAATTTGTAGAGTTTTACAAATTTTACAAAGTTTGTAGAGTCCAAGTGGTTTCTCAAACTTTGAAAAGTTATTTTTACTATCCGAAAAGAGACAACTTAAATTTCGTTCAAGTTCTCAGAAGGTTCGATATGTCAACATCAATGAAACCATCAAATCGAAACAGGACACAACCACAGATAAACGATTCCATATGCTTTTTATTCCTTTGTCTGTGAGACAACATACAAAACTCTACGAACTAAATATAGTTCGTTGACAAAACTACGCACGGATTTAAAAGCATGCGATGTGTTCGATAAAGTTTGTACCAGTCACACAAATAAATGCTCGCGGTGACTCGTTCCTAAATAAAATACTTACATCCGGTATTGCCAGGAAAACTTGTTTCTTTCACGTCGCAAAATATAAAAAATTGTAACAATTTAAAATAGCGTTTCCGGTTGGTTTCAAACTGCTTTTTTACTCCCCCCATATAACGTACTTTCCTTCAACATAACAAATTTCTTCCCATTGCCACTTCAGATCATATAGTCAAGTTACAACCCGATGCGTCTCTTAAAACTTTGAAATTAAATCATTAGTGCATATTGAGTATATGACAATATGCTTTGTTTAATATGTAACAGCCTACTGTTCCGTCTTATCCAAACCGTACCCTACGAATAGACACAATGTCCATCATGACTTTTAATTTTAAATTGTGTGACATTGTGAAATTATTCATAGCCTACTTATGGGAAATAATGTAGTGATAGCAATAAACTTTGGCAGAATTAATTAGAAATAGTTTATTTTTCGGGATAATGTTTAGTTCTAAAATAAATTGTATGTACTTCAACTTTGATAAAACAACAAGTTGAAATCTCAAACGGTTTAACATTCCAGCACTCTAAATTACTGCTAGAATTGTCAACACGTTTGCAATCGAGTTTTATAAACAAAAAATACTTTCTCGAAAAGAGCAGTTTGACATTTTAAAATAAAGCTATCGCTCCAACGGTAACCCCAACTAGGGTCCAAGTCTAGAAATCGATGCTTAGGTTATTTTACAGTGTAGTAGCGCAATGCGCAGCTCGGCGCCGGGCGCCACGCGGAGCGGTTTTGGGGCGGAATGAATGGGTTTGGGATCGATGAAGCTACGCCGCGCCGGGGCCGCCCTAGACCTTGTCGCCTTCGAAATCCAAGGGCAGCGCGACTACGGCGTGTACGTTGTTTACACTACAATTAGGTTGGCCAAAGAGGGGCAAAAGGAAAAATGGGACACCAATACATACATCGGCGAGTACTTTCCTACGGTGCTTTCCTATGGGAAAAGTGGAAAATTCGACAAAACTTTCACTAAACTAGCGTATATAGAGGTTTTCAAATCATCCAAATATTTGCTCAAAACATTGCTATTGCAGTGTGTACACTCATGCTCATCATCGCAGCGTCCATTTTTTAAATCACACTTTTTTACAAAATCGTCCTTAAGGGTGCGCCCTACGCCAGATTGAATGATCCGCACATTGTTGTAACGCCGCGCCACCACCAAGCAGGGGTCTTGCATATTTACGCTTGAAGACCTTTTTGTTTTCCTTAATCAACCTGTTATTTTACAGATTTCTACCAAACCAGCAGTTTCACACTTTTCACATTCCAATCTAGGTATTGTACGATTCCTTTTTTCCAGAATAATTTTTCTTCTTACGTTAGGAAGCTTTAGAAAAACGCTTAATTAGAAAAATTTACTGATGGCCTACCACTTACTTTGAATTAAAATCACGATTTTTAAATCGTATGTACATAGATTAACAACATTTAGTGGATGAAATAACAACAAATCATTTTTAATTGGTTAACAATAATTGAGGCTACAATGTGGGAGGAGATGCAAAACCCTTACTTTAGCGTGCGGAAGGCAAGGTAGGTCGCACCCTTAAAAACTAACACTTATGCTTAGGCACGATATAGCCCCATAGAAATGTCTTAAAACCCTTTCTTAGTGAACACCTAAGACCCAAGAGTATGTTCCAAATTTCATTGCAATCCGGTCTGTGGTTTTTGAGATTTCGTGATGAGTGAGTGAGTGAGTCAGTGGTATTTGGATTTTAAATTAAGAAGATTTGTACAATTTCGTACGGACAAACGATTTGTGGTATCGTAATTCTGCTCACTATTTTTTCTCAATTTAAAAAAAGAACCGTATCTAAACTATATCGGATTATCCGTAATGTCGGGCTTTGAAAGTTAACATCGGCCTTGAGGGAAGCAGTAGAAGCCGTGACTAGAGCCCCCTCTAAAACAATTAATTGATCTTCCCTATTAAAATTACATCACCTTGATCGACTAGTATATTAACCGACTCCTCTTAAAATTTCCCAGCTTTTCAGCAGTTTCCCGACGGAATAACGAGCGGAACTTATTTACCACCAATCAGATCGGACGGAATATTCCGCTACGCCGGCGCAAAGCCAGATTGTACGACCATCTCGCGTTGTACCAGGAAACAGTGGCGAGTCGACTGTTCTGTTACGGAGTGTCAATTGTAGCCTCTACTGCTGTAACCGACGATCGACACGCAGACGCCGCCGGCACGACCGCCTACTTAGCAACACGAACGTGTGTTGTGTAGTTGGAAGGTGTTGGGTCTGGGTGCAAAGTGGTTGAGTGGACACCACGATGTGGATAAAACATGGGAAACATCGACCCTTCACCCTCGCCGCCGTAAAAGAGCTTAAGAGTGGGCTCCCAGTCACGCATCATTTGGCATTTCTACCTGCTTCCTCCGTAAGACCAATGTTACTCCAAATTCCGTCTCTCCTCAACGGATTATCCGAAATAGTTGAGTTATGATTAATTTGATGGAGAAAAAAATACTCAGCGAATTCAGTGAGCATAATTTCGATCTGGTAGAACAAATAGTTCATCCCTAAAAAAAATCATAAATAGGCTATAGAAATTTTATTCACCGATTATTATTTGTTATATCAAAATTCTGACCTTCTGCTCTTGAAATCGTTGAGCATTTATTGATCTTTATACTCAGCCATGAATCAACTATTTAAAGTACAGTAATAGCGAAATGTTACGTGACTGGGGCCCCCTCTTGAGGAACTGACTACTGTAACGGCGCCTCAACAGTCCCAGTTCGGTTGACGGTATGCGGTGGCGGTGAGTCAACGGGTTATCAAAGGGTAAACAAACCGCGAGATAAGCCCGGCGAGGTTACGAGGTAGCGGGCGAGGGAGCCCAAAATAGCCCGCGGACGGCTCCACGTCGGCCCCTCGGAATAAACAACCGGTACTAGCGTTTTAGAAAATATCGCCCCTTTCCAGGAATCACAACTCCGCCGCGCCGCGGCTCCACACGGTCCTTTGTGCATCTCAGCTGGTGTGTCTCGCCGTCCGTCTTCGTCTTCGCCCTAAATGCCTCAACGTGGTTTGGTTTCCAATTTTTCCCAGAGTATCAAATATTATTTGATGGAACACGGCAGATATAAGTTAAGAGGGGGCTCCTGGGACGAAACATTTCGCGTTTCTTCCTACTTCCCTCATAAGGCCGATGTTAACTTTTAAAGTTCCTCCCTCCCCAGCGGATTTTCCGATATCTTGACTTAATGGCTCATTTAAAATATCTAGCTATTTCGGTAAGCAGAATTTTGATGTCAGGAATAGTTCAAACCTACAAAAAATCATAAATACTGAATATTATGGAATTTTAATTATTATTTGTAATTTTGTCATTACTACAAATACTTTTATTATGTAGCCTACTTTAGAGAATCTAGTCAACTGTCACTCCACTCCACTGACGGCAACTTGATAGAATAGCATGTGATCAAGGGCACAAAACATTTGGGACAAGATTTTAGAGGGGGGAGAATAGCAACAGATAAACTCTGCAAAAGAATTTCTATATCTAGAAAGATTTTGTTCAAAACCCGACAGCGGGACAGTTTTTAACCTTCAATCTCATTAGAATAAACAGGAAACAACACAATTTTGAAATAACCAGTCTGGTATAATAGACTGCTGTACCACAAACTCATATTTTAACCCTAAATAACTTACATATACATTTAATGACTTGCAAAACCATCCCTAAACATCCTTTGGATAAAATTTAGTTTGCGTCCAAAAATGTCACTTTTGTTTGAATCAGGAACACTAAGTAGTACTGTAGGTAGTATAGTACTTAAAGGGGGCACAAGAAAGAAACATAATTAAAGTGGAGCAATTTTGGCCATGAAGCAGATAAAAGAGGAGAAAGGTAAACATTTGCCTGCCAACCTTGAGGGAACAAAAGGGTGGCAAATCCACACTTGGTATGAAAGGCAAATAAGAAAAGCAATTTAACCCGTTATAATGGAAGGCAAATACATGCAAGAGTTAATTATGGATTCATTTGTTCAACAGTAATTTTGCTCACCACAAAATAAAATTTTCCCCACAGTGAATCTATACACAATGTACAAAGGCTAGTGGTGAATAAAACTATCTACCTGTAACCTTAAACCCATTGCGGGAAGTCAAAAACTACAAGCAGCCCCTAACAGTGAAAGCCTCGTGCAACTATTAAGTATGCACAAGTTTTCAGGGACAACTGTGAACTAATTAAAGTTCTTACGAATGTACTTATCGCCAATAGTTATGGCATGCTAAATAAATAAATATTTATGCTAAATAATAGTTATGGCATATGACTAAATGGCATGGATGAAACTAAAACCAGAATATCAAATACGCTTATCGTACCAGATCTTTCGGATTTTACAAAAAAACAGCAAAAATGTGATACCTTAAGAAGTGACAACACGTATCTCTTAGAACCCAACTTACAGAAACACTGCCATAGTAATCAAAGGTATACGAGGAATCACTTTAAAACGATACTATATGAGATGCAATTTTTCCTGAGATAAGAGCTATCACCAGAAAGATGCGTTATTTTTTTCTGAATCTGGTGATAACCGTATCTTACAATGAAAACAAACGGAGATACGTGTTGTCACTTCTTAAGCAACTCATATCCTCGCGAAAAATCCTGGTTAAAAATTGAATTGAAAATTGTATAGTCTATTGATTTTGTTGTACGTCTCTTTTTTTGTAATGTGATTTGTTAAGAGTTAACTTACCGCAAGTGTAAAACTATTAGGCTATAATAATACTTGTCTGTGATCCAGTTGTTTTGGAATTTTCAGAGATAGGACCACAATATACAAGCCCACAGATTGACCCATTGTGGTTACCAAGTTTGTGGCAGGACAGTCCCTAGCGGCCGGGGCTATTTACTGCACTAGACACTACGAGTGTAGTATTAAAGATCGCACAAGGCATTTCATTAATATTTTGCATTTAAACAAGGCTATAGTTTTTCATATAAATTTATCAATTATTTAAATAGGGAACCTAATTAAAAATATAAAGTTGATCAACAATAAAGTAGAAGACTAAAACATTTATCGTCCACGTCTCAAACAAAATTCACAACCGAGTAGCATGGGCCATAATCAAGCACTCATTCAAAATCATCTGTACACAATATGTAGGGTTTTATTATATTGTACACATCCTCACGTTATGTAATGGGTTTGATGATCCTAGCGAAAATATTCAGAAACAAATTTGGTAAACCCAGAACTTCGGAAGCTCAGGTGTGTGTATTTCGGAGTTTAGTAATTTAGTACAACAAAATGGTTTCTTGGAATTAAAACACAATGCGAGTGACAATAGACATGCCCAATAACCCGTTATATGAACGTTGTCACACTGTCTGATCAGTAGCTGTTGAAGATACGAGTGATATATTGCAACGCAAATCACAGGCAGTCTCTGTGTGCTCACACTCGCAGTACTAGAAATATTTGACTCGGTAGCCGATTGGTTTGGCCAATCATACACCAAAAACAATGCGAGAACATATCCTACTCCTACTACTGTACACGGTTACAGGCACAACCTATAGGCCCTAGTTGGTATAATATTCACTTACTTTTTTATATTATTGTGTAGATTTCAGCCTTTTAGCTCTATGGAAACTAAGTTCTGAAACTTCAATAATATGCTGGGTTTTCTTAAGTTTAGCTTGCCATTTTTCACACCTGGTGAACTTCAGTTTTGACCCTCCTCAGTTGATGGTTTTTATGACCAACTCATTGACAGTTAACCTGTCCGTCAAGAGTTGAAAGGGAGGGTAGTCCTTAAGCAAACAGTGGAGGACTCGGGTCCAACCTGGCAGGATGAGGAAATTTTTTACTAGTAACAAATCTAGAGGTGTAAAACACTACAACAAAACCCAACCCAAGACCCTGATCCATCCACCTGGTTTACATCTGATCAGGCATTTTACTGCTTTTTACCTACCAATATCCTTACTGTGTGTGGTCTATCGGAAACTTGCTTGGATACCGTAATCTAAAGACTACTACTACAGTTTCAATTCCTCTATTCACAAGATAAGAATTCCTAAATCAGTATTTAATCATTTATCATTAATTTATCATATTCAAGATACATTATTACTCATAGATACATTATAGATACATTAATCATCAAAGTTTCATCATTACAACGATTGAGTTACCTTGTTTGACTCCTAGAAGCATCGATCCACCTTTCGTGTTGTGTTAGGATTTGATATTCTATTACAGTTAGCACTCTATTACAGTTGACAATTTGATATTCTATTACAGTTAGCACTCTATTACAGTTGACAAACTGGTTAGTTCAGTTGCCGGAGAAAATAATTTTCTCAAATGAAAGTTCCTTTAAGTTAGATAACTTATTGAACAATTGTGGAAACTCATAGAAAAAATCTGTAATAGCTTCCTAGGAATTCAGTAGGCTTATAAGGATTATTTTAACTTTTTCGGTACGGCACATTGAGAAAGCTTGAACTCAAATCGCAAAAGAATGCCATTCTTAAATCTTGTGACACAAGAGCAACGTATAAATAAACTGATTAATAGAATTAAAATAACTTTACGCCTAGGAGGGAATTAACTTTTATGACTTTACTGACAAAGTGAATGTGTCACAAAAGTTTAAACTAACTTAAACCTAAGTTATAGGTTTGGTTAGTAATGCTAATATGTTGTTGGTTTAAGTTGTGGGTATACATCTCACATAGAAGTAATGTTGTGATATTCATTAGGCCTAAATCAAACCTTAAGCCCGGGATACACGAGAGTTTTTTTTTCTCGACAGTTTGCTACTCTCACAGATGCTTACTCGCAATAAGCGTTTACATTGTGGGAGATTTGTTTTTATGCAACAACTAATTCAAATACACTTTACAAGACTAAACTCGCAAGGGGGACTCTCGGAGAGCTCTTGCCACTTTCGGACATTTTGTCAAGCTGACTCAAGGCACCATTTACACAACGCATACATAGGGCCTATATATTACTAGCACAAAACTCTCACTTGTATCCGGGCTTTATGCAATTTTCAGAAAGCTTACAACAGACTTGGACAACTGAACTGAACCGAGAGGGCAGATGTAGACTTGAAAATAAATAACTTTTAATGGCCTAGGCCAGAACCATAATATGCTTAGCTGGCATACCCTAATTTGAATGCAGGTGGGCAAAAAATATCACCATGATTATCGTCTCTATTACAAAAATTATTCCTCCAAATTATTGGGGGCAACCCCCCTCCCTTTATTGGACCAAGCCTAAAACCTGCAATGAAGTTAAGCCAAACTAAACCAACTCATGATCATAATCAAATTTAACATTAATATTCCTGCACAGTAAGTAATGTTTTAACCCATCCCATAACAAGAGATATTCTTCCGAAACTAACAGCAATACCTATGTTTACATAGGCACAGGATGTTGTTGTTGTTACAACCAACATAACCTACAAAATAGCAAGTCTTAGTTCAGGAGCCAAATTACCAAAATATTAGTCACACGATGTTCAAATTTTGTCCATAATCGCCCACTTTAGTATTCGTTGTTTATTTTACAATTAATAAACTATTATCAAGTCAAAAATGTTAATAAACCACTTACCAACATCTGAGAATTCACATTCTAAACGACCGACGATGTCACCTACAAACTACCGCGCGATATCGCGGACATACCGATTCTGAAATCTGATTGGATTACTCCAACTCGACATCAACAGTTGAAAGACGCGACGCCACTATGAAGCAGTGTTACCAACGGTAAGATAATTTTTACCATAATTCAGTTCCTTACTTAAAACTTTTACCATTCGAGATTCAAAATGTCTCTCCAAAAAACATCTATAAATAGCTTTATATCAATGATTAAACACATATATTCATTGTTTATAGTCAAATGTTATATATTTTGAACGTGTAGTAATGAATTTGAATTTAGACTTAATAAATGTTCCATAATTTTAAAATGTGTTGTACCGTACTGTACATGAAACTTTTCAAATTACACACAATGCATATAGTTTTAGGAAAACAAAAATATCCCCGGTCTTTTTTCCTACACCGAAACGTGGCATGATTTTACAGTATTTGCTAAAAATATATTCGTAGGCCTACAGTATATGCTTCTAAATTATTGTAGTAGCTAGTCCCATATATATTGGAAAAAATATGTCAACAAGGTATATCGGAAGGTCTACAAACAAACAAACAAATTAAATTTTTAGAGTAGTAAATTAAGCGTTTTTAGGGTATATTTTTGTGTTCATAGTTTGAAACAAAATTAAGCTACTAAGCTGTATAAAAACTTGCATCAAACCAAGCAACAAAACTTGGATGGACATAAGCTATCTCAAATGTTCTTTTCAAACTATTAATTTTTTACCAGTCATTTTATTAGCAGTTTTGAATCGTAAAATCAAATCACATATAGCATTTAAATTTAGCTGTGGTTAATGTGGAAAACTTTGTATTGGGAAATCGCGAAAAACAACATAATATAATAAAGAATTGTCCCTTGGAATAAGAAAAACATTTGTTCCAACTAATAACTCAGGAGGTTATTTCTTTCACCCTAAACTCCGTACCCTTTCTGATAAATATCAATCCCTTCTGATGAACTGACGTCGAATCAAAGCTGGACCATATTTTAAATAAGCCCTTCTTCCAGCAAAACTCGCCCCCGGAACTTTCTCTATCCGAAACTCTCTAGTATGTTAATGTCTTAACTGTAACCAATACAAATCAAAATAAACTCCCCCGTTGCAGCAAACCTGCAAACTCAGCGAATTTAAAATAGTGCTTCACTAAGTCATGAAGACACTTGCCAACTTTCATCAAAGCATATTCATAAATAAAAGCAAGATATGCAATTTTATTGCTGCATCGTTTGCTGCATCAACTACTGCAACAATCTGGGTTTGATGCAAATACCAATGGACCACCACTACATGAAGTCACATACGAATTTTTACCAATTTATGTTGATAAACAAGCATGATATAACATGTTTCTTTTCCTCCATAAGAGTAACATTGGACAATGTACTGTGTTTAGCACTTTCAATATCTCGGTAACCAATTGACGTAGAGCGATGATCAAAATACCAAATTGATTGTTATTTTAAGCTGAATCCAATACTGTAAACTCAAGTTTGGCTTTTAAAATAATAATATATATTTTTTTTAATAAATTTAATCCGATTTATTGTTATCATCAAAAGGTTCTACCCATTGGTGATATGTATTATATAAAATATTCATTGTTTTAGAGAATATCCCCTATAGCTATAGCGAAGAAGCTATTACCGTAGGTGGCCCGGGACCATGTTAACTTTTAGTTTTGAGGCCCCCAGATGCCAAAAACCCGATTCGTTTAAATTTATATATATATGTGTGTGTGTGTGTGTGTGTGTGTGTGTGTGTGTGTGTGTGTGTGTCCGTGGGCACGATAACTCTCGTAAAAATGTCTGATTTTGATGAAATTTGGTATAAACGTGCAAGGCAGCATCTATTTTCATGAGTTCGAAAACTAGATTGATTGCACCATTATAAGGGGGGTTTTGGGGGTTATTTATAAATGTTAAAGTTAGTTTCCAAGTTCAGCGTGTTATAGTGTGATGGTGAACGTTATTAAAACAAATAGTTGCACATCTTCATTAAAATAATTCCTCTGTTTTCTAGATTCAGCCCGTAAGCTGTGAAAGGTTCCCTTGGGTGAAAGATCCCCTTTCATTAAACCACATACATGAAGAGAAATTAATATTTATTAAACGTTATCGCAAGTATATGGGCTGCGAAGGAAGTTTGTTCAGTTACTTTTTGCTGCCCTCCCATAAGACAAAACTACAGGTACACTAATTGGTCCATGTAACCACAGAACAAATAATTTTATTATATGACATAACTAAACTTTACTTGATGGTCCAACTTAAAGAAGTCAAGGACGATTGGAAACTTAACAGATACCTACAGTAACTAAAAGAGTTTGTATAGCATCAACAAGTAAATGTTTCGAAATCATGTTTATTTTATCAATCCTAATAAATTATCCCCTTCCCACTAACAAACTAAATCTAACACCTTACCTAACCATCAAATCAAATTTACTAGTATAAATAGATAGAAATTATGTCCCGGAATAAAAATTCAGCTATCTGACCAAGTATAAAACAACCAGTTTTTAAAATGTATACGATATTTCAAACTCTCCTATTTTCGATTAACTTGTATTTCATTTGTTCGTAATTTTGTTATTGTTTTGGACCGTTTCCTTTTCGCTAGCGTACTGCGAAGCAAACTCGTTTTAATTATTGCAAATAATAGCTTAATATTTAATTTGCATAATGAATGATTGAAAATATTCAACCACAACAGCTTGCGCGTATAATCCAACACAATTCAAATCATAATTGACTAAGTATACGACACTTTACTGAGCTGTACGATATTTGTTTCCTGGCAAGTTGTTGGCAACACTGATGGAGGTTTCCGATATGGGACGTTCCCCCTCCACCTCCCACCACCCTGGCCTACCCTAACCCCAATCTACGCCCGTCCCGTTCCGTTTCCATCCCGCCGGTATTTCGTATTTCGTTCAATCAAACAACGTAGCGTCGTAGGAGCAAAACGGGGAGATAATCTACAACCCCAACCCGTCCGCGTTGGAATCGATGTTTCAATTGACTTGCGCTTTCTAGACTTTGGAAAGAAATATTAAATTAGGCATAATTACCTGGGGACCGAACTTTGCTCAGAGATACTGGTAATGATACTTACTTTACCATATGAGTGTTACCTTAGTAGTTTACTGGTTGTTTATGAACAGCTGCTATGAGTCTTTTATTTTGATTTGAAACTCAGTAGGGCTAATTTTTCTTAATTTTCAAGTGAGATTTCCAGCAAAAATTTGATTTTTTCTCGGGTTAAGAATTTTACCGATAACCCCTGATTTTAAAATACAAGCAAAATGTGGAATGATGGAGCTGAAATTCGGTAGGAAAATAGGTACATGAGAATCTATTTTAGACTCACACTGAAAATTGTTTTGGGCCCCGCCCCATTGGCTTTCAACATTGTTTATGTTTTAAATGGTCAGTTTTAACCTTAAGGAGTAATGATTTCATTTGATTTTTTTATTGTTACAATATGTTTTGAAATGGGAAAGCACATGGGAATCAACGGGAAAATTATTGGGAGTCAAGAAAGGTTCCGCGAACGAAGTTGCGGGTACCAACTAGTCATACTCAAAGACTTAAAACTACTGGACCGCTCGCGCCCGTGGTGAAGCGAACCAAATTTCGGTCCGGCCGCGTTCGAGGTCGCGCCGCAAATGGTGGGCCACCGCGGCAGCGCTTAGCGTGGGGGATATAGGGAAAAACACGACGCGCGCTCACTTGAATTGAATTTGCAGCCAGGGAACATTTTTTATGGTTGAATGGCCTTCTGATCCGTATTCCTGAATAGTTTCTCGAATTTTTAATACCAAAAGTAACTATATCCGACCAGGGTTAATTGCGTAAAAAGAACAGAAAGTTGGGAGTTTTGTAAAATAATCTCCTCGATGGCTGATTCTTTCATATTTCCAGTCATATAAATTTATGTACGATCCACTAGGCTTTAGGTGTTGTCCAATGGTACTGGAATGGATTTTTTATGAGCAGAAATATCGTTCTTTGGACTAGTGAAACTTTGAATTTTAGCATATAAACTTCGACGTTCGCCAAAAGTTGTAGATTGCATGAAAGTTAATTGGCTTATATCATAAAATTTTGTTGATGAATGAATACCATAAAAGACAAATACTTTTTATTAGCAAATGTATTCTTAATAAACATTATTTACCAACATGGTTACCAATGTTAAACGTTACTATTTTATTACTATTCTACTATTGTGTGTTTCTATTCTATTACTAAATTTCGTTGATCAAATGTGATTAAATTGAAAGTTGGTTTGTTAATTTACTTAGTTAATTGGGAAGGGTAAAAGCAATACTAAAACGTAACCCGAATTCGACGACTAAAACAAAAGTCGTATAACTATGTATTTTATGAATAACTAGGCCAAGTTGTAACACAGCATCACTGAGTTGAATCATTTAATCTATGGTTGAATTTAACAGCGCGGCACGGCGCGTGGCACGTCTTGGATAGAGCGCTGCGAAATGTTTCAGCATATTTTCAAACGAATTGTAGACAAACCAACAACTTTACCGAAAAATGTTTTGAATAAAAGTTTTAGGGAAACTAATTATCTACAACTTTCCCGCTGGAAGTTTGTTTCTAACCTAAAAATAAAAAACTTCCTCGCTGAGTAACTTTTTCATGTCCCTCTTTAATAACACGTAAGAGTTTTTTTAATTATTAAAAATATTAAAACACAGTAAAATAAAACAATATTTATACTCTCGGATTCCGTAGTTCACGTACACAAAGGATATATAAATTTCATTACAATTCAAACATGGCAGTGAAGTCCAGGAGCGTGTAAACGACAGCGCGTTCAACGCCAGTAACAGGTCTGAGCACACAGTGGCCCACCATTTCTGTTCCGCACAGTCCCTCGCGGACCGTTTTAAGCTCACTTAGCGATCTCTCCAGTAGTTTTACCTCGATGGTCATACTAGGTACAGTATGTAGATTACATACCGTCATTGACTATAAATACTATAGTCAATGATACCGTCTTATAAGTACGGTATACAGTATAAAAGTGTAAATATATTTTGTAATGTTGTGAGACGTAGTTTATTTATCCTGTTTACCCTGTAGACTTATTTATTATATTTGCATTTAATGTTTTAAAATACTATACAGGGTGTCTCACCTCACGTAAGGAGTCCAAACAGATTGCAGACGAACCGCTTTTTCAAGAGAGATTAAATCAAGCTATTCCCACTAAATCGATCCCAAGGAATAACATAAACATATTTTAACTTATTTAAAATACAGGGTGTTCCAAAACCCGAGGGTCACTAGTTCGAATCTTGGAATTTTTAAATGTAAACATATATCATGTTATATACAACTTTAAGGATCTACAACAAACGAACATTTTGGCGAAAACAGAACACTTATCCATGTCAATATGGCGGCCATTTTTGCGAAGTATATTGATATTTATGGAATACTCTGTATCTGCTAATTCAAAAGACATATCTTTGTTCTGATTCCAATTTATTACTCGAATTAAACTCAACTTTTCCCTGACATGCTCTATGGGCGGTACCAGTATTTCAAACAAAATCCACTGATAAAAAAAATGTGTTTTTGAAAAATGTCTAAAATTAAAAAAGTCACGTATACAGAAAAGTCACGTATACATTATGTCCAAAATGTATACAGGGTTGGGCAAAAGCCTGGAATATAGTTAATAGCTCCTGAACTACTAGCCAGAATTTAATAGCTAAAACTTGGCGTTTTTGTATTTTATATTGTCAAAGGGTTGACCCATTTTAAAGTTACAGCTTCTCAAAGTTTTCACTATTTCATTAAGTTTAATACCCCCGTCGCAGGAAACCTACATACTGTACTCAGCGAATTTCCAATGCATAATATATGTCTTAATACCACATAAAGCCGCATACCAAGTTGCATAAAAATATATTCATAAAAAAGCGATATATATAATTTTAATTATTCTCCATAAGAATAACATTGGGGCTGAGTACGCAGGTTTGCTTCATCAAGGAACACAAAAAATGGGTTTTTATCCTAATATCAATATAACTCAACTAGGTGAAGTCATAAACCAGTTTTTATTCATTTATGTTCATAATTAAGGGAGACATTAGACAACGTACTGTGTTTAGCACTTTCAATATCTCGGTAACAAATTGGCGTAGAGGAATTATCAAAATATCAAATTGTGTGTTTAACTTCCTCTTTATATGTAATAGCTTCTTCCCTATAGGGGAAATTCGGTAAAAACAGCCTTTTCCAATGTAAAATCCCCATCAGACAACGTACTGTGTTTACTCAATTTTCATTTTCTTTAATAATTCAGTAAATATTAATGCTAGAATGATGAGGGAGGGTTTTTTTTCCTTTTTACGTCCTATAACCTACTATCCGTTAATCTTACATTTAGGGCTTATCTGACCCTTTTTGGGCCCAAAAACTCAAATTTCAAAATTTCAAATCCCAAAAAAGGGGGTTGGAATTTTCCGATTGTTTTGCCCAACTAACTTGTCCAACTGATTACAAACAGAATGTCCTTACCAAATTTGAAGTAAATCGGACAAAATATGTGACCGCTAGAGTGCAAACACACACGCACACATATAAATATATATATATATATATATATAATTTTAAACTACCCCGAAAACGTGTTCAAGGAGTCACGTTAGGAACTTCTATGGTGGTCCCGGGTTTAAGTTTCACCGTGCGGGTAATGCTAATAGTTCACTTTCCATGGGAAATTCACTAATAAATATGAGTCTAAGGATTTGAAATCGATTTGCTTTGTTATTTTTATTCTTATTATTACTAAGGAAAGTTTTATTATTAGAAATAATCAAAGTATCACTCAACCCTTAAATTAAACATCCGCAGTTCGTGCGCGAATGGGTGGTGATGGTTGGGGGGTGGGAGGGGAACCAACCAACAGGAGAGCCGAGTAAAAATAAAAGTTCGGAGTGGGGTAAAAATAAAACAAGTAAGTGGATTGAAGACGGGGTGAGAATTGTGAATCGTTGAAATGCTGTTGTATTATAGGGAATGACAGCGGTGAAATGGGTTTGATCACGAAAACCCCGCCACGATCAGTCTGAACACCGGCAGCGGAAGTGGTGGCAGTGTTACCAACGGCGCAGCGTAAAAATGTACACAGAGTAAGAAATCGACGACTGCCTCATGTAGGAAGATGTTTATTAGTGATTGTTGTATGTTTAACGTTGGAAATAAACTGTGTTATAAGTTCAGTAGTGTTTAGTTTAATTTAAAATCGTTAAATACGTTTTGTAAACATGGATAGGTGGGTGACAAAAGTTAGGATTGCGACAGCTTTCCAGGTACGTAAGGAGTTCGATCATAGCAACTAATCTTTAATACACAATTTAATAAAACACTATAAATCTCAAAGTTGCCAAATTATTTATGTTACTGGTTTTGTGCCATACTATTTTTTGTTTAATTTACTCTAAAGCGTTGCACTTGTAGGTCTATATTTATAAAACTATTTTATTGCTGTGCAAATTTCTGCATGAATGTTGCACTCAAATTAGCACAGGTATTCAGGCTTAATTGTATTTTTTAGTCGAGTAACCATTTTCCTGTGTAATATCTGTAATATTATAAAGAAGAGGTGGTTTCTGTCTGTCTGTCTATCTGTATGTCTGATTTTCCGAGTAAACGCAAAAACTACTGAACCGACTGGGCTGAAACTTTACACAAAGGTAGTTCTTGAACCCATGCAACACATAGACCTATTCACTTCCTTAAAATACCCTCGGGCTACGCCCCGTGAACGTCCTAAGTTTCAATGTTTACATCTCAGAAGAAAGTAAAATTCAAAAACTGTAATGCGAACAGCTGAGGACACTTCCATTTAGCAAGAACAGCTGTTTCAAGCTAACTAAAATTCAAATTGCATTGACTATAGAACGGGTAAAGAAAAGCCCTGTACGAAGAACGGGAACATCAGCTAGTAACCTATAAAACTTACATAATTATATTATAACTACAGTATATTTCAACAGAATATCAATGTATATTCAGCATAATTTGTGGGTTAAACAGAAAAAATATGTTTAATCAAATAACGATAAAGTGATTTTAACCGATTTTCACATTTTTTATTTTAAACGCCCTTTTCATCAGTATTAAATTCAAGCCTCCACAGACAGTGACAAAATTTGACGACTGCTAACGACAAAATTGATCAGATCACTCATGGGTGCTAATTGATAATATTTGTTTAGAGACAATATACAAAGCTATATTCATTTCTTATGTTACAAGATAATAATCATTTTCACTAATCAATTTATTAAAATCAGTTCCTTTATAAGCGACTGACACTCCCAGTTTACTAATATTTAGTAACAGCTGTATAGGAAATTTAATTTTCAAAATCAATCTTGATAAAAACTCACTGAATTTACACTTTGTAACAATTTGTTTGTATCTTTCTTGTGATGTTTGTATTTTAATCATATTTTTGCAATTTTAGCTAAACTTTTTTATTCGTGTGCTGAGGTTAAGTGATAGAAATTACTACTTAGTCCAAATTTTGCGTACATAAATAGAGCGTTTTCGTTTGTTTTGTTTCATAATTCAGTTACAGTGTGATGGCAATGCAGTGATTTTTTTAAAAGTAAGCTTTAGTTTATTTTTGACAGATTGTATAACAAATAAAAAAGCTTCGAATTTTAAAATTGTTATTTATATTTAATTACATAAATAATGTTGATGTTATTTAACGAATTGAATTTTCGTAAAGTTACTTATGTAAGCAGTACTAGTGTGGGAAGACAAGGGTTTTTTGTAAGACCCTTGACGAAAACAATAGTGCAATTAATGCTTCAATGGGGGTGTATAAATGATTGGTGGAATGTACAATATAAAATTTGACATAAATCAATATGAAAAATAGTACACTTGACTTGTTCCAAATCAAATAGCTTTATTGTCATTAGAATATATATTTTTTTATTGTAGGCCTATTGTTGAATGTTGAAGCATAGTTTGATACATGATAGCAATGAATACCAATGAATTGTAAACATAATTTAATAAATTATTAGATATCTATCCTAACTCGTATAACTGCTGTATATAATATTTGAAACTAAATATTTGTTTGCCTATAATAGAATTTTGGAAATATTCTGAAAATTCGTCGTTGCAAAATCCATTCATGCATGTTTGTTCTGACCTAATTAAATTTGTTGGTTAACTGATGATACATTTTGCAGCAGCACCAGCATGAGATGTTTTGTCAATAAACTATTTACGTGTGTTACTCAATAACCCAATTTATTAGGTATTGTATATAGCGTAACAAACCAAAGCCGTACGGAAAAGTACTATTTTCTGAGAAAGCAGTCGGTTTCTTAAGAAATACGGACATTTGTGATACAAATTGTAAATTAGAATAACTTAGGTTATTAAGCTATTATTTATGTGATAATGTAATTATAAAATAATATGTATAATAGATATATATATATAATAATCATCAAAGTTTCATCATTACAATGATTTAGTTGCCTCTTTTGACACCTAGAAGAATAAAAAAACACTAATAGCCTACTGAGTGGTATATAAAGTACCTGGGGGCAGAGCTTTGCTAGGGGGAAGGCCAGTCAGATTGTTTAGATGACTTGGAGTAATATTTCACCACTTCCCCCTACTGATAATCAGATTTGTATAACTCATTTGCCTCTTTTATACATTTGTAAGATCACTCCAGTTGTTATTTATAGCTCAATGTCCCTTTGATTTATTTTACTACTCTATATATGTAATCTACAATCAAATATTTTAATCTATGCTTTAAGGAAACCACATGTTAATAATCATATACAACATGAGTATTACTTTGACAGTTCCCTGGTTGATTATGAACAGCTGTTACAATTCTTTTGTTTTGATTTGAAACTCCATAAGCCCAATGTTAATTTTTTTTTAACTTTTCATTTTAGTTTTTTTTTATTATTTGATTTTTCCTGGGGATGAGGCCTGTCTAGAACTTATTTTTATCCCAGAAATTAGTTATTTCGAACATTTGAAGGAAATCGTTGGAGCCGTTTTTGAGATCCATGTCGCAAGCAAGCAAACCTTACTCATATTAGAGTATAGGATTACAATATTTAAAACCGTATTTCCCTTTATATATAAAATATGTTTTGCAATCAAAAGCCACAATATTTCCCTACAGTTTATAATTCCCGGACAAACCAGTAAAAAGTCAATACACATCCTCGTACAAAGTTTCAACTGCGCGGCTATCATAGAAGCGGAGGAAATTAATGGAAACGTCAACATCGGACGTCCCTGCCGTGCGTGCGTACGTTGTGCGTTTGAACGTGCGTTGTCAACGCGCGTGCAGTGACGTCACGTGACCCACCGCAGTCAGCTGTTTGTCCCCGACAGTCACTAACGACTATCGACTTACCGTATAATTAATTGAACCCGAATTATCGATATGATCCGCAACCCCTCCCCTCTCGGCAATATTCGCGTCATTGTTTTACCGATTGGATTCCTGAGAAGAGGTATATTAATATTAAGAAAGTATTTTTAGCAAAGGTTGCTCATACAACAAATTGTTGAATGGAATTTAATTTTAAAGAAGTAGAATCATGAATACGAAATTCGGGGTGGATGCAAAACAAGCTGATCTAAAAGTAGAGGTAGGTAATGGTAAATACATCCTAGTTTCAAATATAGTAGTCTAGTCTAGTATTAGCCTTTTTTTAGACATTACTTGTTTTTAATGTTTTTACAAATTGAGAAAAAAGTCAGATAAAAAAAACCGTACCGTATAGGTTTTATTCAATTGCTCAAAATCAAAATTAACATACAAAATTTAAACTACAAATATGCAGGTATTTGTCTTCGGCGTTAAAACGTGGAATACATTTAAATCGGCAAACCTTGTTTACGCTTCCCCCTTTTTATGAGCCACAAGCTCACGTGGTCTTTTCAAAACAAAATCCTAAAGCTGTCATGGTTTTCAGTTAAAAAGTGAGCTGCTATAATTATGTATAACTCTTAGAACAATCAATAAGTAACAACGATTTCGAAAATGTATTCCCAATTTGGGGACAGCTCACTTACTCTACAGATCATTGGCACAACGGACCTATTTAATAATATTTAATTCAATATGAGGTCCATTTACACTACAGCTCGTTGATACTATGACCCTCCGTTATATTTAATTTTAAAAAAGAAGGTCCATTTACTCTACAGATCGTTGATACAACGGCCCCTTATATTATTATTATATTTTTAAAGAGGGTCATAGAGCCAATGAACCCATTTAATATAAGCAAAACGGTCCAAAGCGTCTACAGGCTCGTTGCGACAACGGACCTTCATCGATATATTTTTATAATTTTATAAAATAAGACCGTTGACACAACGAGCCATTTCATGTGAACTAAATTTAAACTGAAATGAACGGTCCGTTTACTCTACAGATCATCGTTCTACACTGCGCGGTAATAGCATCTGTCAAACTGAAGGCGCTTTGCCTTGTGACGCTTGCGCTTAGCGTTGCCCTTTGCCGATTTATTACGAAAGTCAAATGACAAATGTGTATGATCGGTAAATTTCCAGTATCCATGTATATAATACGTTAAGCCGTTTTTTGTAAACACAACTTCTCCCTTATTTCTTGGCCAATTTTAATGATTGAAGTGTCAAAACAATTCGTCTCAGTTCGTTGTTTTGCAATAAGGTTATTAATTTTCGATATTTTTAATCTCAAGGGCACGGGCTGACCTCATAGTTAGTTTTTTGCCCATAATAATAACATGGGGAATAATTTGATTTGAATTGTAGCTGTTCACACATTATGGACAGGCAATAACAGATGTTATACATAAAGAATGTATTTATCTATATAATTAAAATACATTTTTTTCTACATCGCTTTGAGCAGTGAAATATTGTATGCAGCGGAGATATTTAAATTTTGTTCACCTGTCTGTTCGTTTATGAAACAGATTTGTTCAGTGTTTCTCAAAAAAATACTGAACCTAATTAAATAAAATATGTTGCCCATTTTCGTGTGGGGCAGGAAACGTCTAGGCTTCTGCAAATCATTACGTAGGTCATTAGGGTTATGCCCATTGGTCCGTCACTACCCCATAGAAGAGTTTATGGGTACAGATTACTCAACATTTCACCGTACAATGCACCATGTTTGTTCTAATGAGCATTTAGTCAGATCGTTTATCTTTTACCACAGAATGGAAAAACACGTGATTTACTAACTACTTCACAACGGTGTACTAAACAATATAAAATCAAGGCGCGGCAACAAAACATTGGGTTGGGAGCACATAAGACCTTGCAACATAGTATTTAAAGCTTAATTTATCTAGATAGTCATTGTGATTATAATGCTGAATTTGTTATGTGTTTTTTAAGCCCATCATGCACAAACTACATGAGTTATTGAGTAAATATTTGGAAGAAGATAGGTCCATCACAAAAACAGTTAAGGGCTTATTTCAATTCCACTGAGACTCGTTCCTATTAATGACCTTCAAAATGTCCATGTTAATCATATATTTACTAGACCAATTGAACAAATAATTGGTAGAAACTCAGCAGGCAAAGTTAGGGGATATGTTCCCTAAAATCGGGGTTTTGTGTAAGTGTATATCACTATATATATTTCAAAATAATTAAAACTTTGACCACTCCAACGGGCTGATCTACTGGGCCTATTTTAATCATTAATTTTTTATTGATAGCTTATTATGTCTAGATCACTTATACAAACTAATATATCTTCATTGGGCTTTGCCCCAGTGGCTCTTAAAGCCCCACTTAAAGCGATAGGTAAAGTTAAAATAAACCATTAACTGTTTTAACGTTCTCAGCTTCCATTTTAAAAGTTGTTAAAAAGTCAGTAAAAAATTACTATTATGTAGCGTTACTGTATTTATGATTTCATTCAATTGAAACAGTAAATGATGTTGTTTAGCGGAGTAAATTAATTTAAAATGTTCTATTTTGCAAAATAAATAAATTTGTGAATGCTAAATTTATAGTCAAATTAGTTTAAACATATATTTGATTTTAACATTTTAAATAACAGTAGCGTAAATTAGTTTCTCTTTGATGGCATTTTTTTTATTTTATAAGATATAAGAAGTTATCTAATTTTTAAACGGTATCGGAACTAATAAGTCCACATTTAGTTTTCTAAATTTTACTGTACCATAGTTAAATACAGGATAACTTACGGACTATTTATTAAGTTACTTATTTGGATTACGTAAAATTTCACGATGTGTTATAAAGTAATTGTAAATAAAATACTTATTTGTGGTTAAAAAAATATATTACATTTATAAAAAGGCTAATTAGTAAAATCGTATCTCATGCTCTGTTCATACACAGATACAGCCTGAGATAACTGAACACGTAACGAGTTTAATTTAGCAGCCTATAACAACTTCGGCTGTACGATGTGTTCTGCCGCGCCGTGTCATACTTTTGTTCAACAGATTATGTTGTTTGTAGATCCGTTTTGTAGATACCTTAAAAACAAATGCATACACAACCTTTGCATTTATATTTATCTCTTTAAATACATCCTCATAATTAAACAAATAACAGATATTCCCTCCTGCAAATCACATATAATATTTGGTAGAATCTACTATCCCGCCATAATCTGAATAGTATAAGATAATAAATAATAATAAAATCATCACGAAATACCGATGTTTGTTTGGATTCCAGAGGGTTTAATAATATAATTATAATATTATTTAATTAAACTTCCAAAATAAATCTGAGATTATTTGAAAATTACGCTAATAAGATAAACCTAATAAGATTACCTGATAAACTGTTAAATTACTTTATCTGTCCCTATTTATTCAGCTGGTTTACCTTATGTTTAGCTTATCTACAGTAATGAAATAAATCAGCTATTTATATGAACAGATTTACTTTATTGTGACTTTACATGTGTATTCGGTTTTGATTAACTGATTCAAGGGAATCACAAACTGATGTTACAAATTTGCTAGATTTAAATTAAATAAATTTTTCAGTAGGTGATTTAAATATAATAATGGTGGCCTAGTTAGTTTTGGTTTACACAAAGGTATATATTTTAATCTCAAGGTCTTGGTTGACCGAGCTGACAAGCTCTAAAAATCTCTGAGTAATATATAATAAAATACTAGGAAATTAACTAAAATAAAATTAAAAACCAACAAAAATAATTTTCAATTTGAATAAATATCCAATTAAAGATCTCTAGTTAGTTAATTAATGTCACTGTTGTAGTTCTCCACAAGCTCTAAATTAAAGATGGTGAATAATAGACACAACCTCTAAGGCTGTGATTTAAATTTCTTATTTATCTAAGAATTTGTTATTTATTACTTCTTCTTGTCTATAAAAGTTATAGTCTATTATAAAGTCAAAGTTTATAAATAAATAATTTATTAAATCTTGAGGTAACGTTTGCTAATGAAATTCTGAGGTTTGTCTTTTGGCCTAAAATACAGCAAGATCTCACCAAGTCTACTTGTGATAATTTAATCACTAGATAATGTTATTCTTATGGACATTCACTTTATTATAAGCTCTTATGGTTTGAGCTTATTATAATTAAAACAGCTGATCATGATTCGTAGTAGTTCCATGGGTAACCACATAATGCAGCGCACACCACACAATGTTTATTCCCAGGCGAAACCGGGTATGGTGACAGCTAGTATAAATATTTATGTATTCAATGCTAATAGTGGGATAGGTCCATTATTCCTTTAGTTTTCTCATCAATATTATTAAAACTTCTTACCATATTTTCATCAAATTTCATCAAATAAAGCATACTCTGTGAAATCAAACAAAATTTTCAGATAAAAGAACTAAATCGGAATTTTAGACTTTAAATGTTTAACCAAAATATAGTTTACTGAATTATATCAATTGCATTAACTTGTATCTTCACATTTTTATTCATTATAAACATAACATAACTCCTCCTATATACGTTTTGTCAGATTTTTTTGTGTCTTTAATCATGGTTTTTTTATACTGATACACAAATCGAACTTTAGGAAGGATAGTCACTACTGTAATTTTTTTCCAACAACTTTTGATTCTGCTCACACAAAACTACAACAACTGCATAAATTTCAAATCAAACTACAATTCCAGCTGTAAACCACTAGAATGCCGTTCTGCTGTCATATTTTTTGAGACCTAGGATTTATCAAAGGAAAATCATCTACTTCTGGTTCCATTATCAAAACTCTATTCTGTCCTTGGGCTAAGGGCCATTTTTTGACACAACCCTGGCCTCTTTACGTTGAATAGTTTGCTCTGAATAGAGGGTTACACTTCGCCACTACACGCTATTATTTTATAAGATACATGGTTACTTAATACTAGTATCTCGTCACGGCTTCGCTCGCGATCACTGTACAATGGTAGGTTTGAGAAAATTGTTACATTTTTTAAAGCACCTGGGGGACCGAGCTTTGCTCGAAAAGCCAGTTAGTTTTTAAAAAATGCCTAGAGACTTATATTCACGGTTCCACTCCAAGGCTAGCGTATTTGCTTTGCTTATTTCCTCGATTACTTGGGCATGCCTGTTTTATGTTCAATCTTTAGTTTGAATGGTTCTCACAATTTATACATAACCTAATCATGTACATTTAAAGTTATGTACGCATAGGCAATAATCACAATTCTCAAGAAAATCACATGATACTTTACCAGGTGAGTGTTATTTTTACAATTGAATGGTTGCTTTTGAACAGCTGTTAGTTTTTTTTTATTTTAGCGAATTTCCCCTATAGGGAAGAAGCTATTACCGTAGGTGGCATGGTAAGACTTAAGCCCGAGACCATGATAACTTTTCGTTTTGAGGTCCCCAGATGCCAAAAACACTATTCGTTCAAACTTATATATATGTATATATATATATACATATATATATATATATATATATATATATATATATATATATATATATATATATATATGACAGTAAGTTTTGTAACAACAGGTCTTGCAATCAAATTCTGTATACAATACAGAATCATTACTATGATATGCAAAACTTGTATTCAGAAGTATGCTTAATCTATGACTATACTCAACTAATATCTTCGGTGTGGACAACATCACCTTCAGTTTTGGGAACTAACAAACCTAACAGTTATTTCATTTTTGGTTTTTCTGTACGTGTTGTAAAAATTTCTTATGTCATAAAACCCGCCCTTGAATTCAATACTGCCGTCTATTGATATAGGCTACTCCGACCGCACTCCCGCCAACGTTCCCAAGTAGGTACTTTGGAAGTCCCAGCTACCTGGACAAGGAAACCCCAGCAGTTAAAGTTGTTTGTAGTCGCCGGTTTGATTCTTGGAAAACACGCATTCCATTCCTTATGAAAAAGGCGGAAGGGGAGGGTTGAGAATGAGGGCTTCATTATTGGGTCGAGTATCTCATGGCTTGATTTACTTACCTAAAACAATGCCTAGAATCCCACCACCCATTAAATTGATTTTGCATCTTTATTACTATTTTAATGCGAGCTTAGTCAGTTCTTCAATATTTTACTGTTTATTTATTTTTTGTAGGGAATGGCTCGAATTCATGCAAATGCTGTTATGTTAGTTTAAACTGTTATGTCAATCCAGAAGTTATACCTTAACATGCTATTGATTAGGTACTGTGTTTTATTACCTTAAACAGCTGTAAAATGCCCAATTTCAATGATTACGTTCTTCCATAAAATTAACATTGATATTTTGTAGCCCTGCTTTGAGGGCCGATGTAAATTCTAATAATTATCTGCAAACCTACGCATCGAGACCTTTCCATGGATTGTTTGTTTACCATAAATTACTATATTCGTATTTCATAATTATTTGACAATCAACATAGTTAAGGCTTTGCCATGAGGGGTTACATATTTGAATCAGTCCTTTGGAACTCCACATTTAGTTGGTCACAGATACCCCTGCTTACATTAATGTGTATTGCTAAATATAGATTGCAAACTTGGTACTTTATTATAAATAGGCCGAAGTACTAACTACTTCCAGTGTAGGGTTTTGCCATTTAGACGTACAATGTAGGTTTTGTATGTGCATGGCCCTTGCAAAACTAGCGGGTCGCCCACGGCAGAGACAGAATGAAGACTGTTAAAAAATTCAAAATAAATCAACCTTTTATTCGTTATCTGACTGCCTTTTAGACTGTTAACAACTAAAGCGGAAGATATTGCTGGGAGGCGGAAAGGTGAGTCAAGCTACCGGAAAAATGCGCGGGATCGTCTAGCATACTTTTACTTTCTCCCCTTATACATAGTATATGGAGAAAGTATTGTTTTCGTCAAAATTTTCGAAATTGAGTTGTTAGTGTAAATATTCGTTTTGGTGCTCCCTGAACCCAAAAAAGTGTTTTTTACGTGATGTCTGTGTGTCTGTCTGTCTGTCTGTCTGTATGTCTGTCTGTCTGTCTGTCTGGATGTGTACAGAGCTACAGCCCACACCAATTGGCCGATTTTGATGAATCTTGGTATTTAGGTACTAAAGCACGATATCTCCAGGCGTTTATATCATGTTTTTGAATTTTTGATTTTTAAGGTTAATTTTCCCATAAAAACCCATAAAATAACGGAAAAATCAACTTTTCTCAAAAATGGCTCTAACGATTTTAGTGAAATTTTAGTATGTTATAGCTTTTGTAATTATTAACAAAATGGCACCCCCCGCATCTCTGTAAAAATTACTTTTCGAAAGTTACAGGACTTA
Source organism: Allygus modestus (assembly GCA_963675035.1). Taxonomy (NCBI): domain Eukaryota; kingdom Metazoa; phylum Arthropoda; class Insecta; order Hemiptera; family Cicadellidae; genus Allygus; species Allygus modestus. Next base: position 476,404,679 of record OY776112.1, on the reverse strand, counting down.
AAACATAAAAAATTCAGTTTTTTTGATTTTTCATAAAAAAACATAAATGTAAAAAAGTATTGCTATTCACCATTAAAAAGAGCTAAAAAACTAAATAATTTAGTATTTTGAATTATTATTTTATGATTGCTGGTTGCGGAGAAAATTGAAATTTTAATGTTGCGGTAAACGCAGTACATTGTCTAATGTTATTCTTATGTGGAATACAAAACTTACCATTTCTCTCTTATTTACTGATCAATTTCGTTAAAACTTGACATGCAGGTCAAGTTAGCATTGACTAACAGAGGATCATTGAAATATGTTGCAACTTAACCCTGGGGGGGACAAGGGGGCATTTCCCCTCTCAAAACCACGGTGTCTAGCAACGGATTCTGTAGGGGCTCCCAAAAAGGGATTTGGGTAGATATTTCTGAAAAGAACTATTTTGTATAGTTTTCTGTACATTCATCTGTACTTTATATTCTATATTTCGGATAACATTTCAATAAAAATATCTACAGAAATTTAAAAATATATTACATATGCCACGGATAATACATAATACGGTAACTGGAGGTATATAGGGACTAGAGCCCTTAGTACACTGGCTTAGTCAGTATTGGCGCAGAGCGCGGCACGGCGGCGCCGGCGCGGCTGTGATCGAGGTGGCAACGTAGCTTGGTGATTTGCACGGGGATCGAGCATTCTGGCGGGAACAATCGAAACAAATGATTAAGCGGAAGAAGAGTAGTAAAGGCGCGCGCGGATAGTCGGATGCCGGATGTAGGCGTTCGCAACCCTCCGGACGTACCGGTATATGACACTGCACTCTTCTTGGTGATACTGTCACCAACGATCACGCACTCGACGTACTCACCCGATGCAAATGGGGTAAAAAGTTTCAATACTTACAAGTTAAGGTACCTTTTTGCGTGGCGACAGCAACAAATATTATTCCTGAAAAGTCGGAGGAGTAAGCAAAACTAATGCAAATTTATTCAACATTGTAATATCCTATTGATTATTAGTTTAATTCTCACAAAATTACTTAAGATTTATTTATAATCTTTCTTGGAAGTGTTTTTTCAGTACGCCTTAGCGTTATATAATATTTAATAGCACATAGTTACACTTACCAAGATTCATTAGATATATTCACAAATAGGCGATGTATAAAATATTAATTATCCTAATAATATTTTAAATGTGAAAGTTTTGATGAATGGATATTTGTAGTTACATCACGCATAAACTACCGGACTGATTAAGCTCAAATGTTGCATTTATATCAAATTAAGATATTTACTTGATAATGTTTGCATCGAATCTTAGAGCTCCACCCCACGGGTCACGTAAGTTTCAATGCAAATCTTATGGGAGGATATCATTTATAAAATTACCAGCTGTAGTCGTTTGTCAGTTACGGCAAAGGAGGTCATATGGTAAAATTAAACAGATTTGATAGTGCTGGTAAATACATTTTTCTAATTAATGTGTTTAGATGTTTCTGAGCAAAGCTGCGGGTTAACAGCTAGTTCTTCGTAAAAATAACTTTGGGGTTGAGTACCACGGAGATTTGCTGCTACAAGAAAGACACAAAAATGGGTTTTATGCAATATCAGTTGAACTCATCTATATAAATTCATAAATAAACTATATATGACAGGTTAATTTTTCTCCTTAAGAATAACACGGGCATAGAGTAGGCAGGTTTGCCGCCACCAGGAACACAAGAAGTCTTTTTTATGAAAACATCAATCGAACTCAACTAGGTAAAGTCACATAACATGTTAATCAATAAAATTCATTTATAAGCGATAAATGATATTTTAATTACCAGACTTGTCAAAACCTGATTTAACTTCGCGAATATATTCGTGTTAAATGGTATCACATGAGAGGCGCCGGCTCCGTGGGAGTTTTACGTGCTTTCAGAACTTCTTTCAAACTACGAGTTATTTGACGTGTTGATTTGTTTGATCTTGAAACCCGTTTAAGATTTATTGAGACACGGTACTAAAGAGAAACCAGCGGTGTCCCATTCTCCACACGGGAATCTCGCATCAGGCACAGGGTCAGATATTTTGAACGATTTAAATTATAATCAGCTGTTTGACTAAATAAACTAAATAAACTCTTTTAACTGTCCAGAAAATACAATTTAAAGGTTTTTCATCTTCATATGAAGAGAACTCGAGTAGGGACGCAATTCAGACGCTAGTTTATGATCGGGTTTGATCTCTTCGGGGCTCTATTTTGTGAAGACTTTTGTAAAACACACACAGACCAAGCAAATTATGGCCCATGTCAATAGTAACTTGTTTCTTTATTATTGTAAGAGGAATCAGCTCCCGAAGAGTATTGTAGTATTAGAAATTCAAGCAAATGCTGTTATGTTAGTTTAAACTGTTATGTCAATCCAGAAGTTATACCTTAAAACACATGCTATTGATTAGGTACTGTGTTTTATTACATTGGTATTATTATACCAATAAGGTACATACCCCATTAAAATCACTTACAAATAAATAGAAATGAGCAAATATAATCTAATGTGATATTAAGAACAATGACTTCAACTATCGACATTTTATGAGTAGACTGTATGACTATAAAATAATAATATTAAATACTAATAGATCTTAAATAGGAAAATTGTAGATGTTGATATCTACGATCTTGTTGGTAACACAACAATAACAATTACAATTTCAACAATATTATTAATTGTATCAGCAGAACTTTACGGAATTGTTTTCATTTGTCGTTTCCATTTCTAAACCGCACTACTGTAAATGTTATGTAGATAGGCCTACAGATCTCCTTGCATCAGTTTAAATTATCAGTAAGACCCCGCTTAACCGGACCCCGCTAAACCGAAACCCGGGTTAACCGGAACGGTTTACGAGAAATAAATAATCAATAATAGAGAGGATCAGCCCGGCGGGATGACTCATGGTGCGCCGAGACATCGCCGGGCACTGAACTCGGGGGTTGTGTTGTCGGCTGATATCCAGTTGCACCGGCGGTCAAAGGAATTTGTAAGAGTCAAAATATTCCTCCGTCCGAAAAGTGTCTAATTGCACCGGTGGTCAAAATCTACCCACTCCACTTATCCCCGCTGCAAATTCCTTCTACCGCAGGAGCCGGTGCAATTGGAAGGCTTTCTCCCTTCCCCACCCCACTACATTTATCTTCAAACATAGTGGCATGCTTTCTTATGTATTTTTAACTAGGTTTATAAGTGTTTAACAATTTCGTAATGGAATATTTTATCAAACACTTGCCGATGGTTCCTTGCCACATACTAATGGTAGACCACAGCAAGTTCTAGCTAATAAATATGGTAACTATGTAATTAATGTTTAATTTTGTGTTTGTCCGTGGCAACACTAACATCTTTACATTGCAAAATAAATTTTACCAGGAATGAGGCTATACCTTTACTCTAACCTAACCTAACCTAACCTAACCTAACCTAACCTAACCTAACCTACTGTACTGGGCATCCGGTATGGTTGGCACTTTCTTTTATGTAATAGTTATTTCTACAACCTCTATATTTTAACCTTTAGTCTTATACTTAGTTGAATAAAAAAAATCGTCTTAATTTAGACTGACAGCCGGTGCAATTGGAACACCCCCCAAAAGGCGCTCCGGTGCAACTGGAAACATCAGTTTGGGGCTGATCCCTGACCACCGGTGCAATTGGACATCTCCCGTTTTGTCGGGTTTTCCAAATTCCTGTACCAGTCTCGAGGGGGTGGGGGCTTGACCCATTTCGCACTAAAGGAATCAAAGACACGTCGGCGAGAGTTATCGATCAGTCTGTTTTACAGACAATATACAAAACGATTATTTTATCTACGTAGATAAAGCAATGGTTGTTGCCCAGCATATAGCTTCAAAATAAATTTAATAAACATCTGTTTTACCAATTTCCATCATGTTTAGCTTATATTGCTATAGACCTTAGAAAAAGGGTTCACAAGAATAACATTGGAACTAAAAAGACCAGTGGGGCGGAGCCTCAAGGTGAATTCTAAACATCCAAAAAGCCTAAAGCTTTCGCATAAATTAATGTATAGAATAAAGACAACAAGTTTCATTGAAAAAAGAACACCCGTTTCGCCGTGAAAAGTTAACACATTCTGTCAAAACTCGCTAAAAATAGTTTTTTTTAGCGTTATCAGTTTAATTTCAGAAGTGCCTAAGGCAGTTACAATAAGCCTTAAAGCGTGTCACGCATATATAGAACTGATACAATATATATGTTTTTGAGTTTTATAGGGACGTGTAAAAGAGAAATTCTTACTTTTGCCAATTATTTTGGAGATAACCGTCCAATGAATACCACCATACAAATATTCAGCTGTCTACCTCATCTGGAACTGGGTGGTAGAATTTTTTACGACGCTTCAACAGCCCCGATAGGAGTACTTAAATGCGACAGTGATTTTTCATTCGGTGCTGTTGGCACTATGTGCAAACAGACAAAATGCACGACGGGAACGCTAGCAATAATTCACGATTTGCCAAACAACGCATTATGTCTGGAATTGGTCAAAATCGTGCATTATTGCTTTGAGCGTATACACTTTACCAGCAATAATGCATCACACATAATGCACGATTCGATCCGTGCATTTTTGCTGGATGCGTATACACTTCGTGCATTATGTCTTTATGCGTCGCTAATATATATAGCTTTTAGCTCAAAGACAAAATGCACGATTGTCAGCGGGATATACGCATCCAGCAATAATGCGCGATTGAACTCTCCGTTCATTTTTGCCGTGAGCGTTGCGACAGTTTATACAGACCGTATAAACTGTAGAGACGCACACAGACAAAATGCATTCTCCAAATCAGTTGTGCCAACCTTTGCCGTTTTCCACTGTGAGAAGAGCAAACAGAAGTATTGCACGATTTTAAAAACTAGAATGACTACGGTATATGGTTTTGATTTGGTTCACTCAAAAACTTCTGATTATATTCAGTTATTGTTTAGCGATTTACATGTTATTGTTATCTTCTTAGATTATCTTACTGATCATTTTGAAACAAACATTACAACACTTCCTCCGTTGTTATATTCACAAATAATTTTTCATCGCTTTTAACTTGCTAATGTTATTGTTTAATTGCACAACTTAATAGATGAGCATTCACTCTGAAATAGGTAAATAATTAAAATTCATAGTTGTAGCCCCTGAACTGTGCGTAATAGACTAAATAGGTACTATCTTGTCGTCAACAGTTCAAATTGTAGTGTATTTGTCCACTACATGTTTCACCGTAAATACGGCATTTTCAAGTGGTATATACAAGAACGAATTATCCAAATAGGATATGTCAAAATTTAAAAAAATCCACAGTCACAAACACAATCACAAACACATTTACGAATAAATACCGGTAGGCCTACCACACGCATATCTTCAATCACGCCACGGCACTGGTGAGAAGCAGACTCCACTGGTGAGAGTGGTTGTATATACCACTTGAAAATGCCGTATTTACGGTGAAACATGTAGTGGACAAAAACACTACAATTTGAACTGTGATTATTAATTTCGGAAATCATGATTCAAACCAGCTGCTCGGAATATTGAATTCAACATTAGAGATAAATTGCAGTGCAGTACTGTTGCCAAATAAAATTTAAAATCTCAGTTTTACGCTAAATCGCTTACAGTAACTAAAATACAAACTTTATATCCCATAAAAGTCAATGTTGTGTTCCTTACTGTCTGCAAATGTGTACCCAAAGACTCAAACCGTAGGTGTGTTGTCTGCTTGTTTACACAAACAGCCTAGCCCAAATTGTGGTGGTGCGTTCAAATGCAGTGAAAGAATCACCAAGCACGTTAAACAAAACAATACAAAATTAAAAATATAAAAAAAACTTTGATTTTGCGATTTACAAATATTTTACGGTTTAATGTATTATACTGTACTATTCTAAATTTTTGAGCCAAGGAATAACCTTTGACACAAACATGGCCGTTGTACGTTCAGCAAGTTCCATTGTTGAAGTGGTTTAGGTTTACACTACCCGCTCTAAAGCCTGACCCACATTACTCGCGAATACGCCCCTTAATGCTGCAATAAGGGTAATAACCATTATTGGTATTATTGTGTAAAATGTATTTGAAATTGATTACATATAATTGTAGTGTTTTTTCAAGCAGTATAATAATACAAATTATTTTGTAATAAATTACTTTTAAGATAAGATTGTTATGGTATGCCTATTTATTTGTACACAAAATTAATCGTTTGTGAAACAACTGTTATGTTAGCGAAATAGGAAATACCCTATATATGTAAATCTTAATCGTAATGATGTAATTAATTTACGTATCTGAAGCAAAGAAGGAAACGTTATACACTAACATTACGCAATACATCAAGGGAATAAATTTTTAACTGCAAAAAAGTTATTTATGATGATCTAGAAATAGCTTTATATAAAATAAACTAATATAATCCCATTCAATGTCTTGGTAATCTGCTATCTGAGCTGTTACCAGTGTACTAAAGCTGGAGAAACACTTTCTAGGGGCGTGCAGGGGCGTGCGGGACTTATTTAGTCTCTCAGCTGGCATCCTGATTGGCATATAATACGCGTAGCCTGCAGTACCAACTTCACGCGGTTACAGTGCCCCGTTTTCTGAACGGTCGGTTTTAATCATTAACATTCCTTACTCTTACCTATGGCTTTAAACTACCTAGTACACTAATTTATGTATATCGAGAAATATGTTGTTGACTGCTGTTCGTCTATGTAATTATAATATAAATAATTAACTAGGCCCTAGGTAACTTTATCAGGGTCTCTGGCGGATCCCTAAGGTCAGATCAGGATAACAACCATTTAGTTTTCATATTGTATGCCTAAAGAATCAGTGTGCACAATTTAAACTCTCTAGGTAGATGGAAAGTAGGAGAATTCGTGATGAGTGTGTGAGTGAGTGAGTGAGGGACTGAGTGAGTGAGTGAGTGATGGTTTTGCCTTTTATAGATATAGATATTAGGCTTATAGAGTTTCAACTCAAAACAAAAGAATCATAACAGCTAAGATGAAATAACGAGTGAACTGAAAAATAAACAGACATGCTAAGTTGTAACAACCTATTTCATAGTGAGTAGAACCATCGAATGAAGATTACATATATACTGGACGTGTTACAAATATTTTGTAGAAGATAAGTTAAGGATTCTGTATGATTGCCTTTTTTATACTACGATGAAACCTGACGACGTGCGTATGAAAACAACTTAAAAGAATTATAAAACTTTGATTAAGCCAAAACTGAAACTCACTAAGCCATAAAACTATATCATTCTATGCGAAAGGTAGGCGATCTGGTAAGACCAGAACTATACAAGTTTAACCATACGTCCACGTTTACACTTTATACATCTCCGTTATAAAATCAGTAACAGAAAAAAGTGTAAAGGGTGGTAACGTAAGTACCCAAAATGCTAGATTATTTTGTAATTGCCTCCTATTATACTTACTTACGTCATGGACACTCTACGCATTGTGGGGTTCATTCAGAATGTGTCATCTCCCTCAACACCCAGTAGGATTAGATATAGAATAATATATAACATATAATCATGATATTAAAATAAACTATTGTTTATGTTTGTTTGTTGGTGTTTTTTGTAAGAATCTAAGAGAATCCCTCGACTTTTTTATAACTAACGTAAATACAAGTCTAAGTAGAAGATAATTTTGAAGCCAGAATTCAAATTAAGGGTTCTAATATTTTAGAAACACTCGATGTTAGTTTAAAAATTGTCTAGCTGCTTATTCTTACATTTTAAGTGTATTTTAAAGAAGTACTTTCAGATTATAAGGAGTAAACAGCTGTGAAAGATTCAACCAATGAAATGAAGATGAGTTTTAATGATTCCCTAAAAATAGGATTCAGAGGTTAACATCACGCTTTAATAATCCCATTCGATAATTATTTTAATAATCAAGCACAACAATTTGACTCCTTTTTTAAGGGTATTTGCATCGTAGGAGAAATTCACGCATACCGTTATAAACGTTTTGTCGTGTAGATTTGCACCCTTTGTCCCTCATTAGTTATATCGGCCCTCAGGACTATATCCCACAGGCCTTAAAAGTTTCAATGTTTTAAGCCTGTCCGCACACTTGACTTATGCACTTTTCCGTGCACTAGACGCATGCATCAGCGCATGAAGCAACAACGCTTAAGAGGTATGCTCTATTGAATTAATTTTTAAGTTAAATGTTTGTGATATATAAGCAGTATGACAAAAAAAGTTGTTTATCACATGGAGCAAACGTGTGCTTTTAGTATTTAACAGTTTTCCGAGCGATTGCGCACCAAAAACAACCACATTTGCTCCTTGTGATTAAACCTACTATTTTATGGTTATTTTAAAGAGTATGTTATATAATCTCAAATTTTTAATGTATAACAAAACTGTAGACTAAATTCACATAATAATATAATATCAATTTTGTTCTCTGTTTGTATTCAAAACAGCAGAGTAACAAACTCATAAAATGTATATACATATCATATAAAATGTATATTCGATGTGGTAAATAAAGTAGTCTAAGTTGTACCAGTTCTGCAAGGAATCTCCCACAGGTACGCCCAGTCACAAAACGTGGAAAGAATCAGTTACTTAAAACAAGCAAATTTATGTAACCGCTCGTTGTAAAACCAAACTTCAAATTACAAAAATAATGTTTTATTTTAAATGGAACCAAAGGTCCATCGGATTGATACAATCATACGTATCATCAAAACTAATATATACAAAGAAAACGATTACTGTATTGAGAAAGGTAAATTGGCCAAAAGAACTTTGCATTTACATATTTTAAAACACATTTAGGAGTCTTTTAAGTTAAAATGGCCAACCGGTTAAGACCGTGTCAATATCAGGAATGGAAAAACCGGGCCAATAATTTTTGTCTTCCATACGGAATACCCAACTAGGGACTACAGTCACGCCAAATTCCTCGATTATCATTTCCGAGGACAATTATCAATTCAATTATCAATTTCCGTAATACATAGGCTAATTTAAAATTTAAAATTATGTACTGTGGCATTAAAGCTCCTTATGATTCTACTACTTGTAGGACAGTACCTATTATTATTGTCATGTTCATACACACATGTAGTCAAACATTAAAAACGTACAGGTTGAATTCGATTACTTCCTGGACGAAATACGCCTAGGCAATACCTTAAGCTTCTACGTCTTCAAAATAAACGTCTATTAAAACACGGCGTTTTACTGTGGTAAGTTAGTTGTTTTATACAGCAGTTCCGCTGAATATATTTACTTGGTTCAATTTACTCCATTTTACTTACCTTATATTTTTGTCTTAGTTCTCACTTTAAAGGTTCACCTTTTAATAATGGTTAGAATTTGTCAAAGCTTCTGAATTATAATATTAAATATAGTATAATAGTGCTATCAAATTAACTTCTAGCATTAGCATTGTTTTACGGCAATATATTTTATACTGCATTAAAAATAGTTGACTTTTATTTGTTAAAAGGAATTTATATAAATATATGCGTATGGTTTTTAGTAATAATATGAGCAAATTAATTTCGTCCGTCGCGTCGTGTCGGCCGCGTTATCAGTGCGAATGGATGAGCGCCTTCCGTTTAAAGATACTTTTTGCGCACCATGTAGAACGATGATCTGTAGTGTAAATGAACCTACTCTTTATATTTTCACTATAAAATATATGAAATGGCTCGTTGTGCCAACGGCCCTAAAGTTGAAATAACAAATATGTTAAACTAAACGGTTCGTTGTATCAACGACCTAATTTCATATTTATTTAAAATATTACATTTTAAGGCCGTTGACTCAACGATCTGTAGTGTAAATGGACCTTGAATTATTATTTTATTATTTAGATAGGGTCATAGTGCCAACGAGCTGTAGAGCAAATGAACCTTTATTTTTGTTTAGTTATTTTAGAAGGGTCATTGTGTCAACGATCTGTAGAGTAAATGAACCCATGATATATTTTATTAAATATTTAGGAGGGTCGTTGTGTCAACGATCTGTAGCGTAAATGAACCCTAACCCCCAATTTTAAACTAACAATTATTTATTAACACTTCAGAATGTATTGGAATATTGGAACCGAGATACAAAGATACAAACGAGATAAATCGAAACCTAAAGAAAAATAAAGTTAGCCATGGTTGAAGCCATGGTTATCCACTGACGAAAACAAGACTGTTATGTTGTAAATAGTCTGAGGATTATACTCATTTCGCATACTATAACGTATAGCTTAGGGATTAAATGAAGTTTTCTAATATCGATTTTCAAAAAGGGGTTTTCTTACAAGTTCGTATTTCATAAAAACTCGAAAACGGCGGTGCATTTGTTGCCTACATTGCACATCCTAACAATTGAATAGAATTTCATTTCATCGCTCTTTAAGATATTGAAGTTGTTATTCATGCTATTAGTTTCGTAGAATTACTTCGAATCATTGTCAACTGTTTGAATTTTCATCAGCTCAAACCACTGTGAATGCCCATAAGAATAAGGTGACCAGATCTGAAGAAGCCTAAAGCGGGACATAGTTTAAAAAAACTATAAATACCGTTGTGTGTGGGGAGGGGGTACCCCCCTACAAAAATTGGGGGGTCCGAAGGCCTTCCCTGGAAGGTTTTAGAAAATTAGGTGGATACCGGGAGTGAGCTTTGTGCAGTTTTTGCCCAAATATTACTTAGTATTGTAACAACAGGTTTTGCGAACACATTCATAAAATCATTATACAATACAGAACCATCACTTAGATATGCAAAACTAACTAATAAAATAAAATATCGACCAAAATTACTGATAATTATCAGAGGAGTGAATAGCTTCATCAACTTGGATCGTAATTAAAACTGAAATAAGCTTAAATTCACGTTCTTTTTAGCAACGACATGCATTTCTTTGTCACTAGTTTTAACTAGTATGACTTGTTCTCGGTCCATAAATTGTTCATGGTCCACATGGTACTTTAGTATTATACGGATGCCACCCTTATACAGCGCGCTGCGGCAGTTATGTTAGGATGGGTTATCATAAAAATGATTGTAGGACTTTTCTTGTTTCATTACGAATCGAATGATACCGGATGAGTCATACTTCCGGCCACCAAACCCCCTCCAAATAGGCCAAGGTCAGGTCGTTGACTGGAGCGCGCGCATCACCTGTCACCGCCTGTATCTGGGTCAGTGTCATAAGTGATTTATTGCCGTGCACTACGTTACATTTGTTTTCATAATGAGTGACGTTCTTTTGGTGTGGGATTACCTCGAAATGAAGAGGAAAACGTACGTATTTTTATGATAACCCATCCTATCATAACTGCCGCAGCGCGCTGTATGTTTGGCGGACAGGGGCGGATCTAGGAATTTTTGAGGGGGGGGCGCACTTGAGATTTTTGTTTTCCTCACTAAACGATAACGTCCTGCAGCAACTGGAGCAGTGTTGCCACTTTTAGGGGAATTACCCTTTTTTAGGGTAATTTTACTGGTTTTAGGGTAATGGATTTTTTAGGATAATTTTAGGGTAAAATCTAGAGCCCCTTTATAATTTCAATTTTGATTTTTTGGCAACGTAAAATGGGTTTTCCAGGAATTCAAACATTTACATGAAGTGCTGGATCAATTAAAAGTATTATAAAAGAGATATAACTATAGCATGTACATCCTCTCCATCCTATATTCACTATTCAACTAAAGATGCATTCTTTGTTTAAAATTCATTATTGGTTATTGGATTCACTGAATCAGTGATGGAAAATGTCCGCAATAATCTCTTAAACAGCATAAAGAAGCATGTAATCACAAAGTTTAATTTTCGAACAGATAAAATTGAGGCACATTATGTTATGTGTCCAAAATACACAACATAATAATGTACTAAACAGTAAAAATATATCTGGTACATTTGGTTAAATATAGGTTGTTAGATTTACAGCGCTGTTGTAGAAAATATGTTTACTGAAGGTTGTCTCTATTTTGACACATAATTTGTATGAAGGAACTAAATTGTATTTTATGCCTGTGATATCCCCACGGTGAGCCAGGTGAGCGCACATAAAAACACAAGGCACAACATGTGTAAATTTATGTGATGTGCCGTATTGCAATGAAAAATATTGATCTAATCAAATTGTAATAAGATGACAAACATATTCTCTCGGTATTATTATTAAGAAAAAAACCTTAACAAATTTGTACAACTTAAATAAGTTTATAAAACAATAAAGTACTCCCAACAACTGTTAATAACATGTATCAGCAAGTTTCTATTATCAGCGATACCGGCACATTAAGTATAGCGCTGAATAAAAATGTTACAAAAGAATATTTATTTGAATTTATTAATACATATTTGTTTTATGTATGATATAGGGCCAAAGACGAGTATGAAATGCCATGTTACCTTACTTTTTTGCCTTAATCATGTTTTTAAAACCAATCTCGAGTGTATTTTGAGCTTTTCAAGAAGATAATCAACTCTTAAGGTAATTTCCAAAAAAATAGGGTAATTTCATCACACGTTAAGGGGAAAATTTAATCTACCTGGTGGCAACACTGAACCGGAGGCAGTTTTTATTACCATAGACTAACTATAGTACTGTACTTAGTCTATGTCTATGTTATTACTCGCTAAATTCAATTCACTCATGATGCTAACAAAGAAAACATCTCATTGTAACACTTATTTCATAATGAAATGTGTAATATTTACGAATTCCATTATACAATAAACAGTAGGTACATAAATATTAACATTTTATACAACTACTACCTTGAAAAACAAACATTTTATACCAAATGATTTACTTACACGCACTACTCAAGGCTAAACCGATGCGCACAAAATGGCTAAGGTAGAACGCAAAGGTTTCAGAAAAGAAGAATATTGATGAAGACTACAGGGCCGGTGCTGCGGTGTGTGCCCCTAGGGCAGCCTAAGGCAATAGGCCGGTGCTGTGGTGCGTTACCTAAGGGATGCTCGGCCCTAGGCCGGTGCTGCGGTGTGTGCTCTTAGGGCAGCCAAGGGCAATAGGTCGGTGCTGTGGTGCGTTACCTTAGGGATGCTCGACCCAAGCCCCTAGGCCGGTCCTGCGGTGTGTTCCCCTCGGGCAGTCAAAGAAAATAGGCCGGTGATGTGGTGCGTTAACTTAGGGATGGTCGGCCCAAGTCCCTATAGTCGGACGCACCTTAACGCTGGGCAGAGCCATCGGCCCGTAGGTAATCTGGTCTATCCAGCCCCCTCCTCGCCACCGGCCCTAAATTATCGCCGCTTGGCTGAACGCGTGACTCACTAAGTACCCAGTACAGTAGAAATATGTAATGTGTCTTATTTTTAAAACATTAGGAAAATGATTGTTATATTTAGCATCGTGACAAAACCCTGATAAATTTGATATCAAACTTCACGAAAATGGGACAGTATTTAGGTCTACTTTGATTATGCCAATATGTTAGTAGAAATTTAACTTTTACACCTATGACAGGGTCATGACCCGTTCTTAAACAATCAACATTATTAATTACTAGCTGATGTGAACCCCTTAATTACTAGTACATATTTTTAAGGACTGCACGTAACTAAAAACGATTCAGACATTAACACAATGAAAAAATACAGGGTAGGCCTAATACCCTCAAAACTTATTGAAGTTATAGATATATCGCTCGATAATACTTTTGAAGAGTGACTCACAGTTTGTCAAAACAAACAAACAAACGGCACGCGGCCGTCATTTATTTATTTTTTCGTGAGTTTATACTTATATTGTTTTTTATAATAATATTTCACATCTCAATCATATTATTGAAATTTGTTTAATCGTTGATTATTATTTCTTTGATATTATTTAATTCATTTGGTTTTGGCCTTTTTAAAGCACCACTTATACATTCGTCAGTTTTGTTTGATTTATTAACTATGACTTCTTTATTATTTTCGTATGTTTTTTAGTTTGTGTAAAAGCTTCTCTACAGTCTTAAAGTTAGTTTACACATAAAAGTACTAAGTCCCCGTAAAAATAAAAAAATAAAAAAAAACTTTAAACACGCCTAGACATTTGTAAATGTTTCAAATATTTAGCCAGTCCACAGCCTGGAAAAGTGTGATAGAAATCATAGATAAAACAACTGGTTTAATGAAATAGGCAAAGTAAAGATATACAAACGAATAATTATGTTCCTTAATTAACAATTAAGTTATTTCTTTATGAACAGGTCACAAGCTAGACTTGGATGTAATAAATAAATTGTCATCATGCCTTAAAAACGGGCCATGAGCCTGACATAGGTGTAAAAGTTAAATTTCTACTAACATATTGGCATAATCAAGGCAGATCTAAAAACTGTTCGAATTTCGTGAAGTTTGATATCAAATTTATCAGGGTTTTGTCACGATCCTAAATATAACATTAGTTTTCCTTATTTTCTAAAAATAAGACATATTACATATTCCTACTGTACTGTGCACTTAGTGAGTCACGCGTTCAGCCAAGCGGCGATAATTTAGGGCCGGTGGTGAGGAGGGGACTGAATAGACCAGATTACCTACGGGCCGATGGCTCTGCCCAGCGTTAAGTTGCGGCCGACTATAAGGTGGTGCTGCGCTGTATTCTCTATGGCGGACTAAGGCAATATGCCTGTCCTGTGGTGCTTTACCCTAGGGGATGCTCAGCCCTGGCCGGTGCCTTTACCTTACAGATAAGTTGTGTTTGTCGGATTTTAGGAGCTCAGTGACTCTAATTTTATGTATCGATCGGCAATTGTTTATCTTATAACATTTTGGATGCAGTAAGTTACTTGACACACAAAAAGGACGTATCATTCTATAGTGACTTGCTTCCTTACCGTCCTAATACCGGGGCTCACTATCTTGACCTACATATTCCATGATGATAGTACTGTTAAAACTATTCGTAGTAACCCGTTATAGGGGAGGCTCCATGTTGTAGAGCATCGCCCAGTAGGTAAGAAGTGTTAGTGCAAATAATGTTTTTGCAAATATTGAAAAAAGAGTACAGTGACAGACAGCGTCACACTATTACCCATTAATTAAACATTTTCTGAGTCCAA
Organism: Allygus modestus; assembly: GCA_963675035.1. Lineage (NCBI taxonomy): Eukaryota > Metazoa > Arthropoda > Insecta > Hemiptera > Cicadellidae > Allygus > Allygus modestus. Next base: position 476,389,548 of record OY776112.1, on the reverse strand, counting down.
GGGGGGGGGCGCGCGCCCCCCGCGCCCCCTGGCTGGATCCGCCACTGTTGGCGGAGTACATGTGGCGATCGGGTCTGGCTGCTAGCGGCGGCGACGCATTCAACACGATCCTAGCGGACATCGCTGCCTTTTGGGAGGCACAACACAAAGACTGCTCATCAGAATGATGTAAAATTTGTACAGTAAGTCAATAAAAGTACGTTTTTTCGATTTATGTAGTTATCCTTTGTATCCGGTAAAAATTTAACCTCCAAAAATAGTGGCATCCGTATAATACCAAAGTACCAAATAGTATATTGATTTTTATAAATCAATGAGTATTTTCATGTCAAACTGGTAAAGCGGGACATTAGGCTGTCCCCACAGGAATCGTGGGGATGCCGGGACATACCCGCATAGAACTATGGACATACCTCGCTAAAGCGGGACTGTCCCGCCGAAATCGGGACGTCTGGTCTTACGATAAGAGTAACACTAGATTTGAACTTTGACTCGCTGTGGGGCGGAGCCCTATAGGGAATTTCTTAAAATCCTTATCGTGGTTACCTACGTTATGGAAAATACGTGCCAAATTTCGTGGTTGTAGGTGTGGACATTTGGACTGAGGGATTAAAAAAATGCTTGATATAAGTTCGGAAATGTTATGCCGCTTATACTATTAATTTGCATACATGGCATACGTCATTAATCAAAAGTTCTCACTCCATACGTGCCTTTTAGGGGTTTGAAAAAAGTCCACTAAAATTACTCCGTCCCATGAGCGTTTAGGTTTCCATTGTGGATTGTGTGGCATTGTTTTATTAGCGAATTTCCCCTATAGGGAAGAAGCTATTACCGTAGTCGGCATGGTACGACCTAGGCCCGGGACCATGATAACTTTTCGTTTTGAGGTCCCCAGACCCCAAAAACACCATTCATTCGATACTGTATATATATATATATATATGTGTGTGTGTGTGTGTGTGTGTGTGTGTGTGTGTGTGTGTGTGTGTGTGTGTGTGTGTGTGTGTGTGTCCGTGAGCACGATAACTCTCGTAAAAATGATCCGATTTTAATGAAACTTGGGATAAACGAGTAAAGCAACATTTATGACTTTAAGTTCGAAAACCAGCCTGATCGCTCTATCCGAAGCGGTATTTTGGGGGGGTTTTGTACCCCAAAAATGGGTTTTTTGAATTTTTTACATAACATTTTTGAAAAAGTCAAATTTTAGTTTTGACCATTCGATTCAGCTTAAAAAACACACAATTTGGTATTTCGATCATTCCTCTACGTCAATTGGTTACCGAGATATTGAAAGTGCTAAACACAGTACGTTGTCTAATGTTATTCTTATGGAGGAAAAGAAATTTTTTTTATCTCGCTTATTTATGAACGTATACTGACGAAACTTGGTATACAGCGTCATCTCGTTGAGGTCTATTGATATTTTCTCCAAAAAAACTGTTTTACATAATTCTCCCGTAGCAGCAAACCTGTGTACTCAGCCCCCATGTTATTCTTATGGAGAATAATTAAATGCTCTGCCTCCCGTAATTATGAACATAAATGAATAAAAACTGGTATACAACTTCAACTAGTTGAGTTATATTGATATTAGCATAAAAACCCATTTTTTGTGTTCCTTGTTGCAGCAAACCTGCGTACTCAGCCCCAATGTTATTCTTATGAAGAATAATTAAAATTGTATATATCGCTTATTTGTGAATATATTTTTATGAAACTTGGTAAGTGGCTTTATGTAGTATTAAGACATTTATATCTCCATTGGAAATTCGCTGAGTATGCAGGTTTGCTGTGACGGGGGTATTTAGTTAGACACCTTATTAAAATTTTAAGCTTAAAAAACATCTGGCTCCGTGCCTACGAGATCCCCATGCGAAGAATGGGACGCCGGAGGTATTATTATATTCAGAAAGGCGATTTAATTACAGGCAAAAATTATCATACTTTTGAAAGTATATTTCGCATTATCACTCATGCGAAGACATCGGAAGAGTTTAGATTATGCGATGGAAACATTCTGCAGCATTTCACTACTTGGGAAACCCCTACTCCGGACTCCGGATATGAAAAGCGTCATTTCCGGGCAGTATATTTGACAGAAACGACAGATAAATGTGGGATCTTCCGTTCACCACTGCGAGGCTGTATGTTTAGGGGTTCGAAATTCAAAAGAAAGACATCCTGCAAAATATATTCAGTGTGTGAAAAGGAAAAGTCAGAAAACGTATTCATAAACACCACAAGTTTATAGAGACATTCATGGTTGTGTGAACCCTACGAAATATTGCCCTGACTTACTTCCTTTTTAGTAAAGTTGTTGTCCCATTTTTTTTCTCTGTGCATCCTAGAAGAGACCTATCTATAGAGGTCAAGGGATTTACAAAATAAAACATAAATCAAAAACTCATTTTAAAGGTCTTTGTTGCATTAACCTACTATCGCAAAACCGACAACAAACGAAAAACCAAATAAATAAATTTAAAACAAATTTTGCTTTAATGCTGTTAGCAAAAGTTGTTATCAGTATATACTGTATTACAAACGTCTTTTAGAGATTGGGTTTAGAATCAGAAAAGGTTCATCATTTATTTGTAATGAGCCCCCATATCCCCCATGTAAAATAGGGCTAAAAGTTAGTTTCAAATTTGCGTAAAGGTTTCAATTTTTATTTCTCCGTCTGTGCCATTCATAAACTTAAGCCGTTCCGGAAATTTTCCAACAATTAGCTTATAATGTATACAAAATAAATGCCCGTAGCAGTGTAGCAGTGCTTTGCAAAAATTATATTTTAAGTCTCAGTGGGTGTTGGTTTAAAGTTTAAAGTTTTGTACTTTACTCATGTGACATCGACAATGATAAATATATAAATATCGCTATGTTCTCATTTTAATGAAACATTTAGTAATAACAAAAGTTACTGCAAGATTTAAATTTATTTTCTAAACTTATCACATCTAAAGTTTATCTCATTGGCCACTCAAAGGTATTAAATTTATTTTTATTTGTACGGTAACAAGGTGATATGATTTACTACATAGTCAGTAGTAACATTCTCAATTAGTAAAGAATAATTTTACAAACATGTTTCGTGGGAAAACATGACTTACTCAAGAAATAATTAAAGAGACAGGAATTGAATTAACGTAGTTTTTTATATGGTTTATAATAATAAATCACTTGTATTCAACCAAACCAATAACTGATTTAAATGTTCAAATATCCTCTCTAAACTGTAAATAACAAAATTATTATTAAGAAAGGAGATAATTTAGTTCCGGCATTTAAAATACACCTGATAATGTTTTTTTTCCAGGAAATCGCTTCCCTTATCGCTAAAATAAGAAAACAAAATGAATGAAACACGGTTGTTATCTTATCGCTACAACGGTGTCGCGTCCTTCTTGGGAAATATTCGCTGTCAAAATATTAAACGAGTTCGCACGCAGCACGCTGACGTGAGGGAAGTGAATTTCCGCATTAAAACCTTTAGAAAAATCTAATAAAGGGTTTAAAACAACACAGGTCAATTTTTTAAATTGAAAAATGTTATTTTTTGGCTCTTCTGATGCTCTTGGTTATAGTTAAATTCACTATTAGGATAACAATGATGTACATTTTAAGGTTAGGAGGAGGTATAGGCAGGATAACAAGTTGGTGTAGGGGTATTGGGGGTGATAAAACTACATCAAGATATGGAAAACAGCCTTTTCCGGTATACAAACCCCATAAGACAACGTACTGTCTTAAGACAACTAACATTTTCTTTGATAACTCGGTAAAAACTTGACCTAGAATGATGAAATATGGCTTAAACGTTTCGCCTCATTAGTCTCCATCACTTTTCATATCTATTAGTTTTACATCTGGGGCTTTTCTGACCCTTTTTGGTCCCAAAAACTCAAAATTAGAAAACTTAAACTCACCCAAAAAGGGGTTTAGAGTTCTCCGATTGTTTTTTCCAACTGATTATAGATAGGAATGTCCCTACCAAATTTAAAGTAAATCGGACAAAAATTGCGACCGTTAGGGTAGGAACACACACACACACACACACACACACACACAATATATATATATATATATATATATATATATATATATATATATATATATAATAAGGTTTTAGCGACCCCTCAAAACGTGTTCAGGGGGTCACGTTAGGAACTTATAGGGTGGTCCCGGGCTTAAGTCTCACCGTGCATGCTAATAGTTCACTTTTCCAAATGAAATTCCCCAATGAATTAAAAATGTGAATTATATTTCTCTTTCGATTCCGCGAAGTGACTACCGGTATCCTATTTCATTCATCTCTCAACATAATAATAACAATACGTAAATTGTATATGTTTATACTAGTTTACTACTTTGATTGCAGTAATGAAATTAACAGTATTAATTTGTAGACCTCAGTGTAAAAATTTCCCAAGCGTAAAGATGTATATTTTTTCTTCAACCCCGCTTAACGTGCTTCTTTACGGTCTAAAAAACACGTCTTAAAACAGCAGTTTTGTGATTAACGAGCTAAAAAGTGTTTTTCACTTGCTGAAGTAATAAACAGCGATTGCTGCTTTGGACCACGCAAACTAACTCGATGTTTATAACCTCAACTCGTGAATCAAGCCAAAGTGGATGAAAGTGAATTTTTTATGGTGCAGTTTTTTTTCCAAAAATGCAGTAGTAGAAAACATTTCGTGTATGTAATTTAAACGCTTTTGGAAAATGTGCGTTGCAGTAATACTTTTGTCTCAAGCGACAAACTTTACGCTCTTAATAAATAACGAGTTCGCACGCAGCACGCTGGCATGAGGGAAGTGAATTTCCACATAAAAACTTTTAAAACTCCAAATCAGTGTAATAACAGACATTTATTCTAATTTTTATTGAAATCTGAAAACAGTGATTTTTTGGCTGTTCTGATGCTCCTGGTTTTATTTACCTGCAAAGCTGGGAATACAATTTTGTGCATTATAATGTTAGGAGAAGGTCCAGACAGGCTTGAAAGTAGGCGTGAGGTTGCTGGGGATGATAAAAGTACTCTAACAAAGGAATAACAGGCTTTTCTAGTGTAAAATCCCCATAAGACAACGTACTGTGTTTAGTCGATACACATTTTCTTTAACAACTCAGTACATATGTATGCTAGAATGACGAAAGAGGGCTTAAAACTGTTGCCTCACTAATTCCCATCTTTTTACATGCATTAATCTTACATACGGGGCATTTTTGACCCTTTTGGGCCCAAAAACTCAAAATTTGAAAAATGTATCCCCAAAAAAGGGGTTTAGAGTTTTCCGATTGTTTTTCCCAACGAACTTGCCCATCTGATTACAGATAGGAATTTCCCTACCAAATTTGAAGTAAATCGGACCAAAAATGCATATTATATATATGTATATATATATATATATATATATATATATATATATATATATATATATAACATTTTGAACGACCCCCCAAAGCGTGTTCAGGGGGTCACGTTAGGAACTTCTAGAGTGGTCCCGGGCTTAAGTTTCACCGTGCGGGTCATGCTAATAGTTCACTTTCCAAAGGAAATTCACTAATAACGAATCTGCAGGAATCCTCATGTTTGCGGGTTGAATTTTCGTGATGATATCAATGCGAGAGGAAGAGGTTCCAAACGACCCCTGGTGCTGGCAACCCCCCTCTCCCCCCCGATATGTCGACAGTGTAGTGATTGTATATATTAACAGCTGAACGGTGATTCTGCGTGCAGAACGCTATCGTACCCGCGATTCCAGTAAAGTAAATGCGTTACTGTATGCGGTGCCGTCATGCCAACTACAGAACAGTTCTTCTTTCTTTGCGCCTAGCTATAGCTATATCGTCAGCTAGATGTCCCACATGACACTAAGTTTAAAGAATTCAACTGTAGGGACGATCAAGCAGATTTTTATTTATTCTACTGTTATGAAAGTAAAAGTGCTTTGTACAAGTTTAAAAGGAATCCCAAAGAAGGCAACTTTCAAGTTCACCACTAGTATATACCACCATAGTCATAGTCATAACACTTTACTCAATATTAGTTAATATTAATATTACTAATTTATTCTTGTACACTAGTACAATAATGGTGTCTACAAAAAAATGTTACAAGCGTTGCTGAGCCACTCTTTAATTCAAAATTATAATTTTTAACGCCTTTGTTGTAAAGTTTTTTGCTATTCTTTTTATTAACTGACCAAATTTACAAAAAAATACAAAAGTTAAAAATTGACGTTTAAAAGCAATGGGGCGTATAAATATTTTGGCAAGTCGCTGCCGAAGGCAAGGCAGCGCCTCGGTCGTGGGTTCGAACCCAAGACATACGGCTAGTCAATCTTATCAGTAGTAATTAATTGTCTAACCTGTACTGTAGCGGCTCATTCCTTGCTTTTCATTTTCTTCTACTCACAAGCCTGAGTGAGACCTATTTTGACGGGCATGTTTAAAAGATAACGGGGAAAAAGATACCGCCAACATCTTTTATCTTATTTTTAATAAGAAGAAGAAGTAAGGGGTTTGAAATATTTTGTTTTCAATTTTGATAAATGTAGGATTGATAATAGGGGGTTTGTAATAATAATATTTTACAATTTGATATTGATAGCGTTTTAAAATATTTAGTAGACCAGAAAATCCCAGTTGTACAAAGGAAATATATTTAAATTATTCTTCGTGCTGCATTCTGTGGCAAACATGAGGAGCTTTTACGGATAAAAACGTGTATGAAATAATCAGATGATCAAATTAAATTATTATTTCCCTGTTGTTACTAAATAATACCCCCGTCGCAGCAAACCTGCGTACTCAGCGAATTTACAATGCAAATATGTGGGTATCACTACTACCTAGAGCCACTTACCAAGTTTCACAAAAATACATTCATTAATAAGTGATATATAGCATTTTATTTATTCTTCATAAGAATAACATTATAAATGGTACGCAGGTTTGCTGCAACAAGGAAGATAAGATATATGATTTTGCAATTATCAATGTAACTCAACCAGGTGAAGCTACATACCAAGTTTTATTAATTTAGGTTCATAACTAAGGGAGATATAAAACTTTACTTAATCTCCATATGAATAACATGGGGGCCGAGTATGCAGGTTTGCTGCTGCCGGGAAAAATCAACAAAAAACTTTTTTGTGCTATTATCAATATTCCACAACTAGTTGAAGCCACATACCAAGTTTCATCAATATACATACATAAATAATCAAAATATAACATTTTATTTATTCTCCATAAGGATAACATTGGACAACGTACTGTGTTTAGCACTTTGAATATCACTGCAACGGTTGGACGTAAAACAACAATTAAAACGCCAAAATGATTGTTTTGTAGAGCTAAACTGATTGGTAGAAAAAATTTGGAGTTTTTAGTAAAATTATCTGAGGAAAATCTAAAAACCGTATTCCCATAAGATTACCATGGGAAATTTTATGAACACATTTTTTGACTTTTCTCCACAACCACTAAACCTAGCTTAATGATTTAAAATACGAAATTGTTTATTTCTTTAAGCTCTACAAAATGGCTATAACCAAAATCTAGTGTATTTAAAATTTTAGGGTAAAAAGTTCATAAAACTGATTTTTGGAAAATTTTAAACCCCCATAAAACCCCCTTCCCATAAACCGATCGATCTGGTTTTCGAACTTAAAATCATAAATGTTACTCTCCACATTTGTGCCAAATTTCATAAAAATTGGGCGCTTCTTTCAAAAGTTATCGCGGTAACGGACACACATATATATATATACATATGTATAAATTTGAACGAATAGTGTTTTTGGCATCTGGGGACCTCAAAACAAAAAGTTATCATGGTCTTGGGCTTAAGTCTTACCATGCCACCTACGGTAATAGCTTCTTCCCTATAGGGGAAATTCGCTAAAAACACAATAGATAATTGTTATGGTAATTGACAAATCGAATCTTCAAATTAGTTAACTATTTAAAATATAATATCCGACGTAAAGGGGCGAAAACATTTCAATCCGATAATGTAAGTCTAATCAAGTATTTTCATGCCTTCAAAATCAAAGTAACGAATTTCCGATCATCTCACCCCTACACATACATTCTCTGCCGAAGTAATTTACGAAAACAAATGTTTTCTTTTATAAAATCCAAACTTAGTTTATCGTATTTATAATAACTTTATAAATATATGAGAAATAATTGTTCCGTTAAGTTTGGTTCTGAAACACATGGAACAAAGACAACCCTTATCCAAGATCAAAAGTTGTAACGCCTTTTTGCAAAAGCAATTTAAAAAGTATATGAATGTTTAATTTTATAGAGCAAAATTTCTAACAAAATACACAAATCTGATTATAACTCACTTGCTCGGACCCAATTGGAGCTTGAGGGACGACCGCCATGGTGGATGGTTGCGTGCTTACTAAGATAAGAGTTGAACACGCTGTTTCACGAACTGCCCTTATCAGTGACGTCTAGTGTGTCGTGTGCGGCCTCTGAACTTAGCTAGCCAGCACATATACTGGACAAACGTACAGTGCGTTGCACGAGTGAAATAAATACCCCCGTCGCAGCAAACCTGCGTACTCAGCGAATTTCCAATGCATATATATGTGACTCACTACTAAATAGAGCTATTTACCAAGTTTCACAAAAATACATCCATAAATAAGTGATATATAGCATTGTATTTATTCTCCATTAGAATAACATTAGGGTTGAGGACGCAGATTTGCTGCAACGAGGAAGGTAAGTAATGTGTTTTTTTTGCAATTATCAATACAACTGAACCAGATGAAGCTACATACCAAGTTCTCTTAATGTAGGTTCATAATTAAGGGAGATATACAACTTTACTTATTCCCCATATGAATAACATGGGGGCCGAGTATGCAGGTTTGCTGCCTCGGGGAATATAAAAAAAATTTTTGGGCTAATATCAATATACTACAACTAGTTGAAGCCCCACATACCAAGTTTCATCAATATACATTCATAAATAATCGAGATATAGAATTGTATTTATTCTCCATAAGGATAACATTGGACAACGTACTGTGTTTAGCACTTTGAATATCTCTGCAACGGTTGGACGTAGAACAACGATTAAAACACCAAAATGTTTGTTTTGTTGAGCTAAACACATTAATAAACAGAAATGTGAAGTTTTTAGTAAAACTATCTGAGAATAATCTAAAAACCTTTTTCCCATAAGATTAACATGGAAAACGTTTTTTTGGATTTTCTCTGCAACCACTTAACCTAGGTTAATGATTCAAAATACTAAATTATTTGTTTTTTTAATCTCTATATAATGGTTATGACCAAAATTGAGTGTTTTTTAACATTTTGGGGTCAAATTTGCAAAAAACCGATTTTTGGAAAATGGTAAACTCCCATAAAACCCCCTTCCCATAGTGCGATCGATCTGGTTTTCGAACTTAAAGTCATAAATGCTACTCTCCAAATTTGTGCCAAATCTCATCAAAATCGGGTGTTTCTTTCAAAAGTTATCACGGTAACGGACACACACACACACACACACACACACATATATATATATATATATATATATATATAAATTTGAACGAATAGTGTTTTTGGCTTCTGGGGACCTCAAAACGAAAAGTTATCATGGTCTCGGGCTTAAGTCTTACCATGCCACCTACGGTAATAGGTTCTTCCCTATAGGGGAAATTCGCTAACTTCCCTTTAGGGGAAATTCGCTAAAACCAGGCCGTCCATTAGACTAATGTTAATTTTAACATTGGGCTTATGTACAGCCTGGTTTTTCACTCGTGCAACGCACTGTACGTATTGCAATCTAACTAGCAGTTTTGATGGATTTGCCCGGGTGAAATTATTCATAGGGATTCTGAGTTTTATTAGAGCATGGAACAAAGGCTGTTATTATTTTATCTTCCCGTGGACTCCGTTTCAGTTTAAAAATGTGATAAATTGAGTCTTAAACGAGATGGTACTGTGTGCACATCTATGCTGTACTTACAATACGATACAAATACGTTTAAAATGATACAATGCAACAGATTTCGACCAGTTTCAACAGTCATCATCATAAAAATTTCAGGCTAAAGAGAGAATTGTAATTAGAAAGTATAATTTCAATTTTAAAATAAATTGTTTTTAATTTTAAAAAGATGTATAATGATAATCAGCCGATTGTTTTTTATCAATTTTATTTTGATGTAGACCTGCACAATAACGCAGTAATTTTAAAATTGAATTAGGCCTAAGGGAATCAACGAGAATACATTAAGCCTATGATAACGTTAATTTATGTAGAGGACGGTATTTTGGAGAACGTTTTTCTAAAGAATTTTAACCAGTGACGTAGGTACGGGGGGGATCAGGGGGATATACCCCCCCCTTGTAACTTGGAAAAATTAAAATTTATATCCTCCTGAAATCAAGCTTATGCATTTTGATTAAAAAAAAATGCTGTTACTGAAAAACGAAAAAATATGTATGCAAGATCTCCAAAATATCTTATTTATTTATATTAAGGATATTGTTCGAGTACAATACATAGTAGCAGATGAACTAACTGCACCGGCACACGGCACGCACGGTATTTGCGCGCCACAAGCGCCACAAGTGGAACGTGAGTCACCGCTCAGTCCTCCTAGCAGTCAGTTCGAAAACTAGCGCACTTTTAAGTTTAGACGGTCTTAGTGATGTGCTTAACTTACGGTTGCCATATTAGATTTGTAATTTAGTTAACTGCAGGGAACCATAAATATGCATACTGATTTTCTTCGTTCTATAACCGCAAATATATGTAAAAGTCAACGATATTTCCCGACGAAATAAAGCCAAAGAGTAACAATTAATAGAGTAAGAGTGAACAGGGAAATAAGGGTTTAGCTTATTTGGCAATCGTTGCATGTCGATGAAGTTGCAAATGTAAATACATTTTCGTTCACAGATAAAATAAAAAATAAAAATACTGATTACTTTGTATCGATGGTTTAGGTCTTGGATGTGTAGGCCTATCAATAATTATGAATGTAGGGATACGTCAACGATGTCTTCAATTTTGTATACCGGTATCCGCGCTAGTCACGAACACAGGTTTGTGTTTTGTATTTCCAAATGAGATATCCCCCCCTTGACAAAGGTCTATCACGTCACTGATTTTAACTAAGTGGTCAGCCCCACCCCATTTTAGCGGGCCAGTTGTTTTTTCCTTTATCATCTATACAATGACTTGGCCCCTGAAAAATGATCGAGGTAAAAGGGTTTTAAGAGGGCCCCTCTCTAAAACTCTTCTACTTTTTGAGCATTTTGCAATTTCATCGATTCTTGTTATTTACAAAAACATTTCAACGCAATTAAATGTTTACAAATTAGTTCAGTTAAGCAGTAGTAATGCGCTTCGCTACCTAATAAAACTGTAGAAATGTTCATTTCCTTGAAATTCTTCTTAATAGTGAAACATGATTGTAACTCCTCGTCCATAGTTAGCGCTACATATAGAATTCCCTTTTTTGTTTTCAACGCCAAGGGCAATTTTGTTTAAATAAAACACAAACGCTTTTAGGAAAATCGATCCAAACCACACAAATGTTTGTGGATACCCCGGGATTTCAACCCGTGACCCCTTAAACCGAAGTCCAAGACAGTCCGTTAGGCTAGCGAGATTCTCAAAATACGCAGACATAAAATAGACCAGGGTTTGGACCGCTACCGTTAAAAAAGTTAAAAATCCAACCGGCCAACGTTTACTCGCACTAATATTAAAACGAGTTCGCACGCAGCACGCTGACGTGAGGGAAGTGAATTTCCATATTACAACTTTTAAAACTCAAAATCAGTGTAAAAACATACATTTTTACAATTTTTATTGAAATCTGAAAACATTGATTTTTTGGCTGTTCTGATACTCCTGGTTTCATTTACTTGCAAAGCTGGGAATACAATAATTTTGCTCATTATAAGGTTAGGAGAAGGTCCAGACAGGCTTGAAAGTAGGCGTGAGGTTGCTGGGGATAATAAAAGTACTCTAACAAAGGAATAACAGGCTTTTCTAGTGTAAAACCCCCATAAGACAACGTACTGTGTTTAGCCGATACACATTTTCTTTAATAACTCGGTAAATATTTATGCAAGAATGACGAGAGAGGGCTTAAAACTTTCGCCTTCCTAATTCCCATCTTTTTAAATGCATTAATTTTACATCTGGGGCTTTTATGACCCTTTTTGAGCCCAAAAACTCGAAATTTGAAATATTAATCCCCAAAAAATGTGTTTAGAGTTTTCTGATTGTTTTGCCCAACGAACTTGTCCAACAGATTATAGAAAGGAACGTCCCTACCAAATTTGAAGTAAATCGGACAAAAAATTCGACCGCTAGAATGCATACACATATTATATATGTCTCTCTCTCTCTCTCTCTCTCTCTCTCTCTCTCTCTCTCTCTCTCTATATATATATATATATATATATATATATATATATATATATATATATATATATATATATACAATTTTGAACGACCCCCCAAAACGTGTTCAGGGGGTCTTGTTAGGAACTTCTATGGTGGTCCCGGGCTTAAGTTTCACCGTGCGGGTCATGCTAATAGTTCACTTTCCATAGGAAATTCACTAATAACTTCAAATGACCAAGACAGTGTTAACCTTCCACCAGTAAAATAAACTTTGTTAATATATGTGCATAGCGTGCCTTTATAACTTTCATGTTTTATTCTCTTTAAGACTTTGAAAGAACGATACTTTCCCGGGACTAGCGAATAAACTACTCTCAACTTTAGCCGGGGTAACAGTGTACTTCCGTGAGTCGGAAATATAAAAGACGGTTAAAAATTACTGCATTATTAGGGAAATGTCGTCGCGCCTGGCTAGCAGACATGGCAACCCGGCACGCTTGCCTGTAGAGGAACTGCAGTAGCAGAAATACAGGCGTTCAACGTTCACGTTTTTTCTTTCCCTTCGATTTAGAAGTCCTGGGGGTTGGCACGAAAATATTTCACACTGGCCAAGGCCGTAACTTTGGGCCACGGGGCAAAACTGGTTAATGGTGACTCCTTATATTTTCTCGTTTTTAATATAGTTTTAATACATACAGACTAATTTGCAATTGTGCTTATTTGAACTTAGTATTTTTTTAAGAGCCTTCTTATCTTTGAACAAATTTTATTGATTTATCAACCCATAAAAAGGTCAGTTTGGGAAAATTACATAAAATTAAATATGTATAGGTAAAGTTACAGTTATGTCTGTACTTAGCTTAGAATTTTGAAATGTTTGTTCTTTAGGCGTTTTAAACATCAGAGAGGCTGACATTTTGATTTAAAAAAATGTTCTGGTTATCTGTTACATTACAAAGGGGTTTTATTAAAGATAAAAAATTTGTTTGTGTATCATGGGAAAGAGGTTTTACTGAATATGTCCACACCTTTGTCACATTGTTCTGTGTATCTGTGAGAAGGATTTAGGCTATTTCAAATCACTAAGTCCCTATATCACTAGGGCTCTGCCTCTGCCCCATAATCGGTCATAGCTCCAATTTTATTCTTAAAGGACTTGATTTAATTTATGATCACCGTGATAACAGGAAGTAACAAGTAAATTGTTTTATCATCTGGTGTAACAGCAGCGAGAACCCTGAGCGAATAACAACTCACCAGTCAGTGAAAACTGAATAAATAACATTTTACTGCTGATCTCATAAGTTTGGTCTGGTTGATACGAAAGTGTCATTCTTGTTGATTGTATGTGATGAGTATTTTCCAACAAATACTGGTACAGAATTACCCGATGTCGAAAATATCTTCACTAGATATGCCTGAAAGAAACTTAACAAGTAAAAGCAAATACCTCCGTCGCAGCAAACCTGCGTACTCAGCGAATTTCTTATGCATATATATGTGTCTCACTACCATAGAGCCACTTACCAAGTTTCACAAAAATACATTCATGAATAAGTGATATATAGCATTCTATGTATTCTCCATTGGAATAACATTAGGGCTGAGTTTGCAGGTTTGCTGCAACAAGGAAGATAAAAAATGTGTATTTTTGCAATTATCAATATAACTCAACCAGGTGAAGCTACATACCAAGTTTCATTCATTTAGGTTCATAACTAAGAGAGATATACAACTTTACTTATTCACCATATGAATAACGTGGGGGCCGAGTATGCAGGTTTGCTGCTATGAGGAAAATCAACAAAAAACCTTTTTTGTGCAAATATCAATATACCACAACCAGTTGAAACCACATACCAAGTTTCATCAATATACATTCATAAATAATCAAGATATCAAATTTTATTTATCCTCCATAAGGATAACATTAGACAACGTACTGTGTTTAGCACTTTGAATATCTCTGCAACGATTGGACGTAGAACAACAATTAAAACACCAAAATGATTGTTTTGTAGAGCTAAAATGATTGGTAAACATAAATTTGAAGTTTTTAGTAAAATTATCTGAGGAAAATCCAAAAACCTTTTTCCCATAATATTATCATGGGGAATTTTATGGACGCGTTTTAGACTTTTGTTTATAACCACTTATCCTAGCTTAATGATTCAAAATACAAAATTATTTGTTTTTTTGTGCTCTATAAAATGGCTTATAGCCATTTAACAAGCAAACCCCCACGTTCCAAAATTAAGTGTTTTTAAAATTTTAGGGGGAAAAATTCAAAAAACTGATTTTTGGAAAATTTAAAACCCCCATAAATCCCCCCTCCCATAGTCCGATCGATCTGGTTTTCGATCTTAAAGTCATAAATGTTACTCTACACATTTGTGCCAAATTTCATAAAATTCGGGCGTTTCTTTAAAAAGTTATCGCGGTAACAGACACACACATACACACATATATATATATATATATATACATATATATAAATTTGAACTAATAGTGTTTTTGGCATCTGGGGACCTCAAAACAAAAAGTTATCATGGTCTCTGGCTTAAGTCTTACCATGCCACCTATGGTAATAGCTTCTTCCCTATAGAGGAAATTCGCTAAAAGGTAATAAAGGAGAATAATATAGATTTTATGGGCTTAATGTAAAAATAAAATGTGTTGTTGATAGACATATAGGTATAAAATTATATAACACAATATTAAAATATGATAGCACCTGATTCAGCTATTACCATACTATTTAGCACGAAGTAGGGCTACTGGATTAGCGATTCTGAAAAAGCCCACGTAAGTATATACGGTAATTTAATTCAAAATAGTAAGATGATTTCAAGATGAAGATAATAATATCTATGAATATAGAGGCAGTTTGAATTTTGATTGTCAACAAACGTTACTTTTAACAACCTGAAGCCAGTGGCGTAACTAATTTTTTTGGCCCCCCCCCGCAAAATTATTTTCAGGCCCCCCCATTTATCACAATCGTACAGTTTCACCCTATTCCAATCCATTATTCTAGATTCTAGATTCTGGGATAAGGTTGCATGAACCAGACGTTTCCTAATCTCCAAATACAAAACTTCAGTTCCAGCCTACAGCATTGTATAATTTTAGTGATCTAATAACGCCCAAAGGTTGTTATTTAGGCTAGCTATAATGTTTTCAATAGTTTCACCAAGTCAATATAGCATAAAATACGTAAGAATTACGTCGACAAGTATCTAGTCAAAACGTGAAGCCTCATTACGTCCAGATCCCAGAGAGGTAAGCAATTCGGTCCGTTCCTGTCCATGTATAAAAAAGGTATTTGGAGTGGATACAGATTAAGTTTGGAGTGAAATAGCCGCTATAGCGTTTACGGTTGTACTTTTAGGTTTTGAAAAGGATCATATCATGCAAGGTTCCCGGACATCCTGCTCTACGAACCTTGATTATCATGAGCCCCCGATTTATAATTGATCACTATCCTAATGCTGATTCACCCTCAAAAACACAGTTCAAAAACTATACTAACAACTGTTTTAAAATTGTTCTGCAAAATGATAAAATATTTGTTAAAATAGCTCACTTTTACTTTCTCCCCCTATACATAGTATATGGAGATACCCCCGTCGCAGCAAACCTGCGTCCTCAGAGAATTTCCAATGCAAAATATTTGTCTTAATACCACATAAGGCCGCATACCAAGTTTCATAAAAATATATTCACTTATAAGCGATTTTAATTATTATCCATAAGAATAACATTGGTAATGAGTACGTAATTTTGCTGAAACAAGGAACATAAACAATAGGTTTTATGCAAATAAAAATATAATTTAACTAGGCGAAGCCACATACTAAGTTTCATCAATATTCAATATCATAAATAAGCGCCATATAACATTTTAGTTATTCTCTATAAGAATAACATGGGGGCTGAGTAAGCAGGTTTGCTGCAACAAGGTTCTGTGCAAATATCAATGTACCAATACTATGTGAAGCTACATACCAAGTTTTATCAATATACATTCATAAATAATCGAGATATCAAATTTTATTTATTATCCATAAGGATAACATTGGACAACGTACTGTGTTTAGCACTTTGAATATCTCTGCAACGGTTGGGCGTAGAATCACAATTTAAACACCAAAATGATTTTTTTGTGGAACTGAACTGATTGGTAAAAGCAAATGTGAAGTTTACATTAAAATAGAGGAAAAGCCAAAAACCTTTTTCCCATAAGATTAACATGGGAGATTTTAGGAGTAGGTTTTTTGGATTTTCTCCGCAACCACTTAACCTAGGTTTATAATTTAAAATAATATATATTTTTTTAAGCTCTATAACATGGTCAAAACCAAAATTAAGTTTTTTAAAAATTTTGGGGTGAAAAATGCAAAAAAACTGATTTTTGAAAAATTTAAAACCCCCATGAACCCCCTTTCCCATGGTCCGATTTTTCTGGTTTTCGAACTTAGAGTCGTGAATCTCAATTTACACATTTGAGCCAAATTTTATCGAAATCGGACGTTTTTTACTCAAGTTATCGCATTCACGAACACATATATATACATTTGAACGAATAGTGTTTTTGTCATCTGGGGACCTCACACAAAAAATTATCATGGTCTCGGGCTTAAGTCTTACTATGAGACCTACGGTAATAGCTTCTTCCCTATAGGGGAAATTCGCTAAAAGTATTTTTTCATCAACATTTTCGAATTTGAGTTGTTAGTGGAAATATTTGTTTTGGTGCTCCCTGAACCCAAAAAAGTGGTTTTTACATGATGTCTGTCTGTCTCTCTCTCTCTCTGTGTGTGCGTGCGTGCGTGCGTGTGTGTGTGTGTGTGCGTGTGTGTGTGTGTGTGTGTGTGTGTGTGTGTGTGTGTGTGTGTGTGTGTGTGTGTGTGTGTGTGTGTGTCCGTGACCGTGTGTGTGTCTGTGTACAGAGCTAGAGCCCTAACCAATGGACCGATTTTTATGAAATTTGGTATGTAGGTACTAATCCTCGATATCTCCAGGTGTTTTTTATTTTTTTATTTTTAAGGGTAATTATCACCCAAGAACCACCAAAAATCATGAAAAATCCAAATTTCTCAAAAACGGCTCTAACGATTTTGATTAAACTTTAGTGGTTTGTAGAACTTTAGGTTGCCAACAAAATTACACCACCCGCATTTCTGGAAAAATTCGGGTTCAGAAATTACATGACTTAAAACATCCAAAATTCAGTTTTTGATTTTTCATAAAAAATCATAAAAGTTAAGAAAAATTAATATTGACCATTAAAAAGAGCTCAAAAAACTAAATAAATTATTATTTTGAATTACTATTCCACGATTGCTAGTTGCGGAGAAAATTGAAATTTTCATTTAGCGGTAAACGCATACGTTGTCCAATATTATTCTTAAGGGGAATCCAAAAATAACTATTTCTCTCTTATTTACTGATAAATTTCATTAAAACTTGGTATGCAGGTCAAGTTAGCATTGACCAACAGAGGATGTTCGAAATATGTTGCCATTTAACCCTGGGGGGACAAGGGGGCATTTCCCCCCTCAAAACCACTGTGTCTAGCAAAGGACTCTATAGCGCCTCCCAAAAAGGGATTTAGGTGGATTTTTCTGAAAACAACTATTTTAGAAAATTTTATGTACATTTATCTAGGGCTGGGCCGATTACACATCAAATAGATGGTACATCGACCCTTGAATAAAATGAATGAAATAACATAAACGATCGATGGACCATCAGTCGTTTAGGAAATGTAATTTAATAAAAAATATAAACAGGTCTATGGGCCATCAGACCATTTTATAAATTAAGATAAAATATTATATTTTGGTCTGATGGACCATCGACCCTCTATCCATAAAATAACATATTATAAAGACATAGGGTCGATTACACATCAAATAGATGGTACATCAACCCCTAAACCAAAGTTATTTAGAATAATGTTTTAACGGGTCAATGTACCATCTATTTGATGTGTAATCGACCCTACACTTTATATTATTAGATTGTTAAACGCATGGTTCAATTACACATCATATAGATTGTACATCAACCCCCAAATGAAACATATTTAAATTAAGGTTTTAAAGGGTCGGATGGACCATCTATTTGATGTGTAATCGACCCTTTACTTATTTTTTTAATATAATATTAATATTTATAATTTTGGGGCCGATGGTACATTGAGCCTTATTTTATTTCATTAGAGGAATATATAAACTGGGTCGATGGTCCATCGAACCCTTTTGTAAACAAAACTAAATTTGTATAAATGGTTCGATGGGCCATAGACCCTTCCTCAGATATTTAAATTTCTTTCAATATATCAGAGGGTCGATGGATCTATATGATGTATCTATATATACCATCTATATGATGTGTAATCGAGCTTCCCCCATTTATCTGTACTTCACATTCTATATTTAGTAAATAAAAAATAAGCTTTTCATTAAAATTAGGCTAAAAGGGAGAAAGTATGTGTCAGTTTCCTGATACCGTTTATTTTACTTTTAAAGTAGGCCCTAATTAGAATTGAGGAAAATTAAAATAATAAAATTTATTGCAGTTTTAAAGCGTGTCATTTATTAAACACTAAGAACAACGAATGAACGATCTAATACTAGACTACAAATACATTAATTCTTTAATTTAATTTTTTGATTGCTAGCGTCTGGATTACCAAGAAATACTAATAGCGATTTAAATACCTGTTTATTGGTAACCCAACTTGTTGCAATGGCAACTAGTTTCAACTTCCTACGAAGTCATCATCAGGCCGTCCAAGGATGTGGTTATCTTCATAAGAAGAACGTCGAATTAATAAATACCCCCGTAGCAGCAAACCTGCGTACTCAGCGAATTTCCAATGCATATATATGAATCTTAATACCACATAAAGCCACATACCAAGTTTCATCAATATACATTCATAAATAAACGATTTGTGACATTTTAATTATTCTCCATAAGAATAACATGGCGGCTGAGTATGCAGGTTTGCTGAAGGAAGGAAAACAAAAAATGGTGTTTTATACAAATATCAATATAACTCATTTAGGTAAAGCCACATGCCAAATTTCATTAATTTATTTTCATAATTAAGGGAGATAACACGTTACTTATTCTCCATAAGAATAACATGGGGCTGAGTACGCAGGTTTGCTGCTACGGGAGCCTTTGGCAAAAAATTTTTTTTTCGAGCAAATATCAATGGTCCACAACTAGATGAAGTTGTATACCAAGTTTTGTCAGTATACGTTCATAAATAAGCGAGATATAAAATTTTTCTTTTCCTCCATAAGAATAACATTAGACAACGTACTGTGTTTAGCACTTTCAATATCTCGGTAACCAATTGACGTAGAGAAATGATAAAAATACCAAATTGTGTGTTTTTTTAAGCTGAATTCAATGGTAAAAACCAAAATTGGACTATTTCCAAAATTATATGTAAAAAATTCAAAAAACCCATTTTTGGGGTACAAAACCCCCCCAAAATACCCCTTCGGATAAAGCGATCTGGCTGGTTTTCGAACTTAAAGTCATAAATGCTGCTTTACACGTTTATACCAAATTTCATCAAAATCGGATAATTTTTACGAGAGTTATCGTGCTCACGGACACATATATATATATATATATACATATATATATATATATATATATATATACAGTTTCGAACGAATGGTGTTTTTGGGGTCTGGGGACCTCAAAACGAAAAGTTATCATGGTCCCGGGCTTAGGTCTTACCATGCCGACTACGGTAATAGCTTCTTCCCTATAGGGGAAATTCGCTAAAAACGGGAACATTAAAGTTCATAACACAGACACGACGGACACAAACATTACACTAACACGAAACATATATGGCCTATTTTCGATCAACGGCGACGCAATCCCGGCGGAGGTAGAGTCCAGACGTAGGAAGTTGAAACTAGTTGCCATTGCAAAAATTTGGATTACCATAAGCAGGTATTTAAACCACTATTAGTAATTCTTTAAGTTTTACTAACAACATTATCGCTATTTTAAAATATTTTGAAAATTAAATATAATAATTTTATCCCATTATGCGGGGCTGCACGTCTTTTGCTCCGCGGTTTAGGGTAATTTCAAAACACATCTTTTGCTCCGGGGGTGGATCAGGTAGAAATCGGGGCCGCTGGAAACACCTCTTTTGCTCCGCGAGAGGGAGAGTAGCTGAAACACTCCCTCTCCCCCAATTTATTTCACCATCAGTCTAACTGGAGGTGCTAAGTCAATCCAAACTTTCTTTTAAACTACTCAAGATTCTCTTACTTACAATGGAGAACATTATACAGTGGCTTACACGGTTCACAGTGGAGTTCAGGTATATTGGCCAGCCTAATCTTGTGTGTTCAAAACATTGGAATTGTTGAGAATCCGCCAAGCGTCGATCCACCCGAGATCTGCGGCCATTACTACTACCTTCCTTAAATTCCCACAAATAACTTGGTTCAGTACAAAAATTACTTCAAGACCCTGAAAACTAATTGATTCGATTATGAATGTACAATTTGTACCACTCAAAATATTTTTCTTAATTTAGTTTTGTAAAAAATATTTTGTATTTGGCAGCAAGAATTTTCCATGCAGGGTAATGTTATTGTTACTAAATGTACAAATATTAACATGTTTAGCAGATTTTTACACATGTTGTATGCTAACACAATTGGACACACGATAGTTATTACCTCTTCTCCCCTTCGCGGAGCAAAAGAGGTGTTTCCAGCGGCCCCGATTTCTACCTGCTCTACCCCCGGAGCAAAAGATGTGTTTTGAAATTATCCTAAACCACTGAGCAAAAGGCGCACACGCTTATGCGGGCCCTCCAGAGCTTTTACCTCGGCCCGTGGGCCCCGTCGCCTCGGTTTGCGGGCCCCTTAGGCCCGTGGGCCCCCCGCACCGCGGGTCCTGCGGGCCCGGGCAGTTACGCCACTGCCTGAAGCGCTGCTATCATTGTTACTGTTTTCAGTTGTATAATATCATGCAAACAACCATCCATTTGTTTGCACTTTGTGTTCCTCAAAAACCGTTTTAAAACTCATTGCGATAGGCATTGATTTGCATTTCCCGTGCATACCAAACGTCAACAAAATGTAGGTTAGTTATTTTCAATGGGAAACCTGCGGCGAAAATTTTAAGGTCAATAAAAGTAAAGAAAGATTAATGCCGTAAGCAAAGGTAATGCTAAAAGGCCACTGGAGATAGGTTTCCAGTGAAAACAGGTCAAACAAATAAAAATTGCAAGCAGAAATATTATTTCTAGAAAATTTAGACTAAGGTGTTTTCTGATTCAAATACCCAATTTTATAATATGGGTCAGGTGAACTTTCACTGCGATAGTGGACAATGACAAACATGATTTTTGAATGTTTTGTGCCATAAAAAGTTAATTTTTATCCAGTTTTGCTATAATTTGGAATGAACACGCAAAACTGCTACATCTTGGATCTGATAACACACATTTTATAGTTCAACATTAATATTTGGGTGTTTTTCTCATGGCCCCCACAAGGAGGGGGGGGGGGCAACCGACACCAAGATAAAAAACAGGGGGGTCTGGGGCCCCTACAGAATTTTTGCTCCAGGCCCCCAATCACCTTGTGGCAGCCCTGGTTTTTTTGCCAACTACATATTTTCCAAAATACTTGCCTTCCATTTTGTACAGCTTCAAAAAATAACAATTTAGTATTTAAAGCTTATTGCAATAAAAGCCTTATAATTTCTGTCTAATTTTATATTTAGTAGCCTATTTCTATTTATTGACACAATAACATTTAAAGTTTATCTTCAAGAAAAAAAATTATAAGGAAATCCTGGTCAAATCTATACCATCTTAGGCTTAGCCCAAATGTAATAAATCCAAAATAAATTAATACCGTTTTACAATAAACTTGAAATATTTATTTTACATCCTGTAATATTTTGATTACAAATTAAAGAATTAATTTAATTCCTCTAGTTTATTCATATTCTATCGTAGAAACCCCACTCACATTCAGACATGATTAAAAGTTCTTCCTTTGTACATTTTTATTTTATTTTTTATTGAAACGTATGCCTACCAGTGATTTTTAGTGTTATGCAAGCTTGAGTTGGCCGACCTGTATTGTAGATGTCGAGTTGCACAATATCTCCCTGACAACCAATCAACATTGTGCCCTAAGTTTGTACTGAAAATTTAAATGGCTACATTTTACCACATGATATAACTTTTACCTGTCATAGTTAAGCATATGATAAACATTAGAAATGTCAAAGAAACATTTGCTACAACCTAAATCCAGCATGGTAAATAATAGTGCATGTTTTAAATACTGGTATTCATTGTGAACTTCATTTAATTTGGTTTATTTTTTATATTGATACAATGAAAAAGGTAAAATAGTTGCTAGATCTAGTTTAATGACAAATATAATAATTCCAATAACAGCTACATATTTTACAAAACATCACTCTTGTTTACAGACACCGAACTGAATATTAGAAAACATCTAATTCCATGAAAAAAATAGTTCAGAGAACAGTTTTGATGTGCTTTATTACAAAGAAATTGTTACTTTTAATTAGTATAATTCATGTAGTGATGAATAAATTAGTACAAAATTAAATACAGTTGTTAATTTTTAGCAACAGACCTCAGTTTAGGAAGCATTTCTATTGATTTTTGTTACAGTCAATCCAATGTTTTATAGTAAATATTTCTCTCGTAATTTAATATGAATTCCCTTTTTGCCATAATAACCTTAAAACCATTATAATTTTAACCCTTTCAGACTCAAGGCTCAAGGCAATATTTATGCTATTGCATACAATATTGAAATACAGGATCGTTTGAAAATATAAATAAAAACATGTTTGCTGTGGACACACCGACAATAAACACTGATAAAAGTAACGAAGCAAATGATTAGGTATATGATTCTCATTACAGGCCCCACAGATTAATTTAGACGGTTAATTTAGGAACTTTCAACTTTGTATGGTTGTAGTAGACAGGCAAACTCCAAAAGTTGCGCTCAAATCCAGAAAATCACATTTGGACATGGTTAGTGTTCCGATGTAAGAAGACAGCGATGAGAGCCGTTTAGAAAAAAAATTGCTGTTCTTCCTGCAAGAAGTTATATTTTCAAATAAATTGCTAAAATTTCCATCCACATATATTCTAAGTCGTTTAGTTTATGTTCACCGTAATTGAAATCTTTTTCAACCATTATACCAGCAAACTAAGTACAGTGTTAGTCAGTGCAACAACATAAACCACCTAAACATAGAACCAGTTTAAAAAAAATTGATTTAGTGAATGACGGCATCCATCTATATATAACGCACTGCCAGAATCTATCATGTCAGAATGCGTCGATAGGCGATTTGGGAACTTAAATCAGAGCTTAATGTCAGAGCAGGCCTATGACAGTGTCAGATTATTTAGTTATTCAGACTCGCTAAATCACAAAAAAGAAAGAAAGGTTAGCTAGTTATTTTTAATTTTTGATCTGGCCATTATTATTCATGCACAACTATTGTAATTTTGAAACCATTGTACAGAGATATTCTGTGTATCAACAAAAAGATTTTATCTGATTTCAAGTGTGATTCAAACTCTTGACCCAAGCGCTACCCCGCGGCCAGGAGGTTAGGGGTTGCACTTTTAGACTTCTCCGCCAAACTGATGTGAACTTATAGTATATGTAAGGTTAGTCTCTGGTGGGTTAATTTTGTGATACAACCTTTGGCCGTGCCTGTATCAGCTATACGCTATTCTACGTTCGCCGTGCAGTACAGGTCTTATGGAAGATGGCCGTGTACTACCTGAGCTGAGTATATATTGTTGGTGTTGTTACGCGGGTTGCATCGAGTGTCCCTGAGACCCTAGTGAAGGCGCTCAAGTAAATGCTTTCTGGTCGACTAGAATCTAAATCTGGTCTAATTGCTATTTAAAAGACATTGCTTATCGGGGCTCCACACTGCACAATGAACGTGGGACAGACTGCTTGCTACCCATTAATATATGTAGCAGTGTATAACAAATAAGATTTTTAATATATTTGTCTATAAATTGAAGTTACTCTATCTAAAGTCTTTAAATATTACCGAGTTATTATAAATGTTATTAAAGTTGAAATAATAACTATGAACACAGCAAAAATTCTTAGGACCACAACAGGAACAAGAGGACGGTTTTGCAGTCTGAAATAAGAATAATTATAATCTTGTTGGTAAACATGGTTTACCATCCATGGGAAAATTATTGCAGAAGGAGAAAAATATCAAATTAAATTGAGTCAACGAACAAATTAGGCATGTAAAATCCTAACGTATCTTACTGTTGTAAAATAACTATTGATCAGGTTGATTCTAGTTCAGACTTCTTATATAATTGTTCACAAAATAATTATATTTTAATGAAAATCTTTAAAATAATTTTGTTGCTTATAGCTTTAAGTTTATCATAATGAATGTGCTGGAAACTACTTTATTATTTTGATTTTGATGTTAAAGTATGTGTTTTGGTTGCCAGGGGCGCCTGAGGAACTTAACAACAACTTCCAAAGCTGTGACGAAGGGAGGTGCACGCGAGACATCAGACAAAGATGGCGGGGACGACTTTGAAAAGTTTTTACTAGGGAAGAATCTAATCCGGCCTGATGACCAGTTGGATCTTACGGAAAAGGTAGTCTGATAATCCGCTGGATCTGAGATACCTGTTGGCATTAAGTTTCAGAGGACCATTTTTTGGGTCAAGGTATAGGATGGATGTTTGTTGGCTGTTGAAATATTTTTGTTCTGTTCTAATATTCGTCAAGATTTTTAGCTCTTCCAATACCATCTTATGAAAAATATTTATTGATTTCCTTGCTACAATGCAGTAAGAACCATCAATTTCATTATAGCAGGTACTGGTACCAAATTATACCTTTGACAATATTTGTGGGAAATACCTTTTGGGTGTTTGTGAGGCTTTGCCCCCTTGGCTTTCAAAGTTCCAATGTTAATCTTATGGTAGAAAAGAAATCAATTTAATTGAACATTTAACAGCTGTTGATGCTAACAAAACACAGTACAATAGTACGAAAAACTCCTTCAAGCTAACTTCTGGAATGGCATCACAATATAAAATAATTGAACCCTATATGAGCTGGGTAACCCCAAAATATAAAAATATGTGTGCCCCCTACTTGTGCTCGAATTCAAGCAACTGAATTTCCTTTTAATATAACTAAATAATGCTTAACTTGCACAGCCTCAATAACAAAACGAGTTCGCACGCAGCACGCTGACGTGAGGGAAGTGAATTTCCACATAAAAACTTTTAAAAGTCAAAATCAGTGTAAAAAAATACATTAATTCCAATTTTTATTAAAATCTGAAAACAGTGATTTTTTGGCTGTTCTGATGCTCCTGGTTTCATTTACCTGCAAAGCTGGGGATACAATTTTGCGCATTATAATGTTAGGAGAAGGTCCAGACAGGCTTGAAAGTAGGCGTGAGGTTGCTGGGGATGATAAAATTACTCTAACAAAGGAATAACAGGCTTTTTTATTGTAAAACCCCCATAAGACAATGTATTGTGTTTAGTCTAAACATATTTTCTTTAATAACTCGGTAAATATGTGTGCTAGAATATCGAGAGCGGGCCTAAAACTTTCACCTCAATAATTCCCATCTTTTTACATGCATTAATTTTACATACGGGGCTTTTTTGACCCTTTTTGGGCCTAAAAACTCGAAATTTGAAATATTAATCCCCAAAAAAGGGGTTTAGAGTTTTCCGATTTTTTTGCCCAATGAACTTGTCCAACTGATTGTAGAAAGGAACGTCCCTACCAAATTTGAAGTAAATCGGACAAAAAATGTGACCGCTAGAGTGCAAACACATATATATATATACAATTTTGAACGACCCCCCAAAACGTGTTCAGGGGGTCACGTTAGGAACTTCTATGGTGGTCCCGGGCTTAAGTTTCACCATGCGGGTCATACTAATAGTTCATTTTCCAAAGGAAATTCACTAATAAACACTAAACTACAACTGATAACTGATAATGAAATAAGAAAACTTACTTAACACATTCAATGCTGATAATGCACATGAGCGTGATGAGGCAGGGGCCCAGGTGCGCGTTCCGCATTTGTGCGGGGTAGGTCCACTTTGATTTCATTAAGCCACAGAGCAGTTAGCTCTCAATGAAAGGACCTAATACTGCTTGCGCCATTTGATGAATGCTTGCTTTGTATGGGGAATGGTGCTTAGTACCGAGTTCAGCCGCATACAGCGTCTGGACTGTGCATAATTCAATGTTTTGATGACTGGCCCAAGTAAACTGAAACAGAAAAATCATCATTTCCTGTCTGCATACTCCAAAAGGTAAGTGATTATGCACAAAAAATAATTAGCACCTAGGGTACCCAATAGCCTTAAATTTCAGCAGTTAGTGTGTTAATAGGAATATGTAAAAAGAAAACAATTTTCCAATCGACGGCACTTTGTTTTAAAAGGTACTTTTACAATCCAAATATATCGGGATGGATCAGGCCGAGAAGTAGGGCGTCGTTATATTTAATTGCTGTCGTCATACTAGAAAACTGACTAGATAACTAATAGAAAAATAGCACTATTTTTGACATGCTCAATCCCAGAACTCATCAGACACTGTTATCTTGTGGAAGTTTAAGATGAAACTTTAAAGATTACCTCTGAATTTCCCTGTTTGTCCAGGACCTGCAAGAGGAGATCGCCCGTATGTTGACGACCAACAACCCCCTACTGCCTGATAGCCTGGTGGAGTACAGTTTCAAGGAGCGGATGTTCATTGCCACCCCTCTGCCTCCCCATATGATAACGATGCTTGACGTGGAGGGCACGTGTCTCCACAAGGAGAGCCAGGAGGCCATAGAGCAGATGGAACAAGAGGGCGGTTGGGACGGTAGGTTGTGTAGTTCCACGGTTGCAATTCCTGTTAGTGTGTCGCTGGCCTAGTGGTCAAGGCGTCAGATTCCGCAACCATGGCAGCAGCTCTGTCGTGGGTTCGAATCCCAGCCCTGGCTTGTAATTTTATCAGTGCTGTTCAACTCGTACTGTAACGGCCCACTCCCTTGCTTTGCTGGATACGTTAAATGCACAGATGTGTAGTATATGTGCAAAATAAGGGAAAGAGAGGCTGCCAACCTCTTAAAAAAATTGTACAATGGTCATCCAGAAAGTAAAGAGAGTTTGTGCACTGCGCTGCGCACAGCTCCCTCATGACCGCAATTGCATTTTCAGACTATTAAAATTTGTCATTAAACTTGATGCAGCAATTTTTCCCTTAAAACTCGTTAGTTTGCACTTTCGCCATAAACGTTTTTGGTGTTCGACTACTAATTTCAATAATCCAAACATGTTTGCATTCATAAACTGACTAACACTGTGAACCTCACATTTGGCGGGATTTTCGATTGACACCGCCATTTTGAATCGATGTAGAATTAAAACGCTTGATCGCTCAGCAACAAGACTCGGCTCACATTTTGGAGGGGAAAGGAGTGGAGTGTCGCACGCGTAGTCACGGTGTTGGCGGAGCTGAGCTTGACGCAGTGCGAAAACGTTCTTTACTTTCAGGACGATCCTCGTATAAAGGCGTAATTTGAGGGTGGTAAGAGGGGAGTGGTTGTGCCACCAATAATTTGGAGAACATATTGCAGTTTATGAAATGTTAAGATAGTTACATTCACAATCATTTTGCTCCCCCCAATCAAATTACCCCAACCAAATTACGCTTATGTAGTTTTAGCGAATTTCCCCTATAGGGAAGAAGCTATTACCGTAGGTCTCATGGTAAGACTTAAGCCCGAGACCATGATAACTTTTCATTTTGAGGTCCCCAGATGCCAAAAACACCATTCGTTCAAATTTTTATATATGTATATATATATATATATATATATATATATATATATATATATATGTGTGTCCGTAAGCACGATAACTCTCGTAAAAAAGGTCCGATCTTAATGAAATTTGGTACAAATGTGTAAAGTACCATTTATTTGAACAAGTTCGAAAACCAGATGAATCGCACCATCCAAAGGGGGGTTTTGTACCCCAAAAATGTGTTTTTTGGGGTTTTCACATGTAATTTTAATTTAAATCAAATTTTAATTTATACCATTGAATTTAGCTTAAAAAAACAAACAATTTGGTATTTTGATCATTGCTCTATGTCAATTGGTTACCGAGATATTGAAAGTGTTAAACACAGTACGTTGTCTAATGTTATTCTTATGGAGAAAAAGAAAAATTGTATATCTCGCTTATTTATGAACATAAACTGGCAAAATTTGGTATATGGCTTGATCTGGTTATGGTTTATTGTTGTTTGCAAAAAAAAACAATTTTTCGCCTATGGTTCCTGTAGCAGCAAACCTAGGTACTTGGTCCCCATGTTATTCTTATGGAAAATACTTAAAATGTTATATATCGCTTATTTATGAATGTATATGGATGAAACTTGGTATGTGACTTCACTAAGATGAGTTCTATTGATATTTGCATAAAAACCCATTATTTTGCGTGCCTTGTTGCAGCAAACCTGCGTACTCATCCCCAATGTTATTCTTATGGAGAATAATTAATATTTTAAATATCGCTCTGTTTGTGAATACATTTCTTATGAATCCTGTTAAGTGTTATGTTATATATTCATTGGAAATTCGCTGAGTATGCAGGTTTGCTGCGACGGGTGTATTATATTATACAAAAAGTGCACAATGAGTAGAATGTAGAAAATACTGAGTTGTCATTTGCTGGATTAGTTGAGACTATGAAGTAAAAATTTGTACATATAGGTACTAAAAATTTAAGTGTTAAATACTTGTGAATCTTCCAAAAATAAATCTTCCATATTATTATATTAGGTACGTTTAATTTCATAGATAAGTTTAATAATGGAAAATGTAAATAATGACAACGACTTAATGTTGAACGTTCCATGTACGCTAAACAGTGTTACTGAAATGTAAACTGGACCATTTTAAAATATGTTGACTTGTACCTAGTTATGAGAAACAGTAAATCAAGTTTGTATGATTAAACTGAAATTAATAAAATATATCTGGTTTGTATGGATCGTATATACAGAAACAAACTTTACATGAATAACAAACTTTACTGCGAGAATTTGAAATTGCTTAGGGAAAACCTTGCATGTTTTGTTCTTTTCTTTATGACCAAAATATTCTAAAGGTATTTTTCTGAACAGTAAAAATGTCTTGTTTCCGCGAGTTTGCCACACTATAATGTAAACTAGACGGTGGTATTCAGACCCATTTTACTTTTAACATATGTAACCATTAAATAAACTTAAAACCAGCTTGTATTACAATCAAACATAGCTTGTATTACAATCAAACATAAAAACGTGTAACTATACTGCTTGATTACTGTCAAAACGCAACTCATAAGTGTAGTCAAACGTATGCTGACTCCATCTACAGGTGTGGATTGGTATTTTTCAGTTATTTAATATAAATTTGTACTCCAACCCGTACAATGAAAATATACTTTATTCAGTGTAATGCAACTCGTACCCGTAAATGGAATCATCTCCAAAACGGCATTAGTACGAATAGTACGACAATTTTTGTTGCAAAGCTTTAGTGCTTTAAAAAGTTATATATTTTTGATTTGAGAAATGGAGTACCGTATGTATTTTTTTAATATAACTGTTGGATACAGAATTTTTTCAAAACAGATGTAATGAAGCAATTGTTATAATTCCAGGAGGACTGACAGTAATGGCGCCTCCATCGCAGGTTTCGGTGTCGGGAGAAGAGTCGGGACTGATGGAAGAGCAAGAAGAAGGGGAAGGAGGGGAAGAGGAACTAGAGGGAGAGACGATAGGGGAGGGAGATCTAGGAGAGGAGGGGGAGGGGGAAGGGGACGATGAGGAGAAGATTGACATTGTTCCGGAGAAGACTGGTGCGTCGCCACGGCCGGGGAAGTCCAAGAAGCTCACTAACCAGTTTAACTTCTGCGAAAGAGCCGCCCTTACGTACAACAACCCTGACAGGGTGAGTTTTATAATGTTTGTTTTTAACCCTTTCAGTGCTAAGCTTTTGAAGGGAGTGGTTGAATCTGTTTTATTTTAAAATACGTTGAACACCTGAACAGTTAAAATTTATAAAAAGCGTTCTTCCAGTGGACTTACAAACAGTAAGAATATGTAAAAAGTAGCACCTGTTCAGATGTGCAACTCATAAAGAATCCAACTATACTATCAGCTTGGACCTGAGCTATCCACCGTTTGCTTAAGAGTCTTCATCACCGGAAGTTGCCACACGCCATTTTGGAATTTTGTTCTATAAGTCCAAAGTTAACTTTGTGCCCCTGTTACTCCTCGTCTGGTCGTCACATACACTTCATTTTGGTGTCAAAATAAAGGTTTTGTTGTCCCCTAGTGAAATACAATGTCGGATTCCTTAATTTTGGTATTATGGTTTCATAATAAATTGTTTCATTTTCAACTGCAACACTGTACATGTTCTCATTAATTTTTAAAAGTCCAAATTTAAATGTACAATCTGTTGAGTACAGTAGGGACATTTGTTTTGAAGTGGTGTATCATTCGTCTCTAATCCTCGGCTGTTGCAGACCATGGGGACCCAGACCAATCCGCCTCCTAGATCCAGTTTTGCAGCGTACATCACCCAGTGGATCATCTACGACGCTTACCAAGACGATTACGAGAACCAGCAGAGAGAGAAGGAGAGAGAGAGGAAGGAGAAGATGATCTCGCAGCCCAAGAAAGAGGAGGTGAGTGGATGGTCCCTCACCTGCCAACCTGAGAATGGATGGTCCCTGGCTGTTGTACATGGATACCCTGTCAGTTGAGTTGACCAGTTGGAGGGCAGAATGAGGCTCCCCTGTTTGAGAGCCTCATCCAGCTGTCACAGGGGCACGGGAGTTGGCCCTCTGAGGGGTCGATTTGGCTGCTGTTCCATCCCACCCTTTCCTTCCCTGCTATATCCTATCTTTCTGGTAACCTGCGCAATATTCCCGCTTGTGGAAGATATGACTAGCAGCTATGCTGGGGTTTCCTAATCCACAACAATGATGATGATGATGAGGTGAGTGGAGACGGTGCGGAACCCAGGTTGGAAAGGGAAGTTTGTAAAGTCTAATTATTAGTCCAGAAAATACACTATTTATTATTACCCTATGAATAGATCCATAGCAAGTGCTACCATAACATTGAAATTGGTAGCAGTTATTACAGGCTACTGATGGAACAATCAATCAATCAAAACAACTTTATTCGTAAGGTATATAACAAGCACAGATTGATGTCACGAAAGCAAGAAAATAATATAAAACTTAACAAGTTTTTTTAACTTCATTTGCAAATTTATTTAAAATACATAAGAGTACTTATAACCAGCTTATTTTTAAACTTAAAAAATAAGGTTACATACCTTGTCATCATCAATCCACTAGTTTATATGATTACTAGTTTCGGGACTAGTTTTGTCCCATTATCAAATCTTGCTGTATCACAGAATAAAATACTGTCATCGTCTTGAGTTTAAAAACATTTCAACACTAAACACAAACTTGTACTGACATATAGAAACATAAACATTTAAAAATTTACAATAAGTGTACACTTTTATTTCCCATGTGTGGCCGGCCAAGGACAAGAGCAGACTGACAAACCCAGCTTATTTTAAAAAACATTCATCTACATTGTATAATGGCTTCCTAACAGGGAAAACTTTTGGCACTTTTTAAACATACTTAAGTCAGTTAGTCCTGCAATATTTGCTGGTAAGTGGTTACGAAATAACTTTAAGGCACTTTTTAAACATATTTAAGTCACCTAGTCCACTAATATTTGCTCGTAAGTGGTTATAAAATTGTTTACCGTTATAGAAAAGATTGTTTGTAAACATTGATAGCTTATGTCTATTATATGCTAGGTTGCTACCCTTTCTTGTTGAATATTTTTGGTAAGTACTCAATGTTGGCAGTTTTTCTAAATTAGATTTAATTTAGACAGTTTAATTTAACAGTCAAAAATGTTTGTGCTGTTGTTGAATGTAGGTGGCTACCCGTAGAAGACATGAGAAGCTCGGAGTGGACGCCATTACGTTGAGGATGATCCAAGCGGCTAAGATACTGGAGAGGATGATCAACCAGAACACGTTCGATGACATAGCCCAAGGTAGGGAAAACTTACGATAGTACAGCTAGAGAAAACTGAGATGAAGCGCAGACAGCAGTGAAGGTGGGAAATGTATGTCTCTCTGTACACTTCCAGTCCACGGAGTTAAGAGTTACTGCAGTTAAGAGTTTCTAGAGTCTGCTGTGACCACTCGCTTGACTGGATTTGAGAAAGGGATTTAAGTCCTCCATCGAAAATTGGGAATTGGGGCGATAAGAGGGAGTCTAGTGGTAAACAAATCTACAGGCACTATCTGTAGCCAGATGATGTTTGTAGCTTCATCATTATTGGCGCTATCTGTATCAATTGATACATGTTTGTAGCTTTATCATAATTGGCCCTATCTGTAGCAAGTTGATATGTTCGTAGCTTCATCATAATTGGCACTATCTGTAGCTAGTTGATATGTTTGTAACTTCAACATAATTGGCACTATCTGTAGCTAGTTGATATGTTTGTAACTTCAACATAATTGGCACTATACGTAGTTGGTTAACGTGTTTGCAGCATTATCATAATTGAAACTATCTGTAGCTAATGATAATTGTTTATTGCTTCATCATTATTGGCACTATCTGTAGCTAGTTGATATGTTTGTAACTTCAACATAATTGGCACTATCTGTAGCTAGTTGATATGTTTGTAACTTCAACATAATTGGCACTATACGTAGTCAGTTAATGTGTTTTGTAGCTTCATCATAATTGAAACTATCTGTAGCTAATGATAATTGTTTATTGCTTCATCATTATTGGCAGCCAGTAAATACAATTTTTCCAAACCAGTTCATTTAGAAAGTAAAATGAAATACCATGTTTGTTTAAGAGGTTTCAGCCCTTTCTTGTTCTAACCTTAACCTTTCTAATCTTAACTTACAGATTACAGATATTGGGAAGATCCCTCAGATGAATATAGAGATTCAGAAGGGACTTTGCTTCCTTTATGGAAGTTTTCCTATGAAAAGACAAAAAAGCTGAGTGTCACTGACATATGTTGGAACCCCCACTACTACGATCTGTTTGGGGTGACTTTTGGGTCATGTAAGTATTATTTAAAGTACGAGTCTTTAATTGAACAATTTTAGTCTATGATTTAGTGCTTATAGTATACACAGACAAAGGTATGACAATTTTTATAGAAGTATATTGTGGATTTTCTAAATTTTCTAAGTTTGTTGTGTAATCTTAAAAAATACAACTGGCAATGAAAAAAATTGCCATCCTATACTACTATTTTTTTACGAAATAACATTTTTTCAATGCATTTTGTTTAGGACAAAGGAAAGCTATTTTAAAATTATTGGACAACACTTCCAATAAAAGATGCTGAACAACATTTATTTTCAAAGAAATATAAGAGCAGTTTAACATTATGCTTAGTTATTGTTATTACATTCTTGATTATTTTATTTACATCTATATTTAGGAGTAACTAAATGCTTTTAGGGAAAGTATGAAAACAGTGAAACCCATTCTTCTATTGACTCCATGAATGCCAAGGTTTGAAAATTGTTCAAAATCCACATTTTTTACAATGACGGATAACAGAGTGAGTCAGCAACAGTGATAGACCATAGATACTGAAGTAGACTTCACATTGCCATTGTAAAAGCTGTCCTTATTTTTGTGTGAGCCAGGATTCAAAGAGGACGAAGTTACACAAATCACTAACAGAGTATATTTCTGTCAACTATTATTTTTCCTCACAGGAGGGGATAATACAAAAGTTGGTGTATCAGGAAGCAAACATAAGTTGATTAACACTTGCTTTTTGGAGTGGAGATTTTTTACAAGGTAACATAAATGACTAAAATAAGTAGTTGACACCGTTGACAGCAGCACTCTCTATCGGTGACTTGATCAAACTACGTCCACTTCAAATGCTGGTTAACACTAAAACCGGAAGGCTGAGCCATATAGATGGGGTGTCTCCTTCAGTACATGTAGTCAATGGTTTTACTGTAGTAAGAATAAAAGGACAACAATTTTTTAAACACAATGAACCACTAACCTCCGTCCTTCCGTCCAGTCGATTTCATGAAGCAAGTGACGGAGGGGTACCTTTGCCTGTTTACCATCAAGAACCCCTCGTACCCAGAGTATATCAACTCCACCGACTCCGGAGTGATGTGCCTGGACTTCCACCCCCAGCACCCGTACCTGGTCGTGGTGGGACTGTACGATGGCAATGTGGCTGTGTACAACGTGCAACTGCCTACCAGGGAGTGTCAGTTCCAGAGCAACTCCGTCATGAACAAGCACGGAGGGATCGTCTGGCAGGTACGACCGATTACGTCTGGAGCTCTCGTCTGGGGTTGTGAAGCCTCATTGGAGGATATTTCTTTAAACAAACCACAGTGAAAAATATGGTTTCCAGCAAACATAAAATCAAAAGTATGTTTGACATAAAAGTTGTATTTTAAAAGCAGGATAAAATAAACTACGTCTCACAACACTACAAAATATACTTAGACTTATACACCCGCACCCGCACTTACATACAAGATGGTAAATGTACAAAAGGATTGTACAAGGCGATCGATTTCAAGCTGTCACACCGGTCATCATCAGGCCCAATCAGAGAACCAGCGGTCCAGCTGGCCTGAAGATGACCGGTGTGACGTGACCAGTTGAAATCGATCACCTTGTACCATATCATATCAATCAATACAAACCCAAATTTATCATCAATCAGGGCCGTAGACAGCTTTGACGGGCCCCGGACAAAATTACTTGGCCGGGCCCCACCCCCACCCCCTTTTGCCATCCCTTGCTACCAGTACATTGAATGAATAGCATTTTACCGCTGACTAGCCCTCTTTAAAACGTCAAATATGCAAAGGTTTCATCACATCTAAAAGTAGGATCTGTATTTATACTAAACTAAATGTAAAACAAAAATTAATAGTGCAAAAAATACCCAGGCCTATAGAAACTTGAAATAAGAATATTTAAAAATATGGGATATTTTAAATTGACATCAGTTGATTATCCTTTCTGCTACGGACATTTTTTATAAAAAAAAATATTCCCAGTTGTACCATACCTATACTAATCTTTCTCTATTTCGTGGTGCACCATTCACGTTGTAAAATGCAGAATATATAACACTTATTATTTCTAACAAATGTATTGCTGTTGTTGCTTTCAAACTTACTGAAATAGATAGTTCATTTGCTAAATAATAAATAATAATATCACAAACAGAAAATAATACTTGTTGTAATTAAATTTACACAATTTTAAATCGTAAACACAATTTGTAATACATGATTGTTAATGTCCTATGGATAAAAGTAATGTTGAAAGATTGTTAAAGGTAAATGAGGGAGCTAACTGTTCAGCCTAAAATCATATTTTACTGCTTCTTGTGAAGTCCTGATATAAAGTTATGACATCATTTAAAAAATATAATACAATAAGATATCTTATATAATATAAGATTACTCAGCATAATAGAGAAACTATATTTAACGAGTATCGTCAATTTCTAGGTTGGGGAAGGGTGACGAGAGTGAGAAGGACCTTCCATTATATGTCATAAAACCATGTAGCCTAGTTGGCAGCAAGATTTTGGGTGCGGGCCCTGCTTCCTAACCGAAGATACGGATTGTGATTGTAGAATACAATGTTATGGGAACATGTTGTTTCAGTTTCATTTAAAGAAGTAGGCTGACGTTTGACCGACGGTGAGGGATCGGGCCCGGGCACTGTTGTCTCAGTTTTATCTTCATTTAAGGAAAGGAAAGATTGATTCAGTGACGGTAAGCGTCCTGTTGTACTTTTCATGTCATTAGACTTTTTTAGAATCTTATCAGAGATGTTTGGCCTCTGGAAGCCCCCATCTCACGTGCTTATTTTAATTTTCTCTCTTGGCACCCTGATTTATAAGTACCGGTGGTATTAATGCCAGGGCGGCGTTAAACTAAAAATCACCAACGAAATAAAAACAAAACCCTTCCTTCCCCTAACAAACTGTTAACTAATAGAAACAATACACATCATGCAATGAATCAGACTAGCCTACATTACAAGTACTCCGCTCCGCAAATAACAAATAAAAGAAGTCGAGATACAACAGGTGAACACTGTCAGCGCCGTAGTAAGAGCAAGGGAGGACAGAGACGCGCAACACTATTCAAAGCTTGGCAGGCTGAGGCAATACGTCAGTGTTGTCAAGGGCGACGAGAGACATATGCGTTGACAATTTCCGGGAATTAAACTATTGTCCGGGTAAAATTCCGGGGATTTTTCGGGTTTTTCTTTCGAGATGGCCTATCTCGCCACTCTCTACACAGCAATACGGCACATCATGTCGCGTCGCACAGACTGGGTTGTACTGTACGCTCAGAAACCATAGCATAGGGCACAACACTTCAAATTAAATCATCGGATGTGTAAATTGCATTAAAAAATTAGGCAAATTAAGTATTTGTTTATTTATTTGGGTGTTTTCGTTTATTTATATTTAGTAAATATTTTGTGTTCAGGCATATTTAAGAGTGACCTAATCGAGGGCCCGGTGTGGGCCCCGGACAAATTGTCCGAGAAAACCGGTCTGTCTACGGCCCTGTCATCAATACAAGTTTCATAAAATTTTGGGAACTGAAATCTTATCCTGTCTTCAGGTGTAAGGAATAACTAGTACGTAACAAAATTAGTGGCAAACATCCTGGCAAGCTGGATACAAATCATAAAAGTGCTAAAACAGAGAATTTCAGAAGGAAATTAACTATACATTTTCCATTGTATGCCCTCCTTCATTAAAAATAAATGCTTGAAATTAATATAAATGGTTCCAAACATCAGTTTGAAGTAAATGTCACCGTAAACGCAAAGTAGTTTAAAAATGTACGTGATGGGGAGTCAAAATTGCAATTGTTTCTGTGATTAAACCATCATTACAAAATAAATCTTCCTGTGTATAATCCTATCCTATATACATACCTTTACATATAATTCCGTAAGCGAAATTTTTAAGTCAAAATGGTGGGAGTTTGGCAAATTGCAGGATGATGGGAGACGGCTCAAATTAAAGGTATCCCAGGGACTCGGGAAAAATAACAGTATTTCTAAAGAGTTACCAGCTAACGAGAAATAACGTAAAACATCCCCCATCAAAATAGCATGGGGATTTAAAAACGTCTGCTTTGTTTACATCAAAACATGTGATTAAGTGTCTAGGTAATTTGTTTACAAATTGACATGTGTTCCTAATTATATTGTTTTACTTTTCTCAACATGTAGAGTGTAAAAAATTCAGATGAGGCAGAGTATTGGAGCCAGGTTAGGGACTATGGCCCCTTCAAGCCACTAGTTTAAAAAAAGGTGGTGTATTTCTGTCTGTTGACTTGTATGTTCCGTTTTAACATAAAACTACTGTACCAATCAAGCTAAAAAATTTGCATGTAGGTAGATAATTTATCTGGGCTACATATAGGCCTATTCCCATCTTGGCAATCCCTTAGGTTCAGCCCCAGTGGCCCTGAAAGTTACAATGTTATCCTGATGGGCAATAGGGTTAATGGATCAGATAATTAATTAAACAGATGTAGTTGCAGCAGGAATTTGAATCATCTGTGTGAAGCACGGGTAGTGGAATGGCTACTTTCAAATAAAAGTAACCAACTCTCCAGGTATTCTCCGGAAATATCATTCTTCTTTCCTTCTGAACTCACTTGTCTTCGTTTCAAAAGGCATATGTTTCCATTTTTGCCGTTTTCAATTTCTGCTCGCTTTAAAGTGTGTCCAAATGGAAAAAAGTTATTTAGCGTTTTCATACCAACAAATCGTGGAGTGATCTCTTATGTTTTACTCTCCATTCCAGGTGTGCTGGGGGGAAGATTTGCAAGACGGTGAGATGAATTTCTACTCCGTATCTGCGGACGGGAAAGTCTACAACTGGGTGTTGATGCTGAACGAGCTCGCTCAGACTCTGGTCATCGTCTTGTACCTGCAGATAGACCCGATAAGTGGACCGGACGGGACCATCATCAAACTGACGGGTACATAACGGACTTACCGTGGATTGGAGTTTTGCCTTAATTGATTCACTCAACTACAGATTTCATTGGTGTTACTTTTGTACATAATATATTGGTACACTTCCCAATCTCAAACTAAAATTTTAATATCCCTTTTGGCTCCAGTCATAAAATAATTAGCATTTCTACCTACTTCCCCAAAATGCCAATGTTAACTTTCAAAGCCAGTATTCTGCGTATAATACAATATTGATTTATGGCTCAAGAGCAAAAAGTACCTAGCGATTTCATTGAGCGAAATTTCAACATATCCAACAAAATTGATCAGTAAAATTCCAAAATATCCAATATTTACAATTTTGCTTTCGGGCTAACTACTTTTGATATTAAAATTCTCCTCACTGAAATCACTAGGTTATAACTTTGTTTTTTAAAATGAACCATAAATTAACGATTTTGGATAATCCTTGAGGAGAGACGGACTTTGAAAGTTAACATTAACCTTTTGGGACAAGTAGGTAGAAACAGAAGACTCTAAGTTGTGAATTAATCCATTTGTAACTAGGAATCCAATAGTCTAGCATGTTTAACAGCCAAAGATTTCATAGTGTAGATTGCTGTGCAGAGCACTTCTGCATGTCTTTTGCCTTGATTTTATTTTGCTAACCGCAGATTTCATTGGTTTACCTACATTACTTTTAAACATCGGGGTGTTTCCTAATCTCTAGATATAACTATGTAATTTATTTCAGTCAGCCTGATGTGAGATGTCTGTAACGTAGGACCATCATCTATGCATCTGCTATATCCCAGCATTGCAGATACATTGGAACAGGGACATCTCAACCGGAAAATATATTTTTTCATTTCCATAAATATTTTGATAAGAATAAGTTTCAATAAGTTATTTTAATTTTTAAAGTTTTTTATGTGCAAATTCGCTTCCCTCACGTCAGTGTGCAGCGTGCAAACTCATTATTATTGAATTACAACCACTTCTTTAATCCAATGGTGTAAGCTCACTAGCTAGTTCCGTTCCTTACTTGTAATTTTTCAAACCTATGAATTTGAGTAGAAAATTTGTGTTTTTAAATGGATCAGTGGCATATTTTAATTAAAATATTGTTTCTTTCAGTTTAAAGAGCCACATTGGCACACGTACAGTAAATATAAGTAAAAAGTAGCAATATCAGTGTAGTCCATGTGCAACTCACAAAGAATTAACCAATCTGTTCAACTTCCAAGCAAGCCTGCCACCGTTTATTTTACTTGGGCCCTCCCACCAACGTTGCCACAGATCGGTTAACTCATTGAGAGTTGCTCGACTGGTCAGTTTTGGTCGTGAGCGAGAATCGAACCCACAAACTACGTTCAAAGTGTTTCCACGAATTAGCCCACACAGCTATCACTACCAGTGGCCTAACAGCGTCAGACATATAGGTTAATAGTCAGTCCATGCCCCTAGTCATAGTTGCCCACAGTCTTTATACAGATTTTGCTACTAAAGTGCAGCACCCAACAAATGCCGTTGCAGGCTATAGCGAATAGAATCAAATTACTAGTGGTAATCATAAGAAAATATTTGAAAACAAACCTAGTTATGCAGGCATTAAATATTTCAAATATTTACCTCCAGAAATAAAAAATATAACCAGTTTCGCGACTTTTAAAAATAAATTAAAAAAATATATGATGTCGAAACCTTTATTATATTCATTGGAGGAATTCTTTGATTGTAATAGTGATGAAGTTTGAGACCATGTGCTGTAGTTAGAGGACCATTTTTCTATTTCTTTTGTTTCTATTAGTTCTTAAGGATAAGACGCCATTCGTATGTATATGTATACATGTAATGAATAAAGATTGTTTGACTTTGACTTTACTACCTAATGGAATAGGTTGACCTTGAGAAATTCCTGTAGCCTGGAAATAACCGTTACTATCTATCTCCTAGGCTGCGGCACAGCGATCGCCTTCCACCCCAAGGACCAGCTGATCTTCCTCGTGGGCACGGAGGAGGGCAAGATCTTCAAGTGCAGTACGGCCTACGCCTCCCTCTACCTCTACACCTACAGCGCCCACCACATGCCCGTCCATCGGATCGACTTCAACTGCTTCGCACCGGAGATCTTCATCTCCTGCAGTGCCGACTGGAGAGTCAAGATCTGGGAGGACAACCGGAGGTAGGTTTGTGTTTATTCCGTGGATGTACAGCTGACCAAACATAAGCTGGCACTTGGTTGCTATGTTTCTACATACCCTGTATTCGTCGTTCTGAAAACATCACCTACTGAGGTGTGACCTAATAGTCATGTGGCCATCATTCCTTGAGTCACCAGACGCGCAAGGGTCAATGTATTCTGAATGTATTTTATACTTGCGCCTCAACCCTCCCCTCGCCTATAGTCGGTTGCATCGGCTCACAGTCCATTTGCCAACTTACGTTTGGCGGGCCATAGAAAGGGAGATTGTAATCGCTTTGAAATTATTTAACTTAGAACTAACCGAAACATATGTTACCCCGCTGAAGATATTACACACTACAATACTAAAATACCCCCGTCACAGCAAACCTGCGTACTCAGCAAATTTCCAATGCATGCATATATTTCTCACTACCACATAAAGCCACTTACCAAGTTTCATAAAAAAACATAAATAAATAAGTGATCTATTTTAGTTTATTTATTCTCCATAAGAATAACAATAGGGCTGAGGACGCAAGTTTGCTGCAAAAAAAGAGAAGAAATATGTTTTTGGGCAATTATCAATATACTCAACCAGGCGAAGCTAAACACTAAGTTTTATTAATTTATGTTCATAATTAAGGGAGATATAAAACTTTACTTATTCTCCATATGAATAACATAGCAAACACAAGCCGGTGGCCTTACACGCTGTTCAGCATAATGCTGAGTTTGAAGATTGTTTCGATCTTAAAGCTGTACACAAAATCCAAAGTGTTGAAAACAAAGAACTAAATGACATGAATTTGAGAACAGTCGAATTGGCTCACCAGTTAGTTTTAAGAACCTCATGGACTCAACATTCGTTAATTTTATAATTTTTTGCTCCTTATTGTTTCTACAGTATCAAAATAGTTTTATTCCACATCATCTAATCTTAACAAAATGTTTAAATAACATCTGATCCATTGTTTTTATATTTTATTTTTCATTCATTTTTGTGATCGATAAAGATATTATATCGAAATATTGCAACGAAATGGTTTTAAGTTCTTAAATGAATATATATAGATATATATAAATTTGAACGAATAGTGTTTTTGTCATCTCGGGACCTCAAAACAAAAAGTTATCATGGTTTCGGGCTTAAGTCTTACCATGAGACCTACAGTAATAGCTTCTTCCCTATAGGGGAAATTCGCTAAAAGTAGCGTCATCTAAACAATTCTTACCGTGGTCAAGCTTAGATTTTAATCCTAACACGTTTGGGGCTATCTACTACGTAGTGAAAACTGATCACTGGATTAACACATCTAAATAATACATCTTTTAATTTCATTTGAAATGCCCGCCAATAATTGTGTATTCCTAATGCCAGAAAGGGTCAGCATATCGCATGCTAACAAGTGACAATTTCAGTGTTTTAATGTTGATTTGCGCTTGACATGTCTTTACTTAATACATTATTTTGTTGTTTTTGTTTTACCAAATATTCTAAAAGCATAATTTTTTTAAGCTTGGTAGCATTTTGTATTTTTCTAGTAAAATCAGAAAAATGTTAGGTATCTATATATTAATACGCTATGGGGTTTTCTTCACAGTCATAAATCGATAACGGCAGAATGGATTTTTACGTAGATTTGCCAATACATGTCCGAATTTTAAGAAAGGGCATCACTTAAATACAGTAAAGGGCTGAATTTTAGGAACAGTGGCACTATGCGAAGGCAGAAGTCTGAACTACGTGTTGTTTGAAAGTATGTTGTTATCATCCGTTTCAATATCAGATGTTTTGTTTGTTTACAACTGAAGTAACCTTTCGTTGGGTACAAACTTGATCGGATTCGAGCAACAGGACAACTAGTAAAAATTAATATCAAGTTGGTTTTATTATTGTTAGGAAATGTACTTATTTAATCAAAAACGTCGCTCACAGGCAAAATAGATTGAGAGACCATGGTGTGAATTGTTGAGATCGACACTACTTTTTTTAGTAGTGTAGTGTGTAACATCTTCAGCGGGGTAACATATGTTTCGGTTAGTTCTAAGTCAAATAATTTTAAGGCGATTCATAGTTTTGTGATCATAAAAATAAACGAGATAACTTACACTAAACTTGACTTTCTTCTTAAGGAGTAAAAATCCAACATGGCCGCTGTCTCCAACCCTCTCAATTGCTTTCTCTCCCTCACGCCTGTCTGGTTTTGCAGCGAGCCGTTGTTCGTCTTCGACCTGGGCTGCTCCGTCGGCGATGTCAAGTGGGCTCCGTACTCCAGCACGGTGTTTGCGGCAGTCACTGTGGACGGGAAAGTGCACGTTTTCGACCTCAACGTCAACAAATACAAGGCGATCTGCATCCAGTCCGTCGTATCCAAGAAGCGGAACAAGCTCACTCGGCTGGCGTTCAACTCCAAGCTGCCTATCATCATCGTGGGGGATGACAAGTAATCAAACAAATAACGTGCAATGTCGTTATCATTTATTTTTTATTTATTTGGACTTTACCTAATCAAATCGAATCAACTTTATTCACGAGTTGTACACAGTACAAGAGTTGTGTCTACACGTTTACTAGGCTATAATGTAGCTAAATTACATTATAAAATTCATAAAGGTAATATTATATGTTTAGAGAGAAAAACATATATATATATATCAATAAAATTAAATAAATCGATTTTCAGCTGTTGGATCAGTTGTGGGATTTGAAAAAAACTCATTAAAAGAGTAAAGAGAAAACTTTAACAGGCAGTCTTTTTTTATGTTATTAAATTAACTTCCAATCGCTTCTAGTTTTTAAAACTACACCAGAAGCGATAGTGTAGTGAAGCTTCTAGTGAAGTTTTATACATAGAAGCGATAGGTAACGTCCAAATAAATCAAAAATAAATACAAATCTATCACTGTTATGAGTTCTAAAAATACAGTAGTTATCATCGTAGGATAACAATTTTGAGTAATGCTGCACAACATGAAATGTACTAAAATGTGATCAGAAGGGAGAAGTTAAAAC
This sequence comes from Allygus modestus, assembly GCA_963675035.1. Lineage (NCBI taxonomy): Eukaryota > Metazoa > Arthropoda > Insecta > Hemiptera > Cicadellidae > Allygus > Allygus modestus. The sequence continues at coordinate 476,345,711 of OY776112.1, read as the reverse complement.
TAAGGGGAGGGTGGTTACTTTGAGGATTAATTACTGTTTGACACCTCTGAAAAGCAGTTCAGAGATGCCAAAAAAAGATAAATTACGATCAAATACCTTTGCCTTAAAGATATTTTCCTGCAACCGCACCTAAAGTGCTTCTTTATGATCTAAAACACATTGGAAAACAGCTGTTTTTATTCGGAGAGCGAAATAATTATTTGTGTATTAAGGGATAAGGGAGTAAAGTGCAACTTTGTCTCCCTGAGGGAAATTGTTGGCGCCCGACGTCGTAGGTGATGGAGACAATGTACAATACACACAGCATTTTTCTCACACCCCAAAATCCACAAGTATCCATAAGTATTCACAATTGCTGCCCATTTTGGTTGCGTAATGCGTAATAACTAACCTCAGAACTAGGAACTTTAATTGCAGCTGGAGCGAAGAGAAGTGCCAATCAGCTGATCCGATTCTTGTTTTGCTACAGCGTTGCCAGTTTTCCACTGCACTGTGTTGCCAGATTGTCAATGTTATTCTTATGGGTTTACTTTGTCTTCCTAGGGAGACAAAGTAGCACTTTACTCTTTCAAGGAGTAAAATTCGACTTTACATAGTAGGTGGGGGAAAGTCTTTTTCCCTCGCTGCAATTAACTATTCCGCTTGCTGACAGTACCTAATAATCAGCTGGCTGGTTGGTTGCTTTGGACCACTCTAACTGACTTGGTGTTTATAACCTCAATCTCATGACTGCAATAAAAATGGATGAAAGTGAATTTGTGTTGTGTTGTGTGGTATGACTATTGCAGTTGTAAGAGAAATGTTGTAGTATCTTTGAGTGTAAAGTGTCTTTCTTGCTTTCGGAAAATTACTGCACTCCACTACCTGAAGATACACTCTTAATACATAAATAACTATTTAAGCTACCCCGAATAATATACTCATCTATATTTATAGAAAAGGATGTTGGTTTGTTTGTTTGTATATATATTTGAAGTTTATGGACTCGGACACCGTTGGACCGTTTGCCATTAAACTTGGTATATATATGTAAAATTTCACGGAGAAGATTTTTAGTCATCTATTTCGTCATAACTCGATTGGGTTCCTCCCTAGAGGCCCAAAAGGGTTCCCAAATAAACCTTATGGAAACATATTGTTGTTTACATCAAAGCTAATGAGATGTTTACTTGAACAGGTGATCCTGGTGATATTGGTTTTAGTTGATAATAGTCAAAGGCATGACGTCTGCTGGGTAACAGCTAGTACATGTATAAAAAGTGTTTATGCTTACCTATAATTTTAGACTCAAGTCTTCAAAATTCATTCAAACATATTTTGGAAGGTGTTGCGCCTGGTTTATGCATGTGCACATGTGCAGTAACGACTTCCCCCTCCACATGTCTAGATTTGTAAAAATAATTATTTTGGCAATTGTTTACACTTTTTAATGCTTAACTGACTGTGGGCAACCGGGAGAGAACTTGGGGTGGGGTACTCATCATCTAGCACTACCACCCTTTCACACCACTTACCCTGATAAGATGTAAACCAATTTATTGGCACAAATGTTACAAATTTCTTCGTAATTTCATCGTACAGTAGAATCGCTCTAATCCGACCTCGGATGGTCCGATATGCCGTTATCAGTGTTTGTTCTTGTTTACGTATCCGATGCGTTTAGGTCTCCTCTCGTCGATGACTCACCAGTAGACTGGTGACAGTTTTTATCACAGTAAACTTTATCTATGATTTACTATAAAACTGTACATATATTTCAATATTTTCAGTTTTAAACTAGTTTTATCACATTTTCATCTAAGTAAAAACGTTCCTCCGAAATCTGACCTTTGTGTTCCGACAATGCTCTCGGTCCCATTGGTGAGTTTATCGGGTTCTAATGTAAAATGATGTGTTGCAGAGGTTCCATTTCAACGCTGAAGCTCTCTCCTAACCTGCGTATCAAGCCGAAACCGCCCAAGAAGCAGGCGCACGTAGACCAGCACACGCTGGAGATATGGAAACTGGATAAGCTTCTGGCATTAGTCCGGGAGCCGCAGAAGATACAACCCCCCGCAGACGTGGAGAGCACAACATCGTAAACATATCAATTTGAGATTATATACTGTTAAATAAACAATTGTTACATCTGCGTTTTTGTTATCTTTCTTCATTTAAAAAAACGTGCCCTACTAGATAACTGAATAAAAAAACAGGTTTGCCGCGACAGGGACTCTCAATAAGTGAGGTTTTAGACAAAAACCAATGGGTCACACACCATGTTTCATTCAAATATATTAAGCGAGATATAAAATGATATTTATTTTCTATAAGAATAACATTGGACACTGTACTTTATGGCTGGGTAGCACAGTGGTAAGCGTGCTCACTTCATAATCTGAAGTTCGCCAGATCGATCCTGAGCAAAATCCTGAGAAAATGTTGTGAACATTCGATACTGGATCCAGCTGCCATTGGTCAATGGGCTATTAATTAAAGACCCTGGTTAAATAATTAGTCGGTCTTAGTCAGTAACAAGGCTACACAAGTCATGTCACCCATTCTACACTCATCATTCATTCATATTCACCTTAAAATACGCCCAGGTTACTTCGGCGTCTTAAAGAGATATTAAGACATATTAAAATATATCACATTGACTATCTATGCAACGGATAGACATAGTACAACAATACCATAATGTGTTTATCATTTTGAATATCTCTGCAATAGATAGTCATAATCCAACAATCCAAACATTAAAATTAATGTTTTTAGAGCTAAACTCATTGATGAAAACAAAACTGGGACATTTACATGAGACATTTTTTGAATGAGTTTTTTTAATTTCCTGGGTACCATTGCACTTCATATTACTAAATTTTTTTAAGTAAGTATATAAAATAGCTAAATCCAAAATTGCATTTTTATATTTTAGGGTAAAAATAAAAAAAACCTGATTTATGGAGATTTTTAACCATCCGTTAATCCCTTCTCATGGTCTGACCTTTATGGTTTTCAAACTGACTTTTTACAATGAGCCAAATTTCATCAAAATCAGATATTTCTTTCAAAAGTTACTGTGTTAACGGTCACTAATATAAAATTTTAACGAATGGTGTTTTTGACATCTGGGACCTTAAAACGGACAATTTTCATAGTCTTGGGCTTAAGTCTTACCAGAACCAATCTTAATAAAAGTCGGTTGGCTGTCCGAGTTTTTAACTAAGAAATCTATTAACTTAAGTCAATCCTTACTAATATATACAAATGGGATGGTGTGTCTGTCTGTCTGTCTGCTGAGTGTTTCTTAATCATTCAAAAACTACTGAACCGATTGGCATGAAAATTTACAGGAATTTTCCTTATACCAAATAAACACATAGGCCTATTTTCGTTTTGAAAATCCTATAGGGCTCTGGCCACGGACTTACAAGTTCCCATGTGTGCCTTATGGACATTCATTTTTGTTTGAGCTGATGAAAATACAACCAGCTGATCATGATTCATAGTAGTTCTACGGGTTAACTGAAGAATGTAGCAAACACAACTATCGTAGTTTTTATAAATCATTTGCTGAATAACCAAAAATCATCGAAGTTCACTGAAGAAGTTCATAATGAAGTTCACTCTGATATAAGAGCTTAAAACCTAATGAAATCAATAATACTTAACTAGGAAAGCAAACTTTATTCGTAACAAATGTTGAAACACAACTTGAACACATCATTCTTTGAGAGCACCTTACAAAATAGAACAAAATTAAGTTGGTAACCTTTTCAAAAAGGTTATCACATCAAACAAACAATTTTGTCTGTTGCACTCTTCAGAGGAAAGAGCCAAAAAGTAACAAAATAGAAACTAGACTTATCATTAAGTAATGGAGTAAGTAAACAATACTTAACAAATACCACAATGAGGTAACTTAGTTATAAACATAAAGCACCCTGAGTTACGACTTAACATTACAAGGAAGCTGGGTACACAAGGTAACCATTTGCGAACAAACATAATACAGAAACAAGGTAAATCAAAGCATCAGTCGTTCTTAGTCTAAATTGCTAAGTGATGTTAAATATTAAGTAATGCTATATAACTTTGTTTCTAAGCTTAGATAAGGCTTCAATATGGCACATTATTGCACATTATACCTGTTTGACTCAATATTAACTAAAACTTTGTGCAAAAAGTACAAATTGTGCTACTGCTACTCGTTATTTGTCTCATTTGGCAAGTTATGGCAACGTAAAATAATAAAATCACAAATGTTGTTCGTTATTACACCGACCTTCTCTACATCAAAATTACATCTGTTAGTTAGAGAGCTTTGCTTAAGAGATTCAAGCGGAATTCTACATTTATGAAACTATCAGATCCGTGAAGCAACATTTTGTGATGTGTACCTACTGCAAAATAATAACAAACTTTTGAAAAAAAATAAAAAACCTTATTTGCTTGAAACTTTTACAATAGTAGTCAATATAACTACAATACAAAAAACTATTGGGAAGAAATTTGTGAATGTTTTACACAAAATACATAAAAAACGTTACTTCTAAATCAGACCTACATTGAGTGTGAGACGTTATATTTAATGTTAATACTATCCGGCTATATATTTTATTTTAGAGTATCAAAATGGTAAAACATAAATAAATATGTTTAGTGAAAAAATTAAGATAAATCGTTGAATAAGTACTAAACACAACTAAAAAGTACATCAACAAAAGAGAGCAGAACAAATAGCTTTCTCTTGTTTGATCTAAATATAACCTATCTTTTCCTAGAGACAATTACAGCTCTCGCAAAAACTTCTTAAAACTACTACACTGTGAGTCAAGAAATAAAAATACCCGATAGAAAACTGCTTAAGAGCAGTCAAAGTTAACAGCTTTGGTGTCGATTAGTCAGTGCCGCATGTCATGTGGGCTTACAAAGCTAGAGTGGACTATAAAATAATAATAAGAAGGCACTTGGGATACAAACTGCCGAGGAAATTAGAGCATTGGTGACTAGACGGGAGTGGCGCTCTCGAGGTCTACATTCTCCATCGCCCGCTCTGACACATAAGAGATGTACGAAGGGACAAACTTCTGGCCCTCCACCGTCTGGATGCAACGGTCCCCGCGGGCGTATTCTGCAACAGTGACGAAAATCAGCCGATCGGCGGCAAGGTGATATTCAAATTCAAGAATATTTTCCGATTTTTTCTTCACAGTTCATATTTTTACAACATAATTGTCACTATTTCAGGGTACCTACCAAGTTAAAAGCAACAAAAAGGCTTTTCAGAGCTGTTATTATATTTGGAAGACCCGGCGGGATTTATTTATCTACTTGCAAGATGGCATTACATCACACTTGAACAGGAGAATTGTCAATAATAAGAATATGTAAAACTAGTTAATAATTTTAAAAAAATCAAATAAATATTGTTAATATACCAATAAACTGGCCAAATTTCCGTTAAAATATTTATCCAAAGAGTAAAACGTGATTGTTAACAATCATTCTTCAAATTATTCCTAAATTTTAATGACACAGACAGTTTTTACATTTTTTGGGATTTTATTAAATATTTTATTAGTTATTTTTTATTAAATAACTAATATATTGGGCTAAAGTTTTGTACAGAGTTAATTGATGACTAACAGGCTTAGTAATATTCTTATATCTAGTGTCCAATTTGTTGAGGTTTGAGTCATCGAGGTACCGCTGTATTTTAAAATTTGTAAACTGCTTTATTTTATGATTAAAAACCAGCAAATAACCATGCAGTTACAGTAATTTTTACTTTCTCCCCTTATACATAGTATATGGAGAAAGTACTGTTTCCGTCAAAATTTTCGAATTTGAGTTGTTAGTGGATATATTCGTTTTGGTGCTCCCTGAACCCAAAAAAGTGGTTTTTACGTGATGTCTGTGTGTCTGTCTGTCTGTATGGATGTGTACAGAGCTACAGCCCTAACCAATGGGCCGATTTTTATGAAATTTGGTATGTAGGTACTAATCTACGATATCTCCATGTGTTTTTTCATTTTTTCAATTTTTTATTTTTAAGGGTAATTATCCCCCAAAAACCGCCAAAAAACATGAAAAATCAAAATTTCTCAAAAACGGCTCTAACAATTTTGATTAAACTTTAGTCGTTTGTAGAACCATTGATTATACATCCTACGGAATAGATAAACCTAGCTTACGGGCCGGGCGTGCCTCGGCATTGCTGCGCTGGCCCCGAGTTTGACTGAGATCCCGCCAGAGCGCAACCAGTCGGCTCTTCCCCTCTTTCACCCCTCGCTCTCCCTCCTCTCCGATCGCTCCCTCCAGGCCAGTCAGTGTCTCAGCGACTACCGAGTGGGTAAGATGCGCGCGCTGTTTCTCGTGAAAACACGGCACCCGCCGACTTTCCCCCCTCCCTCCCCACAGCACTCCAGGCCGAATTGAGTCGCCGTGGCCTTTGAGAAACACTAGCAGAGATGTCCGTTGACATTCTGTCTTTGCATCTGTTGGTTTCGCTCATCACTTGATACGTTGCGTATGTCAACAATATACATGAGTAACACTCTAATAGTGTAATTAAATCAATTACGTGTCTAAAATTATTGGTAAACTATGTCTAAAAATGTTGCGTTCAGGATGTTGCAGTAATTATGACTCAATACAACCTGACACCATATTTTGACTAGCTTAACACCGCACAGTGTGTTGATAAAACTGTTACCAGAATAACTTAGTTTAAGATATTTTACGACAAATCTAATGGTTTTGAATTTTTTTTAACCGAGTAATAAACAACTGAGCTGTTGCAATTCTTGTTATTTATTAGGCCTAGATGTTCAATTGTGGAGAAACCAAAGACGAGCTTTGTCCGGTTAATGTCCGGTCCATGTAAATTGCATCAGCTCGGTTATTTATTACTCGATTGCAATTAGTTAAGTATCATTAGACTTTTCTCAAATTGCCCTAAAAGAAGATATACTGGTTAATATTTTGTAAAATGACTTATTTTCGAGTCATTTGCGATATAACATTTAAAATGGCCGCCATTTTGAAATTATCACAGATAATTCCTTCATAACGTTCGTGTTGATAGAACCTATCTCCGTAAACAGTTGACTTAAGTTTGGTTGAATTCGGTTATATGGTTTTAAAAATATGAACTTTAAAGTGAAAAACACTTACGGACTGACAAACGGAACACTAAGTACGGGAGACCCATGTTCATATGGCTAAATGTGTTTATATTAACCCAAGGAACAACGCTATATACCTTTGTCCAGGAGAGTTACGGGACACTCTGTATAAGTTAAAAAACAACTTATACTTACTACCTGGTTTCTTATTCATAATTTTTTTAGTCTAAAGTTCATCGCTCGTGAAAATCTTCATCTGAAGTTTACTGATGGTGATTTTACTTGGACTCTGAAAACGAGGTTGAACAGGAAGAAGCTATGGTTACTTTCGTAAACGGAGTAGTTTTTTTTAAGCAGAGGACTGTTTCCGGTTATGACAAGATCCGAACTTATAAGAAACCTGTTAAGCACATCTCTGTCGCAGTTAAGTCTAGAGAACTTTCGAGCATAGATTTCCTGATATTGTCTTATATGCTTATTGTGAGCTTCAGTACGTAATTCTTTTTATTCTTGCATTAAATCGAATAGCTACCGTCTAGTAAAAATGGCATTTGCCGTTCCTGTAATTAAAAAAGTTTCTGAGTCATTAAGTGTATGGTTTCTTGGTTTTAGCATGTTATTGCTTTAAGGAATTTAGAATACAGATTAGCAAATAGTAGCAGAAATTATTATCAGGATTTTCAAAAGAACACTTTGAAATTAGTGCCGTGAAACCTTGGGAAACCCAATTTTCGGAATTTTCAGAAACAACTTTCGGAAACCCCACTGTGCACCGATTGAAAAATTAGTAAAACCACGAAAATAAAACACGAATATTTAAATTTTGTCCAAAATTTTGGAAATTTGACGCTGATTATGGAAATGATAGTTTTTTCCGCGGAAAAGTCGTTAAAACCCCGGAAAATCGGAAATTAATTGTTTTCTGGAAATACTGTCAAGTGGGTATTCAAAATGTGCAGAATTTCGCCCTGAACACGTACATGCGATTATTTTCCAAATCACACTTTTTATCCACGTAAAAGTCTTCAAAACTTTAGAAAATCGGAAAATAACTTTGTAATTGTAATACTGTCATGTGGGTATTCAAAATGTGCGGAATTTCACCTTGAACACGATCGTGCAGTTATTTTCCCGATCACATTTATTTCTCCGCGGAAAAACGTCGGAAAATCGAAAAAAACGTTGTTCTTATAATACTCTCATGCGGGTATTCAAAATTGTGCGTAAATTCACCTTGAATACGTACGTGCAATTACTTTCCCGATTACACGTTTTTCTGCGGAATAGTCGTTAAAACCCCGGAAAATCGAAAAATATTATTTTTCTTATAATTCTGTCATGTGGGTATTCTGACTGTGCGGAATTTGACCCTGATTACGTATGCGCAATTATTTTGCCGATCGGACAAGTAATTGCCAACAAAGGTTTACAATTTATTCAACACAGAGCGGGCCCGGTACCGTGCTTTTTACAGCGGCCACAGCACTAGTTTCGGTGGTTTTCATCTCAGGCGCGGATCCAGGGGGGGGAATGGGTGAAATTCCCCCCCCCCAAGGCAAAAGGTTGGAGTTGCGCGCGCACCCCCGCACCAGCGCTACATCTGCCCGGAAGCGTCATTTCTTCTGATTGATGCCGTCGTCAGTCAGATCATATGCCTGTAATACTACTACAGAGTGTCCATAGACCGAAAATTCCAGGAAAATTGGATAATTATACGGGAATTTCGACGAAAATTCGTTAATTTAGTTTAAATCCCTTTTTCGGCTGTTCTCGTTCATGCGGCTTGGTTGTCGTTTCCAGCCAATAAAACAAGTTTTGGTTGTTATTTTCAGCCAATAAGAAACGTTGCCGATTGTCATTTCGGGCCGTTAAATGCAACTAAATTCCTGTTTCTGACCCATCCGACGCGAAAGAATAGGCGTTCTTTGGCTATATAACTGGGTCGAATCGCCGATTGTATTCGTAAATACGTTCCGGTTGTCATTCGGGCCTATACAACGGGATCCGGCTATATTTTTCGCTAGGAAAATATGGTACGATTGCGAATTTTTATGATAGATTGTGATTTTTGGCATATATTGTGCCTCAGTCGTCATTTTCGGACAATAATAACGTTGCGGCCGTCGATTTCGGACTTTAAAATGTGAGGAACGGTTGGTTATTTCCGGCAAATATAACGAGGTGAAATTGCCTATTTTGTTTAAACAATTAATATTTATTTAATTAATTAATGCGGTCCAGTCCATTATTCCTAAAAAAATTCAGTCATTTTGTTTGTCTTTTTACCATCAAGTTGCGGCAAAATTTATGTTTTTACTGATAAAACACGGCAAAATATCTGATTTTGCCCGGTAAATGCGTTTCAGACTTCGCTTTTGGTATATAAAACTACGTTCACTTGTCGTTTTCGGTCTAAATGTTACGGCGACCATGAACTGCGGTCAAATTGCCATTAGTTACATTTACTCTATACATAACACTGTTCGTTTGAAAAAAAATTATTACTTTGCAAAAATGGCCCTATTAAAATGTGAATTGCCTTTAAAAATCAGAAAATTGGAACAATATGCGTCCCAACGAGTGTTCAGTCGGGACGCGGGGCAAAGCAATACTAAAGTACAAAAGCAATGCCGCTGGCGCAGCGTCGCGTCGCGTCGTTCGTTGGGCGCAGCTTCTTGCATTGCCCCCGTTTTAGGGAATATATGTTTTATTTATTTGTTTAATTTTGTTTATTTGTTTGGTTTTGTTTTTTTTTTGCATAAAGATGAAATTGCCATGAATGTTGTTGCTCTTCGTTGTTGTAATAATACATAAATGTTAACATTACATGTAAATAAACTAATGAACATCAATCAGAAGTTGTGACAAAGTCCTCAATTTTGTATTAACACTCCAAAACAAATCATTCTTTTTAAATTTTATTAAATTTGTTTGAATCGTTAATTTTCTTGAAATTTTCAGGTGATTTCTTATAAATTATTGTTATTGCTAATGACAAAATTTCGAATTTAAATTAAAACTGTACATTATAGATCATACGAATTTCAGTTGATTTTAAAAATTTATATTTCTGAGCCTGTATGCCCTAAACATTATTAATGTTTTAATGATGGCAAGTGGGCATTTTAGGTGTATGAGAAATTTTCATCTGGGGAAATCAGATATTTTTCAAAACTAGTCATAATATACAGGGTGAGTCAGACCACCCGTCCAGCGTGTTTAACGGGAGAACGGTTTGGTCTAAAGTCATCAAAAACAATTATTCCTCACTAAAACGCATATGGGCTATCTATTAAAAATATTTTCATCAAAATCTATGTACGGAATGTTCCAAAACTGTAGGTCACGGATTCAAATCTCAACATTTTCTTATGTGAAAATAGGGCCAACATACATTATACATTATTTAAAAGGCCTTTTTTATACATTATTTTAAAGGTCTCGTAAAAATAAACATTTGGCGAAAACAGAATTCACTTATCTTTATCCGTTTCAAAATGGCGGATATTTTTGTGTAAAATATTGACATTTGCGGAATACTCTGTATTTTTTAAACCATTACTCGTACCTTTTTTTTCTGACTTAAACGGGCCGCCATTTTGAAACGGGTAAAGATAAGTGAATTCTGTTTTCACCAAAATGTTTATTTTAACGAGACCTTTAAAATGAAGTATAATATTTCCTATGTTTACATAAGAAATGTTTGGGTTGCGAACCCTTGACCTTCAGTTTTGGAACATTCCGTACTTAGATTTTGATGAAAATATTTTTAATAGATAGCCCATATGCGTTTTAGTGGGGAATAATTTTGTTTGATGACTTTAGACCAAACCGTTCTCTCGTTATACATGCTGGTGGACGGGTGGTCTGACTCATCCTGTATATACTAACATAAATAATCAGACAGCTTTGACATATTTATTTTGTCATATAAGTAGGGGAACATATGTTTGCAGAAAGTAAAATTTATAAAATTGGAGAAATACTTTTATTTTTTAATAACTTTTCTCTTAACCGTAGTGAGTTTATTTTTTATAAAATTGTTATTATTTAAGAATTTTAAAGTTTCTTATTAAAAAAAGAAGGCTTTGCGGGTAATATTTCAATCAAAATGAACTAAAGAACCTTTGAAAGGATTAATTTACTTGCTATTACTTCGGTTTACATTTGCGAAACCACAATTTTTGCGCGTTATGTCACTTGAACAGTGAAGGGATTTGAGCCCATTTTAAGATCGGAAAAGTGTGGCCGTAGCTACTGCTAGCTAATTCGTCGTCGACTCGGCTGTCCTCTCAACGCCCAAGGCATTACTCGCCGGCCTCGCCGCGCCACGCAGCACAATCATATCTGACAGGAGGGGTAGAAGAGGGGACGGTAGTTGATGGATTCGCCGCTTGAGCGCTTCAGTACGGTAGCTGACGACGCTCCGACTAGGAGAGCTTCTACCGTTAGCCAACAGAATGCGCTCGAGGAGCTCGCCAAGGTCGGCTTCAAAAAACGACATTACTAAGTTTATCTATTCCGTAGGATGTATAATCAATGGTAGAACTTTACTTTTCCAACAAAACGACACCTATGTATGTATGTATGTAGGCTAGCTGGTTGTTTGGAATTTCTTAAAAATTCGGGTTCAGAAATTACAGGACTTTAAACATCAAAAATTCAGTTTTTTTGATTTTTCATAGAAAAACATAAATATAAAAAAAATTAATATTCACCATTGAAAAGAGCTCGAAAAACTAAATAATTTAGTATTTTTAATTACTATTATACGATTGATGGTTGCAGAGAAAACTGAAATTTTAATTTTGCAGTAAACACAGTACGTTGTCCAATGTTATTCTTATGGGGAATACAAAAATTACTATTTCTCTCTTATTTACTGATATATCATTCAAACTTTATATGCCTGTCAAGTTAGCATTGACCAACAGAGGAAATTCGAAATATGTTGCCCCTTAATAACCCTGGGGCATTTCCCCTCTCAAAACCACGAGTGTAGCAATGGATTCTGTAGGGCCTCCAAAGCAGGGATTTGGGTGGATGTTTTGTAAAACAACTGGTTTACTAGATTTTCTGTACATTCGACCGTGCTTTGTATTCTATATTTAGTAAATGAAAAGTAATTTATTCATTACAGTTGGGCTAAAAGGAAGAAAGTATGTGTCAGTTTCCTGATACCGTTTATTTTTAATTCACAAAATAAAAATACACAGTCTACTGTCATCTCTATTGTCTATAATATTTGTTTAGTTTGATTGGAAAATATCAAACACCTTCATTTAAAAAATTAACATTCATGCTAGTTATACATGCAGTTAAATTTAATATCACTCACCTATAAAAAAAGAGAATATAAAGCAAGATTATTTTAAATACACAAAAAGTTACACCACTTTACACAAATTAAATTATACAATAAAACCTTGATTTTCCATGGGCAGAATAATCTGGGTGATCAGTAAGCCGGGGTAAAAAACTAACACATAAATACAGGGTGATTACAAATGAAATAGACAGTTTGGATAGCTTGTAGGAAATTAATTATTTAAAAGTTTAGATCATTACTTACATGATTATATAGAAGAATTCTTTAAGTTTTTATTGAAAATATTTACAGATGTTCAATGTGTGCACCATTTGCAACACGACAGATATCAACACGGTAGTCGAATTCTGACCACACACGACTAAGCATCTCACGGTCAACTGTAGCAAGAGCATTTGTGATTCGCTGTTTAAGATCATCGATATCAACAGGAAGCGGTGGTACAAAAACTCTGTCTTTTACATAGCCCCACAAGAAATAGTCGCAGGGCGTTAGGTCCGGACTACGAGGTGGCCACGGCTGAAACACAACGTTTTCCTCACTTGCACGGCCGATCCATCGTCTAGGAAGATGTTCATCCAGATAACCTCTGACGTCTGAGTGCCAGTGAGGCGGAGCTCCATCTTGTACAAAAATGAAGTTACAACTATCTTCATGGAGTTGAGGCATTAACCATTCGGTTAACATGTCCAGATAAATTATTCCGGTTACTGATGGTTCTGGGAAGAAGAACGGCCCTTTTCACAAGATAAAGCGCAAAACACGTTCACTTTAGGAGAATCGCGTATATGCTGTACAGTCTCTATCGGGTTTTCTGTTCCCCATATTCGAACATTATGTTTATTAACTTTTCCACTAATGTGAAAAGTGCATTCATCAGTGAAAATTAGGCGATTAAACAATGTGTCGTCATTTTCAAGACAATGTTGCATCTCCTGACAAAAATTGTTACGTACAACTTTATCATTTTCATCTAAACATTGTACTAACTGAAATTTATAAGGTGTAATTTTCAACAGTTGTACCAACATAAACTTTAAGAAATTCCCTACAAACCTATATCACTTACTATGTTGAAATACACCATTTTAATTTTGTAGAGGCTATTGAAGTTGTCTATTTCATTTGTAATCACCCTGTACTTTACAATGAATATTATATTTTAATTTTGCTGAAGATAGTTAATGTCAAATAGTTGAATCTTCTAGTGAAAACCCAATCCTCGTTAACTGCCTCTAACAGATTTTTCTATTTCTACTACACTGCCGTATTCCAGGCCCGACTAAGCAAGAAATCTGTACTTACATTTCTTTATTCCAGGATGTCTTTAACTATGGTTTGCATTTTAAGGTTGAAATGGAAGTAAAAGTGTAAAGAAACATATATTGCAGTTAAGAACTCAACGCTGGTAAGAATGATAAAATAAACTGACACAAGTAGGCTAGTTGGTTTTATTAATACGCGGTGATAAATTAAAATGTCTAAAACAAAATCATTCGACAATTAAAAGTTAGCTAACATGAAAGTGAAGACGAGCAACAAATCCAAATTATACAAAAAACCACAAATATTTATCAAGAATAACTGTAAAATACCTTGGTAGGGTTTGGGTATCGGGAGCATCTTGTTTGCGAACGACTCGCATCTCGGGAGAGGGTTGAAATATGCTAGGGAAGACTCCAACGGGATGTTCCCAATCACAACGGGAACAGAGAGCAGAGGAGCAACGTTGTTCACGTTCTGTCTTCCAGGCACGCACAGCTGAAAACACACTCTTAATATCAGCTTATGAAGAACAATCTTAGCTGCAGAGGAAAATAACATCTGTCAAATGAAAACAACTTATAACAACTACTTTTACAAATGTATTAAGCTTAACAACAGTACAATTTGTAACTAACCATCACATTCACAACTTGTTTTTTTATACCTTCCAAATCTGAAAACGATTATTTAAACACTTCAAGAGAAATAAACAGGAAATGCAATCTGCAGTAAAATATTCAGGCAAACCCCCAAATAATAAATAACCCATTGCGGGAATTAAAAATGTGACGCTGCTGCACCTAGCAGCCAGAGTTATTTACTGTGCCAGTCACTAGTTGCGTAGTCTTAAAAGATCGCATGCAGCCATTTAAGACTACGTTGTTGCCTGCCACCCGATTGACTTTTACAGGTAAAATTAAATACTGGGTTATTAAAAAAGAATAGTGCAAAAATAAGGTAAACCAACCTTATTTTTGCACCATTCTTTTTTAATAATTACGGACAAAATGACACAAAAACATGAAAACAGTGTCAAACAATTCATTATTTTAATAATTTTTCATACATACTGCAAAGGTTTTCATTCACACAACCAATGCTCGATATGAGCGCCGCTGGCAGCGAGATAGAAATCATGGAGAGCTCGCCAAATGGGCAGAAAACGGTCCGCGCATTGTCAGGCTAGACCAAAAGGGTAGGACACGGCAAAACTGAGTTATCCCGAGCGGTGAACGCATTGTCACTTACACGCTCCTGTACATCTTAATAATTATAAAACTACAATAAAAATGATATATTCCTTTTCTGCATGGGTTTCCGCATCCAACAGTATAAATATATTTTACTTTAAAATTATGTGTAATTTTGAGGTAGAAACAAACTTCCAGCGAGAAAGTTGTAGCTAATTAGATGATCTTAAATTTTCATTCAAAACAATTTTTGAAAGGACTTATAGTTTGTTCAATAACCCGACATAAATAACCGCTATGTTCAGTTTTACGCGCGGCCCCGTCGCGGACCACGGCTCCACCCTGTTCTACCACATACAGCATATTTAAACCCTCCTCATTTTACATAGATCTTCACTTAGAAAATATTAATTATGTACATTTTACTCTATATTGTATTGATATTAATGTTTTTTTTATTAACATAGCTTTCAATTTCGATAGAAAATTCAGTTATCAAGATGTAATTAGGCTCATCAGGAATCTTATAATTTTATATATAAAGTAAAATAGGCAGTAAATAATAAGAAACTTGTTTCAAATCAAACCTCCTTCATTTTAGATTATCTGTTACTTAAACATTCCCCCCTCAAAATACGAAGGCTTCTTAGTCGTAAATGAATTGTTGTAGCAAAAAATGTAATTAAACTAATTAATATATGTTTTTATATCAAAACTCAAAACTAATCCTCTATATCAGCAATATAACCAATCCTATAAACATATTTTTGGGGTTAAAGGTACAGGAACATATCAAGAAACTTGAATACGAAGGATACTTAGTTTTTAATAAACCTTTCTACCAAAAATATAAATTAAATAATATCGAATCAATGTGTTTATGTCAAAACTCAAAACTAAGCCTCTCCAAAAGCCTTATAATAGTTTTTATATAGTTTGGTTTCATGTAAAAAAACTGAGGAATGTTTCGAGTAAAGCAAATATGGCAGCCATTGAGTCGTAAATTATTATTTTTCGACGAAAGTCAAGGTTAAGTACGTGAAGATCGAGATTAGTATACTAATATTGAAAAATTGCAGGTGTTTTATGTCATAATTAGAGGTTAAATACATTTGAATTTAGTACTTAAAGATAAAGAATGTATTCAGTAATACGACACCAAAAACTATTTTACAAAAAAAAATCCTCACGTAAACCTCATTTAACTGAGCACGCGTCACCAATAACCCATAATACGCTGTACCTAAGCGCTGCGACGAGTCCTACACTTTGAGATGTGACCTTGAGCCCGGCCGGACCGAATTTTGGTCTATCCTGACTATGGGTGCGAGCTTTCCATGGTTTCTACCTCGCTGGCCTCTGGTAATACTGCATACATCCAGGAGATATTCCATTCCCACCCAATTCCAACATGCCCTGTGTTATGGATTGATCTGTATACACTTAGGTCATCCAGGTTTTGAGGCATGGGAGGGTGATAAGAATCTTTGATAAAACCCCATAAAAAAATCGCAAAGAGTTAGGTCCCGTGATTGTGGGGTACCAGCGTTTTATTGCTTTGTTTTGGCCATTTAATAATAAACTTGATTAGCAGCTAAACTCAGGCAAGAACTTAGTGAAGTGGAAACATTTCCTACATGAGCACTGCCAGTGTAAAACTTTGAAATCACACCGGCGCTACCTATGGGAATTTTAAAATCGCAGCGTAGATTGCTTGACGAATTGGAACTTTTATTTAGTTCGATATGCTAGGGTAGTCTAATGAATATGGCACTGAAATGACGATCATGTGGTCCCAGGTCTAATTCTTTCTTTTGGTGTTTACTTTTTGAGGTATCATTTTTGGTTATATTTTACACAAACTCTTTTTTTATTATGTAACAAAGAAAAGAGCCACCATACAGCGCTCCGTGGAGTTAGGTTAGTTAACTACAATTTTGTCATAACTGTAGCCTAATTTTGTAGAATATAGGTAGATTTCTTCTGTTTACATTCAAAAATACTACAATTCCCTGGTAATTTAAGACAAAAATTGTTTTCTCATAATAAAGCATCTGTTGCGGATGGTTCGGCTTCCTTCGGGTGGCAACGACTCCACTTCATGAGGTTTGTGCCTATTTTTAGCTGCTAGTATAAACTCATCAGTGTAACAAAGCAACAAAGGCAAAACATAACCTTATCACAACAAACTTATAAACACACTCTTTCTAATTTTGCAATAGTCAGCTATTTTAGTTAATGCAAACAGAAATAGCACAGGATTAGTTTTGCACCATTCTTTGTGAATCACCAAGTTTATATAGGCAAGCATTAGGTAGTATGTAGTATTTGGTTTTAGATAGGGAAGTACATGGGGAATGACAAAACTTTTATCACAGAATTACTGAGGTCCCGCCCCATTTCGTCTCACCTGCAGCTTATACGTGACGGTGAGATGCTTGTGGTAGGTAGTGGGGGGCAGCGGAGGGATGCGCAGAAGCTCGTCATGCCACACCTGGACGTTCTGAGGCATCACGCAGCCGTGCTTCGTCTCCGACACCACACGCTCTGCCTTCACTGTGATCTCCTCAAACTTCAACTTCACTTTCTGCAGAGACAATGCAACTGATGAGAATAGCAGCCACAATATTACACATCAGTTTGTTGAATATATTAAATCTCACTTCAACTTCACCTTCTGCGGGGACAATGCAACTGATGATAATAGCAGCTACAATATTACACATCAGTTTGTTGAATATATCAAATCTCATCAACTTCACCTTCTGCAGAGACAATGCAACTGATGAGAATAGCAGCCACAATATTACACATCAGTTTGTTGAATATATGAAATCTCATTTCAACTTCACCTTCTGCAGAGACAATGCAACTGATGAGAATAGCAGCCACAATATTACACATCAGTTTGTTGAATATATGAAATCTCATTTCAACTTCACCTTCTGCGGGGACAATGCAATTGATGAGAATAGCAGCCACAATATTACTCATCAGTTTGTTGAATATATGAAATCTCATTTCAACTTCACCTTCTGCAGAGACAATGCAACTGATGAGAATAGCAGCCACAATATTACACATCAGTTTGTTGAATATATGAAATCTCATCAACTTCACCTTCTGCAGAGACAATGCAACTTATGAGAATAGCAGCCACAATATTACTCATCAGTTTGTTGAATATATGAAATCTCATTTCAACTTCACCTTCTGCAGAGACAATGCAACTGATGAGAATAGCAGCCACAATATTACTCATCAGTTTGTTGAATATATGAAATCTCATTTCAACTTCACCTTCTGCGGGGACAATGCAATTGATGAGAATAGCAGCCACAATATTACTCATCAGTTTGTTGAATATATGAAATTTCATTTCAACTTCACCTTCTGCAGAGACAATGCAACTAATGAGAATAGCAGCCACAATATTACTCATCAGTTTGTTGAATATATGAAATCTCATTTCAACTTCACCTTCTGCAGAGACAATGCAACTGATGAGAATAGCAGCCACAATATTACACATCAGTTTGTTGAATATATGAAATCTCATTTCAACTTCACCTTCTGCGGGGACAATGCAATTGATGATAATAGCAGCCACAATATTACTCATCAGTTTGTTGAATATATTAAATCTCACTTCAACTCCACCTTCTGCAATGCAACTGATGAGCATGGCAGTCGCAGTAATACACATCAGTTTATTGAATTAATAAATCAAATCTCAGAAAACCGCAGCCTCAATTTTGAAACGCTGATAAAACTCATTTATTGTGTGGTATCTAGATTTTATTATGTATTTGATGTTTTATATTGCAGTCCCAATTATTTTGTATTAATATGAGATGTCAATTTCAGGCTGGGAAGCCCATCAGTTAGCGAGCAGGAAGACCGAGTTTGCTGACTGCATACCTACACCACTGTCTGATGATGAGATTAATGCAGGGTCAGGATACAGAGGTCATGGGGGTCATCACCCCCTCTAAAACCTCAGACCTTCATGTATTTTACCCATTTTTAACCATAAAGGTTATTGTATTTTGACAGTTTAGAAATTATTTTCACTCATGACCCCCCCCCCCCCTACA
Organism: Allygus modestus; assembly: GCA_963675035.1. NCBI lineage: Eukaryota > Metazoa > Arthropoda > Insecta > Hemiptera > Cicadellidae > Allygus > Allygus modestus. The sequence goes on along the minus strand of OY776112.1, from coordinate 476,326,717 downwards.
ACGATAGACTGTCTCCGCCGCTGATTACAGGCCAAAAAACTAGATTGGAGTCAATAAAAACTAAGAATAGGTTCTACTGAGTTCTCTATTGCATTAAGTACATAACAGTTTAGTACTACAGTTAACAAATAACAGTACTAAATGAAATAATATAAAAATTGTATGGCGGCTGATTAGGAAACTCTGACAATGCATAAATAGCTTTGATATTGTAATTCTGATTTCTTTTAATTTCACTTGGCAACTGTGCAAACACCTTTTTCCCATCAAGGTTGTTTTATTGGTGTAAAATTATAGATTTTATATTGATCAAAAACTACTTTATTTCAGGTAGTATATTGATGGTTTGCATCAAACAACCAACCAGTCAATTTTAGTACCAATATATATTATTTTTTAAATGTTCATTTTAGGCCTACATTGCATTTAATCAAATGGGAAGTCTGCGGTTACAAAATTCCTCGATGTTTTCATGACAAAAACCTAAAATATAGCATATTAATTAGGGATGAGTCGATTCTCGATACCGATTCTCGATACCATTGATTCTTGGACATTGGTATTGCTATCGAGATTCATTCGTTCAATGTCGATACCGATTCCATCGACACCCCCGCCGTTTACCTGCGCTACGAAGTGGACGGTAAGCGATGCTCCCGCCGCTTACCCGCGCTCCAAAAGGCACGGGGAGTGTTTTGGTCGGCGGCTTTTCCCCATTATGAATTTATAATAAATTTGTCTATATTACTATAACATACTAGTGAAACTAACAATAAATTATGTAAAAAATTGCATTAAAAAATTTGTTTGATAATTAACTACAAAATACTACTAAATAATTTTAAATGGTAACATACATTTGTAACGGTTTTTAACAATAATTTTAACAACTATAGGTACTGAAAAATTGTAGGTATCGATGGTATCGGTATCGAGAATCGATCAATTTTGGTACATTTCCTATTATTTAGCCTACCAGATTTTGATTAAGAAATTGAATACAGTAAATTAACAAATACCCCTATCGCAGCTAAATCAATGAATTCCAACGATTTAAGAGTTTTTTGTGTAGAATACCAAAGTACCAACCAAAGTAAAATGAGTAAAGTTGTGAAGACCAACCAAAGTAAAATATAATAATACATTATGAGTTAAGTCGATAACAGATTATTTTAGCGAATTTCCCCTATAGGGAGGAAGCTATTAATGTAGTCGGCATGGTAAGACCTAGGCCCGGGACCATGATAACTTATATATATATATATATATATATATATATATATATATAAAATATATACTGTATTAGTGATAGTATTAATATATGTGAGTCCGTGAGCACGATAACTCTTGTAAAAATGATCAGATTTTGATGAAATTTGGTATAAACGTGTAAAGCAACATTTATGACTAAAGTTCAAAAACCAGCCAGATTGCTCCATCCGAAGGGGTATTTTGGGGGGTTTTATACCCAAAAAATGTTTTTTTTTGAATTTTTCACATACAATTTTTGAAATAGTCAAATTTTAGGTTTTACCATCGGACTCAGCTTAAAAAACACAATTTGGTATTTTGATGATTCCTCTACGTTAATTCGTTACCGAGATATTGAAAGTGCTAAACACAGTACGTTGACTAATGTTATTCTTATGGAGGAAAAGAAAAATTTTATATCTTGCTTATTTATGAACGTATACTGACGAAACTTGGTACACGGATTCATCTGGTTGTGGTCTATTGATATATGCTCAAAAAAATAATTTTTTGCCAAAGGCTCCAGTTGCAGCAAACCTGCGTACTCAGCCCTATGTTATTCTTATGGATAATAACTAAATGCTATGTCTCCCGTTATTATAAAACATAAATGAATAAAAACTGGTATATGACTTCACCTAGTTGAGTTATAATCATATAAGCATAAAAACCCATGTTTTGTGTTCCTTGATGCAGCAAACCTGCGTACTGAGCCCCAATGTTATTCTTATGGAGAATAATTAAAATTGTATATATCACTTATTTGTGAATACATTTTTATGAAACTTGGTAAGTGGCTTTATGTAGTATTAACACGTTCACTACCGATGGTCAACAGACCGAACTCCCAAAATAGACCGATGGCTCATATATGAGCCTTACTGAGTCGTAACTACAGACCGATGGCTCATATATGAGCCTTACTGAGTCGTAACTATAGACCGATGGCTCACCGATGAGCCACTGCTCTCATCTAATTTAACGAGTTATAACTTATTATCGGTCTATATTTTCGACTTGAATTTAACGTGTTGGTCTATAGAAGAGCAAGTTAAGGGGATTGTATAAGTCACATGGTCTGGGGGTAGGGAAATTATACACTATTTTGCGAGAAGCCTAAAGTTGGCAAGTTGGCAGATCGGATTTCGGTCTCTGGGATCGAAAAAAACCAATACACACTGGTCTGCTCGTAAGAACCAAAGGTTAAAAAGCTGGTCTGTACTGGTGGAATCACAGTGGCTCATATATGAGCCATCGGTAGCGAACGTGTTAAGACATTTATATCTCCATTGGAAATTCGCTGAGTATGCAGGTTTGCTGCAACGGGGGTAAACATAGCATTAATGCTCTGTAATTAATCAAAGCATAATTACACTTACAATACTGCGTCAAGCCTACAATCTTGTGTTTTGAAGAATGATGAAATCAAACTGTTCATCAATACAACTTTAACCTTTAAATCAACGTTCAGGCCATCAGAATACAATAAAGATAAAAAAATAATAATCTGGAAAAACAACTCTCGATGAATTATTGCCTAAAACCTCTGTTTTGTTCTGTCTTTAAAATAACAAAGTAGGCTATCAAACTTTCAAATTAGGTTCTAGGAAAAAGCCTAAGACTTGCAAATTTTGAAAAAAGGGAAAACGATAGGATACAGCTAACTCATCTTACTGAGAGACTGATGCGTTCTTAAAAAAAGTTTTAGGTGGGGTTTTTTGATTCAAAACCTTAATTATTATTGGGCACTACTCACCTTCAGGTTATTCAGCATTAGTCCATGTGGAGCAACGATTTTGAAGAACAAATCCAGTTTTAGTTTTTGTAAAAAAAAAAACTCAAAACACTAGCCCACCACGAAATGCACATAAACATAACGAAAACCACTTATAAAATACACAACGTTTCGGAGGTCAGGGTTCATTGACACTACTGATCATCGTCTCTATAAACCTATAAAACTTTAACACGTTTGCTGTGACTGCCCTGAGGCGGGTCGTTTGTAAAATGCGGCCCGCCAATCGCTGGTCAGGGTCACATTTCTAAATCTTGGCTAACCAATGGCTGTAGCGCTCGAAGGCACTGTAGTACATTACAATATAGCTGAACGTAGTTCTAAAAAGCGCCAACAGATAGCAGCACATGATAGGTCGATGTAGAAACTGAAAAACTTCAGATAACCGATTCTCTACCGGTTGAAGCATAACTAACAATGAGGCCAGAATACACGAAACTAAATAGATGAGTGAATTAATTAATAAACTAAAAACAGTATTGACATTACCAAGAACAATAAAAACACAGAACACTACAGTAACAAACTAAGCGCATCTAAAAAAATCACTGGATGACAAAACGTTAAACTAGACGAGCTGCAGTAAGCACGTGTTAGACACTAGTCGGAGTGAGACTGACTTTTAAGTGCTAAATCTAAAAATCGCGCGAAAATCTGAAAACCAATTAAATTAGCGTCAACAGAGACTTTCGACTCCTGATACTGAGGTGGGGTCAGGTAACCCCTTACCCCCTTCTCGCCCCCGCCCAAGCATCAGACGCATGGCTTGTAAGACGAGTCCATAGTGGTTTCTAATGTGTAGTGTAACCCTTTACGAGCCAAAATGCCATTTAGGCGCGAGTGGAGCCTTTCTTGCATGCCTATATCATTAAATGTAGAAGGAATGAAACATTGTTTGAATGGTGTTAGTTGCCCTGTGTTTAACATGTTTACTGTTATCCGCTATTTACTATTTAGGAAATGCTAACCAATGTTGATAAATTTGTTGTTTTTAAATGTGGACTTGGGCTTAACTTGATACCACAATTTGACTAACCAACTCAACATCAAAACTATTAGTACACTTTTTCAAGTAGGCCTAATTAATTTCCAGCCCTAATATAAGACAATCATTATGTATTTACTTATGTTACACTCGTGTATCTTAAAGAAAGACATAATTATTTATTATTCACACTTTTTAGTGCGTTTTAATAATTATTTTAGCCAATTCTATTTTTTGTTACAAATACGTTATCTCATTGTTTTTAGTATCTGGAAAGAATACAAAATTAATGCAGTTCATACTTTCATAGCTATTATCATGCTAGAACCTGGTTAAGTGATAGTATTAAAATTGTCTGGTTCTTTTTAACAGCTGTTTTTAATTCAGTGTTTTGATTTGAAACTACTAATTGTATTATCTGTAATTATTCGCCTACATATTTAGTTAAGAGCATCACCGTGACTAACCTCAGTTGTTTGATCCCAGAAATCCCTGGGGATTTAGTTTGTAATTTCTATGATATATTAATTTGTTTAATAATATTGTTGATCTTATTTCCCTTTTATAATTGTAATATAATAACAAATATGGATATGATATTGGCAAAGCAGTATTAGTATTAGTATTATTCTTTTATTTACATCATAAGTAACATCTAATTTTATGGCAATATGCACAATTCAATGGAACATCATTCCTACATAACATTTAACTTTAAACTTTAAATGTCTATAGGGCAAAGCCCTGATGTTGGTACGAAGTTGTTTAGCTCCTTTTGATGAGATCTACCAAATCCTGCATTTGTGCCTTACTCTCGGGGACACCCTGTACATGTAAATTGCAATCTATACTTATTTAATAGGCGAGCAGGTTTTTTGTGACAATCACTCCTCCTAAACTACTGAACCAATTTTCATGTTTTTGGTGTCATTGGAAAGACCCTAACGTGAAGTTGTGCAGGAAACCTTTTTTATAGAGAATTAATTTGTGAGTGAGGCCCTGGGGCCCAAGTTGAGTTTTTTCCCATAAGCTTAACATTGGGAAATAACTATAAGGTTTAAGCAATCAGCTGGATAGAGTAAACACAGTTAATCAGCAGGCCATGTTGGCTTTGGAATGGTAACACAATATTTATAAGGGAATGTCAGTATAATATTATGTTGTGATCGCGAGCGAAGCCGCGACAGGCTACTAGTTATAATAAACGGTGTTTATGAAGTTCATCAATTACATTTACAGTGGTATCTCAATAACTCGAACCTCAGGGGGAACGGGAAAAATTCGAGTTATCGAATATTTTGAAGTATCGAGATTCGACTTATCAAGGTGATTCTCCACAGACTTCGACTTATTGAGGGTCACGGTGACACAATAGATGGATCATAGAATGGTAGAGTCCTTATATCACTTTGTGCTTTGTATCATAAATAATCATACCGTATAATAATAATTATTAAAATTAAAAAGGATTTGAATAATTTTAATGTCTAAAATAAGCCCAGAAATATTAAGCTTCTTTGGTTGACGTAGTAGAGGATGAAATACATCGAAACACTTCCTTCAGTTAAAATATTGTAGAGTAGGAAAGTAAACAAATAATGACTCACAGTTCGGTATTTTGGTGATGTTTTTCCCGTTCGACCACTTCCTGTCTATTTTCTAGACGTTTTTTGCTCACTTCTTATCACCTGCCCCCAAACAAATCTCTCCACCTTGGGAAGTCAGTTCTGACCAACTACGCATCATTTTGATGTAGCTAAACGTCAATGTACTGTAGGCTATTAAAATAATTTGCAAAACTAAAAAGTAACAAAACATTATAACAATTAAAAATGCAGAGCATTGTTGGAATTAGGGTGAAGCAGTACGACACTTATTTTGTACTTAAAATTGGCGACAGAGTATTCACTGGTGTTCCAAACTGCTTCCTGATGTAACTTTTTTATTTCCTATGTCAACAGCCTCAAAAAATCTACAACTTCTCATAGAGTTTTGCCAACACACTTAAAAAATTGGAAAAATTGCAAACACTTAGTAAAAACGCAACCTAAAAACTGTTTCACACACTACATCCAGAACCTTTAAACTGGCAATATACTAACTAACGACACCGGACACAAATCTAATCAAATCAAAACCATTTTATTTAAGAAAAATACATAATTTACAACAATATGAGACTGTTCCTTATTTAAGAAATAAAATCCTCACATAGGTGAAACCCGTGCGCGAGGATGAGTGTGTTTGATATGCACGTTGCGCAATATAAATTTCTCGGTTGTTTTACCGACACCAGGAGCACCCTGGAAATAGACGTAGTGAGGAGGGAGGGTTGAAAATTCCGGCTGCAAAGACACTGGAGGTTTGTTGAATGAACAAATTCGACTAAGCTTACTGTTTTTAAGTGATTTCCTTTCAAAATTCTAAGACGTACTGGCAAATTTATGTAAAAATACCTTTATTTTGACACCTCAAACGTTAAAATCCGTCCTCCTGTTATCAGTTATGACTGTGAAGAAAAAACCCAGCATATTAATATATAGGATAAGTGTTCATATTTGACATAGTTGATATAATAATGAATGCTAGCAAATAGCTAGCCCATGTCGTTTCAGGCATAATATAAATAAAAATACTACAGACTACTGTAATGGCACCGCATTGTTTTCAGCATTGATTCCATTTAATAAAATCTGGGTTTACTGGGTTTTCATTTGTAACAGAACACACATTTTATTTGTAACCAGCAGTAAATAGTTAAATAGAACAAATATAAATCACAATTTTATTTTGATTATTAAAAAAATCATGTTCGTATTGTCTGTATCATCAACCTAATGCAGTTGTACTGATGCAGGACGTGGTAAAACTAATTATGAGTTTTGACATAAAAAAATATATTCATTTTTTATTTTTATTACACTTTTAGCTAAACAATTTAAGCCTTCGTATTTGAGTCCTCCGATATATTCTTTAATTATTCACACCGAAACAGATTATATATGAATAAATTGTATTGCTGTTAGAGAGATATAATTTGATATGATTTGATTTTATATAACTTTTAATTTTCTATAAACAAATTTTGATTCTCACCAATTTTTATTTTCACGATTAAAATCATAAAATATTCTTCAGTAAGCCAATTGAAGAATATTAAACATGAAAACATGTACAATTCAACTACATATCTAATTTCAAAATTCAATTAATACCAGAGGGAACAAAGTTTGACTAATACATAGATTAAAAGGCCTAATTATATCTCGATAGCTGATTTGTCTATATAAATTGAAAACTATGTTAAATAACAATAATATCAATGCAATATGAAGCCAAATGCACTTGAGTTATATTTTTTAAGTGAAGATTGAAGTAAAATGGGGAGAGTTTATGTGATAAGGTAGGATCGGGTGGAGCCGCGGTCCGCGACGACGACACGCGAAAAACTGACCATAGCGGTTATTAACATCAGATTATTGAACAAACTAGAAGTTCTATCAAAAACATTTTCCGATAAATTATGAAGATCAACGAAGTATCTACAACCTTCTCTCTGGAAGTTTTTTCTACCTAAAAATAAAAAAAGTTTCTCGCTAACTGACTGTTTCATGTCATTCTGTTACAACGTTTTATATTCTTAATTATTTAAAACTACACATCATTTTATACTAACATATATTTATACTGTTGGATGCAGTAATTCATGCAGAAAAGGAATATATAAGTTTAAATGTAGTTTTATTATACTTAAGTGGTGCAGGAGCGTGTGAACGACAGCGCGCTCACCGCTCGGTGTCACTCCTTTTTGCCGTGTCCTATACTTGTGGTCTTACGTGCTTTCGACGTGGTCTAGCCTAATGCCTAATAAAGTAATATATTTATTTTCAACTCACCGTAATATTTGACAGAACCATCGATGTAAATACTTACATCGATGGACAAAATAAGTCGACGTAAAGGAATGGCAGTGCACCAGTGTTTTGCCGATCTAGTCTGAACGCCTTCAGTTTGCTTGATGCAGATTGCGCGGAGAGTTGATACAAAGATCAGTAGTGTAAATGGCCCTATTCATTATATTATCAGTTACAAATACGAAACGGGTCATAGTGTTTACGGCCTTATTTTATAAAATTAGTTGAAACTAGTGGCTTAAAGGGGCCATAGCCCCTAACCTTGCTCCAATACTCTGCCTCAAATTATATGTTAGTGAATTTACTATGGAAAGAGAACTATTAGCATGACCCGCACGGTGAAACTTAAGCCCGGGACCACCATAGAAGTTCCTGACGTGACCCCCTGAACACGTTTTGGGGGGGTCGTTCAAAATTTTATATATATATGTTTGCACTCTAGCGGCGCATTTTTTGTCCGATTTACTTCAAATTTGGTAGGGGCATTCCTTTTTATCAGTTGAACAAGTCTGTTGGGAAAAACAATCGGAAAACTCTAAACCCATTTTTTGGGGATTTTAAATTTTGAAATTTGAGTTTTTGGGCCCAAAAAGGGTTGGATAGCCCCTAAATGTAAGATCAATGGATAATAGGTTATAGAACGTAAAAAGTCATTCTAGCACTAATATTTACCAAGTTATTAAAGAAAATTAAAATTGAGTAAACACAGTACGTTGTCTTATAGAGATTTTACATTGGAAAAGGCTGTTTTTCGTATCTTGGTGTAGTTTTATCACTCCTAATACCCCATACCAATTTTTACCAATTTTTGATCCTGATGGTACATCCTCATAAGCTTACAATGCACAACATTTCCATCCCAATACTGCATTTAAATAGAACCAGGTGCATCAGAACAGCCAAAAAAACTAATATTTTAAATTTTGCTAAAAATGTCACAAATCTTTGCTTAAACTCGTTATTTGATTTTTTAAAGTTTTTATTGGGGAAATTCACTTCTCTAACGTCAGCGTGCTGCGTGCAAACTCGTTTACTCTTTACATGTTAAGTAGAACACATGTCAGTTCGCAAACAAAGTAGATACTTAATCACATATGTTATAATGTAAACAAAGCAGACATTTTTAAATCTCCATGATTTTCTTATAGGGATTGCTTTACGTTTTTACTCGTTTGCTGGTATTTTCTTAGAAGTACTGCTATTTTTGCCGAGTCCCCGGGATCAAGGCCTTTAATTTGAGCCGTCTCTCATCATTCTGCAATTTGCCAAACTCCCACAATTTCGACTTAACAATTTTGCTTACAGAATTATATATAAAGATTAATGTTAGGAGGTCTCTATGAGCCTTGTAGATACTTTGAACCTTCAAATACATTTAAGTACGTTCATAGTCTCTATGGACCTCTCGTCTCATATAATAATTTTAGTAGGGGCCATAGTCTCTATGATCAGAAGTGTAATTGAACCATATTGCTTTTATTTAATTTAGAAGAAGGGTCATAGTGTTGGCGAGCTGTAGTGCAAATGAAACATATGTATAATTAAATAATTTAAAACTGACTCAGAGAGACTATGATCAGTAGTGTAAGTGAGCTGGGCCCGTTTCGGAAAACCATAAAAAACATATTCCACTATCTAGGGTTCCTTGAGAAAAACTATTAGGCCTTTATTGTAATCAAGCCGAGCGCCTAACCACAACTCAAGTCCCCCCCTGTTATTCTTTTGTAAAAACAAATAATTTTAGCCAATTAACATCGGATCTATAACATTTGGATACCTTTTACTATAACCACAAACTCCTAGGGCTCTGCCCCATTACCCAAAACGTTGCGATGTTATTCTTATAATGAAAAGAGTACTCCAGGTGATTGTGGAACAGGCTCCTCAAAGCTGCTCCTGGATCATACCACGTTGTAGGCGATGTATAGGCCAAACAATTTAAGATATTGTTTTGCCATCCCCTCCAGACCTCAGGGCTCCGCCCAAGGCCGCACTAGATATACAGGCCTTGTTGCTCCCCCACCACTTCACAACTTTGGGCGGGCTTGAGGCGCAAAATGCCAATAAACATTTTTGTTGTACTCATTACCTTATACATTATATACGTCAAAAACTTACTTTACCAAAGCCCTATATAGTTTAATACAATAAATTATGTTTCAAACACTTGTAAACTATGCCTAAAATACTTCAGTCCAAGTTGTAGAATTAATTATGACTCATTACAACTGACACTATTATATTTTACTAGCGTAAAACCCGTTAAATAATCAACGACAATCATTAGGATTACCCACCGTTACCAATATATTAACAACAATTATGTTTTGATTAAATTTTGTTTTGATTAAATAATTGCGGGTGTTGCTTATAAACTTAAGAGTAAGAGTTTTATTTTAGCAGTGTAGCTGGAATTTTTCCGCTGAATACACAGTGTAAACAAATAGGCCTATGAACTCTTCGCTTTTATTTTATTACTATTAATTCTTTTCGAGTCAAGGGCGATTTTTACTGGCTTTTACAAGAATCTTACAATGCCAGTTTGGAAGTGAGAGGATATTCGTTATTATAAACCAAAAACGACAAATAACTTTATAACTGAAATTATAATTATGTTTATTCTAAAAATTTAAGACCATAATGCAAGTTTCAAAAATGGGATAATATGCTCAAAAGATAAACCCATATTTTGCAAAATGGTTTACATTGGTCAAATTTGAAAATATTCTTTCTCTCAACTGCAGACTCGTTGTTACACTGCAGTTTTGTAATTGCAGACCTAATTGATTAACACGTTCAGTGCGGCATGCCGGATTGCTGGCGGTTGCCTAGCAAGGAAGCAAATGCAATTATCCTGAATATACACCATTAACGCAGTGAATACGTTAATTCGGTGTCTTCATAAAAATTATTCTGAGTAGAACGTGCAATAGATTAAAATTATAGAATAGCCTTTCTGGTCATCTGACAGTTATTAATCAATTACTGATATTAGTCATTTCCCGTATACAGCTACAGGAAATGACCAATAAACTATGTGAAAATGAGTAATACGTTTAAATGTCTTTAAACTATATACATATACAATAGAGTATCTCAAGGCTATCTTTAAATTTAAAATTGAGTGATTTGCTCAATACTACATGATAAAAACAGTTATCAAAAGTTGGTTTAGCACTAGTTATCAAACTGATCTGACTTTCACTGTTGTTAGTACGATTTTTTAATAGGCCTAAATGATAATCCGCACGTTTTAGAAACTTAACATTTGTAAATGGTTCCATTAAAGCAGATCTGTAATTTATTGTTCCAGCAAGGGGTCCAATTACATATACCAACAAGTGACAAATTATCTGTTTTAAATTACATTTTTACACATTCGCTGCGGGTGGGTCGAAATCGGATATTGCTCAACATTAAAACATGTCAAACGCAGCGAAAGTATTAAACAGCAATAAAAATGGCAGTCTACTGAAGGCCGAAGTATTTGTAAAAATTATGTTTTTATACAGGTGTCAGATAAATTATGATCTTTATTAAAGTCTTTCTTGCGAAAAGATTCATGACATTCTTCAAAAAGAGAATAATTATATAAAATTAACTTATCTGCTGATAGTGAGAACAATTATACTAAAGCATTTACTCCGAAGAAATAGAAACAAGTACGTTTGTAACAATAAACGATCAATATTAAACAAATCAAAACTAGCACTATGCTACACTGATTTAGAATATCACCACAAAATGTAATTACATTATAACTTTGTTTAATCGTTTAGATCACAATGGAACAAATTGCAGTTGTAAAAACGTACAAGCGACCGGGTGTACAGTGGCAGCGGGATCGCCTCAGTTGTGACATCATACGAGTAGCAGCACGGCCTGTATATCTAGTGTGACCTTGGTCCGCCCCACTGACACCAAAAGCCACCATGTTATTCTAAAGGAGACAATATGTTTTACGAATAACTCGAAAACGGCTCCTAAAATCTGCTCCCAGACCATACCATGTTGTTGAGAGACTAAAAAACATCTTAGACTTTTTTCCGACCTCAGAGCTTCGCCCCACTGGCTTCTTCTCACTTCCTGACCGATAATTTTGATATGTGTTGGTTCTTTGGATTTGTTTTAAAAACCGCATCTCTTGAATAGCCCCAACGTTGGATACTTCCCCCCTAGCAATTTTAGGGCTTCACCCCCCTGGCAAAGTTGCCATATTATACTTTCCATTTTTTGCGTGATTTTAGCCAATTTTCATTGATCTTTAATATTTGGATACCTTTTTTTATAACCCCTAACTTAGGGCTCTGTCTCACTGGCTAAAAACGTAGCCATGTTATTTCTTATAGAGAAAAGAGTACTCCAGGTGATTGCGAAAAAAGGCTCATCAAAACTGCTCCTGGATTATACCATGATGTACGGAACCAACAAATTTTAGATAGGCCTACTTTTTTGTTTTCTCCCTGACTTCAGGGCTCTGTCCGACTGGCTTAAGTTGTCATATTATTCTCATAGAGATAAGATCTGTACTAATAAAGTAGCACAGTACTCTCTCAGAAATCGGGACTATTGTGGCGGACCGCTGGTCTGAATTTCGAAAATACAATGCCACCAACAAAAACACCCATATACAAAAACATTGCAAAATTAATTTAAAATAAATATCGTTAGTCCTAGGGTATGCCCATTTTATATTTTCGTCGAACAATAATAACGCTCAGTGCGTTTTCTCATTCCCAGGCTAATCTATATACACGTACAAGTGCCGGTGTCTCTTTGGGGCGTTATATAGTGATGCCCTGCTTGATGAAGTAATTTATATCTGCCCAGGGGTGCATCGAATTGCTACAGTCTAACTATGCCAATTTCCTAAAAACGTACAGTCCAAACAGTTATGTAATAGTAAGAGTCAAACGCGCAGCAGACGGTTGGCGTTTCACACATGGTGGGTGTCAAGGACAGTGGCGGCGCGACAATGGTCAGAAGTTGGCAGGGAATCAGTACACGAACACCTCAGCCCGCCGATACTGGCGCATCAGCAGAGATTGCAGCGCATACGCATGCGCAGCGGAGGAAGCTGAAGTAATACGTTGTTCAGTACAGTTATAACTGTCCAACTCTAACCACATCTACAGTTTTCAAGTTTACGAAGAAATTATAAATACATCTTTGTTTTCCTACATCAAACAGATCGCTGTTCCCGAAAGTGCGGGCGTCGACTTTTCTCAGAACCTGTGCTATTCCGTTAGGCTCGGCCCAAAAGGGCAAAGACTTTCGTGCGCGACGGAGGAAAAAGAGAAGCCCTATAAAAGGGTGTAACAACCTTTCACGGGGCGTTTCGAATTCCAGACAATATGAGTTTGATGTTACAGAGTTGAGGAAAAACGAAATAGCCCGACGACTCGAGGGCTTTAGGAAGGGTTGGGGGAGGGGGAGGGATAATGTTTTGATGATTACCACCCAGGGATCTGTGACCTGAATGTAATGGATAACTTATCTTCCCTCCTCCTCCTCCCGGCCTACTCATACAACACAGGTGACATCGCATCAGTTTGATACGGGGCCGCCTGAAGACCATAGAACAGGCAGCACTATGTTAAAGATGTAAACAATTTTTGAAAGCGAGTCAATTTTTATATGATTGAACGGTGTTTTCCCCTGCGCACTTTTGTTTGTATACGACGGAAAGTATTATGAATATGTTGTTTCTATGACTGTTTACGCTACAAATCTTTCTCAGTTAGAAAGACACTTTACACTCGAATAATCAATTCCGCCTTTATAATGAATAATTATGTCAATATGCATTACATTCATATGCCAAGTGGCACCGTCGGTCTACTGATATACATCGCTAGGGATGATTAATCAACATAAGACCTGAACGGAGCAGCGGGCAAAGTGAGGACTCGGACCATACGAGGTCGGGTTGGTACGCCTGACGATGCAAATTACATGACATTTGTGTAGTGCGGTATAATCACGTGAAAAATGAAGGCGCTAAACCGTGTCGTTTATATTTGCAACACAAAAATCAAGATCATCGGTCCGGATAACCAAGAGTCCGGATAAGTGTGAAGCGGGTTTCTGAGTCTACTGTACTCTAGTTGATTGCGAAAACAGACCCTCAAAACTACTAACACACCATATCACGTAGTAGGAAACCAACAATATTTTGATTACGTTTCCTGCTCCCTCAAGTCTCAGGGCTTCGACCAAATGGCCTCAAAAGTTTCCATGTTTTACTTATTGAGAAAATACATTATCTAAAAGATTCAAAAATGACTCCTCAGACCTACTTCATACCACGTTGTTAGAATGAATATGTTTTTCTGAACTTAGGACTCTGCCCCATTGCCCTGAAAAAGTTGTTGTGTTATTGTTGTTAAAATTTTGTTCTTGGAGCGGCGAAAGGTGCTCAATCTAGGTATTTAGGATTATTATCTGAAAAATCTGCCGTATTTTGTACTCACTTGTACGAGCGCGGCCTGCACGAAAACGATAGGGTATGACTGGGCGTTGAAGACGGCCGCGTTGATCTTGACGCAGTCGCCCGGCACGTATACCCGTGGCGAGATCTGCAGCGAGTCTCCGTGCTCCTGAGACTGCAGACAAAGGCACATGCTCACCGGCGCCTTGTTGGCTGACTTTCCTTTCTGTCAACAATCCACAAGAGATGAGATTCAATTCAATTAAACAATCTTTGTTCATTTAGTAGCCTAGAAAACAAATTAGCCCTACACTGAATAGTGTCATAAAGATACGGTACTTGTGTAGTATACGGAGTTCCTCTATTGGACGTTTCTATTCGGTAATTTTTTTTCTCGATATAGGCTATCGATAACAAATAATATCGAAGCTACATAATGACAGAATTATTTTAACACAGGCAATGTTAATTTTATTCACAGGTAAAATTTTATAGACCCTACCACTGGGCCAATACCTAACAAGTGGAGCGAATGTGAGGATCAGCCAAATAGCGGAACAAAAAGCTAAGAAGTGCCCGCCAGCATTTGGGATCATACTTTGCGGAATTCATGTGCGCATGTCAGTGACACAATCAGGAGCAGACGTACTTGATGCACTTTTAAATGACATCCGTGAATTTTACAATAGTTTGTAATGAAATTTTTGTTCTTGTTCCATATCAGTTTAAAAATGTTCATCGTTTTAATAGTTAATACAGACGTTAATTTTAAATGTTACTGCTTGTTTAATTTCTTACCCTCAAACCAATACTTTCATGGCAAAATTATTTGTAGCTTATATATTTATTTGTTAACTTTTACTGGTATACAAAACACCATCGATATATTGAAAAAAATACTGAAAAAAACGTTCAATAGAGGTACTCCCTATCCTACACAAGTTCCAGATATACAAATGGATTACAGTACTTAAACTCGGACTACGGGACTTTGGCAGTGCCGGATTACCGAAAATGCCGGATGACTGAGCGCCGTCTAAAAATAGCCGATACACCGCTAAAACTAGAGAGCAGTAATGAAAAATATTAAAAACGAGACAACCTTCCGATCAGTAAATAGATTTACAGTATTATATTTTAATACAGTACAGTTACTTGGTTACTTCTGCCAATTACCGCTACCGATTAACACTACAGATCACGCCCGAACTTCAAACTTAAATTTACGATACTGAAAGCTACCATTTTAAATTCCAGCTGATGAAATATCCGGGTGTAAAATATTATCTATGATAACTAGCCTAAGATATTTAAACCTAAAAATGTGGATGTAAAATAAACCATGGCCACCAAGTATTCAAAACTAGTCAAGTTACCTTAGCAAAATTAGTCAAAATTCTAAATTTGTATCAGTAGGCCTACCTCAAATTAATTGTGTAGCAGTAATTTGCAGAACAGAAAAGCTCTCAGCATTTATTTTTTAATCTAAAAAAAGGAGGACCTTGAGGTCAAAAGAAGGACTTTTGAGAAGACCAGTAGACACCCAGAATATTGATATGAAGCCTAAATTATAATGCTCCAACGTAATTCAATCACTCACAGCAGCTTTGGGAATGGTGTTGCAGTCTACGAGATTTACGAGGGAGATGCTCGCTTCAGTGTTGATGTTCTGAGTGGTTTCATCGGGGAACATTTCTTCCATGGAGGCATACAGGTAGTACATGATTCCCCCTTGTTTCAGCACAACAGATGAGGGCAGGTTGTTGGCCAAAGGCACTGCGAACTCCAGAAGCTGTTCGTCATACTCACTGTTGATCAGGTCTGGAAAACGATGAGTTGAAATGTTTGACACAGAATAATAAACCTAACTACTAAAAAGTAAAAAATCTAGGCTTAAACGAAGTGTAAAGGTTGCAATACAGGTTAGTTACTGGTATTAAATATAAGGATTGCTGAGGCAGTTTAAGTCGAGCACAAATTTTAAAGGTTAGAAACTAGGCAACTATTATCATAACTTTTGCTATACATACAAGAGTTTTAAGTAGACAACTCTCTCTCACTAGAGATGTTAGATGTTAGATTACTGGATTAGGAAACCTCACCAGAACCGTTAGGCACGTCTTCCACTTGGGCATATTGCGCATGTCATCGGAAAGACCTGAAGTATCCGTCTTAGAATACTTAGTATCCATTGGCAGTGGTTTCAGAGCAAGTTGCACAACAATATTGCCTAGTCGAAAAGCATGCTTATGACATTGATGATTGCCAACATACTCCTTGACACTCAAGGCTTGAAGCTGTACCGCACCTATTTGCTCATACAGGCTTTACTAACTTTACAAGTCCTACTTTGAATTTCATTAAATGTGAATCTTACTTACCAGATGAATCAAAAATGTGTTCCTCACTACAATAAAAGACTTTCTCAACTGTAGTAGGGTTGTCATTTTCGTCAGCCTCCATGATGATTTTTCCAATGATACCAACTTTGATTCCTGAAAACAAAAATTTTACAGGAATAGAACTGAGATACCGGTATTTAGATTTGGTACTGATAAATGTCAAAAGTTTAAACAGGTAAAAACCTATAACCTAAGGTTTGAAATCCGGTGTGGTCTGGTCGAGGCAAACTGTAGGCTATCTGGAATGTCCAAACAAACTAAAACGAATGGCCCAGATCACATTGAATTATAAACCTTACCTAACCTATAAAGCTATAGGCTACATAACTGAAGCAGTAAACAGAACATTTTATTGCTAATAGGTAAATGATCAAAGGATTAAGAGGGGTACAGTTTCATAAGCAGCCACCAACTAATGGGATGCGATATATCGATCTTAAACAATCAATATATCAAATCGCATTTTCAATCGATCTTTAACCTAAATAACACAAACACCCAAACATTCGAGTCCTCATGGCATGTGTTGGGACAGTCTCTAAAACTGGGCTTAAGAGCGATGATGTTAGTTACAAATATATTATAATGAAACATTTAACCCTCCGAGTGACCTTCGCCCGCTTTCGGGCGACTATTTTTGACCGCCGAGTGTCAGTCGCCTGATATCGGGTGACTTTGCACGCCTCCAGTTTTATGTAATATTTCCGCAAACGATTGAGCGATCCCGGGCAATGAGCATACCAATGTGATTAGCAGATTTTAGGCTTCATTATGACTATACATGACCATCGTTCGTGCTATT
Source organism: Allygus modestus (assembly GCA_963675035.1). Classification (NCBI taxonomy): domain Eukaryota; kingdom Metazoa; phylum Arthropoda; class Insecta; order Hemiptera; family Cicadellidae; genus Allygus; species Allygus modestus. Next base: position 476,309,138 of record OY776112.1, on the reverse strand, counting down.
TTTATTATCATGTGTGACGTGTGACTGAATTCCAAGTGTCTGCGAATGTTTGTTGTTGTTATGGTAATACAGGCTTTAATGCCTCCAGTTCTGTGTAATATTTCCGCGTACAACTGAGCGATCCCGGGCAATGAGCAAACCAATGTGATTAGTGGATTCTAGACTTCATATTATGACTATATATGACCACAGTTTATGCTATTTTTAGTATAATTTGTGACGGAATTCCAAACGTCTGCGATTGTTGTTGTTATGGAGATATAGGCTTTAATACCTCTAGTTTTTAGGTTAGTTGACTTTTTAGACTTAATATTTAGGTAAAACTGTGCAAAACTATATATTTTCTTATTCATCATTAAATTTTGTACAGAATGTATATCTACATGTTCTTATTTTGTGTGAATCAAGTGGTTTTACATATGTGAGTACCGGTACTGAACAAAACAAAATTTATTTCCTAATTTCTGGATTTGAACTGATGCCAATTTACTATAACATTCGATATGAACATCAAAAGTTACATTTTTAGATACTGTAGACTTTCATAAGTGGTGCCAAAAACAACCGAATGAAAAAATCGAAATTTGTAATATCGATATTTTCTATCGAATGAAAATTCGAAATTTGTAATATCGATATATTGATATTAATAATCGATTTAGAATAATAATTTTAAAACATATGATATTTTAATAAAAATTATAAATAAACAAAGTTGAACTAATTTTTTTATAAAAATGACGTTCAATTTTCGTAAGCTTTGTAATTTAGCTTTAAAGGATGATTTGCAATGTTTTTTATATTTGCAAGAGGTAGAATTAATACCAAAAACTCCAGATTGTGACATATGCGGAAGACAACGGATCTATGGAAATCTTACTTCGGTTTGACTGACAAAGGGTATGTTCACTTTACAGTCAATCATAGTAAGAATTTCATAGATCCGTTATCTGGGGCAAATACCCAGACAATCGAAAGCTCTTGGAGAGCTGTTAAACGATCCTTGAAAACCGGAATCAGATCCGATTACTTGGCTGAACACCTTTGCGAGTACCTTTATCGCCGTGAAGTAAAGATGACGGACGAAGATGGATTCTTTCACTTCATCAAATCAACTAAAATGTTATATCCTGGACTATAGTTTTTTTCTTTGAACCATGTTCTTATATTCTTATTTTTTTAAAGAAAGTTATTTGTTTTGTTTCTGTTTACGATTGAATGTTATTTAATATCGTATGATATATATCGGTAGAAAACATCGATATTACAAATTTCGATTTTTTCATTCGGTTGTTTTTGGCACCACTTATGAAAGTCTACCCTAGCCTATTTAATAAGCTTTAAGAAAATGTACAACTTTATACTTATTTGTTATAATTTATAAATTTAATACATGTTTTAGTAAAAGACTGCAAAATGGCCAATAATTGGTGGGCATTAAGGAATTTTCTAATGAGCACTCGGAGGGTTAACAAGCAACAACACAAACAAAGACTTAAAAATAGGTACAACAAATAATAAAGAAACGGATAACCAAGCTATAACTTAGTTATCTTTGCCAGGGTTTGCTTAGTTAGAGGGCCTACGTTTCTTTATTATTTGTTATCTTGTTTTTTATTAAAGTTCTTGTTTATTTGTTAAATGTTTCATTAAAATATATTTGTACTTAACTGGCATCGCATACTATTATTGACGATATACAATGTGTTGATTTTAGATGATAGGCCCCTAACATGATAGGCCATAAATATCGAGTGTTCTGATTCAATATATCAAATGTTTAAGATCGATATATCACATCCGATTAGTTGGTGGCCACTTATGAAATAAACTGTACCCATTAAGAGAGACATAAATAGGCCTACATAATAAAACGAATGAGTAAGTATATCGTACGTGTAGGCTAAAACATACTTAAGTCTTTAGCTATACTTAAGAGCCAGTAGTATGGGTGGCAAGTAGGCCTAAATACTCTAGGCCTAGTCTCACTGAAAAAATAAAGCACTAGGCCTACCTAAATATATATTATGATTGTGTTGATAAAATACAATCATTATAATTCATTTATATATATATGCTTGTTAAGATAGCTAGATAATTGGCAACTATTCTCCCTTGTATACCTATATACACTAGTAATAATTTCAAATAATGTGACTTACTTTTGATCGCTGTTTCATTCAAAGTGAATACTTTGAGAATCCCTTTTGCTTTTGTCCCAGCAATGAAAAGTTTTCCAAAGCAATGAAACACAAAATTTAACCTCAACTGGTTGGACGTATTCATTTTCGTACAATTTGGAAATATTCAAATTCTTATGCAACTAAATACATAAAAATGATGGTCTACTGGAAGGATTCACGAGATCGAGATACAAAATTTAAATGGAGGTGTGTTTGTTGTTTGTTGATAGGATAATAAACAAAAAAAATATTATTCCTCCAGTACTAGTAACAAAAATTACAAATTTGCCAAAATGTTCCTGTAATACATATTACAAATTTAATATATTACGAAATATCTTTATTAAATACTACTAAGTGTCATATTAATGGGCTGATATTACCATAAAAAAATAATTAATTCTTTATAATATTAAATAATTATCCTACTTATCAGCTGAATAAGTGCAAAATGAGATTTGCACTGTATTAGGAAAGCAAGATAATATGATTTTGTGTAACTTACTGAGGAAAAGGCAGTGACAAACTAGATTACCTTTTAACAAAATCCAGATAGGCTCTTTTTATATAATCATTGATTATACATCCTATGGAATGTATATATATTATATATGGAATATATATTTTATATATATATATATATATTATATATATATTCCGTAGGATGTATAATCAATGATATAATACTGCATAATCTAAGTGGATACGAGCATTTATTACGTATACAGATGGTTCTAGCATTGACTATAAGCATAGAAAAATAAAGCAGGTATAGAAGTGTCACGTAATGCTAAAATTTGCTAACACAAAATTGTTAATTCAACCGGCCAGATCATACGACAAAACCGGCCAAGCGACGTTGCCTGCCTGTGCACTCCAGCCGGCTGGCCGGCCGGCCCAGCAGGTAGGGAAAAATTCCCTCGCCCTGCTTGGCGCTTGTCGTATTGAGTGCAGTGTTTACGCGCTCTTCGCATTATATACTTCTCTGGTTAGTTTTCTATTCAATGATGCTAAAGATTTTGCCTCAATGTTAATTTATCGATTTACCAACTTTAAAAATACATTTAAAATCTTCTGAGATACTGGTACGTTTAATGTTGACTGACGATTTCTTTAAACATTTTTTAGTTCGAGGATAGTTTTCGTGTATGGGTTCATCGCGTCAATAATAAGATTAAAAGCTTAAGCTCTCTCTGTATGTTTTATAAACATACCCTGATTTATAAATAAAGGGTTACAGAAAATAGGTAAAATCATAATTTTAAAAGTAAACTATGTTTAACGATTAAATTGTAATGCATTTTATTACTGAATTTAATATTTTACAGTAACTTGTTCCTACGTGAAGAGCTAATTTCTTCAGTGAATTTATAGTAAATTTGTATGGCATCGGCTGCTAACATTTCAACATGTTATATACACTCTGCATTTTATGTACAGTATTCTCCTAAAGAACAACATTAAAGGCTGAGTACGCAGATTTGCTGCATCAAGAAATATAAACAATATGTTTTTGTGCAATTATCAATATAACTTAACCAGGTGAAGCTACATACCAAGTTTTATTTTTTATTTATGTTCATAACTAAGGGAGAGATAAAACTTCATTTATTCTCCATAAGAATAATATTAGGGCTGAGTATGCAGGTTTGCTGCTACGGGGACAATAACAAAAATTGTTTATGCAAATATCAATATACCAGTACTAGGTGAAGCCACAGGCCAAGTTTCATCAATATACATTCATAAATAATCGAGATATTAATTATTTAGAATTATTCTTACGGTACACATTATTTAGATGAAAGATGCATATATTTTTAATAATTTTAATAGTTTTAGCGAATTTCCCCAATAGGGAAGAAGCTATTATCGTAGTCGGCATGGTAAGACCTAGCCCGGGACCATGATAACATTTGTTTTGAGGCTCCCAGGTGCCAAAAACACCATGTATGCGTGTGTGCGTGTGCGTGTGTGTGTGTGTGTGTGTGTGTGTGTGTGTGTGTGTGTGTGTGTGTGTGTGTGTGTGTGTGTGTGTGTGTGTGTGTGTGTGTGTGTGTGTGTGTGTGTGTGTGTGTGTGTGTGTGTGTGTGTGTGTGTGTCCTTAGGCATGATAACTTTCGTAAAAATGCCTTTTGTATAAACGTGTAAGGCAGCGTCTATTTTCATGAGTTGGAAAACCAGACAGGTCGCTCTATTTTAAAGCAGGTTTTGTACCCCAAAATTTGTTTTAACTTTTTACATTTAATTATTTATAAACCCAAATTTTAGTTTGTACCATTGAATTCAGCTTACAAAAACAAACAATTTGGTATTTTTATCATCACTCTACGTCAATTGGTTACCAAGATATTGAAAGTGCTAAACATAATACGTTGTCCAATGTTAATCTTATGGAGAGAGTAAAATGTTATATCTCGCTTATTAATGAACATATATTGACGAAACTTGTAATGTGGCTTCATTTGTTTAGGTTTTACTGATATTTAAACAACTTTTTTTTTCGTACTGATATTTGCATTTAAAACCAATTTTTTGTGGTCCCCAAGTCTGCAAACTTGCGTACTCAGTAGCTATAATGTTATTCTCATGGAGGATAAGAAACAAGTGATATCTTGCTTGTTTATGAATATAAATTAGTAAAACTTGAAATGTTGCTTTATGTTATGGTGATCTATTTTATTTGTAAAAAAACAGATTTTAGTTGTTCTTGATGCAGCAAACCTGCATACTCAGTCCTAATGTTGTTCTTATGAATAATAAATAAAATTTCATATTGCACTTATTTATGAATATGCTTTGATGAAAGTTGGTAAGTGGTTCATGACGTAGTGAAGTACCATTTGAAATTCTCTGAGTATGCAGGTTTGATGCAACGGGGGTATTTTATTGTTAATCATCATTGCAATTTATGGAATTTAAAAGGTTGAATTTGTCTAATGCAGTTCATGTTTTATCCTTCTGTAATAATAACATTCCAGAAATTTAGTAAGTACCAGATCAGTTCGAAACGAGATTTGTGCACATCCTCCACTTCCTGTGCATACAACGGGAGAGTGATCTTCACTGCCACACAGCCACACGTTTTTATCAGATCAGCCTTACCGCCTACCGATGCCGTGGCCGTGGGGGAAGCGACCGAGATTGCTCCCTGCGGGAATTTGGGAATCCCGCACTGCCCGACTTGGCAACAAGGCACCGCTAACTCAGACTTGAACGACGCGACAGCGTGTACGCTTTTTCCCTACTTCGTGACACTTCTGTACCTGATTTATTTTTCTATGCTATAAGGTTCCAGGTTCTAAGTTGTTAGAACAATGTACTCTCTATCCACTATATTTCTTTTCAAGTTTCCAGAACTTTTTTAGATACTAGCATTACTTATGGATAGTAAAGTAAATTGATTATAGTACCCTTATTTGATGGTCAATTACATTCTTCCTAGTACGAATTTATTCGGGTAAGGTAAGGGTCTTTACTAGTTGATAACGAGTTCGCACGCAGCAAGCTGACGTGAGGGAAGTGAATTTCCACATACAAAACTTTTAAAACTCAAAACTCGTGTAAAAACATACATTTGTTCCAATTTTATTGAAATCTGAAAACATTGATTTTTTGGCTGTTCTGATGCTTCTGGTTTAATTTACCTGCAATGCTAGGAATACGATTTTGCGCATTATAAGGTTAGGAGAAGGTCCAGTCAGGATTGAAAGTTGAAAGTAGGTGCGAGGTTGCTGGGGATGATACAAATACACCAACAAATGAATAACATGCTTTTCTAATGTAAAGACCCCATAAGACAACGTACTATGTTTAGCCGATAAACATTTTTTTTAATAACCCGGTAGATATTTATGCTAGAATGACGAGAGATGGCTTAAAACTTTCGCTTAATTAACTATAAGTCCCATCTGTACATAAGCATTAATTTTACGTTCGGGGTATTTCTGACCCTTTTGGGCCCAAAAACTCGAAATATGAAAGAATAATCCTAAAAAAAGGGGGTTAGAGTTTTCCGATTGTTTTGCCCAATGAACTAGTCCAACTGATTATAGAAAGGTAACATCCCTACCAAATTTGAAGTAAATCGGACAAAGAATGCGACCGCCAGAGTGCATACACACATATATATAATTTTTAACGACCCCCCAAAACGTGTTCAGGGGGTCATGTTAGGAACTTCTATGGCAGTCCCGGGCTTAAGCTCCACCGTGCGGGTCATGCTAATAGTTCACTTTTCCATAGGAAATTCACTAATGAACTAGCTTCGTTTAATCCAATCACTAACCAAAAATCACCATCCAAAAAGCAGGTTGACCATACGTCCATTTGAATTCTATTTTTAAAAGATATTTGTGAAGTACCTTTACTACAAGATCACTGTAAGATCACTTTATTATGTCCTAGTAAATTCACGATTGTAGTATGGTTTCAGTATGGTTTAGTATGCTGGGGCGGAACTTTTAAAACATTAATAAATAGATTAAGAATAACCAAAATCATTTGTTGCGAATAATATAAAAACAACTGAGAAATTTATGTTCCACTGTGTATTAAATTAAGAGTTATGCCTATTCAAAATCTTGTTGTTTTCAAATTTGTATGATTATTCTATTTGGAAAGTGAGAATAACGGAACCGAAAACTTTTTTTATAATACAAGAAGTGTAGAGAAATTGCTGTTCAAGACGCCAAAAGTCAACAAAGAACTTTTTAAGCACTCTTTTATATTGTTAGGTCCTTTTATTTTCAACAAACTGCCAATTGAATTTAAAAAGTGATACAATATACAAAATACCCCCGTAGCAGCAAACCTGCGTACTCAGAGAATTTCCAATGCATATGTATGTATCTTAATACCACATAAAGCCACATACCAAGTTTCATCAATAAACATTCATAAATAAACGATTTATGACATTTTAATTATTCTTCATAAGAATAACATGGCGGCTGAGTATATGCAGGGTTGATGAAGCAAGTAACACAACAAATGGGGTTTTATACAAATATCGATATAACTCAAGAAGGTAAAGCCACATACCAAATTTGGTTAATTTATGTTCATAATTGAGGAAGATGACACGTTACTTATTCTCCATAAGAATAACATGGGAGCTGAGTACGCAGGTTTGCTGATACGGGAACTATCGGCCAAAAAATGCTTTTTAGTGCAAACATCAATAGACCACAACGATATGAAGCAATATACCAAGTTTCATCAAGATAAGTTGATAAATAAGTGAGATATACAATTTTTCTTATTCTCCATAAAAATAACATTGGACAACGTACTGTGTTTAGCACTTTCAATATCTCTGTAACCATTTGACGTAGAGCAATGATAAAAACAACAAATTGTAGGTCTTTTTAAGCTGATTCCAATTGAAAAAAAACTAAAATTTGACTTTTTCAAAAATTATATGTAAAAAACTCAAAAAAACCATTTTTGGGGTACAAACCCCCCCCCCCAAAATACCCCTTCGGATCGGTCGACCCGTCTGGTTTCGAACCTACAGTCATAAATGCTGCTTTACACGTTTATACCTAATTTCGTCAAAATCGGACTATTTTTACGAGTGTTATCGTGCTCACGGACACACACACACACACAATATATACAGTTTTGAACGAATGGTGTTTTTGGTATCTGGGGACCTCAAAACGAAAAATTATCATGGTCCTGGGCCTAGGTCTTACTATACCGACTACGAAAATAGCTTCTTCCCTATAGGGGAAATTCGCTAACATGCATGCATATGTTATGCATGTGTTTTGCAGTAGAGTAAAATCTGATTAGCCCAGATGAGTGATACTTCATTTGATTAGAAACCAAGGTGATTAGAAATGTTTTAAAATAGGACTTTTTTGTGTTAAAATAAATTATAAGTCATTTTTTGTACTGAAGATTTTGGTAGTTTTGTTTTAAGTTATTTCTTTGTTATAGAGTGTGGTTTAGTTAGCAATGTTGTCAAGGTTAAATTAAAAATGTGAAACTGTGCGATATGTAAAACAGTGGCAGATCCAAGGGGGGCGAGGGGGGCGACTCAAGCTCAAAAATGTTTGTTATATACTGTATAAAAATGGTGCAGTTATTTAATTTGCAGCTGGTTAAATGTGTTGCGATTAATACTTTATCGCCAATCTAATTTATGCATTGCCTACCATAGGTTATTTTTCTAAACGGTCTGTATGCATACTAAAGTTGTGGCACCAAGCATAAACAGTTAGTGGGAGTGATACTTTCGTTCTGGGGACTCCTGACAGTTGGTTGCACTGACGGGACGACGCGACTCCCCGCGACTGCTCTTTACCCTTACCCTGCTTCTTTTTTTACCCGCGAAATAGTGATGGGAGAATCGAATACTTTGAAGTATTCGAGTACAGTGTATTATAATACACCCAAGTATTCGAATACAAACTGGTGACGATCGACCGCCGGAATAGATTGAAGTCGGAAAATTTAAATACAATTTTCGATTCTGTATTCGATACTCCCATCACTACAGCGAAACCACCGTCGCGTTACTCGGGATGGGTGTGGGTGCCGGCAAACCGGGCAAACATCAAGATTAACAGATTAACGTTGTGTAGTGTGCATTCTGTTGTGGAGTGTCAATGTGTCAATCAGATCTCATGAGATACAACAGCGGTAGCTCGAGTGAGCAGGGCGGTGAGGTGCACGCAGTGGCGGATTTGGGGGGGGGGGCTATAGGGGCTGTAGCCCAGGGTGGCAAGTTTTTAGGGGCGGCAAATTTACAGAAAATTAATAAGTTGTTTATAAAAGAAATGTTGACACGGGGAACATTTTGATGAAAACGGATGACAATGACAATGTGCCACCCTTTTAAAGGTAAAGGTAGTAATCAGAGACTAATGTATTACGCTTGCAGTCCCTCACACTGCAGTTACTCAAAACAGTCATAATGCATTTGTTCATTTGTCATTTATCCGTACTAGCGGCAAGACGATTACGCTACAGAGAAAGGGCGGCAAGCCACGATCTACAACAGGCACTGCGCCACTATGACTACGTCCAACTCACGGACTTTGAAATGTTTCCCGTACATTCGCATAGTATTAAAATTATTGATTACACAATATTAATAATGACTAAGGCACACGGCTGAGAAATGCTGCAACAATCGAATTTGAGCTGCCAATAACAAGATTTAGACTACAATGATATTGTCGATTCATTTTCAAACTCAAGGTAACAAAGAAAGTTATTATAGCCGTCTTATACTTAACATCAAAGGCTACCACACATAGTCGTTCATTCTGGAGGATATTTTTTAAACAAAACATCAGACCGAAGACAAATAAAGACTAACCAACATAATTTGTGAAGAGAGGATTTGATTTGATTTCTTGCTATGGGAGCATAGTTGACAGAGGGTCAAAATGGTGGTCAGCATGTAGGCTGCAGTTTTTTACTCCAGGCGAGACCTCTAAATATATTTGTTGTATGGGACAATGTCAAAATCTCCCATTTCATTAAATGAAAAACTGTGATATTTGAAGTCTTTAAATTAACATCTTGTCGCATTGTAGGCGTATCATGATGTTAAATTTAACTTTATAATCTTAAGACCTATTTTATGTGTAACTTTATTATTTATCTCGAAGCAAAGTTAGATTTGAGTTAAATGAAAACACCCTTTTAACATGGCTTTGAAAATAGTGTTAAAACAAGCCGCCTTGTACATCGAATGACACCGTCCCACCAACAAGTTGACACCACAACAGGACAAAATACCAAATACGACGGCACGCTTTTTGAAGGTTATTTGACAGAGTAGTGACTCCTGTAGGTATTATAGTCAATGGTATTATATTTTAATTCATTGGATCTACAACATCATGGAGGTGAAACTAGAAGAATTTTTTGAAAATGTGTAGAGTTTTGTGAAAATAGGCCTACATCAATTATTTTTTTATTTTGATCGTCTAAAACATATACAAAATTCTTTGTATAAAAGTATAAATTACAAAATGACTGAAAAACTGCATTGAAAAGCGCTAATTAATGGTTTAAATAGACAGAATTTTGAGGCTAATGGTCCGAACTACGAATTTTAAGGCTACAGTGTCATCACAACTTATTTATAGGTTATTTATTATAATTTTCAGTAGTCAATGCGTTGGTGTAAAAATTAATGTTTTGATGAAGTATAAGAAGGAATTTTTAGGCCTTTATTGAAGGATTTTCTTGTTATTAAAAGTAGCACTGCTTCACTGCTTTTAACACCAACATTTGTCTCTAGGGCTAGGGCTGATTGTCATTGAGCAGGCTATATTGAATATTAAACAGTGTTAATGTGAATCAAGTCAATTATACATTATTTTACTGTTTTTTTTTAACTAGGAAATAATAGAAATTTCCTAAACTTATTCATTTAGTTAATTCGTAACTTCTTTAGATACTGTCACAAAATAACCATAAGCAAGATATGTTACCATATTGGTAAACCTGGGCGGCTAAAAGGGCAAAGATTATAGTGGGAGGGGGAGGGCGGAAAATTTCCTAATAGCCCTTAGACGGCACTTGCTAAAATCCGCCACTGTGCACAGGTGCTGGTGCAGGCACAGTGACGTTACCATGGCAACGGGAGTTTGACCGCGCATCCACTGTGTCCACGTGATATTATTAGTCTCATACCCTTACTCTGCGCATGAACGCTGTTCTGCCTTAGTTCAGATCACTCTAGTGCATGTTGGGTTTTAACTGTTATTTTTAATATTTGGTTACTTTTTGATATTAAAAATAGTATTTGTATCAATACAAATCGGGGGGGGGGCGGGAAGTATCCCACCACTAAGTTCGCCTCCCCTGACTCTAAAGCTGGATCCGCCTCTGATGTAAAAGCGCCGCAAACAGCGGCGGAACTGAACTTAAAAGCGATCGATTGATAAGACTGGACGGGCGAAGTGAAACTGCCCCGACATTTTGGGTACTTTTGAAACGGTGCAACTGCCCCTCATGAGGTTTAGGAAGGGTCGCCTTGCAAGACTAGAAATGCTGAAATTGCCCCGAGTGCCCGGCCAGTTAGTCGCTACGGTACTGGGGGAAAAGGGAATTATTTTTGTCCCTGCGTCCTGTCAGTTATTTTACACCACAATGTGAGGTTGTGGAAGGGGTAGGTACAAAGTCCACTTGGATGGTTGACACCAGTCAGTGACTCCACACCTCAGAAATTACGCCGGATGCTCGACTACCTGCTTGAGTCAGAGGCGCAATCCGGGCTCTGGATTGCACGCAGGTTTTAACATACATTGAGCTCATTTTAAGGGAGACACAACTTCAGAGTGAGCTCTTTAAAAGGACACCAAAAACATCAAAATCGGTTAAAAACTCTAGGAGAAGTTCTACTCACAAAATAACCCCTACCAAATTAATTATGTATAGATAATTAAAAAATATACTATAGCTAATATTCAAATTATGTATGCGCAGATGAAGATGTGGAACTTTTCCTTCAAACCTTAGTGTAGGTATATTAAATAATTTGATTAAGTGTTTTCAATAACCAAAATTTAATAAGTATTTTCATGACAACAAATATTGTTTGATAATTCTTATTTAAATATGTGGCTTCTCAGGGTTAAAATTTCTGTCAGTTATAAATACAATATAACAAAAGGAATCTTAAAAATGCACTAAAGTGAAACGTTTTCAAGATGTCTTACAATCCCACACTAGCTTCATTTGGCCTAAACTCGTATTAATTATTATTTTCGGCAGTAACATGTATTACACAAAAATACATGCTTATGCTGTTTTATGATTTCAAATAGTTAGAAATAAATAAATAAAAACACTTTATTTGTTTCAACATTATACAACAAAACAACTGTATACGTATACAGCATTACAGCAGTTGTTTATAAAAGTCAACAGTCACAATGCCATCGAGATTCAACTTCTTAATACAAGTTAAACATTGCATGTAAAAATACCCCCGTCGCAGCAAACCTGCATACTCAGCGAATTTCCAATGAATATATAACATAACACATTAACACTTAACAGGATTCATAAGAAATATATTCACAAACAAGCGATATTAAAAATATTAATTATTCTCCTTAAGAATAACATTGCAGATAAGTACGCAGGTTTGCTGCAACAAGGAACACAAAACAATGGGTTTTTATGCAAATATCATTAGAACTCGTCTAAGTAAAGTCACATACCAAGTTTCATTCATATACATTTATAAGTAAGCGATATATAACATTTTAATTATTCTCCATAAGAATAACATGGGGACCGATTACCTAGGTTTGCTGCTACGGGAACCATACGTGAAAATTTTGTATTTTGTGCAAACAACGATACACCCAAACCAGATGAAGCCATATAACAAATTTTGTCAGTTTATGTTCATAAATAAGCAAGATATAAATTTTTTTTCTCCATAAGAATAACATTAGACAACGTACTGCGTTTAGCACTTTCAATATCTCAGGAACCAATTGACGTAGAGCAATGATAAAAATACCAAATTGTTTGTTTTTTTATGCTGAATTAAATGGTAAAAATTTAAATTTGATTTAAATAAAAATTACATGTGGAAACCCCCAAAAAAAGTTTGGGGTACAAACCCCCCCCCAAACCCCCCTTCGGATGGTGCAATTTGTCTGGTTTTCGAACTCGTTCAAATAAATGGTGCTTTACACATTTGTACCAAATTTCATTAAGATCGGACCTTTTTTACGAGAGTTATCGTGCTTACGGACATACACATATATTACAGATATACATATATACAAATTTGAACGAATGGTGTTTTTGGCATCTGGGGACCTCAAAATGAAAAGTTATCATGGTCTCGGGCTTAACTCTCTACCATGAGACCTACGGTAATAGCTTCTTCCCTACAGGGGAAATTCACTAAAATACTCAATAAAAATAAACTATCTGATATACTAATTTAAACAGGCCTATACATAATCCTTAGGAATACATAAACAATATTTAACCCCTAATAATACAACAGGTTGTATTACACTACAAGGTAGAAACAAAATCTTACAGGCTTCTATGCTTGATTGAGGTTAAATTTAAACACACACTACCGAAATAAAATAATCTGGTAGAGAAATTTAATCAAAAACTACATTGAATAAAATGTCTTTAAATTTCTCCTGTCTCCATTGAAAAATTGCATATATAGTACAACAAAACAACGTCTCTACAGTTGAACGATATGTCACACCCATTAACATGCGGTAACATCCCCCCAAAAAACACACACGTGTTTTGTTGTTTTTGGTTTATTTTGTAAGATTTTGACATGTTTTCAAAATTATTTTCTAAAGTAAAAAGCCAGTCATAGACATAATTTTTATTCTCTTAATTTTAGTCAAATTATTATACAGTCTTGGCCCTTAATATTCGATGTTTTTTACACGAGTTATATTAGGTTTCGGAACAAAAACATTTAAATTTGATCTAAGTAAGTGGAAATATGGTTCGGTTTGCGACTTTCTTTTTTATTTGACAATTGATCCTGAGTTCCTAAATTTAAACATAGATTGTATCACTATAATGTTTTTAAAGCCCAACGAAGCGGTAGTTTATCAGCTAGTAATTCCTGATATTGGTGGCAGTTATTAGAAGACTGCAGTCACTGACAGGACGCAGGGACAAAAATAATTCCCTTCTTCCCCAGACCAGTAGCGGCTACCTGGTCGGGCGCTCGGGGCAATTTCAGCATTTCTGGTCTGGTGAAGCGACCCTTCTTGATCCTCTTTAATGAGCGGGGCAGTTTCATCATTTCAAACGTACCTAAAATATCGGGGCAGTTTCATCGTCCCCGACTGGACTCACATTTTTGTTGAGATAAGATCCTAATATTTGTGTCCACTGGCCACAGTTACTAGATAAATTGGTCACTTAATTTCCTATCCAAATTTATGTTTGATTACGTGTTTTATTTTGTGACTTTGACGGTGTCCCATGGCTTCCGAAAATGTTTTCGTCAATCAGTAAAAATAATCATATTTTACCATTCAATATTTTATAACACAATTTTATAAATATTTTAATCGACTACAAATTCATAAAGGTGTTTTCACAGTACGTTTATTTAATAAAGTTATTTAGTTATTACTATTCAGTGGCGGGCAAAGTTAATCCACGGCGCGGTGCGGAACATTTACGCACTGTCTCGGAAAACAGCCTCTTTTGATTACATGACGAGGGTGATGCAAGCCTACTCCGCTCTCCACTTTTGCTCTCCGCTGCTGAAAAATTCCGCACCCAGCAGAATCCATCTTAAGGCCTATATTTCAACGTCCGTCCCTCCTCAACGGATGTGCAGATTTCAGTGGGCATAATTTCGATATCACTAACAGTTCACCCATAAAATCGTAAATATTAAATATATCTCCAATTTTACTAAACGATTATCAATTGTAATTTAGAAATTTAGTTTACTAAAATCGCTAGGTATTTTTATCATTAAAATAAGCCGTATAACGACATCAGATCACCTTTTGAGGAGGGACGGGCTCTAAAAGTTAACATTGGCCTTATGGGAGAAGCATGAACCACCCTACTTATGTTTAAGGTCCCAAACATGTATTCCTAAATCAGCTGTGTACTAAATCAGCTGTGTACTATAAGTCTGTGTTTCTGTGTATATTCACTACATTTTAATTGAGTAAAAACAGAAATGAGATATCAATGTAAACTAAATCTTATTATGTAGTATTATAATAACGTATTTCGACTCTTACAAAGGACAATAATGGGGCATTCATCGTCGCTGGACAACTTAGTTACGTCACTTTGTTTTCAAGGATAATTTTAAGCAATTTTTAATTAACAAACGATCGGGATTTTCAAAATCTACATGTAAACATAATATATGTCAAATAAATATTTGGGTTGATCAAATATCACGCTGTTATGAAGATTTTCTCAAAACGTTGTTTCATTGTGCGCAATAACACATTTAGAAGGCTTGAGGATTTATTAGAGGCGGTTAAACCAACAAATCAGACGAACGACGTCCCATGTGGGAACCAATCGGTATAATGCTAGAGCCGTGTAGTTCGCCCTGGTGGCGTCAGGGGGCACTGCAGTCGCAGCTACTCGTGCCACGGCCTCCTACATCTAGCTGATTAATGACGTCACTTTTTCGGAGTGGGATTATACAAAGTGAGAAATTATCGTTGGGAACTGTATCGAAACTAAGATTGTTGTTAAAATCTGGGACACTGAAAAAAAAAACATATATATTAACGAATTATAATTTGTGAAATCTAGAGGCTGACTGTTATTATATATCATACAAACAGTTTTCTGTTTAAACTACCAAAACATTTCTTAAAAAGTAAATCAGAAATCATCCATGTAAGCCGATTAAAAAAAATAACAATAACTAGAATTTTTATTTTGGAAAATTAACCTTTTTTAAAAAAATTTCTTTGTTCACTACATCACGGCTATATTAACTAAATCAGAAACAATCTCAACTTCAAAATTTATAGTTATAGTTCAACTTTTGTTGAAAGATATTTATTATACAATGGAATACATATACTCAATAAACTCCTCCAACAATTAAAAAAATAAAGTGACTTGACAAAATTTAAAATGAAAATTAATAACATACTTTTAAATGAAGCTTATAAATCGGAAGAATTTCGGATAAGACACACAATTTTTAGAATAGGTAGGTATGGATGAAAATAATCCATGGAAATTAATATTTTATCATAGAAAATGTATTTAATATAAATAAATAAATAAATAAATATATATATAAATAAATAAATAAATAAATTCTTTATTTCCATAAATGTACAATACAATAAGCATTAAAATTATGCAGTAGAAAACTATAATTAGATAGTTTTCAAATATATACTAAACAATAAATACCTTATGTTTACACAGTTATTAGCCAGTACATTATGGATAGCCACCTTTTTAGCATTAGCTGTGCAGAGGTGGCATCAAGTTATAATAAATGTGCAACGTGCAGCGTGCCAGAAACTCCCGGTCAAATTACAGATTATTAAACAAAAATTCATTAAATGATACATCTTTTCAGTGCCTAATACATAACAATTTAACAGTTGTAATAACTTTCAAACAATTCCAACAATAATTTAGGAAAAAACACTCATTATAAAACTAAATAAAAATAGGTGTAACAAATATAAAAATTTATAGTTAATATATATATGCTTATGCAATTGTAAAAACTGTCCCAGACAATAAATTTAATATTTCTTTTAAAAAGTAATTTATAACGAAAGATAAGGGTTTGCGAATTTTTAGGACGATAATAATGAGGAAAATGTATGAACATACGACGTGAGGGTGACCAGGAAAGAGCAAAAGACTTAAAAACCAATTTGATTGAATCTAGTAAATTAAGCAAAACTAGTCTCCGTTGAACACTGTTAATGCCATTAATTAAAAATAACGGTTACTTTTTCTATGAAGCTATCTGCAATTACATATTTTGTTTATTGAAAAGTAAGCGGAAGGTTAAATAATAATAATAAAGGAATAATTTCGTATAACCTCTCAATAAAATTAAAGAGGAAAATAATTGTTTGGGTTTGCGAGTTTGATGACAATTGAAATACAACAAATAAAAATATATATCTTAATTAAATCTTTTCGTTGCCTTTTAACAATTCAAAGAACTTAGTGTTAACAGTTTAAAGAAAATAATAGTGAATGGCATAACATAAAGGTAATTATACATCTTAGAAAGCTTTGTATTTTCGATACATGTTTTAAATAAAAACTGGTTTTTAATTTGAGTCTTGTAAATTTCCCACTCAACTGTTACTATTTTTTAATTTCGCCGTTAAATCACTAATTGTAAATCACCAGTGTTAGAACAATCGGATTATTATTATTATTATTATTTATTTTGAAACTTCTTTAGGTAAGGGAATTTTATTTGACTTGACAGATTATTTAATTTGGCCCCTTACATTCAAGCACATTATGTGTGACTATTTTGAGATTGAGACTATTTATGACTGAATATTTTGCAGAAGATTTGCTACAATGTGGAAGGTAGAAATGAAATATCAATGTATACTTAACCGATTACATTGTTGTATACAATGGTGTGAGCAATTACCCCCATCCCCCCACACATACACACCCATATATACACATCCAGAACATTGAATCAAGGTTTGCCACGACTACAGCTAGAGAGCAGCACTTGCCGCTCAGGGGGCGATTATACAGCTGGTCCGTAATTCTAACCTGTTTATTCACAGCGCGATGATTTGATTGAGCAAAGCTTGTACGTGACTTGAACCCCATTGCTCCCTCTCCCTACCCTTCCCTACTTCCCCTAACCCCACGCTACGCTAAAGTTTACCCTTTCCTGCGTCAATTACTCTGGTTTAAGCCTTGCTTCAGAAGTTTCTTATAATTATGGCTCGGGGCGGGCAGAAATAAAACTTGGAATTAACGAAGAAGATTTAACTTCAAACGATTATCTGCCCATGAGCAATTTGTAAGTTTCTGCAAATTATACAACTCTAACTGTGATTGTCGTCGTTAATTGTGTTGAAAGGTTTGGTGAAATTGTGAGAGTTGGGTAAAAACAGAGCTATAGAAAATATTACACGGGACATTCTTTAAAAGTTATGTTTTGTAA
Organism: Allygus modestus; assembly: GCA_963675035.1. Lineage (NCBI taxonomy): Eukaryota > Metazoa > Arthropoda > Insecta > Hemiptera > Cicadellidae > Allygus > Allygus modestus. The sequence continues at coordinate 476,291,303 of OY776112.1, read as the reverse complement.
AGCGATTGAGACAACGATGATGATATAAAGTGACTTTTATGAATACACAAAATATTTGATCTAATGTTAAATATGTACTGATTACTAGCTTGTTATGACTTTGCTCATCTTCACTCTATTTCCGGTTTACAGCTCAATAGATCTATTTCATTGACAGACTATTATTACATAATGCACAACTTTTTCGAAATTTATAAGACTCAAATTACAGAATTAACTATCTCATTAACTCCCCATCAAATGATAGATATCAGTAGGAGTCGCGGGAAGTTAGAACCGGAAATGGCATAGTGGTTAGAGCGCGTTAATCCGGAAAGAGTAAGAAGAACATTTTCCCGCCAAATTTGCGCGCCAAAAAAAAAAAATTGGCGCCAAACCTAACCTCACTTTTCTTCCCTCCAAAGTGTTACCAACTTAGCAGAGCTAATGTACCATACATAATTATATGTATCATTACATACAGTACAGTGTATAATCATATATGTACCATAATAGTGTATAATATACCATCACCAGAAAGGTAAGTGGCTATCTAACCTCACTTCCTGCTGTGGTTAGCCTTCCGTGGCTAGACACTTAGCCAGTGTTGCCACTCTAAACGCAACCTACAAAACCTAAATCAGTTACGAAAAATTATTATTATTATATGTATATATATAATGTCAAACTATCTAAATTATTATATGTATATATTACGTCACGCCACGATGTGTTACCAACCTATGGCAATGTATATTTCGCAAGAAAGTGCCGCTAACCCAATATATAAAACTATTACATGTATATATCGCAAGAAAGCGTTGCAAAAAACTCAAAAATCGCTAATATCTCGAAAACGGTGGGTCCTAGGGTCATTTTGACCCCAGAAAACTGCCTACTACGTAGTGTAGGCACTCCAGGGGGGTATCTACCCATATGAAAAGTCTTAACTAAAACATTGCGGGTTGCATCTCAAAAAATGAAGGGGCAAATTTTCAAAATTAAATATCTCAAGAACGGCTTGGCCGATTCTAATGAAACTTGGTATGTATGTACCTGTTAACCTCCGTTACATATTACAAAACCCTAAACTCTGTACTGCAGGTAGTATAAAAATAATTGAAGGAGTTATATTTTAAAAATCAATATCTCAAGAACGGTTTAGCCGATTTTAATGAAATTTGGTATGTGTGTACCTGTTAACCTCCGATACGATTTACAAAAACCTAAACTCTGTACTGCGGAAAAGTATCAAAACAACTGCAGGAGCTATACTTTAAAAATAAATATCTTGAGAACGGGTGGGACGATATAATTGAAACTTGGTATATAGGTACTTGTTAACCTCCGCTACGATTTAAAACTACTCAAACCGTGTACTGCAGGTAAGTATCCGAAAGAAATGAAGGGGTAGAAATCCACAGCGGCGCGAAGGTCAGCGGGACTAACAACGGTGCATATTATCAAGGTAAGTAATAAAAAGAATATGTTTACAGCTAAATTAATTTATTATACATATATAACACTAACTAGTATATACATTTATCATGGTCTGTCGCCAGACTCCCGCTCCTGTCTCCCGGCATCCTCTTCTTCTCCTTCTTCTTCTGCTCCCCTCCCCCTCTCTCCAGGTCCCGCCAGCCACAGCCTTCCCCCGTCAACTGTAACAGGGAAAACCCAAGGTTAGCCACTATCTAACAGCAACATCCGCAACAAGTCTCTGTCAGCAAACTTGCCGTTACCTGTTAAAATACTGTTCTGTGATTGGCCGGAATAAGCTCGCACCCCATTGTTTGTAATTAGACGTCCTGCCCTCTGATTGGTCTATACACCCGCAACAAACAACACTATTGCATCAGCCACCTCCCCACAACCCCCAATTACCGCTATTTTCCTCTCACTTTGCTCTCAGCTTTCATTGCGATCAGACGTGTCCCTGTGTTGCTCCGTTTGCTGCGTTTTGCAAAGATAACCTCACTTTTTTCTAACCTCAATCTTGAGCGTTTGCTTACCCTATCTTACGTGTAACATAACCTCACTTTTGAATTTGTATTATAATATTTTAGAGTAACATAACCTCACTTTTTATTTGTATTATTGTATTCTGTGTAACATAACCTCACTTTTGATTTGTATTATTGTATTCTGTGTAACATAACCTTACTTTTGATTTGTATTATTGTATTCTGTGTAACATAACCTTACTTTGTTCTATAGTAATCCTTCCAAAATGGCTGTAAATCCTGTCGAGATACTCAGTTCTGACGATACTTATGTGAAACACTTTAGACTTTACGGAACAAGAACAATTTTTAAATTTTCTAATCCTCCTCCTGAAACTACCGAAATTGATTGGCTACGACAAGGTTTTGCCAAAATTGTGAATGAAATGAAAGAGCGGGCCCATGAAAACGATCAGCTTGGCTTTACTTTACATAGTCTAAATTTAAAATCAAAAGAACCTGGTTTTGTAGCTTTCCGGCCCGCGAACGAAGTAAATGAAGACATCCTTTGGCAAATTTTCGGGGGTATTGTTCAAAGTAACTCAGAATCAATTAAATCCACTGATACGTTTCAAGTTGAATGTACCCGAGTTAATCTCCCTGTAGGTTCAGGAAAAGTAAGGCCTGGCTTTTACAATACGTTCGATGAAGAGTGTAAATCCAGGAAGGGAATAGTTGTAGTAAATAACAAAGATAATTTGTGTCTCCCTCGGGCTTTGGTGGTGGCCATGGCTAAAGTGACAAATGACCCAGAGTATAATCTTGTACGTATGGACAATGGTAAACGACAGACAGTGAGGGCCCAAATACTGATGCAAAAGGCGAGGGTAGAGATCTCAGAGGAAGGCGCCGGTATCCCCGAATTGGAAAAGTTTCAGGATTTGCTAACTAATTTCAAAATCACAGTCTACAACTATGACAGAAAAGGCCGTGATGTTTACTTTGAGGGTCGGGTTGAAAATCCTAAATTTAAAATAAACCTTCTGTTTCACAATCGGCATTATAACGTAATCAACAGTTTGACCGCGGCTTTCGCCTGCACTTACTTTTGCGAAGCTTGCCATGTCCCTTTCGAACACAAAGCATATCACAGATGCTCAAACATCTGCCCTCAATGCCAATCCATCTCGCCTCCCTGTAAAGAGGAGCATGGGGGAATAGTTTGCCCGGACTGTAACATGACTATGAGAAACCAGCGCTGTTTAATTGCCCATAAGGTTGACAAATGCAAAACAGTAAAAAAGTGTTTTGACTGTGAAAAATTGATTAATTTAAAAGAGAGATCAGGACGTCACAGATGCGGGGAAGTTTTTTGTAAACCCTGCAATGCATTCAAAGATCCCAATCATAAATGCTACATGCAACCCAATGAAGGAAAACCTAAAACTAAAGACTACCTTTTCATTTTCTTTGACTTGGAGACTCGCCAAGACGAGTCTCTTCCCTCTGACCCTGAACAAAAAGTACATCAAGTTAACCTGTGCGTGTCACAACAATTTTGCTTTAATTGTATCGATGGTAAATTTTGCATGACATGTAGAAACCGTACAAGAGTCTTCAACTCTGACCCGGTTCACCAATTCATGGAGTATGTGATGCAAGTTCGTAAAAAGTTTAAAAATGTCTGTGTAATTGCCCACAACGGGCAGGGCTTTGATTTTCAGTTTCTACTAAAACATATAATGGAAGAAACAAAATTCACGCCTGAGCTGGTAATGAGGGGAACTAAAATTATTTTGATGGAAATGGACAATGTCAGATTCATTGACTCCCTAAGCTATTTCCCCATGGCCCTCTCTGCGCTCCCTAAAGCCTTTGACCTGCCTCCCGAGAAAAAGAAGGGCTACTTCCCGCATCTTTTCAATACATTGGCAAACCAAAATTATGTAGGCCCTATGCCCGACAAAAAATACTATTGCCCCGAGTCTATGTTTGAGAAACCACACAAGGCCTTTGAGATTTGGTACGAGGAACAAGTAGCGAGTAACTATATTTTTGATTTTCAAAAAGAAATCTTGGAGTACTGTATTTCAGACGTAGAAATCCTAGCTCAGTCCTGTCTTAAATTCAGAAGTATTTTCTTGAAAGAATGTAACGTAGACCCTTTCCTCGAGGCCGTAACTATTGCTAGTGCCTGTAACTTGGCCTTCCGCCGCAATTTTCTAAAACCAGACACAATTGGACTTATACCAAAATCAGGGTACAGACTGACTGACAACCAATCTACAGCGGCCCTTCAATGGCTAAGCTGGGAAGAGGAGGAACGGGGAGTGAGGATTGAGCACGCTGGCCGAGGCAAAGAAGTTAAAATTAACGGGGTAAAAGTAGACGGGTTTGATGGTGAGCGAATTTATGAGTTTCACGGGTGTTATTGGCACGGGTGTCCAAAATGTTTCCCTTACAATCGAGAGGCTCCTCTGAAGGAGGATCCCTCAGATTCACTTAATTTAAGATATGAAAGAACTTTGAAAAAGATGTCAAAAATCAGTGACTACGAAGTTGCAGTAATGTGGGAGTGTGAGTTCCGTAAACTAAAGAAAGATAAAAACCTTAAACACTTGAACAGCCTGCCGATCCTCAACAACCTTCCCCTTGACCCCAGACAAGCGTTCTTTGGAGGCAGAACGGGCAATGCAAAAACATACCACAAATGTGAAGGGGGAGAATCAATCCAATATGTAGATGTTTGTTCTCTCTACCCCTATGTAAATAAATATGGCAAATATCCTTTGGGCCACCCCACAATCTATGTGGGAGATAGGGAGTGCAGGCAGAGGGGACTAAATGTAGATGGTTTGTTGAAATGTAAAATTCTGCCACCTCGGGATCTCTACCACCCCGTACTCCCTGTTAAAATGAATAATAAATTAATGTTTGTGTTGTGTAGAACTTGCGGGGAAATTCAAAACCAGCGAGACTGTGAACATGAGAGTAGTGAAAGGGCGTTAGTTGGGACATGGACTATGGATGAAATCAGGAAATCTGTAGAGAAAGGATACGTTGTGCTTGATATGTATGAGTTGTGGGAGTACGAGGTAGCCACATACGAGAAAGGGGGACTTTTTACAGATTTTATTAATAAATTCTTGAAAATGAAGCAGGAAGCCTCAGGCTATCCTAGCTGGTGTAAGACAGAAGAGGATAAAGATAAATACATTTCAGACTATTTCCAACATGAGGGTATTAAATTGGACAAGGACAGAATCGTTAAGAACGGGGGTTTGAGACAATTGGCAAAATTAATGTTAAATTCATTTTGGGGAAAATTCGGACAGAGGGAGAACCAAACTAAAGCAACAATTGTAAGGGAATCTAAAGTTTTGTTTAACATGTTAATAAGTCCAGAAGTACAAGTCAATAGGATCCAGCTTGTTAACGAAGAGGTTGTTGTTGTAAACTGGGAATATATTGAGGAAGTTGGGGAACCTTTGAGAAATGTAAATGTTGTAATTGCGGCCTACACCACTGCCCAGGCGAGACTTAAACTTTATGAACACTTGGAGGCTTTGGGTGGGCAAGTCTTATATTATGACACAGATAGTTGTATTTATTTCTACCGGGGAGGGCTGTACAGGGTCCCTACGGGAGATTACCTCGGGGAAATGACCGATGAATTGGCAAGCGAGTACGGGCCCGGCTCTTATATCGTTGAATTCGTTTCTGGGGGGCCTAAAACTTATGCATACCTTGTCTGGTCAACCAACAAACAAAAAATAGAATCTGTGTGTAAAATCAAAGGCCTCACCCTCAACCTAAAAACCTCCGAAACGCTAAACTTTGAGCAATTGAAAAAGATGGTCCTTAGTGAAACTGCTGAAATTTTAGAAATTGAAGAAAACAGAATCAGGAGGACTAAAGACAGAGATATTGTAACAGTAAGTGAAATTAAAAAGTTTAAAATCACAGGACCTAAAAGGAGGCTCGAGGGTGAGTACGACACCTTACCATTTGGCTATAAAAAGATACAAAGACTCGAGTAACCCGACAGGAATTACGGGAGGAGCGATTCGCTCCCTGCGCTGCTCTTTGCGTAACATAACCTTACTTTCGATTTGTTTGTTTAAAATGTCTCATATAACCGCCTATATATTTAATGATCTGCCCGTACAATGCTGTACAGTATCAGTAAATATTGATGAGGAAGTTAAGTGTAATGATTTAAATATACTCTCTCTGAATGGCACTGAGTTATCTTCCCCCTTAGTAATATATTGTAAGTAATAACAATGAATTTTAATATATTTTAAATAAAGCTAAAGAGGTTATGAGGAGTTATGGTAATCACTTTGAATTTGCCCATAACAACATCCTCACCTCTGTAAATATAGTTGAGCATGTATTGAATAATGCAAAAAAATCCCCACTGTATGAGTGTGTGTGTGTGAATGAAGGTCTCTGGCGTGGGTGACGAAAAGCCCCGTAAACCTGAATGAAGGTCCCTGGCGTGGGTGACGAAAAGCCCCGTAAACCTGAATGAAGGTCACTGGCGCGGGTGACGAAAAGCCCCGTAAACCTGAATGTGTGATGAAGGGCTTAGTAGATTGAGGCGCCGGGCTAACACCCCGGCTACTCCTTCGAACAACCCGGTGTGAATGAAGGACCTTGTACATTGAGGTGCCTGGCTAACACCCAGGCTACTCCTTGGAACGGTCCGGTGGGTGAAACAAAAAAAATATATAAAAGTAAAATACAAAAAAGTATAAAAGTAAAAATAAAAAAACGGGGGAGACAGCTAGTTTGTTTTTGGAAGGTCTCCACGGGCCATGGCGGTGGAGGGGCCATGGTTTGTCTTTAAAAAAATCTCTATCCTTTGTTTGCTCAAAGGGAGAGGACATTAGTCTGTACTGGGCATCAACCAGGTAATCTGGATTGACTCACGCACGGAATAATGTTTAACCTGGGTGCACATGCACGGATGGTCTCAAACCCCATCCAAGCAAACAGACACTTACAGGGGGTTTATTACGGTGTGCAAGGGTTCCTAGACTTCTGAATCAAATAGTAATAAAAAGTGCCAGTCATTTTAGGTCATATACAAATTTAATACGTTGATATAATTCATTGGTAATAAGCGGTAAAGGTTTATCTAAGTACTTTAGTTAAGAACAATATAGAATAGTTTACACGGGGTTTGGGAAATGGTTTGGTGTTAAAGTAATTTTTGTTATATTATGTTGACTTTTACCTATTTTTTAGGAGCAGTTGGGTTCGTCAAGCTTTACCTAATTTTTAGCCGTTATTTAGGGACGTGTCTCTAAGGTCTCTCTGCCTTTTTATTATATAATTAGTACATTAACTGGGTATAAGTCACGAGCTTGTAGAGGCTAGTATGTGGGAGTTGGAAAGCCTAAGTTGTAACTTCTATTTTGTATGTTAAATTAAGTGAATAAATTCCTGGCTCTTTGATTTAAACCGTTTTGAATTGGCAATACAAAGGGTGCGGGGTAGGGAAGGGGGTCAGTCGCCAGACCCCTCTTCGCTAAAATGGCTCTCAGGCTAATTTACAGAGCCTTAGCCGTTACGATGTATAATTTAAATCAGTTATTGTTCAGATATGTTTACATTTTACCTGTTATCTATGAGTATTTTTCCAGTTGGGTTCATATTTACAACCCGTCTACAAGTCGGAATATATTATTTAAGTGGGTTCTGGCTTCATGTGTGGAGATTCTTTTTTTTGCTTTTTAGTATTGTTAGTGTATGTAATTTAAGACGTTGAAGAATACTTGTAATACCATGCTTATAAAAGCAGGATTCTTTCAATTTCGATTACTTTGGGAAACTTTCTATGCGTTTAATTGTTTAGAAACCTCAAGATACTAAAAACAGTAATTTAAAGGAGAGAAGAGGCTTATAAACACAGACAAAAAAAAGCTATACCCCTATTCCAAGGGAAGCGAAACGCTCCCTTTTGATAACATTACACCGGAAGTTGTAGGTCCAATCTGGACCCACTTTGAACTGATTCTAAGTGTTAGACACAGCTAAATGCCGGGTCCAACGTGTTTGAATTAAATTAACGTTCCGAGAAAGAGACAGATGACAGTAGGGTACTTTTGTAAAGTTAAAAAGGTACAGAGATTACACACTTTAGAGGTCAGATGTGACTTTTTGTTGTAGTTAGTTGCTTGTTAAACTCTGTTACGATATACCAACAACCGGAATATATACTCTGTCTTGAATACCTGCAGTCTGCATTCACAAGTAAAAAGATTTTTATCAACACCAAAACTAAATTTAACGAGGAGTTGACCACATCAAAAAAAACCATGAACAAGAGTAAATCTAAGAAGGCAACAAGCGGTGAAATTCGTTCTTTATAAGGACAGCAATTATGGAGTGTTTTCTCCTCGGTAGTTTTATTTTTGTTTTCCCTGAAACCAGAGCAGCAAGCAGTGTGAGGGGGCCGAGCGCAGCAAATGAAAGTAGCATGACGTAATAAATATATACATATAACAATCAGTATAATTTAGCGTGACCTAGTATTGCAAGAAAAAAAATAGGTTGGCAGCGCTACAAAGAAAAAAAAAACCAGGTTGGCAATACGGTCCTAATGTAGGTTAGGTAAAGTGGTATAAGAGGCCAGGAGGGAAGGGGAGGGGGAGGTGGAGGGGGAGTGGGAGGGGGTGGGTGGGGGAGGGGTGGGGGAGAAGAGGGGGAGGGAGGGGAGGGTTTTAATTTCCCTTTGACGGTGTTATTCCTTGGTCATTTGTATCCAAGTCCGGTGAAACGACGGGGTCGTCCTGCGGTTTTACGGTGTAATCTCTCGGTCGATTGTGTCTACCAGGGTTACATTTAACATGACCGTAACTTCTTAAAGTTCCTTGCCAAACGTCTGTCACCGAGTCCGCTAAAACTGTCCACCGGGGAAACATTTAACCTTACCTAAATATTTTAAATTCCCCTGGTCAAACGTTTCCAAGTCCCTCCCTTGATGTTATCATGAGAATGGGGTCACACGCTCTGTACTTCTCACATCAATATCAGTTATGGAGCCGGCTTGCACAGATTTTGTGGTATTCTCAAATTTTCATGCACCCTTACGGATGCTTAATGTTTGTCATCCGATACATGGTGTGCAGGTGACGCATCACATGCACATCATGTATCATTATTGTCTCCTCCATTGCCTCTAGGTTGAGTAACGTGCAGATAGTATGTGTGTGGGGTTTTATTGCCACGTTTGCCATTTGAACTCCTGCACTGGTTGGCTGGACAACTTTTTTTTTTTAAAAGGTATGTGTAAAATATCTTTAACTCCAGTGTAATCAGGGAGAATACAGCTTGGAAGTTTCACACTCATCCTCATTAATACATTTAAAGCAGTACTGTTGAGAAACGCACAAGTTACCTTTATGAACTTTTTATCAGGGTCTGAGGGAAGCGACTCGTCCTGGCGAGTCTCCAAGGAAAAAAATATGAAAAGAAAGTATCGGTCTTTTGGTGTTCTCCTATCTACCCTTATGAAACACTGATGCGCTGGGTCCTTGAACGCATCACAGGGTTTACAATAAACTTCTCCGCATACGTGAGCTGTCTTACTTTTTTTTTTGATGAATCATTTTCTTACAGTCACGGCAAAGTTTTAAAGTTTTACAAACTTGCCCCTGATGGGCTATTAAACACCGCTCGTTTTTGAAGAAACGGTTGCAAAAACGACATGTGATGCCTCCTTGTTCTAGTTTACAGAGTGGGGAGATGGTATGGCAGGAGGTGCATCTGTTTGAGCATCGATGCTCTGCTTTGTGGTCAAAAGGGATGTGGCAGGCTTCACAGAAATAACGGCATACGAAAGCAGCAGTTAAGTTTGTAATTACATTATAATGACCGTTATGAAAGAGCAAGTTAATTTTGAATCTAGCGTCTTCATTACCTCCTTCAAAGTAAACATCTCGGCCTTTTTTATCGTAGTTGTAGACGGTAATTTTGTATTTTTTAAGATGGGACTGGAATTTTTCAAGCTCAGGGATACCGGCACCTTCCTCCGGCATTTCTACACGGGCTTTTGCTATGAGCTTATTAGCTCTGAAAGTTTGTCTTTTACCTTTATCCTGACGTATTGCTTTATACTGAGGATCATTTTTTGCAAGTGCTTTACCTACTACCAACGCTCTAGCCGGGCATAAATTGTCTTTACTATTAATTACTACAATACCCTTCCTAGCATAAAATTCCTCGTCAAACGTGTTGTACATCTCTGGATGTACTCTCCCCTTACCTACTGGTACGTTAATCCTAGCTACATCTACTTTAAACGTGTCGGTAGATTTAATGGATTCAGCGTTGGATTGAAGAATACCCCCGAAAACTTTCCAAAGGACATCACCGCTAACTTCAGAGATCGGTCTAAAATCTACGTACCCTGGTTCTGCACTTCTTAAATTTATCGATTGCATTTTAAACCCGAGATAATCAGTGGGTACAGCGTCGGCTTTAGCTTTTTCAACAATTTGATTAAGACCCTTACGAATCCAATCAAACTCAGAGACACCCTTGGGAGGGTTAGTGAATTTAAAAACAGTGTTAGTCCCGTTTGCAAAAGTTAAAGCTGTAGAAATTAAAGACTTCAGTTAGTTGCTTGAAAAAAAATTCCGTTACGATATATACCAGCTATCCACCACGATACATACTTTGCCTTAAATACCTGCAGTTTACATTCACAAGTAAAAATATTGTAATCAATACCAGAACAACTAAAATTATCGAGGAGACACAACATGGACAAGAGTACATATCAACAGACAATTAAAGCATAAAATGTATTATTTATAAAGGCAACATCGCGCGCGTTGTTGATGTCCAAAAATTGGCATCGACAAACCTAACTTAAACCTGCATCAATAAACCTCACTAAGACTGACGATGTTTCATATTTCCATGCACAAACCTAACTTAACAGAGCATAACATAACCTAACGATGAGACACGGCTGATCAAGTTTCTTAGATTATCTGCATAATTATTGCCTTTATAAATAATACATTTTATGCTTTAATTGTCTGTTGATATGTACTCTTGTCCATGTTGTGTCTCCTCGATAATTTTAGTTGTTCTGGTATTGATTACAATATTTTTACTTGTGAATGTAAACTGCAGGTATTTAAGGCAAAGTATGTATCGTGGTGGATAGCTGGTATATATCGTAACGGAATTTTTTTTCAAGCAACTAACTGAAGTCTTTAATTTCTACAGCTTTAACTTTTGCAAACGGGACTAACACTGTTTTTAAATTCACTAACCCTCCCAAGGGTGTCTCTGAGTTTGATTGGATTCGTAAGGGTCTTAATCAAATTGTTGAAAAAGCTAAAGCCGACGCTGTACCCACTGATTATCTCGGGTTTAAAATGCAATCGATAAATTTAAGAAGTGCAGAACCAGGGTACATAGATTTTAGACCGATCTCTGAAGTTAGCGGTGATGTCCTTTGGAAAGTTTTCGGGGGTATTCTTCAATCCAACGCTGAATCCATTAAATCTACCGACACGTTTAAAGTAGATGTAGCTAGGATTAACGTACCAGTAGGTAAGGGGAGAGTACATCCAGAGATGTACAACACGTTTGACGAGGAATTTTATGCTAGGAAGGGTATTGTAGTAATTAATAGTAAAGACAATTTATGCCCGGCTAGAGCGTTGGTAGTAGGTAAAGCACTTGCAAAAAATGATCCTCAGTATAAAGCAATACGTCAGGATAAAGGTAAAAGACAAACTTTCAGAGCTAATAAGCTCATAGCAAAAGCCCGTGTAGAAATGCCGGAGGAAGGTGCCGGTATCCCTGAGCTTGAAAAATTCCAGTCCCATCTTAAAAAATACAAAATTACCGTCTACAACTACGATAAAAAAGGCCGAGATGTTTACTTTGAAGGAGGTAATGAAGACGCTAGATTCAAAATTAACTTGCTCTTTCATAACGGTCATTATAATGTAATTACAAACTTAACTGCTGCTTTCGTATGCCGTTATTTCTGTGAAGCCTGCCACATCCCTTTTGACCACAAAGCAGAGCATCGATGCTCAAACAGATGCACCTCCTGCCATACCATCTCCCCACTCTGTAAACTAGAACAAGGAGGCATCACATGTCGTTTTTGCAACCGTTTCTTCAAAAACGAGCGGTGTTTAATAGCCCATCAGGGGCAAGTTTGTAAAACTTTAAAACTTTGCCGTGACTGTAAGAAAATGATTCATCAAAAAAAAAAGTAAGACAGCTCACGTATGCGGAGAAGTTTATTGTAAACCCTGTGATGCGTTCAAGGACCCAGCGCATCAGTGTTTCATAAGGGTAGATAGGAGAACACCAAAAGACCGATACTTTCTTTTCATATTTTTTTCCTTGGAGACTCGCCAGGACGAGTCGCTTCCCTCAGACCCTGATAAAAAGTTCATAAAGGTAACTTGTGCGTTTCTCAACAGTACTGCTTTAAATGTATTAATGAGGATGAGTGTGAAACTTCCAAGCTGTATTCTCCCTGATTACACTGGAGTTAAAGATATTTTACACATACCTTTTAAAAAAAAAAAAGTTGTCCAGCCAACCAGTGCAGGAGTTCAAATGGCAAACGTGGCAATAAAACCCCACACACATACTATCTGCACGTTACTCAACCTAGAGGCAATGGAGGAGACAATAATGATACATGATGTGCATGTGATGCGTCACCTGCACACCATGTATCGGATGACAAACATTAAGCATCCGTAAGGGTGCATGAAAATTTGAGAATACCACAAAATCTGTGCAAGCCGGCTCCATAACTGATATTGATGTGAGAAGTACAGAGCGTGTGACCCCATTCTCATGATAACATCAAGGGAGGGACTTGGAAACGTTTGACCAGGGGAATTTAAAATATTTAGGTAAGGTTAAATGTTTCCCCGGTGGACAGTTTTAGCGGACTCGGTGACAGACGTTTGGCAAGGAACTTTAAGAAGTTACGGTCATGTTAAATGTAACCCTGGTAGACACAATCGACCGAGAGATTACACCGTAAAACCGCAGGACGACCCCGTCGTTTCACCGGACTTGGATACAAATGACCAAGGAATAACACCGTCAAAGGGAAATTAAAACCCTCCCCTCCCTCCCCCTCTTCTCCCCCACCCCTCCCCCACCCACCCCCTCCCACTCCCACTCCACCTCCCCCTCCCCTTCCCTCCTGGCCTCTTATACCACTTTACCTAACCTACATTAGGACCGTATTGCCAACCTGGTTTTTTTTTTCTTTGTAGCGCTGCCAACCTATTTTTTTTCTTGCAATACTAGGTCACGCTAAATTATACTGATTGTTTATGTATATATTTATTACGTCATGCTACTTTCATTTGCTGCGCTCGGCCCCCTCACACTGCTTGCTGCTCTGGTTTCAGGGAAAACAAAAATAAAACTACCGAGGAGAAAACACTCCATAATTGCTGTCCTTATAAAGAACGAATTTCACCGCTTGTTGCCTTCTTAGATTTACTCTTGTTCATGGTTTTTTTTGATGTGGTCAACTCCTCGTTAAATTTAGTTTTGGTGTTGATAAAAATCTTTTTACTTGTGAATGCAGACTGCAGGTATTCAAGACAGAGTATATATTCCGGTTGTTGGTATATCGTAACAGAGTTTAACAAGCAACTAACTACAACAAAAAGTCACATCTGACCTCTAAAGTGTGTAATCTCTGTACCTTTTTAACTTTACAAAAGTACCCTACTGTCATCTGTCTCTTTCTCGGAACGTTAATTTAATTCAAACACGTTGGACCCGGCATTTAGCTGTGTCTAACACTTAGAATCAGTTCAAAGTGGGTCCAGATTGGACCTACAACTTCCGGTGTAATGTTATCAAAAGGGAGCGTTTCGCTTCCCTTGGAATAGGGGTATAGCTTTTTTTTGTCTGTGTTTATAAGCCTCTTCTCTCCTTTAAATTACTGTTTTTAGTATCTTGAGGTTTCTAAACAATTAAACGCATAGAAAGTTTCCCAAAGTAATCGAAATTGAAAGAATCCTGCTTTTATAAGCATGGTATTACAAGTATTCTTCAACGTCTTAAATTACATACACTAACAATACTAAAAAGCAAAAAAAAGAATCTCCACACATGAAGCCAGAACCCACTTAAATAATATATTCCGACTTGTAGACGGGTTGTAAATATGAACCCAACTGGAAAAATACTCATAGATAACAGGTAAAATGTAAACATATCTGAACAATAACTGATTTAAATTATACATCGTAACGGCTAAGGCTCTGTAAATTAGCCTGAGAGCCATTTTAGCGAAGAGGGGCCTGGCGACTGACCCCCTTCCCTACCCCGCACCCTTTGTATTGCCAATTCAAAACGGTTTAAATCAAAGAGCCAGGAATTTATTCACTTAATTTAACATACAAAATAGAAGTTACAACTTAGGCTTTCCAACTCCCACATACTAGCCTCTACAAGCTCGTGACTTATACCCAGTTAATGTACTAATTATATAATAAAAAGGCAGAGAGACCTTAGAGACACGTCCCTAAATAACGGCTAAAAATTAGGTAAAGCTTGACGAACCCAACTGCTCCTAAAAAATAGGTAAAAGTCAACATAATATAACAAAAATTACTTTAACACCAAACCATTTCCCAAACCCCGTGTAAACTATTCTATATTGTTCTTAACTAAAGTACTTAGATAAACCTTTACCGCTTATTACCAATGAATTATATCAACGTATTAAATTTGTATATGACCTAAAATGACTGGCACTTTTTATTACTATTTGATTCAGAAGTCTAGGAACCCTTGCACACCGTAATAAACCCCCTGTAAGTGTCTGTTTGCTTGGATGGGGTTTGAGACCATCCGTGCATGTGCACCCAGGTTAAACATTATTCCGTGCGTGAGTCAATCCAGATTACCTGGTTGATGCCCAGTACAGACTAATGTCCTCTCCCTTTGAGCAAACAAAGGATAGAGATTTTTTTAAAGACAAACCATGGCCCCTCCACCGCCATGGCCCGTGGAGACCTTCCAAAAACAAACTAGCTGTCTCCCCCGTTTTTTTATTTTTACTTTTATACTTTTTTGTATTTTACTTTTATATATTTTTTTTGTTTCACCCACCGGACCGTTCCAAGGAGTAGCCTGGGTGTTAGCCAGGCACCTCAATGTACAAGGTCCTTCATTCACACCGGGTTGTTCGAAGGAGTAGCCGGGGTGTTAGCCCGGCGCCTCAATCTACTAAGCCCTTCATCACACATTCAGGTTTACGGGGCTTTTCGTCACCCGCGCCAGTGACCTTCATTCAGGTTTACGGGGCTTTTCGTCACCCACGCCAGGGACCTTCATTCAGGTTTACGGGGCTTTTCGTCACCCACGCCAGAGACCTTCATTCACACACACACTCATACAGTGGGGATTTTTTTGCATTATTCAATACATGCTCAACTATATTTACAGAGGTGAGGATGTTGTTATGGGCAAATTCAAAGTGATTACCATAACTCCTCATAACCTCTTTAGCTTTATTTAAAATATATTAAAAGTCATTGTTATTACTTACAATATATTACTAAGGGGGAAGATAACTCAGTGCCATTCAGAGAGAGTATATTTAAATCATTACACTTAACTTCCTCATCAATATTTACTGATACTGTACAGCATTGTACGGGCAGATCATTAAATATATAGGCGGTTATATGAGACATTTTAAACAAACAAATCGAAAGTAAGGTTATGTTACGCAAAGAGCAGCGCAGGGAGCGAATCGCTCCTCCCGTAATTCCTGTCGGGTTACTCGAGTCTTTGTATCTTTTTATAGCCAAATGGTAAGGTGTCGTACTCACCCTCGAGCCTCCTTTTAGGTCCTGTGATTTTAAACTTTTTAATTTCACTTACTGTTACAATATCTCTGTCTTTAGTCCTCCTGATTCTGTTTTCTTCAATTTCTAAAATTTCAGCAGTTTCACTAAGGACCATCTTTTTCAATTGCTCAAAGTTTAGCGTTTCGGAGGTTTTTAGGTTGAGGGTGAGGCCTTTGATTTTACACACAGATTCTATTTTTTGTTTGTTGGTTGACCAGACAAGGTATGCATAAGTTTTAGGCCCCCCAGAAACGAATTCAACGATATAAGAGCCGGGCCCGTACTCGCTTGCCAATTCATCGGTCATTTCCCCGAGGTAATCTCCCGTAGGGACCCTGTACAGCCCTCCCCGGTAGAAATAAATACAACTATCTGTGTCATAATATAAGACTTGCCCACCCAAAGCCTCCAAGTGTTCATAAAGTTTAAGTCTCGCCTGGGCAGTGGTGTAGGCCGCAATTACAACATTTACATTTCTCAAAGGTTCCCCAACTTCCTCAATATATTCCCAGTTTACAACAACAACCTCTTCGTTAACAAGCTGGATCCTATTGACTTGTACTTCTGGACTTATTAACATGTTAAACAAAACTTTAGATTCCCTTACAATTGTTGCTTTAGTTTGGTTCTCCCTCTGTCCGAATTTTCCCCAAAATGAATTTAACATTAATTTTGCCAATTGTCTCAAACCCCCGTTCTTAACGATTCTGTCCTTGTCCAATTTAATACCCTCATGTTGGAAATAGTCTGAAATGTATTTATCTTTATCCTCTTCTGTCTTACACCAGCTAGGATAGCCTGAGGCTTCCTGCTTCATTTTCAAGAATTTATTAATAAAATCTGTAAAAAGTCCCCCTTTCTCGTATGTGGCTACCTCGTACTCCCACAACTCATACATATCAAGCACAACGTATCCTTTCTCTACAGATTTCCTGATTTCATCCATAGTCCATGTCCCAACTAACGCCCTTTCACTACTCTCATGTTCACAGTCTCGCTGGTTTTGAATTTCCCCGCAAGTTCTACACAACACAAACATTAATTTATTATTCATTTTAACAGGGAGTACGGGGTGGTAGAGATCCCGAGGTGGCAGAATTTTACATTTCAACAAACCATCTACATTTAGTCCCCTCTGCCTGCACTCCCTATCTCCCACATAGATTGTGGGGTGGCCCAAAGGATATTTGCCATATTTATTTACATAGGGGTAGAGAGAACAAACATCTACATATTGGATTGATTCTCCCCCTTCACATTTGTGGTATGTTTTTGCATTGCCCGTTCTGCCTCCAAAGAACGCTTGTCTGGGGTCAAGGGGAAGGTTGTTGAGGATCGGCAGGCTGTTCAAGTGTTTAAGGTTTTTATCTTTCTTTAGTTTACGGAACTCACACTCCCACATTACTGCAACTTCGTAGTCACTGATTTTTGACATCTTTTTCAAAGTTCTTTCATATCTTAAATTAAGTGAATCTGAGGGATCCTCCTTCAGAGGAGCCTCTCGATTGTAAGGGAAACATTTTGGACACCCGTGCCAATAACACCCGTGAAACTCATAAATTCGCTCACCATCAAACCCGTCTACTTTTACCCCGTTAATTTTAACTTCTTTGCCTCGGCCAGCGTGCTCAATCCTCACTCCCCGTTCCTCCTCTTCCCAGCTTAGCCATTGAAGGGCCGCTGTAGATTGGTTGTCAGTCAGTCTGTACCCTGATTTTGGTATAAGTCCAATTGTGTCTGGTTTTAGAAAATTGCGGCGGAAGGCCAAGTTACAGGCACTAGCAATAGTTACGGCCTCGAGGAAAGGGTCTACGTTACATTCTTTCAAGAAAATACTTCTGAATTTAAGACAGGACTGAGCTAGGATTTCTACGTCTGAAATACAGTACTCCAAGATTTCTTTTTGAAAATCAAAAATATAGTTACTCGCTACTTGTTCCTCGTACCAAATCTCAAAGGCCTTGTGTGGTTTCTCAAACATAGACTCGGGGCAATAGTATTTTTTGTCGGGCATAGGGCCTACATAATTTTGGTTTGCCAATGTATTGAAAAGATGCGGGAAGTAGCCCTTCTTTTTCTCGGGAGGCAGGTCAAAGGCTTTAGGGAGCGCAGAGAGGGCCATGGGGAAATAGCTTAGGGAGTCAATGAATCTGACATTGTCCATTTCCATCAAAATAATTTTAGTTCCCCTCATTACCAGCTCAGGCGTGAATTTTGTTTCTTCCATTATATGTTTTAGTAGAAACTGAAAATCAAAGCCCTGCCCGTTG
The DNA here is from genome assembly GCA_963675035.1 of Allygus modestus. Taxonomy (NCBI): domain Eukaryota; kingdom Metazoa; phylum Arthropoda; class Insecta; order Hemiptera; family Cicadellidae; genus Allygus; species Allygus modestus. Next base: position 476,273,222 of record OY776112.1, on the reverse strand, counting down.
TGGGCAATTACACAGACATTTTTAAACTTTTTACGAACTTGCATCACATACTCCATGAATTGGTGAACCGGGTCAGAGTTGAAGACTCTTGTACGGTTTCTACATGTCATGCAAAATTTACCATCGATACAATTAAAGCAAAATTGTTGTGACACGCACAGGTTAACTTGATGTACTTTTTGTTCAGGGTCAGAGGGAAGAGACTCGTCTTGGCGAGTCTCCAAGTCAAAGAAAATGAAAAGGTAGTCTTTAGTTTTAGGTTTTCCTTCATTGGGTTGCATGTAGCATTTATGATTGGGATCTTTGAATGCATTGCAGGGTTTACAAAAAACTTCCCCGCATCTGTGACGTCCTGATCTCTCTTTTAAATTAATCAATTTTTCACAGTCAAAACACTTTTTTACTGTTTTGCATTTGTCAACCTTATGGGCAATAAAACAGCGCTGGTTTCTCATAGTCATGTTACAGTCCGGGCAAACTATTCCCCCATGCTCCTCTTTACAGGGAGGCGAGATGGATTGGCATTGAGGGCAGATGTTTGAGCATCTGTGATATGCTTTGTGTTCGAAAGGGACATGGCAAGCTTCGCAAAAGTAAGTGCAGGCGAAAGCCGCGGTCAAACTGTTGATTACGTTATAATGCCGATTGTGAAACAGAAGGTTTATTTTAAATTTAGGATTTTCAACCCGACCCTCAAAGTAAACATCACGGCCTTTTCTGTCATAGTTGTAGACTGTGATTTTGAAATTAGTTAGCAAATCCTGAAACTTTTCCAATTCGGGGATACCGGCGCCTTCCTCTGAGATCTCTACCCTCGCCTTTTGCATCAGTATTTGGGCCCTCACTGTCTGTCGTTTACCCTTGTCCATACGTACAAGATTATACTCTGGGTCATTTGTCACTTTAGCCATGGCCACCACCAAAGCCCGAGGGAGACACAAATTATCTTTGTTATTTACTACAACTATTCCCTTCCTGGATTTACACTCTTCATCGAACGTATTGTAAAAGCCAGGCCTTACTTTTCCTGAACCTACAGGGAGATTAACTCGGGTACATTCAACTTGAAACGTATCAGTGGATTTAATTGATTCTGAGTTACTTTGAACAATACCCCCGAAAATTTGCCAAAGGATGTCTTCATTTACTTCGTTCGCGGGCCGGAAAGCTACAAAACCAGGTTCTTTTGATTTTAAATTTAGACTATGTAAAGTAAAGCCAAGCTGATCGTTTTCATGGGCCCGCTCTTTCATTTCATTCACAATTTTGGCAAAACCTTGTCGTAGCCAATCAATTTCGGTAGTTTCAGGAGGAGGATTAGAAAATTTAAAAATTGTTCTTGTTCCGTAAAGTCTAAAGTGTTTCACATAAGTATCGTCAGAACTGAGTATCTCGACAGGATTTACAGCCATTTTGGAAGGATTACTATAGAACAAAGTAAGGTTATGTTACACAGAATACAATAATACAAATCAAAAGTAAGGTTATGTTACACAGAATACAATAATACAAATCAAAAGTGAGGTTATGTTACACAGAATACAATAATACAAATAAAAAGTGAGGTTATGTTACTCTAAAATATTATAATACAAATTCAAAAGTGAGGTTATGTTACACGTAAGATAGGGTAAGCAAACGCTCAAGATTGAGGTTAGAAAAAAGTGAGGTTATCTTTGCAAAACGCAGCAAACGGAGCAACACAGGGACACGTCTGATCGCAATGAAAGCTGAGAGCAAAGTGAGAGGAAAATAGCGGTAATTGGGGGTTGTGGGGAGGTGGCTGATGCAATAGTGTTGTTTGTTGCGGGTGTATAGACCAATCAGAGGGCAGGACGTCTAATTACAAACAATGGGGTGCGAGCTTATTCCGGCCAATCACAGAACAGTATTTTAACAGGTAACGGCAAGTTTGCTGACAGAGACTTGTTGCGGATGTTGCTGTTAGATAGTGGCTAACCTTGGGTTTTCCCTGTTACAGTTGACGGGGGAAGGCTGTGGCTGGCGGGACCTGGAGAGAGGGGGAGGGGAGCAGAAGAAGAAGGAGAAGAAGAGGATGCCGGGAGACAGGAGCGGGAGTCTGGCGACAGACCATGATAAATGTATATACTAGTTAGTGTTATATATGTATAATAAATTAATTTAGCTGTAAACATATTCTTTTTATTACTTACCTTGATAATATGCACCGTTGTTAGTCCCGCTGACCTTCGCGCCGCTGTGGATTTCTACCCCTTCATTTCTTTCGGATACTTACCTGCAGTACACGGTTTGAGTAGTTTTAAATCGTAGCGGAGGTTAACAAGTACCTATATACCAAGTTTCAATTATATCGTCCCACCCGTTCTCAAGATATTTATTTTTAAAGTATAGCTCCTGCAGTTGTTTTGATACTTTTCCGCAGTACAGAGTTTAGGTTTTTGTAAATCGTATCGGAGGTTAACAGGTACACACATACCAAATTTCATTAAAATCGGCTAAACCGTTCTTGAGATATTGATTTTTAAAATATAACTCCTTCAATTATTTTTATACTACCTGCAGTACAGAGTTTAGGGTTTTGTAATATGTAACGGAGGTTAACAGGTACATACATACCAAGTTTCATTAGAATCGGCCAAGCCGTTCTTGAGATATTTAATTTTGAAAATTTGCCCCTTCATTTTTTGAGATGCAACCCGCAATGTTTTAGTTAAGACTTTTCATATGGGTAGATACCCCCCTGGAGTGCCTACACTACGTAGTAGGCAGTTTTCTGGGGTCAAAATGACCCTAGGACCCACCGTTTTCGAGATATTAGCGATTTTTAGTTTTTTGGCAACACTTTCTTGCGATATATACATGTAATAGTTTTATATTTTGAGTTAGCGGTACTTTCTGGTATATATACATGTAATGGTTTTATATAATGGTTTGGCTGTACTTGCTTGCGAAATATACATTGCCATAGGTTGGTAACACATCGTAGCGTGACGTAATATATACATATAATAATTTTAGATAGTTTGACATAATACATATAGTAGTTTTGCGTAACTGATTTAGGTTTTGTAGGTAGCGTTTAGAGTGGCAACACTGGCTAAGTGAGGTTAGATAGCCACTTACCTTTCTGGTGATGGTATATTATACACTATTATGGTACATATATATATATATGATTATACACTGTAGTATTATATATGGTACATATAATTATATATGATACATATAATTATGTATGGTACATTAGCTCTGCTAAGTTGGTAACACTTTGGAGGGATGAAAAGTGAGGTTAGGTTTGGCGCCAATTTTATTTTGGCGCGCAAATTTGGCGGGAACGCCACCATGGGCGCCGCCATCTTGAATCACGTGACCTAATTGGACCAATCAGAAGCCAGATTTTAGGCCCATAAGACCCCATGTTACGGCCCATCTCTCGCGTTGACTACTGATATCCTTAAAAATCGCGCCAACGACATTTTGCTTGCTATTGATATTGACGAGGATGAGGTTGAGGCTGAGGCTGAGGCTGAGGCCAAACTATTACTGACGCAACCCTTGACCCCCCCAAATAAACATTTCTTCCTGAGACAAAACAGATAAATAGTCGTTGGTTGTTGTCGTCAGATTTAAATCATTAGGCCTATTATTCATTGTTCATTATTTTTATTTATTTATCATTTCTGTAAATTACAGTGAAATTTAGCATTTCATTAATCTTATATCTCATAATGAACACATTAGAATGTTGTTCCCATTTTTCAGCAGATATTTATTATTTTCAATACATTTTAGTCTTTATTCTGCTAAATCAAGTAAAATTGATAACAACTCTGGTTGACGCAGAGACATTTATCTGCCAGTTCCTTATGTAATGGATTAAATTTCAAATGTAAGCGGTTTTCTATTCTCTGTATTTTCTTTCTGAAGGACACGGTACACGGTCAAATTCGATGTTTTGCACATACGAATAAAAGTAAGGTCAGATTTAATTCATTTGCATTCTAAATCAGCCGTTTCAACAAACACAGTCTTACACTGTCGTAATCTGAGAAGTTTGTCGTAGTTTGTTTTATATGTTCTATTACAGTTTCCAAAAATCATAATTTTTTTGTAAGTTTGAAGTTTGTAAGTACCCCCCCCCCCCCCTAGCCGTTACGGTTTTTTATTACCGTACTTGGTATTTATTTAAACAGTTAAAGTTCTAAATGTAAACAAGTTACAAATTAATCCTACAGCAGATAGCGACTTAACTGCTTAATTTAATTGCGACCTATTAAATAATTTTCCAATTAGGGCAATTAGTAACATAATGTCTTTATAAGTCGTTTTTATGGACTTTAATTTCTTATGGTCACTAAAGACTAAAACTACAACCAAACTAAATACAAAACATAGCCCCTCACTCTAAATTCGTTTAAGCTAAAGTGGTCAGAAGTGGCCCAAGTCTGAGTTTTCAAGGAACCATTAAAAGTGAGACGATTTCTTACTAAAGTAAGACATTTTTATCAATCTCGTATGTAATTGGAAAAACAACTACCCCTCTTGCCACTACCGAATTACTGTCTTCATGAAATAATAAATATTCAACGCAGCTGGATTCAATAAATATGACCTAATTACATTTGGACAGTAAAAGTTTCGTCCTAAACGCTGAAAAGGGCGGATTAGTCAAACCAGTGAGCATGCATTTTGGGCACCGGACAGACCTAGCGTGGAGGCGTGGAATATTTCACACTGGACGGAGACACAAAGATTGTCACGTATGGCTGACAGTGGCGGCATCGCGCGGTGCAACTGTGCATTAAAACGCAGCGCCGCCGTGGTTGACGCATTGGTCGACAGATGGCAGCACATCGCATATCTCATTAGCTAGACATACTTTGATCAATTTGCTCACTCATTATCTACCATGAGATTGTTCGTTTGCGATTATTCATGCAGCGTTTGGTAATTATACTTCAAGTGATGATGGTTACATAGTTGCGGTGAATGTATATGTACATGAGATAGTTGTACGTACATATTACAAAAAATAAGCACAAAGACTAGATTTTGTATAGATGAATTATGAATGTTCTTGAAATGCAATTTAATTATTGAATTTTTAATGAAATGATTAGGTAAGCATTACTTGGCAGCTAGATTCCTGTAAGTAGAACGGGGCACTGATTAGTTCCAGTTATTTGTAAATATATTTTGTTAAATACAACTGAAAAAGCTTATTTTTCTGAAAATTGTTGCACGTGATATTTGGCGGCTAATAATCACTTGATGGCGTAAGTATAAGAACAAATAAATTCTTGATGCTTGACTTCCGTAGAAATCAAAACAATAATATAACAATTTTAAGAAGTGGTTATTTTCAAGGTAGATCTGACTCTTTCAAATTTGAGACAGCTTAGTTTTCAGAATAAAGCCAGGATTAGCGTTTTAATATAAAATTAACCGTTTATATGTTGAATAAATTTAGTAAACTAATTCACCTTATTTAACTTTCAAACAAACAAAAATTAGAGCTTGAATAAAGTGTCTCGTTACACTCATAATAAAGCTTATAAAAATTACAAACCAGAGGTTCGACCATGGTGAATCTGTAATCCCTAAAGAACGAGAAAGAGTAAAATATTAATGATTAATATGTTAGTGTTAGAAAGTTATATTTAAACTGATTCAAGCTAAAAATGTTTGTTAATTACAAAAAGCAGATATTCTTGTCATTACAATAATTAACTACTTAAAACCTTCAACAATGACACTACACACTAGCACACAATCCTCCACACTATTAACATTTAACAACAATTTAAACACTTGGCTTAAAATGATATTGGTTGTTAGTTCTTCGTTGTACGGTCATTTCCAGTTGATTGATTCTAGGTTTCTTATGAATGCAATCATTTTAAGAAGTGTGCCAAAAGGGATAAGACCAACAGTTCCCTAAACCTAAACAAATAAAGGGGAAATTTGGCTCTAACAAGATATTCGCCAGTCAGGCCTATGCTTGAAGGACAAATGTTACATTAGTACAAAACTATATTAAATATTTCTGTACATTTAAATTTAAATTATCCCTTTGAATTTGTTCTTCTACCTTTATTGGTTTCAATTCCATGTATATGCTCTGTTTCAGCTACAACTTGTTTTTGAAACAGTTAGAGATTGACACCACAATAGCTGAACTTTTTATTCAGTTCTCAGGGCGTACTCGCTAATATTTAACTGCTCCGAATACCATATTTGTTTTATTTTTGTTCGAAGACTTACACTTATCTACAATATTGAATAAAAATATGCTAGCCAGCCATCAATGATAGATTACAAGAAAAAAATTACCTGAGAGATAAAACATGATTTTGAGTGTTTCTGAAAAAAGGAAATTTACAATTTAATTAGAACTAGCAGCCAGCGTCACTTCGTGACTTATCTTTTTGAACTTTTGAGGAACCATACTTGGTTGAACCTAAAAGTAGTAAATCAACCATGTGTCCCAAAAATAGCACGAAAACGCTCTGAATATAGATCAATACATATTAGATACAAAATGATTATTACTGTATATATTGATGTGAAACCAGAAAAACACTGATGTTGAAGTATATAATTCATGATAACATATTTGAAAAGTTAGAACACACAAATTGTTGAACACTTCACTCATTCTCTTCACTTCATTGTCTTATATGAAATGTCTAAAATTTACATAATAAACTGATAAATGACGGAAAATCACTGATGTTAAGTTATTTAATACATAGTAAAACGTATAAAAATTATTACAAAAATGACTGTCGTTTCATAGATTATGAAATAAAACATAAACACATTCTATTTTAGTTTTAAGTTTAAAAAAATATCAAAATTTTCTAGATAAACTATGAACAAATAAAATTTCAACTTTACATTTTATTGTAAATTCTGTAACCTATGTATTCGGGGAAAAACTCTTCCATCTGATTATAAAATAACAGCTTTCAACATCTACCATATAAGAGACAGTAAATTAGTTGAAATCAAACTGGCTATGTCCCAGATTTACATGAGTGGTACTTTTCTTCGTGGTCAAAATTAATTTTTTTCCCTCCAAAAATCTATATTTCAAGAAATTAAATGAATTAGCCTATTTGAAAATCAATTTACTTATAACTTTAAAGAAAACACCAGTTTCATCAAATAAATAAATGAACTGCTGTATTCTGTGGTCAAACTTAAGAACTCGATCAAATCATCACCATATGTTTTGTTATAAACAAATGCGAAATGGTTAAAGTTCACAGGTTTAACAACAGATAGTAGCACATTCGCTGAAATTTCAAAAGCCTCCTGGACGAAGGCTTTTCATGGGATATTTTCGAAACCCGAAAAAGGCACATCTAGAGAGAAGTAGCTTTAATTTGATACCAAATATGTATAGAAAATTACATTTCTAGGGGTCGATATACTGCGAGGAAAAATCGAGAAATTATTTTAATAATATATATATATATATATATATATAATATATGTAAATCATCTTGGTCGCTATGTTGGTGCTGACCATACGCTAAGGGGGGGTTGGGCGAGATGTCGATACAATTGCCCCCTCTGCGGTGCTTCTTTTCCAATTAGACCCGGCGAGCGTGTGCCACAGGGACCTCGTGTTTGGTGGTGGGGGAGGGGGGTAACACGATTGTCACAATCAAACCAAACCAGCCCGGAGAAATCAGCGTCAATTGTCCTCGCACTTTCCAACTTTGCCGTTGCTAGCTTGCTGGTTGTGCTTCTGTAGCCTCATATCAAGCTTGTATCTCGCTTTACATTGTCTTTCAGACAAGCTCCTCTTACGGTGAGAACAGAAAGTAGGGAATCAACGTTATAACTTGCTGATAACCTCAGATTCTCTATGGAATAAACCTTGGTTCAAGCATAATATAACGTTTTCAGCATTTAAATAATAAATAGAAACCCGTTGCTCGAAATCGAGCAATATTACGTTTTGATAAGCGGATTTCATCAATTTTATCATTTGTGCTAGTATTATCGCGAATTCAGTCCTTCTTGCCTCAGACTAATCTCGGTTTTTGGAATTATGTCCGTGAAAGAATGTGACGAATCTATTTCTATAAAAACGAAAAACCGATCATTCCCCAGGCCAAACCTCTACACCTACAACTACGAAATTCGTCATATATACTCTTTCCGTATCATAGGAACATTGGGCTCCGCCCCACGGGGAGTCAAAGTTCCAATCCTGTGTTATTCTTATGGACATTCACTTTAGTTTGAGCTGATGATAATTCATACATCTGACCATGTTTCATTGATGACGAAACGAAGTGAAGGAATTCAAGTTCCATGTATTAGCAGAGACAATGATTCGGTGAAAATTGGACGTTTTTGAGACCTACGGTAATAGCTTCTTCCCTATAGGGGAAATTCGCTAAAAATTACTGGTTTTATAGAAAGAGATACTAATGCAACATTGTTTCGTAATTACAAGAAATTACTAAAATATTGTTTTATTTATTTTTTTTATGATCAAATAAAAAAAGTACTCTCCGTTTAACATGATTTAATTCAATTTATTAAAGGTTTTTAGAATAAATAAACGGTATCAGGAAACTGACACATACTTTCTCCCTTTAAGCCCAACTTTAACGAATAAATTACTGTTTATTTACTAAATATGGAGTACAAAGCACGGTAGAATGTACGGAAAATATTGTAAACAAGTTGTTTTAAAAAACATCTATCCAAATCCCTTCTTTGGAGGCACTACAGAATCCATTGCTACACTCGTGGTTTTAAGAGGGGAAATGCCCCCTATTCCCCCCCCCAGGGTTATTAAGGGGCAACATATTTCGAATTCTGTTGGTCAATGCTAAATTGACAAGCTTATCGAGTTTGAATGAAATTGATCAGTAAATAAGAGAGAAATAGTAATTTTTGTATTCCCCAGAAGAATAACATTGGACGACGTACTGCGTTTACCGCTAAATGAAAATTTCAATTTTCTCCGAAACCAGCAATCGTAGAATAGTAATTCAAAATACTAAATTATTTAGTTTTTTGAGCTATTTTTAATGGTGAATAGTAATATTTTTTATATTCATGTCTTTTTATAAAAAATCCAAAAAAACTGAATTTTTGATGTTTTAAGTCCTGTAATTTCTGAACCCGAATTTTTACAGGAATGCGGGTAGTGTCATTTTGTTTGAAAACTAAAGTTCTAGAAACGACTAAAGTTTAATCAAAATCGTTTGAGCTGTTTTTGAGAAATTTTGATTTTTCATGTTTTTTGGCGGTTTTTGGGGGATAATTACCCTTAAAAATCAAAAATTCAAAAAAATGAAAAAAAACCTAGAGATATCGTGGATTAGTACCTACATACCAAATTTCATAAAAATCGGCCCATTGGTTAGGGCTCTAGCTCTGTACACATCCATACAGACACACACACACACACACACACACACACACACACACACACATACCCGCATGCGTATCTTAGTCGGGACACCTGAATATAACACACTTGTCGGGACTTTCAAGCTGAAACATATTTAATGTTCATCCTTAAGTACAGATTCCTTATATGTGGTCAGATTTTTGTTACACTCCATTTTGTCTGAGTGAACTAGGAAAACTTACTGTCGGGATGTCCCGACAAACACGATAGTGTGTTTATTGTCCCGACAAACATATAGATCGATGACATGTCCGTTTGTGTGTTAAAATACGGTGAATCGTAGCCAGATGAGTCATCCCAGTGTTGCCATATCGCCCTGGAGCTTGGTGCGCTTGGCTTGGAGCTGGAGCTTGGCGCGCGGCAATAGCAGCCCCATGGCCACCGCGTTTTCAGCGAGGTCTGCTCCTGTAGGCCCATAACTTACTTCCCCCACCCCCCTCACCGGTGATGTGGATGGGGGGGGTCAGGGGGATATATTCCCCCCTTGAAACTTGAAAAAATTACAATTTATATCGTCCTGAAATAAATCTTATGTTTTTTATTAAAAAGAAATGCTGTTACTGAAAAACACAAAAAAGTGTGCAATATTTCTAAACTAAATTTTTAGTGAATTACCTATGGAAATTTCAACTATTAGCATGACCCGCAAAGTAAAAATTAAGCCCTGGACCACCATAGAAGTTCCTAACGTGACCCCCTGAACACGTTTTGGGGGGTCGCTCGAAATTGTGGATATATATATATACCACACGCCCCCTATATATATATATATATATATATATATATATATATATGTGTGTGTGTGTGTGTGTGTGTGTGTGTGTGTGGGTGTGTGAGTTTGCATTCTAGCGGTCGAATTTTTTGTCCGATTAACTTAAAATTTGATAGGGACATTCCTTGTAATAATCTGTTGGACAAGTTCGTTGGGCAAAGCAATAGAAAAACTCTAACCCCCTTTTTTGGATTTTATATTGAACATTTTGGGGTATTGGGGCCAAAAAGGGTAACAAAAGTCCCGGATGTAAAATGCAAGTAAAATGATGGAGATTTTTGAGGCAAAACTTGACTTATGTGTGGTCAGATTTTTGTTACCTCCATTTTGTCTGAGTGAGCTTAGACAAAACTTTTCAAAATTTTAAATTTGAATTTGCAGTTTCTCTTAACATTAATTAGGACTTAGAAAGTGAAGTTTGATTACCTGAACTGGACAGACAACTGGATCTCAATTGTTTAGGATGATTGATTTTTTTTATTACAGAGGGAGAATCAGGAAGTAAAATGTAAGTGTTAAATAATGCAGATAAATTTACATATAGAAAAGTTTATTACTCTACAAAATGAAAATAGTCATACAACTAAAAATTTTAAAATTGTGTTTTATATGTTCTAGTGTAAAATATAGGTTTTACAAAAACTTCAACTAAGTTCATATATTCAACAATATAATAACTATAAACAAGGTAAAAGTAGAAAATATCCCGAATTTTTTTTAAGACAAACTATACTTTATCGCAATCATACCAGGGAGAAGGGGGGATGTTAAAAGGCATGAAAAAGGGATTAACATCGGTGTTGTTTCTCTTGTAAGTAACCAGTTTAGTTATTTTCTAGCCTCACTTTTTAATTCTTACAATTTTAAATATATGAATAGGAAAATCAGAGTTTAAAAAAATGTTAATTTAGGTGAAGTGTGGTAACAGTAATAGTGGATGATATTTTTTACAAAAATTAATTTTATTGATACAAATTCTAAACAAATACACTATACCGGGTGTCTCAAAAGTCCCACCCCACATTATAATTTTATTTTGTATTAATGGAGGTAAACTACTTTGTGGAATTTTTATGTTACCAAAGGGACTTTCTTAAGTATACACATTTTCAACCCTATTTTGTTAAAAACATTTAAAATTTGTGGGTAAGCCAAAGATTTTAAATGCAAACCCCTTCCTTGTGATACTTAATTTTAAAGCTCTTGATAAAATAAGAAGAATGACACAATTTAGAGGTCTGTATGTTGACCCTATCCAAAATGGCACTAATTTAAAGTTGAAATTTTTTAATCAAATTGACAATAAAAAGCATTTTAAAGGGGTAAACCCTACGAAAATGTACGTGAATTGCATTCAAGTTAGGTACCTGAAGTCATGATAGAATCATACCCAGGACACAAATCAGGTCGTAACTCAAACTTTCATTATTTAGAAAAAAGCAAAATAAGGTAACATTTAGGAAATTTAGGGTATGGTATAAAGTCCTGGATGTGATTCTGTCAACTCGAAGTCACTTTGGGTACTTTGAGTGCAAATTACGTACATTTTCGTGGGTTTTATCCCTATAAAATACTATTTAAGGGGTATTGCATAGAAAATGCCAAATTGAAATGGCCGCCATTTTGGATAGGAACAACATAGAGTCCTTTAATTTGCACCATTCTTCCTCTTTTAACAAGGACTTAAAAGTGATGATCACATGTAAGGGGTTTACGTTTAAATTGTTTACTTAGACTTGCCCCCCAAATTACCCCATTTCCAAAATAGGGCTTGAAAATTGTATACTAGAAAAACCTCTTTCTTCGGTCACATAAACATTCCTCACAGTAAAGCTTTCTATCTCCATTAATAAAAACATAAAACATAATATGGGGGAGGGGGGAGTTTTGAGACACACTGTGTATTTATTCCATTATATCAGTTTTAAAATGGTTTCCAAATCCTTTTGAAATATTTTTTGGTTTATTAAAAAATGTAGGCTATGTCTATTTTATTTTTGGAAAGGTTAGGAAGCTGTTATTACTTTTTCAAGACTGATTTCCTGACTACAACACTCCACTTCACCCTAGGTTAAATTAAGACGTAAGATATTTATTTTTGTAAAATAGTCTTAAACATATTTTGGATTTGTAAAGATTGTTTACGAATATAAGTCTTACATTTATATTTTAATATATTAATACAAAGAGAGAAAACCATAATTTTTTCAGAGGTTAAACCATCGATCAACGATCTCATTCGAATTTGAAAATTGTTTTACCCAAATGTAGGAAATTTCACGGTGGATTCTGGATTCTGGAAATTATAGTTTTTTTTAGCGGAAAAGCTAGGAACACCCTGGAATATTTATCTGATGACCCCGGCCCTGCAGCTGCCTCCTACCAGATCCCGGCAGAAAATCTCGTCGAAAATGGCACATGTGGATACACGAAAATGATACCGGGACAGCGAGTAGATTAAGAATATCAACGAATTTGTCCGATTCGACGTAAAACAACGGATATATGGCCGGAAAAGTGTAGGGGAATTCTGGAAAATGGCTCAAAAAATTTGTTTGGGGGATGGCATGTGGGTAGTCAAATAAAACTGCCGTTCAACGCTGAACCTCATCATAATATTATTTTTTGCATCCGACCTATGTTTACCCTAAAAATCCAGGAAAGGTTATTTTAGGTTAGGTATTGTTAGGTTAGGTTTCTTGGGTTGGAAAAGGTCAGGTAAGTTTAGTTTACCATACTAAACCTTAAAAACCCTAACCCAACGTAACTTTACTTCCAAGGATGCCAAGTACAAGGTTATGTTTGTTCACTTCAAAGGTTATGTTTGTACAAGGTCAAATTCATTTTTGTTCACTTGAATGTGGGTGTCAACTCAATAGAATTAGGTGCTTTTTCATACCTCTTTTAAGTAGATTTTTAGTCGTCTGTTGATAGTTAAGAAGAGATGTAAATTAATAATGCAAGATCTGTGGATGGTTCCCTCTTTTTAAGTTAGAGGATGGCTGCATAAGTTACAGCTTATAATAGCTTTAAGCTCAAGGTTTGGTAACATCACATTTATTTTCTTAGCAGTTTTAAATTGGCACTGGTTTCAATTAAACGGCTTCAGCACTTTTCACTGTCATTCAACTTTAATAATTAAGTTTAAGAACTGATACCTAGAAACTATAAAACTTCAGATGAAATAATAAAGAGAGCCAATAAATTATGTACATTTACAGACATTGCCAACTACAGTCTAGCCTAATAGACAGTAATTCCAACAGAGGCCTTATGTTTGAGCTTTTAAGTTCAATCTATATTGTGTCTAAGTCAATCAAACACACTCCATTATTAATTAAGTTTAATAGCCTACACTAATGTTTGTGATTTATTGTAATACTTTTATACACACTGTAATGAATATTATATTAATTTAACAATACATTTTAATGTTATAAAGCAGATAACTTCGTGTTTAACCACATAACTGTATGAAAAAAAAAATTCGAATAAAGGTTATTCTCACCTTCTATGAGGTTTATAATGTAACTTACTTCCCTTTTGGAGAATAATAAAAAATAAATCAGAACCTAGGTTCTAGGTTAGCCTTCTTTAGAGAATTTGAGAGGAAACTTGGTAACTGGTAGATTTTTACAGAATAGCCCTTCAGGCCAAGATAAAAAATTAACTTGAAAATTCTTCTATGAAAATACTGACTTAGAATAGAGCAAAAATAATTCTAATTTTTTGCACCAATAAACCTGACAATATTCCCTCCAACTAAAAAAATATTGTTTTTTTGTGAACTTTGAAATTAGGTTTATGAAAATACTACGGTTACTATCAGAAAGTTTAAAATATCAACAGAAAGTAACATTATTAGCAATTAATTGACCAAATACAATCTCAGAGCAAAGATTTCTAGCCTGTAGGTGTACAGTGTGTACATTTTTAGCGAATTTCCTCTATAGGGAAGAAGCTATTACCGTAGTCGGCATGGCAAGACCTAGGCTCGGGACAATGATAACTTTTCGTTTCGATGTCCCAGACCCCAAAAACACCATTCGTTCGAAATTGTACATATACATGTATATGTGTGTGTGTGTCGGTGGGTGCGATAACTCGCGTAAAAAGGTCCGATTTTATAAAATTTGGTGCAAACGCGTAAAGCAACATTTATGACTTTAAGTTCGAAAACCAGACAGATCGACCCATCCAAAGTGGGATTTTGGGGGGGTTTTTGTACCCCAAAAATGTTTTTTTTTAATTTTTTACATATATTTTTTGAAAAAGTCAAATATTTGTTTTTACCATTGGATTCAGCTTAAAAACACACAATTTGGTATTCTGATCATTCCTCTACGTCAAATGGAACAGAGATATTGAAAGTGCTAAACACAGTACGTTGTCCAATGTTATTCTTATGAAGAATAATAAACATTGTATATCTCATATATTTATCAACTTTTCCTGATGAAACTTGGTATATTGCTTCATATCGTTGTGGTCTATTAATATTTTTACTAAAAATCATTTTTTGGCCGATAGTTACCGTAGCAGCAAACCTGTGTACTCAGCCCCATGTTATTCTTATGATAAATAAGTAACCTATTATCTCCCTTAATTATGAACATAAATTAATAAAATTTGGTATGTAGCTTTACCTACTTGAGTTATACTGATGTTTGTATAAAACCCCATTTTTTGTGTTCCTTGCTTCAGCAAGCCTGCATACTCAGCCGCCATGTTATTCTTATGGAAAATAATAAAAATGTCATAAATCGTTTATTTATGAATGTATATTGCTGAAACTTGTTATGTGGCTTTATGTGGTATTAAGATACATATATATGCATTGGAAATTTGCTGAGGACGCAGGTTTGCTGCTACGGGGGTATTTTGTATCTTGAAAATAAGAGTTTTATAAGCAATTTTTGTTATTGGTCAAAAAATTTTTTTGAGCGTAGTGAACGAGTTTGGTGGAATATTTTTGATTTCTTTTTGCCATTTTATTTAGTTTTTAGTTACGCACTACTTTACTTGTTTAACCTTCCTTGTAACTATTAAGGTTTACGAGATCCCAATAGTGAGCATAAATAAACTGTATCAGGAAACTGACACATACTTTTTCCCTTTTAGCCCAACTTTAATGAATAAATTAGTTTTGATTTAATAAATATAGAATACAAAACACGATCAAATGTACGGAAAATCTTGTAAACAAGTTGCTTTCAAAAATATCCACCCAAATACCTGTTTAGGAGGCACTACAGAATCCATCGCTACGCACGTGGTTTTAAGAGGGGAAATGCCCCCTTTTCCCCCCTTCAGGTTTATTAAGGAGCAAAATATTTTGATTTTCCTCTGTTGGTCAATGCTTACTTGACTCGCATATCAAGTTTGAACGAAATTTATCAATAAATAAGAGAGAAATAGTAATTTTTGTATTCCCCATAAGAATAACGGACAACGTACTGCGTTTACTGCAACATTTAAATTTTAATTTTCTCCGCAACCAGTAATCGTAGAATAGTAATTCAAAATACTAAATTATTTAGTTTTTTGAGCTCTTTTTAATGGTGAATAGTAATATTTTTTTTATAAAAAAATTAATATTTGATATTTTAAGCCTTGTAATTTCTGAACCCAAAGTTTTATAGAAATGCGGGTGGTGTCATTTTGTTGGAAAACTAAATTTATACAAACGACTAATGTTTAATCAAGATCGGTAGAGCCGTTTTTTAGAAATCTTAATTTTTCATGATTTTTGGCTGTTTTTTGGGGGATAATTACCCTTAAAAATAAAAAATTCCAAAATGAAAAAACCGCCTGGAGATATCGTGGATTAGTACCTACATACCAAATTTCATAAAAATCGGACCATTGGTTTGGGCTCTAGCTCTGTACACATCCATACTAACAGACAGACACACAGACATCACGTAAAAATCACTTTTTTGGGTTCAGGGAGCACCAAAACGAATATTTCAACTTAACAACTCAAATTCGAAAATTTTGACGAAAACAAAACTTTATCCATATGTATAAGGGGGAGAAAGTAAAAAATTAACACACTGTATATAGGCAAAATCATATCCATGACATGTAATTAATTATCAGTAGTGTAGTAGGTAATTACGTTACATTACTCACCTTACAACAGTGACGACTGACACTGGCAACTGCCAAACTGGCACTTGTCATAAGCAAAATTTCCAATTTCCAATCCTTCTCAAGGGAATAGATCGAATTGGCAACGCTGTATTACGTAAAGAGTTTACAACCAATCACAAGCGTTTATTTAAGTCAGCATTTGAAGCGAGTGTCGGGCCACACACTCTAGTTCGGGTAGTTCGCCGCAACGCCACTGGCGCGCCACTGTACAGTGATATTTAGGGCCCGACAAAGATATGCAAACGTGAAACCGGTTTCGTACAGAGCTTGTCGGGTCATTTTCAAATTTTGTTTCTAAGTTTTTCTAGAGACCAACTAAAACGTTTGATGCAGTATTGGTTGTCGGGACGTGTGTGAGTCCCGACAATTGGGTGTTTGCCCGACTGTCTGCTCCCATGCAGGTGTGTGTCCCGACAAAGATATGGATGCGTACGCACACACACACACACACACACACACACACACACACACACACACACACACACACACACACACACACACACACACACACACACACACACACACACAAACACACACACACACACACAGACAGACATCACGTAAAAACCACTTTTTTGGGTTCAGGGAGCACCAAAACGAATATTTCCACTAACAACTCAAATTCGAAAATTTTGACGAAAACAATACTTTCTCCATATACTATGTATAAGGGGAGAAAGTAAAAACTAATACCTGTTTTTTTTAAATAAAGATAACGATCTCCTATAATTTGAGTGAGTTAATAGTTTATCCGCTAGATTGCAGCAGCCATTTATTTCGTATTTAATACTGCCAGCTGTGTTCATTTGTCAGCTTATGATCTTAAATACCTCCATCATAGCAAACCTGCGTACTCAGCTAATTTCCAATGTACCTTACTGCATAGGTAACATACCGTGTTATTTTTATTGAAGAATTTGAACCTATAATATAATTTAATTTAATATAATTAAGAACGATTTACCAGATGACCTAAAATTAACCAAAAGAAAAATATATATTTGCCTACAGAGTCCCCAGGGCTATTTATTTTATATTTTGTGATGAAATTTCGGTTAGAACTGACGTTGACAGCAGAAAATTTCATCTACCATTTCTGAGTACGGTCATCCCATTACGCGAATATTTTTGAGCGTACTCCTAGTGGTAGTTTGACGGGTCAACAATAGAATGCAGCACACACAACTGTTGTATTCCCGTGTGAAACCGGGTACGATTGCGGATACTCTTAGTCTCTTTGTAAATATATGGTAGTTCATTATTTTCCAAGTAAATAATTGATATTAGCTTTTAATATATTTAATATATTTTAATTTAATCAGTCTAGCAGTATTCACTGGCTGATTATAGTGGAAAAATTATTAAAAAAGTAAAATATGAGGAACAAATTGTCGAGAAAAACACACGTCAACAATCGAAAATGCTTGATGGCTCGATAAAAAATGCTTATCCAAAATTTTTTGATAAACTCAAATTCATTAAAATTAAACAAAAATATTAATATGGCAACTTTGCCAGAGGGTGGACCTATCCAACGTGGAGACATCTTTCAAGAGATGCGGCTTTGTGAAACGAATTCAACTGAACTGTCATAATTGGACCAGGAGGTATTCTGAAATATGGTTTAAACTCATTATGTATTTGTAAGAACGAAAGCAAAACTCTTTCTAAGAGACGTAACGTCTTGAATCACCAGAAGGCGGTGGTAATGTGGGATTTCCCAGTTCAAGTCGCCAGAATGCACTGCTCAGTTGGTCATTACTGCTTGATTTGTAACTCAGCATTTGTTTATAACATGCTGTTTCAGCTCATTTTATAAGATGTCGGATTAAATAAATAAATAAAAATTCCTGTATTTACAAGCTTCTGTCAGTACAAAACTGTTTTACAGAGTCACTCAAGTCAATATAAAATGGAATTAATTAAAACATAAAAATTCACAACATTTACAATTTTATAAATTATAATATTTTAAGGCGCTCAACAAGTTTTCTTAACATTTACGCACTGTTTAAGCGTAGCCTTGAAAGACAGGACGCCCACCTATTGGAGGTCGCAGGAGAGGTTGTTGTAGAGTTTGGGGCCAAAGTAGGAAAACCCTCTCTTACCCACTTCCAGACGCACTTTTGGGTAATGGAGCAGCGCGTCATGTTGGGTCCTACACCGAGCCACCTCCCCGCGAGCAAAAAGTCTTTCCACCAGGTAATGAGGCTCCTGCTGAACCAAGACCCGGAGGATGAGGCTGCAAGGCTGCATCCTGCACACGGCCACCATTGGCTAGAGCCCTGCAGCATCCCGAAAGGCCGATATGCGCTCTCGACTACGAATGGCGTAAGCGAAGCGCACTGCAATGTTCTGCAGTTTTTGGACTCGGGACATTTCCTCCCTGGTAATACTGTTACCGTGTGCAGGAATACAGTAAGAAAGCACTGACAACACTAGCGACTGGACCAGCTGCAGCTTGGCTGTCTTGGGCAGCATGTGTTGATACCTGTACCGACCTCGCAGCTTTCCCAAAGCCACCTGGGAAACATGAGTGACGTGGTCCGAGAGTGTGAGGCCACTGTCGAGTACCATTCTCGAATATGTGGTCTCAGCCTCAAATATAAATGACCTATACCTTCATTTTGATTTTTTAAGTTAAACATAAACACACAAATGGTTTTGGTTGTTTTAAGTTAAATTATAAACATTACTTTTATAGTCTTTAAACACAAATTATTTGTAATTTTTTTATTTTTTATTGTAGGGATTTAAAAACAACTAGTGGCTTACAGGGGCTATTACCACTATATATGGTTTTTGAATAAGTGGGTAATCACAGCTGATCATTAGTTCATTCGGCTTATTAATAAAAGTACCTGGGGGCCGAGCTTTGCTCGGGGAAGGCCAGTCAGTTTTCTTAGATGACTTGGAGTATATTTCACCACTTCCCCTACTGATAATCAGATTTGTATAACTCATTTGCCTCTTTTCTACATGTTTAAGGTCACTCCAGTTGTTATTTATAGCTCAATGTCCCTTTGATTTATTTTACTACTCTATATATATGTAATCTTAACTCAAATCTTTTAATCTCTGCTCTCAGGAAACCACATGGTAATAATCATAAACAACATGAGTATTACTTTGACAGTTCCCTGGTTGATTATGAACAGCTGTTACAATTCTTTTGTTTTGATTTGAAACTCCATTAAGCCCAATTTTAATTTTTTTAACTTTTCATTTTAGTTTTTTTTACATTATTTGATTTTTCCTAGGGTTGAGGCCTGTCTAGAACTTATTTTTATCCCAGAAATTAGTTATTTCGAACATTTGAAGGAAATCGTTGGAGCCGTTTTTGAGATCCGTGTCGCAAGCAAGCACGCAAGCAAGCAAGCAAGCAAGCAAGCAAACCTTACTCATATTAGAGTATAGGATACTGTAGTGATATTTCCATAAGAAAATCATTGGATCTTTGAAGTCCAGTTGGGCGTAGCCCACATAATTTTCTACATTTCTGATATTTTCCCCACCGTACTTGGCCCTCAATCTTTAATAAATCGTCACAACCTAACTTAACTTCTTCCTAGCTCGAGATATTTCGTGGGGACCGATTCGCTTAGAGAATTAAATATAAAAATTCGAAAAAACCAAACTACGAGACCTCAAAGTTTTATTTTTATTTTTCCTAACTCAACGATCCCTAACATATTAAGTACACATGCCAAACCCATCAACCAATCACCAGAAAGTACTTCCTCTTGCCTTTCACCCATAGTTATGTTAGGTTTGGTTGGGGTTTCATAGCTAAAATGAGTATTTTGATTGGTAAGTTTTCACTCGATTCATAGAAGAAACCAGATTTTATTTATTTTTTGGTTTGTCTGCGATACCAGCACTGTCAGAAGGTAATTCAATGAACCAATCTAGTACCGTACACAAACTGTCTCTGTGTTGTTTTAATTACAAGTTTTCTCAGAACTGAATTTTATGTCTGCGAGATTCCTGTGAAAAGAACGGAATACCGACTAGTTTTACACTAAAAACGTAAATTAAAAAAAAGTCATATCAAGGAATTCTTCGAATGTACATTTATTTTACAGTATTGGATTGGACCAACTGTCGGTGTAGAAGGTAGTTCGGAGTTACGCGGGGTTTGCATTGAGAGCTTATAACAAACTTCAATAAAACAAAATCAAACAAAAAAAGGTAAATACAAAATTGTTTAATACTAGAGAGTTTTCTGAAAGGAGTTGCGATTGCGGAATGGTAAACCTACGCTGCACCTCGCAAATATGTTCATTTTTGGTGTTTCAATAAGGAATACACTGTTGGATTTAAACAATCCTTTTCAGTTGTTTGCTGACCTCTTAGATTTGTAATGAACTAAGACGGTGAATATTTTCAAACTTTGTCCCCATTTCATTTGAGGTGTGAACGCTAAATATTTCTAGTGGGATTTCAGATCAATGGTGTGAGAGACTTTCAACTTATCGACTACTTAATTCTGTTGTTCTAACTTAAATGACTTTTTATCCTTAAAACTGGCAATTTAAAAAAATATACCAACAGCTGATTAAAAAAACAAAATCAAATGATTGTATGGGTCAAATCACTTGTATCTTCCAACACCTATAAATTACGTTGTTTATGCCAATCCGTAACCAACAAGTTTTGATTTTTAAGTTGAAAACGGTTATGTTACCAACAAATGAAATAAACTTTTTAGTTCTTTTGCTATTACAGTTTCTTTGTGTATCTGAGAATCAGGCAAAGAAACAGTGCTACATAGATTTAGAGTGTTACGAATTATCTAATCCTATACTATGTACCTTCTGCTACAAAGGAAAGTGTGATATCATAGACAAACAGATATTCAGACCAGAACTCCCATGTAGGTATTCTGGACCTCACTGTTCTGAGGGGTATTGCAACCATCACAATAAGGGGTTAGTTAAAATGTTTGAAGGTTATGGCGAATGTGTCTGCTACTGTTCTGGAGTACGTCTATATGGAAACAGATGCCAGTTCGAAATACCCCAAGGAAGAGATAAATACCCCACAGGAATACAGTTCATTTCGCCTACACATGTGGACTTCAACCGCGTGGCACCTTTGTTCATAATCGTAAGCGGAGGACCGAATCCCATCTTTAACTTATATGACACCTTTGGAGGTTATATGGCCCGAGTGGAAGACCCAGAAGTGGTTTCTCATGGTTGGAGTTATGAAGAATGTATTCAATTTGCAACCGACGTTGAATATTCAAACATAGATATGTGTGGTTTAATCAAATGGAGGTACTGTAATATAGTATACATAGTCCCAATCGTGATTCCATTTGACTTGACAACGCAGCCAGGTGAGAAAGTTACATCTTTCACACGACAAATTAAACTGGATGCTTACCATCCTTATTACCAACAAGGCCTGTCATCGCACAGTCATCGTTATCATGTTGATTACCCGGAATCAGAAAGATTTAGTACTTATCCCATCATACGTTTCACTAACTGTGGTAGGACTCTTTCATCTATTAAGAGATATGAATTTAAAGATAGAATACATCTTACCGCTGATGTTTTCTACGTTTCTACCGATTCTTACTCTCTAGTTACAAAATTTGATTTACAAAATGATCAGGATTTGTCGTATAAGTGGGAGGCCTACACAGTCGATAGAGATACCACTAAGTATCCGGACATAGAAATAAACAAATATTATTTCGGGAGAATGTGGTGGGATATACCCCCTTTTCAGTGGTTTGGATCGTTCTTAGTCAACTTGACAGTTTCAGGAATTATACAATCTTGGAAGAAAGATATTAGGCCGGAAACTAAGAAAGATATAAACTTTAACATTTGTTTTGTTACTGTCAGTTTATCTCCTTTGGTGGCAGAGATAGCGGGAGGAAGCTCGAGATCCGTCTACAAAGAATACGGTTTGATACTTGACGCATCCAACTCTAGAAATCCCAACTCGCCTGATGACAAATCGGATATGATATTCACGTTCACGTGTAACTGGACCCAGGAAGCTATTTGTAAACCTCATACAATGGACACTTTACTTATTGGGCTTTACAAAATAAAGCCAAAGGTACTAAACAGCCAGAAAGCATACAACTTTACACTTCAAGTAACCGAGAAAAGGCCTCAATTTATATCGCATAACCCAGCATTTGCGAGTCAGATAATTTTCGTTGACGATTTAGGGGACATCAAACCTTTTCTTGAATACATTAGCATTGACTGTATCTACAATTGTGGAACTAGAACTAATCCTAAAGATATAATTTATTTGAAAATTGGAGGATCCTGGACTCGGTTGAATTCAATCGTATTTGATTGGGCCCAATATGAAATTTATGAGCATGGGATACACAATGAAATTTCACTTGACCCTATAAGACAAAGTGATACACCATCTTTTATATTAATCATGAATGAGGACGCTTTGAAAGAGAACGCGATGTACGAATTCAAAGTCAATTTCAAAAACTCCTCTCAATTCGCAATATACCCAATAACCACTACATTTTCATCATCGTACACTTGTCGAATTGACCCAGAGAGTGGTGAGGCTGGATTGACTAGTTTCAAATTGTCTTGCTTGCTATTAAATTCCTCCAAACATTTTGAATTTTATGATAAACATGACACAGATGGACTCGATTTCAGTGGAAGAATGATTGCTTCTCAAGAAACGGAAAACTTGGAAGACTTTATTCTTACAAGAGGGAGACTGGAAGTTCATTCATTTGATGATTATGGAATGGTTACAACAATTACACTTAAAGTTAAGTTGTCCAAAAGTAACCGTACGAATGCAGATATTGAACTAATCTTAGCCAAAGAAATGCAAATATCTAGTGTTCAAGGCGTTAGAGCATCGCTTAAAACAGCCTCGGTAATCTCTGATTTGTTGATGTCAGCGATACAGCAGAAGGAAACAACAGGGTCCGACATACTTGAAACACTGGTGAGTTTTTTAAGCACATTGTCAATAAAGAATTATAATGAGGCAAAGCTGGGCATTTCTACATTGCATATTGCCATGTTGGCGGGACGCGGGATCATGAGCCTTGAGAGTGCCTGGCATGCGGCTCGCACAATACACAAACTATCAGAGGCCCTGGCTGTCGGCCTGATGGAGGAACAACCCTGCACTTTCCGCGTCCTTTACCAGATATTCAGTCGCATTTTGGATTGCCTGTATATTGTGTTAGAGATAGAAGAAAAATATGTAGGCAATGGAAATTTCGTATATTTTAATCCTGTGGTCTATGCAAGGGTAAAAGAAATATCCCAATATGTAATGAAAAGTTCATTTCTTCTTCAATCAGCTCTGTCGTACAGACATTTACCTGCACAGGAACAAAAGCTAATAGAGTCCAGTCTGGGAAACCTTACTATATGGATCAAGGTAGATATACCAACGTCTCTTAGCAAATACACTCAAGACGAACATCGTACAAAAGGGTTTCCGGTCATTATTCCGGATAATCTTGCAGAGCACGTAAAGAAAATGGGTTACTACCTGGCGTTACAATTTATATCTTTCAGACGAGATCCTACTTGGTTGGCCAAAACAAATACAAGGGGGACATTTGATGTATCTGTTTGTTTCAAGGAAGATAATGATCAAAGTTGCCACCGTCCTAAGTTTCTCAAGTATGGAATCCAAGTCTCATTTGACATATCAAATATCATTTTAAAGGTGGAATTTACAAATATAACATTTAGACGATTGGACAACACACTTAACCCTGATCAGCTTGATCTTCAATTGCCAGTTTACAAACTTGATCCTTTACCTCTAGCAGAAGTAGAATCGCTCTTCAAATTGTATGATAACAATACAGAACTGCAGGTTATTGTGAAGAAAGACATGAGGCCAACTTATGCACAGCTTATAAAAAAAGGATTCAAAGTGACTCAAAAGAACTTACTGTACCCTCTGGTAACAGATCCGTCTGATGAGAAACACCTCTACTACTTGGCGATTCAGCCTGGAGCTCAACTGAATGGAACCGTAAGTTTCGATATCAAAATATACTCAAAAACGTGTTACACTTGGCACAATCAATGGGAAAATAGAGGATGTCAGTCAAAAAAATACCCAGGTACAAATCTTCTGATCTGTGAGTGTAACAGACTCTCACTGATCGGTGGACTCGTACAAGGGGTAATGTACCCGCTGGATGTTGTAGGAAACCTTCCACTGTCTCTTACCATCAGCGGCGCTAACGCAGCAAAAGTCTTGATGATATTGCTTTTCCTGCTCACTTTCTTACTGCTGGCAGTCATCTGCAGAAGGTCCGACTATTATAACAGGAACAAGAGGTTTGTCTCGATTTTGCCAGACAACTTTCCTGGTGATACATTTGGATTTCTAGTCTGTGTGGTCACTGGCGCCCGCATCGGAGCTGGTACTGATGCAGCAGTGGGAATAAAAATCAATGGTACAAAGAATAATGGTCGTAATCATATTTTAAACAGTGAAAATCACGATGTAATGGACGGGATGGGAGAAGACTGGTTTTTGATCTTCGAGGCAGAGACACTCGGGAAAATATCATATTTAGATCTCTGGCATGACAACGCTGGGGCCAAAGCAGGCTGGTTTTGTGGCTCAATAACAATTTTTGATCTTAACCAGAGAGACTGTTACTTTTTTGTTGTGAATGACTGGATCACCTGGAGTTTAAAAAGATTCCCACAAACATGCTTATTCCCTACACCTATTTCTGAAATAACAAGTACATCAAGGGTTTTTTTGAATTACTTCAAGTCAGGTTTTCACCTTTCTCATCTTTGGCTTGACACTTTTGCAAGACACCCAAGAGACCCAATATCTCGAATTAACCGCCTGGTCGTCATCTTGTGTTTCATTCTAGTTTCAATGGCTATTAGCATTATATTTATCACGCTATCTGACAATTACGTGGAAGTAGATGATTTCTCCTACTCTGTGACATGGCTAATGGTTGAGCTGAGTGTCTACACATGCATTCCAGCAGCGGCCATTGCCTGTATCTTAATGCATATGTTTAGGAGAATATACTCGATTATATTCAACAATGAAAAACCAAATGAGGAAACAAAAAATAAGAGAAAAGTGAGTAGAATAAGTGTGCGACAGGATTACCACTTGTCCCCTTCTACCGCATCACTCAAGGCCGACAAGCATCATATACACTTCGGTCATATAAACAAACATCTAAATAAACCTCATAGAAAGAAAGAAATTTCAGAGGCTATTTACTTGACATTGATTCCAAAGCCTTTAGTTCCTGTTCAACTCGAGGGGGATAAACCAAATATAATTATCAAAAAGTGCTGGCGTTTTATCACTTGGATAACAGTGGTAGTTATTATAATCGTGTGTTTAATTATATGCCAGTTTTTGTCCAAAAACCTACCCCCAATAAAGACCATGAAATGGATTACTATTGTAGGGCTTTCTATATTCATCCATGCCATTATTATTTTACCAATAAAAATTACATTCGTTTCGGCTCTCTTGGCAGTTGCATTTAAAAGAATAATATACAAAGATGTTTACACATTTGACCCCCAGGACGGATATCGACTGGAACACTTTGGAACGTTTAGATTCTTGGGTAAACTTGAACATCTACGATCTCAGCCAAAGTATCAACCTCTACATGAAGTATTTCTTGAGGAGCACAGGCAGAAGATTTTGAGAGCAGGAAGTTGGCGCAGGCTTTACGAGCTATTTGTGCAAGTAATGTTCCTAGTAGTTATCGGACAATTACTCAGGTCACAAATCCCAACACAATGGCAGACCAATGCTCATCTGCGCACACTAATGAAACAATTTGAAAAGGTATACAATACTACAGACCTTAAGAATTTTCAGCACTATTTTGAGCCTTACTTGTTTAAATATATTTGGTACAACTGGAGAATTCTTAGTCAAGGATCTGAACTAAACTTCTTTAGGAAAGACTGGATGTATGACACTGTCAGCAGAATTGTAGGGAAGTTGCGTCTGAGACAGTTTAGAGTCAAACCGGGTTACTGCAAAGCACCAGTTAACCTGTCAATAGACTGTGCTGCGCCTTTCAGTGGAGGGGCTGAGGACTCAATAGATTACATTCCTTACTGGATTAAAAAGGATGGCGCTATAAAAAAAGATGAACTGATTGGTATGCAACTTTTTAGCAAGTGGGCCTATCATTGGCCTAGTGATGATTCAAATTTCTTTTTTGATGGCAAAACAGGGCAAACGTACCCGGGTGGGGGTTACACATGGGATCTCGGTGCATCTAGTGAAGATATGGATGCGTCCTTAGCCAGACTGTGGGAGGAAGGGTGGATCGGCCACTACAGTAGAGCTCTCCTAGCACAGGTCAGGGTGTACAATGTTAACACCCGTCTTTTCACCGAGATCACACTGGTGTCAGAACAAACCATAGCCGGACAAATTCTCCCCACAATAGTGGTGCAATCAGTGGACATCAATATTTATCTGGACTGGTGGTTAACAATATTTATCTTTTTTTCTTTCATGCTATGTGTTCGAGTTTTCATGTTGACTAATTTCGTTGGAGTGATGGGTTTGTTCAAGAACTGGCGTCGCCCGTACGAACTACTTATGACAGTAAATGCTCTCGCAGTTCTGCTTTACTTATTGCTTCATCTCCTCTCAGTGCCAGAATACGTCACAGAATATCAGCTCCACTCGGATGAACTAAAGAACTTTGACTTCTACAAGATAGCTCACTTCTCATTTACTGCCAGGGCTTTACTTTGTGCCTTATATGTTTTGAACCAAATACGTTTCTATTCGCTGTGGAGATTTGGAAAAACGGTATTCAGAATATTTTTAACAATTGTCCTTTCCATAAAATATGTTATCTGGTTAGTTGGGATTTTCGTATTTTTCCAGTTACTGTTATTCAGGGCCGTGGGGTACCTCTCAAATATATTTATCGATGTAGTTTACAATCCAAACATGTTCGTGATATGCAAAGGTTTATATATATTTGTCATTAACAACACGATTGGTAATAAGATGCTGTGCTTCATCATGAGTTTCAGCACTGTGATCATCAAGATGTTATTCGTTTGTATATTCACTCATCATTACAAAACAGCTAGGGATGAATACATTAGAGGCTGGAAGATAGATAATTATCTTACGTTCTTACTCGACGAGTTTGTAGCAATGTTTAAGAAACCAGAAATTGCCCGAACAACATTGAACCTTGACCAAACAATGGTAGAAAAGCATGAGGCGAAGAAAAATATATTACGAATGGAATCTCAAGATGCATTTAAAAGTTTACATCAAAATGTTTCGTTGAAAGTTGTTCAGTAAACCGTTGTTCTTGTCAAAATTGTTTTAATTTCATAACTCGATATCTGAAGATAACAAATAACCCCAAATATCAATAACATCATACAAAAAATCCATGGTAACATAGAAGAAGTTCTTAGATTTAATTGGAAAAAACATCTAATATTACAAGAGGGTCACGTTAATACGAATATTTGCTCAAAGTGACTGGATTGCTAAGGGAATGCTAAAATTCACCAGGTGAACTAATAAATTGTATTTCTGGTTTAAAACCACACCAACGTTGTTACAACTAAACAGTACACTAAAATAATACCCCCGTCGCAGCAAACCTGCGTACTCAGCGAATTTCTAATGCATAATATATGTCTTAATCCTATACTCTAATATAAGTAAGGTTTGCTTGCTTGCTTGCTTGCGACACTGATCACAAAACGAAAAATTATCATGGTCCTGGGCCTAGGTCTTACTATGCCGACTACGGTAATAGCTTCTTCCCTATAGGGGAAATTCGCTAACATGCATGCATATGTTATGCATGTGTTTTGCAGTAGAGTAAAATCTGATTAGCCCAGATGAGTGATACTTGATTTGATTAGAAACCAAGGTGATTAGAAATGTTTTAAAATAGGACTTTTTGTGTTAAAATAAATTATAAGTAATTTTTTTGTACTGAAGGTTTTGTTAGTTTTCTTTTAAGTTATTTGTTTGTTATAGAGTATGGTTTAGTTAGCAATTTTGTCAACGTTAAATTAAAAATGTGAAACTGTGTGATATGTAAAAACGCCGCAAACAGCGGCGGAACTGAACTTAAAAGCGATCGATTGATAAGACTGGACTCACATTTTTGTTGAGATAAGATAATATTTGTGTACACTAGCCATAGTTACTAGATAAATTGGTCAGTTAATTTCCTATCCAATTTTATGTTTGATTACGTGTTTTATTTTGTGGCTTTGGCGGTGTCCCATGGTTTTCGAAAATGTTTTCGCCGATCAGTAAAAATAATCATATTTTACTATTCAATATTTTATAACACAGTTTTATAAATATTTTAATCGACTAAAAACTCATAAAGCTATTTTCAGAGTACGTTTATTTAATAATTTTATTTAGTTATTACTATTCTGTGGCGTGCAAAGTTAATCCGCGGCGCGGTGCGGAACATTTACGCACTGTCTCGGAAAACAGCCTCTTTTGATTACATGACGAGGGAGATGCAAGCGTACTCCGCTCTCCACTTTTTGCTCTCCGCTGCTGAAAAATTCCGCGCCCAGGAAAATCCATCTTAAGGCCTATATTTCAACGTCCGTCCCTCCTCAACGGATGTGCAGATTTCAGTGGGCATAATTTCAATATCACTAATAGTTCACCCATAAAATCGTAAATATTAAATATATCTCCAATTTTACTAAACGATTATTAATTGTAATTTAGAAATTTAGTTTACTAAAATCGCTAGGTATTTTTATCATTAAAATAAGCCGTATAACGACATCAGATCACCTTTTGAGGAGGGACGGGCTCTAAAAGTTAACATTGGCCTTATGGGAGAAGCATGAACCACCCTACTTATGTTTAAGGTCCCAAACATGTATTCCTAAATCAGCTGTGTACTATAAGTCTGTGTTTCTGTGTATATTCACTACATTTTAATTTAGTTAAAACAGAAATGAGATATCAATGTCAACTTAATCTTATTATGTAGTATTAAAATAACGTATTGCGACCCTTACAAAGGACAATAATGGGGCATTCATCGTCGCTGGACAACATAGTTACGTCACTTTGTTTTCAAGGATAATTTTAATCAATTTTTAATTAACAAACGATCCGGATTTTCTAAATCTACATGTAAACATAATATATGTCAAATAAATATTTGGGTTGAACAAATATCACGCTGTTATGTAGATTTTCTCAAAACTTAGTTGCATTGTCCGCAATAACACATTTAGAAGGCTTGAGGATTTATTAAAGGCGGTTAAACCAACAAATCAGACGAACGACGTCCCATGTGGGAACCAATCGGTATATTGCTAGACTCTAGCAATATACCGATTACCGAGCAGCTAGAGCCGTGTAGTTCGCCCTGGTGGCGTCAGGGGGCACTGCAGTCGCGGCTACTCGTACCACGGCCTCCTACATCTAGCTGATTAATGACGTCACTTTTTCGGAGTGGTATTATACAAAGTGAGAAATTATCGTTGGGAACTGTGTCGAAACTAAGATTGTTGTTAAAATCTGGGACACTGAAAAAAAAACATATATATTAACGAATTATAATTTGTGAAATCTAGAGGCTGACTGTTATTATACATCACACAAACAGTTTTATGTTAAAACTACCAAAACATTTCTTAAAAAGTAATACATAAATCATCCATGTAAGCCAATTAAAAAAAATAACACTCCCTAGAATTTTTATTTTGGAAAATTAACCTTTTGAAAAAAAAAAAAACATTTCTTTGTTCACTACATCACGGCTATATTCACTAAATCAGAAACAAACTCAACTTCAAAATTCATATTCATAATACAACTTTTGTTGAAAGATATTTATTATACAATGGAATACATATATTCAATAAACTCCTCCAACAATTAAAAAAAGAAAGTGACTTGACAAAATTTAAAATGAAAATTAATAACATACTTTTAAATGAAGCTTATAAATCGGAAGAATTTCTGGATAAGACACACAATTTTTAGAATAGGTAGGTATGGATGAAAATAATCCATGGAAATTAATATTTTTTCCTAGAAAATGTATTTAATATAAATATATAATATGCTTACGCAATTGTAAAAACTGTCCAAGACAATAAATTTAATATTTCTTTTAAAAAGTAATTCATAACGAAAGATAAGGGTTTGTGAATTTTTTTGGACGATAATAATGAGGAAAATGTATGAACATACGACGTGAGGGTGGCCAGGAAAGAGCAAAAGACTTAAAAACCAATTTTATTGAATCTAGTAAATTAAGCAGAAATATAATCTCCATTGAACACTGTTAATGCCATTTATTAAAAATAATGGTTACTTTTTCCATGACGCTATCTGCTATTACATATTTAGTTTATTAAAAAGTAAGTGGAAGGTTAAATAATAATAATAAAGGAATAATTTCGTATAACCTCTCAATAAAATTAAAGTGGAAAATAATTATTTGGGTTTGCGAGTTTGATGATAATTGAAATACAACAAATAAAAATATATATCTTAATTAAATCTTTTCGTTGCCTTTTAACAATTCAACGAACTTAGTGTTAACAGTTTAAAGAAAATAATAGTGAATGGCATAACATAAAGGTAATTATACATCTTGGAAAGCTTTGTATTTTCGATAAATGTTTTAAATACAAACTGGTTTTAAATTTGAGTCTTGTAAATTTCCCACTCAGCTGTTAGTATTTTTTAATTTCGCCGTTAAATCACTAATTGTAAATCACCAGTGTTAGAACAATCGGATTATTATTATTATTATTTATTTTGAAATTTCTTTAGGTAAGGGAATTTTATTTGACTTGACAGATTATTTAATTTGGCCCCTTACATACAAGCACATTATGTGTGACTATTTTGAGATTGAGACTATTTATGACTGAATATTTTGCAGGAGAAGATTTGCTACAATGTGGAAGGTAGAAATGAAATATCAATGTATACTTAACCGATTACATTGTTGTATACAATGGTGTGAGCAATTACCCCCATCCCCCCACACATACAAACCCATATAATATACACATCCAGAACATTGAATCAAGGTTTGCCACGACTACAGCTAGAGAGCAGCACTTGCCGCTCAGGGGGCGATTATACAGCTGGTCCGTAATTCTAACCTGCCACGACTACAGCTAGAGAGCAGCACTTGCCGCTCAGGGAGCGATTATACAGCTGGTCCGTAATTCTAACCTGTTTATTCCCAGCGCGATGATTTGATTGAGCAAAGCTTGTGCGTGACTTGAACCCCATTGCTCCCTCTCCCTACCCTTCCCTACTTCCCCTAACCCCACGCTACGCTAAAGTTTACCCTTTCCTGCGTCAATTACTCTGGTTTAAACCTTGCTTCAGAAGTTTCTTATAATTATGGCTCGGGGCGGGCAGAAATAAAACTTGGAATTAACGAAGAAGATTTAACTTCAAACGATTATCTGCCCATGAGAAATTTGTAAGTTTCTGCAAATTATACAACCCTAACTGTGATTGTCGTCGTTAATTGTGTTGAAAGGTTTGGTGAAATTGTGAGAGTTGGGTAAAAACAGAGCTATAGAAAATGTTACACGGGACATTCTTTAAAAGTTATGTTTTGTAAAGCGATTGAGACAACGATGATGATATAAAGCGACTTTTATGAATACACAAAATATTTGATCTAATGTTAAATATGTACTGATTACTAGCTTGTTATGACTTTGCTCATCTTCACTCTATTTTCGTTTTACAGCTCAATAGATCTGTTCGATTGACAGACTATTATTACATAATGCACAACTTTTTCGAAATTTATAAGACTCAACTTACAGATTTAACTATCTCATTAACTCCCCATCAAATGATAGATATCCTTAAAAATCGCGCCAATGACATTTTGCTTGCTATTGATATTGACGAGGCTGAGGCACTTATGAGGCCAGACTATTCCTGACGCAACCCTTGACCCCCCCCCCCACCAATAAACATTTCTTCCTGAGACAAAACAGATAAATAGTCTTGGTTGTTGTCGTCAGATTTAAATCATTAGGCCTATTATTCATTTTTCATTATTTTTATTTATTTTGTTACGAGTCGAAACAATATTTAATTTTGTTCGACTCGCAACATTGTCTTACACCGGCCAACGGCACTGATAAGAATCAAGGACACGTGAGACAGATGCAGGAACCTCATTGGTCAAAGAGACCAGTCCGAAGTTATATGTAGGAGTCGGGACAACGAACTCGCCCCATTTCTTCATTTGTCGTGCGTTATTCAACAACCAAATTCAACTTTTAAATTTTGCGTACACCGGTAGTAGCGTGACTAACGGAATCAGTAATTGACTTTTGGAGTGGTTATTATTAAACCCTCAACAATCGTTTAGTTCTGAATCCTTTGATACGTCCGCAAACCTGGTAATTACGCAATTTTTCTCAAATTTAAAATCAAGGGCATTCTAAATTATTTTTTCCGCGAATAGAGCAACGCTCTCGGGAAACAGGTTGCAACCTAATCAAAATTTTTCTTGGCCATTCAAATCAAATTCAAACTAGGGTGTATTATTTAAGAGTGCTATAAAGGTATTTTCTATTAATTGTCAGTACTGAATTATTAATATTTTTAGGGAATTGTGCTTAAACAGTGTATTTATTAAGTGTGTCAAAGTATATTGTAAAGTGTATTTGATCATGTCAAAGTTCTGTGCCGACAGGAAAAGTGTGTAAGTAATTAAGTTATTACATTTTTATTCTGAATATTATTGTTAAATAGTAATTTATAAACACGATTAGTTGATGAAAATGAAGTAAATTAACTGGTAACTATTTAAATTATTTTTGGAAATTTGATTTATACCTTGGTAAAGATTAGTGAGGGAATTTAGAATTGGTCATTGTGTTTTCATCCTTACAACATTGATTGCAGTTGGTTGTTATGCAAAAAATATATTTATATAGTTAAGGGAGGGGGTTTGTATTAGGTGAGATGCTGTAGGAGGTTCAATTCAGTGTGACTAACAGTATATAAATTTACTCCAGGCATAATGGACAGTTAAATTGATTTAGGGCCTAAGGCTTCTCGACTTGAGGTATTTTAATATTGTGTTGGAGGGATGGTCATGTGTTATTAAGGTTAGGAGGAAGGATTATATTTCCCCTTAAGACCTCCCTCAAGAAGCGCTTCGTCCCCTATATTGTGTCCAGCTTGAGAGAAGGCCACTCTGGAAAGTGCAAATTGCTGGGGTTAATTAGAGGGTTAAATAAAATATAAATAAAACTAATAACAATCAACTGTAAATTAATAATAAGTTAAACGAGACCAGACATTATTCCGCACTATCTAACCAAAGGTGAATGCGCATTTAAATAAGTAAATTGTATAGTAGTGAATATCAAAGGCTGAGATCTGAATTTGTCATGACATAGTATTTCCTTTAAGAAACGTGTTTTTCCTTATATATAACAAATTATTTAAAATTTTGAATTGCATATTGTACTAAATGTGATAAACTGATTAATGCTAATTGAAACCCTCATGTGATATGACCTTTTTTTGAATTGATAATTAAATAATACCTGTTTATTAAGTGTCTTTAATTTGATTTAACCCTCAGAGTTTCAATCCTAAATCGTACAAAGATTCAAGGGTGACCTCGTTGGGCCCAGCCACCCATCCACTGCAAATAACATCTTGAACTGCTATACTACTACTAATAAATAATAATAATTATTTTTTAAATAGAATGTAACAATTTAAAATTTCTGTAAATTACAGTGAAATTTAGCATTTTGTTAGTCTTATATATCATAATGAACACATCAGAATGCTGTTCCCATTTTTCAGCAGATATTTATTATTTTCAATACATGTTAGTCTTTCTCAAGTAAAAGTAGTTTTAGTCTTTTCTAAATCAAGTAAAATTGATAACAACTCTGGTTGACGCAGAGGCACCTATCTGCCAATTCCTTATTTAATGGATTAAATTTCAAATGTAAGCGGTTTTCTATTCTCTGTATTTTCTTTCTGAAGGACACGGTACACGGTCAAATTCGATGTTTTGCACATACGAATGAAAGTAAGGTCAGATTTAATTAATTTGCATTCTAAATCAGCCGTTTCAACAAACACAGTTTTACACTGTCGTAATTTGAGAAGTTTGTCGTAGTTTGTTTTATATGTTCTATTACAGTTTCCAGAAATCAGAATTTTTTTGTAAGTTTGAAGATAACGTACCGTAATCCAGTACCCCCCCCGCCCTAGCCGTTACGGTTTTTTATTACCGTACTTGGTATTTATTTAAACAGTTAAAGTTCTAAATGTAAACAAGTTACAAATTAAACCTACAGCAGATAGCGACTTAACTGCTTAATTTAATTGCGACCTATTAAATAATTTTCCAACTACGGGCAATTAGTAACATAATGTCTTTATAAGTCGTTTTTATGGACTTTAATTTCTTATGGTCGCTAAAGACTAAAACTACAACTAAACTAAATACAAAACATAGCCCCTCACTCTAAATTCGATTAAGCTCAAGTGGTCAGAAGTGGCCCAAGTCTGAGTTTTCAAGGAACCATTAAAAGTGAGACGATTTTTTACTAAAGTAAGACATTTTTACTAATCTCGTATGTAATTGGGAAAACAACTGCCCCTCTTGCCACTACCGAATTACTGTCTTCATAAAATAATAAATATTCAACGCAGCTGGATTCAATAAAAAATGACCTAATTACATTTGGACAGTAAAGGTTTCGTCCTAAACGTTAAATACCCCCGTCGCAGCAAACCTGCGTACTCAGCGAATTTCCTATGCATGAACATATTTCTTACTATCACATAAAGCCACTTACTAAGTTTCATAAAAATACTTAAATAAATAACTGATATATAGCATTTTATTTATTCTCCATAAGAATAATATTAGGACTGAGAACGCAGGTTTGCTGCAACAAGGACGATAAAAATATGTTTTTTTTGCAATTATCAATATAACTCAACCAGGTGAAGCTATATACCAAGTTTTAATGATTTATGTTCATAATTAAGGGAGATGTAAAGCTTTACGTATTCTGCATAAGAATAACATTAGGGATGAGTATGCAGGTTTGCTGCTAAGAAGATAATCAACAAAAAATCAATTTTTTGTGCAAATATCAATATACCAGTACTAGGTGAAGCCACATACCAAGTTTCATTAATATAGATTCATAAAAAATCGAGATATCAAATTTTATTTATTCTCCATAAGGATAACATTGGACAACGTACTGTGTTTAGCACTTTGAATATCTCGGCAACGGTTGGACGTAGAATCATAATTTAAACACTAAAATGATTTTTTTTTTAGAGCTAAACTGATTGGTAAAAGCAAATGTGAAGTTTACATTGAAATGAACTGAGGAAAAGCCAAAAACCTTTTTCCCATAAGATTAACATGGGAGATTTTATGAGCAGGTTTTTTTGGATTTTCTCCGCAACTACTTAACCTAGGTTAATAATTCAAAATACCATATTATTTGTTTTTTTAAGCTCTATAACATGGTTAAAACCAAAATTAAGTGTTTTAAAAATTTTAGGGTGAAAAATGCAAAAAACCGATTTTTGGAAAATTTAAAACCCCCATAAACCCCCCTTCCCGTGGTCCCATATTTCTGGTTTTCGAACTTAAAGTCATGAGTAGTGGTGAATTACCGGTTTAACCCCAGAATCGGCGCTTTTTTCCCATGTTATTCTTATGGGGATCAGTTTTTGCACCGACGCCCGATCCTACCCTACACAAATTTTCTTTTTGGCCCCTGCCTTATTTTCCCCCATTTTAAAATTTGCATTAATTTTAATACATCCTTTGCAGAAATCCACGAATTCAAAAATAACTCCAGACTAAATAAACAACACATGTAAACAACTTAGAAGTTATTGTATAGTAGTGGATAAACACCGGTTTAGCATCACTTCCGGCGCTTTTTCCCCATGTTATTCTTATGGGGATCAGTTTTTGGACCGACACCCGATCCCGCCTATAGAGCTCCCGCCTGCTGGCCTATATTAAATATACCCTTGCCTTAAATATATTGTCCCCACCCCCATCCCTCCTCTATATTTTTAAAAATTAATTTTCAAATTCTAAAAAACCATCTTTGGTGTTTACTGCCCGATTTGTCTGCAATTTGGATATGTTATTGTCCTAGGCAAGTGTTTTAATAAATTTCACTTACATTTCCCAAATTAACTATTACGGTCAAATTAAAAAATATTTTTTGAAAAATACTATAGTGCCAATTGCCACCTTCTTTATTAACAGTCCGATTTGTCTTCAATTTGGATATGTTATTGTCCTAGGCAAGTGGTTTAATAAATTCCACTTACATATCCCAAATTCACTATTACAGTCAAATTAAAAATTATTTTTGAAAAATACTGCCAACTGCCAACTTCTTTATTAAATGTCCGATTTGTCTGCAATTTGGATATGTTATTGTCCTAGGCAAGTGTTTTAATAAATTTCACTTACATATCCCAAATTCACCATCACGGTCAAATTAAAAAATATTTTTGAAAAATACTGCCAATTGCCAACTTCTTTATTAACTGTCCGATTTGTTTAAAACTTGGATATGTTATTGTCGTAGGCAAGTGTTTTAATAAATTACACTTACATTTCCCAAATTCACTATTACAGTCAAATTAAAAAATATTTTTGAAAAATACTGCCAATTGCCAACTTCTTTATTTACTGTCCGATTTGTTTAAAATTTGGATATGTTATTGTTGTAGGCTAGTGTATATGCACCATCCACATTTTACAAATATTACGGTCAAATTAAATAATATTTTTGAAAAATACTGCCAATTGCCACCTTCTTTATTAAATGTCTGATTTGTCTTCAATTTGGATATGTTATTGTCCTAGGCAACTGGTTTAATAAATTCCACCTACATATCCCAAATTCACTATTACAGTCAAATTAAAAATTATTTTTGAAAAATACTGCCAATTGCCAACTTCTTTATTAAATGTCCGATTTGTCTGCAATTTGGATATGTTATTGTCCTAGGCAAGTGTTTTAATAAATTTCACTTACATATCCCAAATTCACCATCACGGTCAAATTAAAAAATATTTTTTGAAAAATACTGCCAATTGCCAACTTCTTTATTTACTGTCCGATTTATTTAAAATTTGGATATGTTATTGTTGTAGGCTAGTGTATATGCACCATCCACATTTTACAAATATTACAGTCAAATTAAAAATTATTTTTGAAAAATACTGCCAATTGCCAACTTCTTTATTTACTGTCCGATTTGTTTAAAATTTGGATATGTTATTGTTGTAGGCTAGTGTATATGCACCATCCACATTTTACAAATATTGCGGTTAAATTTTAAAAAATTTGGAAAAATACTGCCAATTGGCAACTTCTTTATTTATGGCCTGATTTGTTTAAAATTTATATATGTCATTATTCTAGGCTAGTACACACCATCCACATTTGACAAATTAACTATAACGGTCAAATTTAAAAAATATTTTGAAAAATATACTAACAATTTCAAACTTCTTTATTTACTGTCTGATTTGATTTATTTTCGGATATGTTATAGCGCTTATATAGGTAACAAGACCGCACTACCACACAGTTTATTTATTGTTTATTTTGCTGTAATCCCAAAACTGACTTTGCTGTTTATTGTCCGATTTGCCTACACTTTGGATATTGTCCGATTGTGTCCGATTGGATACCTCCCGTCGAGGTATCAAATTACATCATCCGCATTCCCAGACAGGAGGGCGACGCGACGGTTATTTGTGTGAACACCTGCCTCGGTGCAGAGTACTTGAAGGGGGGTGTATCGATACACCCCCCTTTGCAGTATATGTTCAAAGCATTGCAATTATATTCTCCTCAAAATTTACATCAGCATTTATTGTCTGATTTATTTTCGGATATGTTATAGCCCCCAACTATTATATCTAAAATTACAATATTATTTCCACCTATAATACAGTTGTTTGTTTTGCCGCAACCTAAAAACTAATATTGGTATTTGTGTTTTTACAAAACTATATATTGTAAATTACTACCAATAACTCCTTTATTTACTTTTCGACCTGTTATATCCCCCTATATCTAAATTTACCATATATTTTTTTCCCTTTTAGTGCTGTTTTGTCGTAACCAAACTTTGACTGCAATATATTACTGGCCATTGCATAAGTAAATACCCCATTTCCAAATTCACTATTACGGTTGGATTAAAAAAAATAAATACAAGCTTATTATATACATCCAGCTGATAAGTAATATATATCTACAATTATGGTCAGAACAAATTTTGGATATGTTTTAAGCCAATGCAACAAATAAATTTTTAAAACCCAAAACAACTAAACACAAAACACCAATCTTTCTTTGTGCTTGTTTGGAGTAGTCTTTATTTTATCCAACTTAATTTTGTAGTTAAAATCAAACTTCCCACATTCTAGCTCCCTTTCCAGTGGTTGGAGACATAAAGGTTACGAATATTTTCAAACTGTACGATATATCTTTTTCTACCCCTATGTTGGACTTGTTTAATAGCGCACCACATTCCAAATCCTCCAGTCTACTACATTCTTTAAATTTAACATTGCCTTTAATATCTTGCATCTCTATGTCTTCTTGTCCATTGTTACGGAAACTTAGGTTTTCTATTTTTGGAATTGCCATAAAACGTTGCGGTTCCGTTAGTGTTAAAGCTTGCAAGTGGCTCGTTGGTAGGTAGATAAATAATGTCCAAATCACCACTGTATGGCAACACGCCTTCCCTATTCTTATTTATCTCTATAAATACAGTTTTACAGACACCTTTAACATAGTATACACACCTCCTTTTCTGCCAA
Organism: Allygus modestus; assembly: GCA_963675035.1. Lineage (NCBI taxonomy): Eukaryota > Metazoa > Arthropoda > Insecta > Hemiptera > Cicadellidae > Allygus > Allygus modestus. Next base: position 476,233,970 of record OY776112.1, on the reverse strand, counting down.
CACTCCCACAAACTTGTTTACTACAAACGCACACACACAATGCTCGCAGGAAGTAATCTTTTAATTTATCCTCTCTTTCCCTTCTTTAGCAAACTGTGTATTCCTCTGTATTTTCCACATATTCCAATGTCTTCTAATTCCAATTTCCTCTCTAAGAAAGGCTTGGAAAGTGGCTCTATTTCTTTAATAGTGTATGGGTACAGTTTATTGGTCCGGCTTCTTAAAACGTAGGGAGTAAGGTTAGGACTTTCCAAATTGATGTGTTTAGGTATAGTGGAGAAAGGTGTATTTGATGTGCCCCCAGATTTGATGTAACACTTATGCTTTACACTTATGGCATCCTCCTCTATTACCTCTACGTAGTTGGTAAACAGTTAAAGCTAAATGCAGATAGAGCACACTTTATTAACTTTTCCCTTTGATCTTTTGGCAGTTTTAGTTGTACTCCAGTTATCTTCTTCGTATTACTATTACCCCAACATGCATCATTAAACACTAAACAACAACTGTTTTGTAATTGGCAACTTTCACCCACATCTTATGCAGAGGTACAGCATAGAATGGAGCATTTTGAAAGTACCGTTTGTTGTCTTCTATTAGACTTAAACAATCTCTTAAAAGTTCAAACCCCTCACCAAAACCTCTACAATAGATTGTTGCCTCTAACCTTGCCATTCTCTCTAGCCAGTTGAGAACGTTTCTTTTAGGTTTACAAAGTTTATTATATGGTTTCCTATACTTTTAATTACTCCAAGGCTTGTAATCTGGCATATAAATTTATTATATATTTTTACCCTGCTATTTACACCATGTTAAACAGTCTTTACTAACATTATCTACAATAACATTATGGGGGTCCATTCGCCCCCCTGGTAGCAAAAGTTTTCTGTAAGATATTGGCACATTTCCTCTTTATTAAATATTCCAACCAAATCTAGTGTTATATCGAAATCCATAAGATCTTGCAGTATCTTTGGAAGATCTTCCAACAAATCCTTAATTTTAACATTTGCAAGCTCTATTTTATAGGGAATTGCTATAGGATCATCATACTTTTGTTTAATTTGGTCAATATCTTTCTTTATTATTTGTAACACACCCTCGCTTTGGGAGAATGGTAGTTTGGCCACAACACCATGTCGAGCTAAAGAGAACTTTTTAAATATTCCTCATAAGTAGCTATTAAACGAGCCACATATTTCCTTCTTAACTTTAAATTTATTCCGAACGTCCCCATCACAATCCGTAACATTGGTTATCTTAACTAACATTATGTTATCACAAAACGCACCCGTTATAGATGTTATTTAATTTTGGTTCGCCCTCGCAATAGTTTATATTACCTATGTCTGTAAGAAGGTTATTATTACGCAGATTTTCTAATAAAAACCACATACCAAATCTTTCGTTAGTAGGTTTAATACAATTCCCCAATAAATGGCTAACAGAGCACATTTCTTTTATACAAAAAGTAGCGGAAACATGTAAACAGGACAGATATATAGGCATATAGAGGTTGTAAATATATATTGTATATAAACATAGGCGAGCGGTAAGTGTAACATGTAAGTGGACACCCACGTGCAAATATGGAATACCCACAAATTCGACTAAATAAGTTTATAGTCTCAATATAATTAACATATTAACATTAGTACCCAAATTGTCGAAATTCTATAATTCTATTCTTAGTCCTTGTATTAGGTTTTGTACTATTAAACCCAACACCCCGTGCAGTAGAGCAATATATGTATTTAATACAGATACGCACATTCTACAAGACCCATACATCTGTTGTATAAGCAGCAGAATAGACATCTCATTGTGTTGTTGTAAAGTAAAACATAAATGTAAATTGTGCTGGATACAACCGGCCAGATATTAGACAGGAAATGTGTTGGAAGTGTATTGCCAAAGACAAACACCACATAGTGCAGCATGTAATCAATCCATTACTATTTAGACAGCATTGGTACAACATCCGATATATTAGCCAAACCCACAATCAAACTTGGAAAACAAACAGTAAAAGATAAATATTATAGTAACAGAAATAGTAAGAGTATAAGGACATAGTAATATTTAAAGTTTATAAAACAACACAAATGCAGAGACACAATAACACACTCCAACACATTTGGACACAGGCACAGATACTGGTTTACATCCATTTAACACAACTTTACACGTTCTGTCAACCGACACAAAAATAGTTTGTAAATTGTGTAAGAAATATATGTAATATAAACAAATTTAACACAATCATAACATTGTGGACAATGTTATGATTGTGTTAAATTTGTTTATATTACATATATTTCTTACACAATTTACAAACTATTTTTGTGTCGGTTGACAGAACGTGTAAAGTTGTGTTAAATGGATGTAAACCAGTATCTGTGCCTGTGTCCAAATGTGTTGGAGTGTGTTATTGTGTCTCTGCATTTGTGTTGTTTTATAAACTTTAAATATTACTATGTCCTTATACTCTTACTATTTCTGTTACTATAATATTTATCTTTTACTGTTTGTTTTCCAAGTTTGATTGTGGGTTTGGCTAATATATCGGATGTTGTACCAATGCTGTCTAAATAGTAATGGATTGATTACATGCTGCACTATGTGGTGTTTGTCTTTGGCAATACACTTCCAACACATTTCCTGTCTAATATCTGGCCGGTTGTATCCAGCACAATTTACATTTATGTTTTACTTTACAACAACACAATGAGATGTCTATTCTGCTGCTTATACAACAGATGTATGGGTCTTGTAGAATGTGCGTATCTGTATTAAATACATATATTGCTCTACTGCACGGGGTGTTGGGTTTAATAGTACAAAACCTAATACAAGGACTAAGAATAGAATTATAGAATTTCGACAATTTGGGTACTAATGTTAATATGTTAATTATATTGAGACTATAAACTTATTTAGTCGAATTTGTGGGTATTCCATATTTGCACGTGGGTGTCCACTTACATGTTACACTTACCGCTCGCCTATGTTTATATACAATATATATTTACAACCTCTATATGCCTATATATCTGTCCTGTTTACATGTTTCCGCTACTTTTTGTATAAAAGAAATGTGCTCTGTTAGCCATTTATTGGGGAATTGTATTAAACCTACTAACGAAAGATTTGGTATGTGGTTTTTATTAGAAAATCTGCGTAATAATAACCTTCTTACAGACATAGGTAATATAAACTATTGCGAGGGCGAACCAAAATTAAATAACATCTATAACGGGTGCGTTTTGTGATAACATAATGTTAGTTAAGATAACCAATGTTACGGATTGTGATGGGGACGTTCGGAATAAATTTAAAGTTAAGAAGGAAATATGTGGCTCGTTTAATAGCTACTTATGAGGAATATTTAAAAAGTTCTCTTTAGCTCGACATGGTGTTGTGGCCAAACTACCATTCTCCCAAAGCGAGGGTGTGTTACAAATAATAAAGAAAGATATTGACCAAATTAAACAAAAGTATGATGATCCTATAGCAATTCCCTATAAAATAGAGCTTGCAAATGTTAAAATTAAGGATTTGTTGGAAGATCTTCCAAAGATACTGCAAGATCTTATGGATTTCGATATAACACTAGATTTGGTTGGAATATTTAATAAAGAGGAAATGTGCCAATATCTTACAGAAAACTTTTGCTACCAGGGGGGCGAATGGACCCCCATAATGTTATTGTAGATAATGTTAGTAAAGACTGTTTAACATGGTGTAAATAGCAGGGTAAAAATATATAATAAATTTATATGCCAGATTACAAGCCTTGGAGTAATTAAAAGTATAGGAAACCATATAATAAACTTTGTAAACCTAAAAGAAACGTTCTCAACTGGCTAGAGAGAATGGCAAGGTTAGAGGCAACAATCTATTGTAGAGGTTTTGGTGAGGGGTTTGAACTTTTAAGAGATTGTTTAAGTCTAATAGAAGACAACAAACGGTACTTTCAAAATGCTCCATTCTATGCTGTACCTCTGCATAAGATGTGGGTGAAAGTTGCCAATTACAAAACAGTTGTTGTTTAGTGTTTAATGATGCATGTTGGGGTAATAGTAATACGAAGAAGATAACTGGAGTACAACTAAAACTGCCAAAAGATCAAAGGGAAAAGTTAATAAAGTGTGCTCTATCTGCATTTAGCTTTAACTGTTTACCAACTACGTAGAGGTAATAGAGGAGGATGCCATAAGTGTAAAGCATAAGTGTTACATCAAATCTGGGGGCACATCAAATACACCTTTCTCCACTATACCTAAACACATCAATTTGGAAAGTCCTAACCTTACTCCCTACGTTTTAAGAAGCCGGACCAATAAACTGTACCCATACACTATTAAAGAAATAGAGCCACTTTCCAAGCCTTTCTTAGAGAGGAAATTGGAATTAGAAGACATTGGAATATGTGGAAAATACAGAGGAATACACAGTTTGCTAAAGAAGGGAAAGAGAGGATAAATTAAAAGATTACTTCCTGCGAGCATTGTGTGTGTGCGTTTGTAGTAAACAAGTTTGTGGGAGTGTTGGCAGAAAAGGAGGTGTGTATACTATGTTAAAGGTGTCTGTAAAACTGTATTTATAGAGATAAATAAGAATAGGGAAGGCGTGTTGCCATACAGTGGTGATTTGGACATTATTTATCTACCTACCAACGAGCCACTTGCAAGCTTTAACACTAACGGAACCGCAACGTTTTATGGCAATTCCAAAAATAGAAAACCTAAGTTTCCGTAACAATGGACAAGAAGACATAGAGATGCAAGATATTAAAGGCAATGTTAAATTTAAAGAATGTAGTAGACTGGAGGATTTGGAATGTGGTGCGCTATTAAACAAGTCCAACATAGGGGTAGAAAAAGATATATCGTACAGTTTGAAAATATTCGTAACCTTTATGTCTCCAACCACTGGAAAGGGAGCTAGAATGTGGGAAGTTTGATTTTAACTACAAAATTAAGTTGGATAAAATAAAGACTACTCCAAACAAGCACAAAGAAAGATTGGTGTTTTGTGTTTAGTTGTTTTGGGTTTTAAAAATTTATTTGTTGCATTGGCTTAAAACATATCCAAAATTTGTTCTGACCATAATTGTAGATATATATTACTTATCAGCTGGATGTATATAATAAGCTTGTATTTATTTTTTTTAATCCAACCGTAATAGTGAATTTGGAAATGGGGTATTTACTTATGCAATGGCCAGTAATATATTGCAGTCAAAGTTTGGTTACGACAAAACAGCACTAAAAGGGAAAAAAATATATGGTAAATTTAGATATAGGGGGATATAACAGGTCGAAAAGTAAATAAAGGAGTTATTGGTAGTAATTTACAATATATAGTTTTGTAAAAACACAAATACCAATATTAGTTTTTAGGTTGCGGCAAAACAAACAACTGTATTATAGGTGGAAATAATATTGTAATTTTAGATATAATAGTTGGGGGCTATAACATATCCGAAAATAAATCAGACAATAAATGCTGATGTAAATTTTGAGGAGAATATAATTGCAATGCTTTGAACATATACTGCAAAGGGGGGTGTATCGATACACCCCCCTTCAAGTACTCTGCACCGAGGCAGGTGTTCACACAAATAACCGTCGCGTCGCCCTCCTGTCTGGGAATGCGGATGATGTAATTTGATACCTCGACGGGAGGTATCCAATCGGACACAATCGGACAATATCCAAAGTGTAGGCAAATCGGACAATAAACAGCAAAGTCAGTTTTGGGATTACAGCAAAATAAACAATAAATAAACTGTGTGGTAGTGCGGTCTTGTTACCTATATAAGCGCTATAACATATCCGAAAATAAATCAAATCAGACAGTAAATAAAGAAGTTTGAAATTGTTAGTATATTTTTCAAAATATTTTTTAAATTTGACCGTTATAGTTAATTTGTCAAATGTGGATGGTGTGTACTAGCCTAGAATAATGACATATATAAATTTTAAACAAATCAGGCCATAAATAAAGAAGTTGCCAATTGGCAGTATTTTTCCAAATTTTTTAAAATTTAACCGCAATATTTGTAAAATGTGGATGGTGCATATACACTAGCCTACAACAATAACATATCCAAATTTTAAACAAATCGGACAGTAAATAAAGAAGTTGGCAATTGGCAGTATTTTTCAAAAATAATTTTTAATTTGACTGTAATATTTGTAAAATGTGGATGGTGCATATACACTAGCCTACAACAATAACATATCCAAATTTTAAATAAATCGGACAGTAAATAAAGAAGTTGGCAATTGGCAGTATTTTTCAAAAAATATTTTTTAATTTGACCGTGATGGTGAATTTGGGATATGTAAGTGAAATTTATTAAAACACTTGCCTAGGACAATAACATATCCAAATTGCAGACAAATCGGACATTTAATAAAGAAGTTGGCAATTGGCAGTATTTTTCAAAAATAATTTTTAATTTGACTGTAATAGTGAATTTGGGATATGTAGGTGGAATTTATTAAACCAGTTGCCTAGGACAATAACATATCCAAATTGAAGACAAATCAGACATTTAATAAAGAAGGTGGCAATTGGCAGTATTTTTCAAAAATATTATTTAATTTGACCGTAATATTTGTAAAATGTGGATGGTGCATATACACTAGCCTACAACAATAACATATCCAAATTTTAAACAAATCGGACAGTAAATAAAGAAGTTGGCAATTGGCAGTATTTTTCAAAAATATTTTTTAATTTGACTGTAATAGTGAATTTGGGAAATGTAAGTGTAATTTATTAAAACACTTGCCTACGACAATAACATATCCAAGTTTTAAACAAATCGGACAGTTAATAAAGAAGTTGGCAATTGGCAGTATTTTTCAAAAATATTTTTTAATTTGACCGTGATGGTGAATTTGGGATATGTAAGTGAAATTTATTAAAACACTTGCCTAGGACAATAACATATCCAAATTGCAGACAAATCGGACATTTAATAAAGAAGTTGGCAGTTGGCAGTATTTTTCAAAAATAATTTTTAATTTGACTGTAATAGTGAATTTGGGATATGTAAGTGGAATTTATTAAACCACTTGCCTAGGACAATAACATATCCAAATTGAAGACAAATCGGACTGTTAATAAAGAAGGTGGCAATTGGCACTATAGTATTTTTCAAAAAATATTTTTTAATTTGACCGTAATAGTTAATTTGGGAAATGTAAGTGAAATTTATTAAAACACTTGCCTAGGACAATAACATATCCAAATTGCAGACAAATCGGGCAGTAAACACCAAAGATGGTTTTTTAGAATTTGAAAATTAATTTTTAAAAATATAGAGGAGGGATGGGGGTGGGGACAATATATTTAAGGCAAGGGTATATTTAATATAGGCCAGCAGGCGGGAGCTCTATAGGCGGGATCGGGTGTCGGTCCAAAAACTGATCCCCATAAGAATAACATGGGGAAAAAGCGCCGGAAGTGATGCTAAACCGGTGTTTATCCACTACTATACAATAACTTCTAAGTTGTTTACATGTGTTGTTTATTTAGTCTGGAGTTATTTTTGAATTCGTGGATTTCTGCAAAGGATGTATTAAAATTAATGCAAATTTTAAAATGGGGGAAAATAAGGCAGGGGCCAAAAAGAAAATTTGTGTAGGGTAGGATCGGGCGTCGGTGCAAAAACTGATCCCCATAAGAATAACATGGGAAAAAAGCGCCGATTCTGGGGTTAAACCGGTAATTCACCACTACTGTCATGAATGTCACTTTACACATTTGAGCCAAATTTCATCGAAATCGGACGTTTTTTACTCAAGTTATCGCATTCACGGATACATATATAGATATATATACATTTGAACGAATAGTGTTTTTGGCATCTGGGGACCTCAAAACAAAAATTTATCATGGTCTCGGGCTTAAGTCTTACCATGAGACCTAAGGTAATAGCTTCTTCCCTATAGGGGAAATTCGCTAAAAGGGCGGATTAGTCATACCAGTGAGCATGTATTTTGGGCGCCGGACAGACCTAGTGTTGAATATTTCACACTGGACGGAGACACAAAGATTGTCACGCATGGTTGACAGTGGCGGCATCGCGCGGTGCAACTGTGCATTAAAACGCAGCGCCGCCGTGGTTGACGCATTGGTCGACAGATGGCAGCACATCGCATATCTCATTAGCTAGACATACTTTGATCAATTTGCTCACTCATTATCTACCATGAGATTGTTCGTTTGCGATTATTCATGCAGCGTTTGGTAATTATACTTCAAGTGATGATGGTTACATAGTTGCGGTGAATGTATATGTACATGAGATAGTTGTACGTACATATTACAAAAAATAAGCACCAAGACTAGATTTTGTATAGATGAATTATGAATTTTCTTGAAATGCAATTTAATTATTGCATTTTTAATGAAATGATTAGGTAAGCATTACTTGGCAGCTAGATTCCTGTAAGTATAACGGGGCACTGATTAGTTCCAGTTATTTGTAAATATATTTCGTTAAATACAACTGAAAAAGCTTATTTTTCTGAAAATCGTGGCACGTGATATTTGACGGCTAATAATCACTTGATGGCGTAAATATAAGAACAAATAAATTCTTGAAGCTTGACTTCCGTAGAAATCAAAACAATAATATAACAATTTTAAGAAGTGGTTATTTTCAAGGTAGACCTGACGCTTTCAAATTTGAGACAGCTTAGTTTTCAGAATAAAGCCAGGATTAGCGTTTTAATATAAAATTAACCGTTTATATGTTGAATAAATTTAGTAAAACTCATTCACCTTATTTAACTTTCAAACAAACAAAAATTAGAGCTTGAATAAAGTGTCTCGTTACACTCATAATAAAGCTAATCAAAATTACAAACCAGAGGTTCGACCATGGTGAATCTGTAATCCCTAAAGAGCGAGAAAGAGTAATACATTAATGTTTAATATGTTTGTGCTAGAAAGTTATATTTAAACTAATTCAAGCTAAAAATGTTTGTTAATTACAAAAAGCAGATATTCTTGTCATTACAATAAATAACTAGTTAAGACCTTCAACAATGATTACAATCCTCCACACTATTAACATTTAACAACAATTTAAACTTAAAATAATATTGGTTGTTAGTTCTTCGTTGTATGGTCATTTCCAGTTGATTGATTCTAGGTTTCTTATGAATGCAATCATTTTAAGAAGTGTGCCAAAAGGGATAAGACCAACAGTTCCCTAAACCTAAACAAATAAAGGGGAAATTTGGCTCTAACAAGATATTCGCCAGTCAGGCCTATGCTTGAAGGATAAATGTTACATTAATACAAAACTATATTAAATATTTCTGTACATTGAAATTTAAATTATCCCTTTGAATTTGTTCTTCTACCTTTATTGGTTTCAATTCCCAGTGTATGCTCTGTTTCAGCTAGAACTTATTTTGAAACAGTTAGAGATTGACACCACAATAGCTGAACTTTTTATTCAGTTCTCAGGGCGTACTCGCTAATATTTAACTGCTCCGAATACCATATTTGTTTTATTTTTGTTCAAAGACTTACACTTATCTACAATATTTAATAAAAAATATGCTAGCTAGCCATCAATGATAGATTACAAGAAAAAAATTACCTGAGAGATAAAACATGATCTTGAGTGTTTCTGAAAAAAGGAAATTTATAATTTAATTAGAACTAGCAGCCAGCGTCACTTCGTGACTTATCTTTTTGAACTTTTGAGGAACCATACTTGGTTGAACCTAAAAGTAGTAAATCAATCATGTGTCCCAAAAATAGCACGAAAACGCTCTGAATATAGATCAATACATATTAGATACAAAATGATTATTACTGTATATATTGATGTGAAACCAGAAAAACACTGATGTTGAAGTATATAATTCATGATAAAATATTTGAAAAGTTAGAACACACAAATTGTTGAACACTTCACCCATTCTCTTCACTTCATTGTCTTATATGAAATGTCTAAAATTGCATAATAAACTGATAAATGACGGAAAATCACTGATGTTAAGTTATTTAATACATAGTAAAACGTATAAAAATTATTACAAAAATGACTGTCGTTTCATAGATTATGAAATCAAACATAAACACGTTCTATTTTAGTTTTAAGTTTAAAAAATATCAAAATTTTCTAGATAAACTATGAAAAAATAAAATTTCAACTTTTTACTTTACATTTTATTGTAAATTCTGTAACCTATGTATTCGGGGAAAAAATCTTCCATCTGATTATAAAATAACAGCTTTCAACATCTACCATATAAGAGACACTAAATTAGTTGAAATCAAACTGGCTATGTCCCAGATTTACATGAGTGGTACTTTTCTTCGTGGTCAAAATTAATTTTTTTTCCTCCAAAAATCTATATTTCAAGAAATTAAATGAATTAGCCTATTTGAAAATCAACTTACTTATAACTTTAAAGAAAAAACCAGTTTCATGAAATAAATAAATGCATATGTTTTGTTATAAACAAATGCGAAATGGTAAAAGTTCACAGGTTTAACAACAGATAGTAGCACATTCGCTGGAATTTCAAAAGCCTCCTGGACGAAAGCTTTTCATGGGATATTTTCGAAACCCAAAAAAGGCACATATAGAAGTAGCTTTAATTTGATACCAAATATGTATAGAAAATTAAATTTCTAGGGGTCGATATGCTGCGAAGAAAAATCGAGAAATTCTTTTAATAATATATGTAAATGTGTAATGTGTATGTATATGTATATATGTAAATCATCTTGGTCGCTATGTTGGTGCTGACCATATGCTAAGGGGGAGTTGGGCGAGATGTCGATACAATTGCCCCCTCTGCGGAGCTTCTTTTCCAACTAGACCCGGCGAGCGAGTGCCACAGGGACCTCGTGGTGCGGGAGGGGGGGAGGGTTAACACGATTGTCACAATCAAACCAAACCAGCCCGGAGAAATCAGTGTCAATTGTCCTCGCACTTTACAACTTTGCCGTTGCTAGCTTGCTGGTTGTGCTTCTGTAGCCTCATATCAAGCTTGTATCTCGCTTTACATTTGTCTTTCTTTCTCCTCTTACGGTGAGAAGAGAAAGTAGGGAATCAACGTTATAACTTGCTGATAAACTGAGATTCTCTATAGAATAAACCTTGGTTCAAGCATAATTTAACGTTTTCAGCATTTAAATAATAAATAGAAACCCGTTGCTCGAAATCGAGCAATATTACGTTTTGATAAACGGATTTCATCAATATTATCATTTGTGCTAATATTATCGCGAATTCAGTCCTTCTTGCCTCAGACTAATCTCGGTTTTTGGAATTATGTCCGTGTATGAATGTGACGAATCTATTTCTATAAAAACGAAAAACCGATCATTCCCCAGGCCAAACCTCTACACCTACAACTACGAAATTCGTCATATATACTCTTTCCGTATCATAGGAACATTGGCTCCACCCACGGGGAGTCAAAGTTCCAATCCTGTGTTATTCTTATGGACATCCACTTTAGTTTGAGCTGATGATAATTCAAACATCTGACCATGTCTCATTGATGACGAAACGAAGTGAAGGAATGTATGTATTAGCAGAGACAATGATTCGGTGACCGTCAGCACCAATCAATGACAATGTCCTGTGATCAATCAATGCCGTCAGTGTGTAGCTGTGTCCTCGTGTTCGTAATGAAATAACGTGAAAACGGCTGAACAAATCGTTTTCATATTTTACACAAATGTTTTCCAGTGCACTTCACGCTTCCAGTTCAAAAATGGAATACATTCGTTAAATAGTTTTTCATAAATTAACATTTAAAAGTTGTAACATTTCCATAAGGTAAAGCATTGGATAAAAATTACTGGTTTTATAGTAAGAGATACTAATGCAACATTGTTTCGTAATTACAAAAAATTACTAAAAAATTGTTTTATTTATATGTTTTATGATCAAATCAATAAAGTACTCTCCGTTTAACATGATTTAATTCAATTTATTAAAGGTTTTTAGATTAAAAAACTAATACCTGTTTTTAAAATAAAGATAACGATCTCCTATAATTCGAGTGAGTTAATAGTTTATCCGCTAGATTGCAGCAGCCATGTATTTCGTATTTAATACTGCCAGCTGTGTGTTCTTTTGTCAGTTTATGGTATCAAATACCCCCGTCATAGCAAACCTGCGTACTCAGCTAATTTCCAATGTACCTCACTGCATAGGTAACTAACGTGTTATAGGTATTGGAGAATTTGCACCTATAATATAATTTAATTTAATATAATTCAGAACGATTTACCATATGACCTAAAATTAACCAAAAGAAAAATATATATTTGCCTACAGAGTCCCCAGGGCTATTTATTTTATATTTTGTGATGAAATTTCGGTTAGAACTGACGTTGACAGCAGAAAATTTCATCTACCATTTATGAGTACGGACATTCCATTACGCGAATATTTTTGAGCGTACTCCTAGTGGTAGTTTGACGGGTCAACAATAGAATGCAGCACACACAACTGTTGTATTCCCGGGTGAAACCGGGTACGATAGCTGCTACTCCTAGTCTCTTTATAAATATATGGTAGTTCATTATTTTCCAAGTAAATAATTGATATTAGCTTTTAATATATTTAATATATTTTATTTTAATCAGTCTAGCAGTATTCGCTGGTTGATTATAGTGGAAAAATTATTAAAAAGTAAAATATGGGGAACAAATTGTTGAGAAAAACACACGTCAACAATCGAAAATATTTTATGGCTCGATAAAAAAAGCTTATCCAAAAGTTTTTGATAACCTCAAATTAATTAAATTAAACAAAAAGATGAATATGGCAATTTCTTAGAGGGTGGAGCTTTCAAGTTGTGGGAGGACCTATCCAACGTGGAGACATCTTTCAAGAGATGCGGCTTTGTGAAACGAATTCAACTGAACTGTCATAATTTGACCAGGAGGTATTCTGAAATATGGTTTAAACTCATTATATTTTTTTAAGAACGAAAGCAAAACTCTTTCTAAGAGACGTAACATGTTGAATCACCAGAAGGCGCTGGTAATGTGGGATTTCCCAGTTCAAGTCGCCAGAATGCACTGCTCAGTTGGTCATTACTGCTTGATTTGTAACTCAGCATTTGTTTATAACATGCTGTTTCAGCTCAGTGGTGGATTTAGGGAGGGGGGGGGTTATAGAGGCTGTAGCCCAGGGCGGCAAGTTTTTAGGGGCGGCAAATTTACATAAAATTAATTAGTTGTTTACAAAAGAAACGTTGAAACGGGGAACATTTTGACGAAAACTAATGACAATGAAGCTAAAGGTAGTAATCAGAGACTAATGTATTACGCTTGCAGTCCCTCACACTGCAGTTCCTCAAAACAGTCATAATGCATTTGTCAATCATCCGTACTAGCGACAAGACGATTACGCTACAGAGAAAGGGTGGCAAGCCACGAACTACGTCAGGCACTACGCCACTATGACTACGTCCAACCATAGATGATAGGTCCAACAAAATCAATAATGACCAAGACATACGGATGAGAAATGTTGCAACAATCGAATTTGAGATGACAATAACAACATTTATACTTCAATGAAACTGTCGCTTCATTTTCAAACTCAAGGTAACAAAGAGAGTTATTTCAGCCGTCTTATACTTACCATCAAAGGCTACCACACGTAATCGTTCATTCTGGAGGATATATTTTAAAACAAAACATCTGACCAAAGACTTACATAATTTGTGAAGAGGGGATTTGATTGGTTGTTGCCATGCGAGCATAGTTGACAGACTCCAGGCGAGACCTCTATATATATTTTTTGGGTGGAACGGTGTCAAAATCTCCTATTTCATTAAATGAAAAACTGTGATATTTGAAGTCTTTAAATTTATATCTTGTCGCATTTTAGGCAAATCATGATGTTAAACTTAACTTTATAATCTTAAGACATATTTTTTATGTAATTTTATTGTTTATCTCGAAGAAAAGTTATGATTTGAGTTAAATAACAACACTCTTTTAATATATATAGCTTTGGGAATAGTGTTGAAAACAAGCCGCCTTGTACATCGAATGACACTGTCCCACCAAGTTGACACCACAACAGGACAAAATACCAAATATGACGGCACACGTTTTATGAAGGTTATTTGTCAGAGAGTAGTGACTCCTGTAGGTATTATCATAGATTAAGAATACCACAAGTAAGTAATGCCACTAAGGAGTTTATTTAATCTATGGTATTATATTTCAATTCATTGGATCTACAACATCATGGAGGTGAAACTAGAAGAAGTGTTTGAAAATGTGTAGAGTTTTATGAAGATTAGGCCTACATCAATTAATTTTATATTTAAAACATATAAAACTTACGTCTAAAACATATAAAGGTAGAAAAGTATAAGTTACAAAATGACTGAAAAACTGTATTGAAAAGCACTAATTCAGGATTAAAATAGTCGGAATTTTGAGGCTAATTGTCCGAATTACTAATTTTAAGGCTACAGTGTCATCATATCTTATTTACAGGTTATTTATTACAATTTTCAGCAGTCAATGCGTTGGTGTAAAAATTAATGTTTTGATGAAGTTTAAGAAGGGATTTTTAGGCCTTTGTTGACGGATTTTCTTGTTATTAAAAGTAGCACTGCTTCACTGCTTTTAACACGAACATTTGTCTCTAGGGCCGATTGTCATTGAGTAGGCTATATTGAATATTAAACTGTGTTAATGTGAATCAAGACAATCATACATTATTTTACTGGTTTTTCAACTAGGAAATAAGAGAAATGTCTTAAACTTATTCATTCAGTTAATTCGTAACTTCTTTAGATACTATCACAAAATAACCAAAAAAGATATATATATATATATATATATATATATATATATATATTTATATTGCATTCATTTGTTAGGGCTACTAATATTATAATAATCAAATGAAACATTTTTCAACTGAGTACCCTTAAGGAATTTCTTTATTTTTATTTTTATTTTTAAGACTACATGTTTCGGGACATAAGCCCATCATCATGGTCAACAAATACCTAACCTAGTTTTATGATATTAAAAATATTACAAAAACAGACATATGAGGAAATTACTTAGCAGATGTTTCACTTTGATGATAAAGTTTTTTATCTATCTATTCTCATTTTCCTTAGCTTTTCAAATATTGGATTACTTGTATTAATTTGAGTATTTAGTAATTCCTGAGGCATTTCTTTGTTGCTCACAAAGAAATGCCTTTACACAAAGAATTGCTTTGGTGAATTTATATATATATATATATATATATATATATATATATATATATATATATATAACATGTGGGTAAACCTGGGTGGCGAAAAGGACAAAGATTGTAGTGAGGGGGGGGAGGGCGGAAATTTTCTTAATGCGGCAATTGCTTAAATCCGCCACTGTTTCAGCTCATTGGATAAGATGTCGGATTAAATAAATAAATAAAATTCCTTTATTTACAAACTTCTGTCAGTACAAAACTGTTTTACAGAGTCACTCAAGTCAATATAAAATGGAATTAATTAAAACATAAAAATTCACAACATTTACAATAATATAAATTATAATATTTTAAGGCGCTCAACAAATTTTCTTAACATTTACGCACTGTTTAAGCGTAGCCTTGAAAGACAGGACGCCCACCTTTTGGAGGTCGCAGGAGAGGTTGTTGTAGAGTTTGGGGCCAAAGTAGGAAAACCCTCTCTTACCCACTTCCAGACGCACTTTTGGGTAATGGAGCAGCGCGTCATGTTGGGTCCTACACCGAGCCACCTCCCCGCGAGCAAAAAGTCTTTCCACCAGGTAATGAGGCTACTTCTGAACCAAGACCCGGTGGATGAGGCTGCATCCTGCACACGGTCTCAATTGGCAAGAGCCCTGCAGCATCCCGCCAATACCGATATGCGTTTTTGCCGATATGCGCTCTCGACTACGAATGCCGTAAGCGAAGCGCACGGCAGTGTTCTGCAGTTTTTGGACTCGGAACATTTCCTCTCTGGTAATACTGTTACCGTGTGCAGGAATACAGTAAGAAAGCACTGACAACACTAGCGACTAGACCAGCTGAAGCTTGGCTGTCTTGGGCAGCATGTGTTGATACCTGTACCGACCTCGCAGCATTCCCAAAGCCACCTGGGAAACATGAGTGACGTGGTCCGAGAGTGTGAGGCCACTGTCAAGTACCATTCTCGAATCTGTGGTCTCAGCCTCAAATATAAATGACCTATACCTTCATTTTGATTTTTTAAGTTAAACATAAACACACAAATGGTTTTGGTTGTTTTAAGTTAAATTATAAACATTACTTTTATAGTCTTTAAACACAAATTATTTGTAATTTTTTTATTTTTTATTGTAGGGATTTAAAAACAACTAGTGGATTACAGGGGCTATTACCACTATATATGGTTTTTGAATAAGTGGGTAATCACAGCTGATCATTAGTTCATTCTGCTTATTAATAAAATACTGTAGTGATATTTCCATAAGAAAATCATTGGATCTTTGAAGTCCAGTTGGGCTTAGCCCAAATAATTTTCTACATTTCTGATATTTTCCCCACCGTCCTTGGCCCTTAATCTTTAATAAATCGTCACAACCTAACTTAACTTCTTCCTAGCTCGAGATATTTCGTGGGGACCGATTCGCTTAGAGAATAAAATATAAAGATTCGCAAAAACCAAACTACGAGACCTCAAAGTTTTATTTTTATTTTTCCTAACTCAAAGATCCTTAACATATTAAGTACACATGCCAAACCCATCAACCAATCACCAGAAAGTACTTCCTCTTGCCTTTCACCCATAGTTATGTTAGGTTTGGTTGGGTTTTCATAGCTAAAATGAGTATTTTGATTGGTAAGTTTTCACTCGATTCATAGAAGAAACCAGATTTGATTTATTTTTTTGTTTGTCTGCGATACCAGCACTGTCAGAAGGTAATTCAATGAACCAAACTAGTACCGTACACAAACTGTCTCTGTGTTGTTTTAATGACAAGTTTTCTCAGAACTGAATTTTATGTCTGCGAGATTCCTGTGAAAAGAACGGAATACCGACTAGTTTTTCACTAAAATCATAATTTAAAAACAAGTTTGATATTACAGTTGTTTGCTGACCTCCTAGATTTGTAATGAACTAAGACTGCTTTACATTGACCTAATGATTGTTAATGAACTACTGAATATTTTCAAACTTTGTCCCCATTTCATTTGGGGTTTGGACGCTAAATATTTCTAGTGGGATCCAGATCAATGGTTTGAGAGACTTTCAACTTATCGACTGCTTAATTCTGTTTTTGTAACTCAAATGACTTAATATCCTTAAAATTGATCATTTAAAAATATATACCAACAGCTGATTGAAAAAAACAAAATCAAATGATCGTATGGGTCAAATCACTTGTATCTTCCAACACCTATAAATTACGTTGTGCATATCCGTAACCAACGAGTTTTTATTTTTAAGTTGAAAACGATTATGTTAGCAAAAAATGAAATACACTTGTTAGTTCTTACTATATTACAGTTTTTTTGTGTATCTGAGAATCAGGCAAATATACAGTGCTCCATAGATTTTGAGTGTAACAAATATTTGAACATCTTTTTGGTTCCTATACTATGTGCCTTCTGCTACAAAGGAAAGTGTGATATCATAGACAAACAGATATTCAGACCAGAACTCCCATGCAGGTATTCTGAACCTCACTGTTCTGAGGGGTATTGCAACCATCACAATAAGGGGTTAGTTAAAATGTTTGAAGGTTATGGCGAATGTGTCTGCTACTGTTCTGGAGTACGTCTATATGGAAACAGATGCCAGTTCGAAATACCGCAAGGAAGAGATAAATACCCCACAGGAATACAGTTCATTTCGCCTACACATGTGGCCTTCAACCGCGTGGCACCTTTGTTCATAATCGTTAGCGAAGGACCGAGTCCCATCTTTAACTTATATGACACCTTTGGAGGTTATATGGCCCGTGTGGAAGACCCAGAAGTGGTTTCTCATGGTTGGAGTTATGAAGAATGTATTCAATTTGTAACCGACGTTGAATATTCAAACATAGATATGTGTGAATTAATCGAATGGAGGTACTGTAATACAGTATACATAGTTCCAATCGTGATTCCATTTGACTTGACGACGCAGCCAGGTGAGAAAATTACATCTTTCACACGACAAATTAAACTGGATGCTTATCATCCTTATTACCAACAAGGCCTGTCATCGCACAGTCATCGTTATCATGTTAATTACCCGGAATCAGAAAGATTTAGTACTTATCCCATCATACGTTTCACTAACTGTGGTAGGACTCTTTCATCTATTAAGAGATATGAATATAAAGATAGAATACATCTTACCGCTGATGTTTTCTACGTTTCTACAGATTCTTACTCTCTCGTTACAAAATTTGATTTAAAAAATGATCAGGATTTGTCGTATAAGTGGGAGGCCTACACAGTCGATAGAGATACCACTAAGTATCCGGACATAGAAATAAACAAATATTATTTCGGGAGAATGTGGTGGGATATACCCCCTTTTCAGTGGTTTGGATCGTTCTTAGTCAACTTGACAGTTTCAGGAATTATACAATCTTGGAAGAAAGATATTAGGCCGGAAACTAAGAAAGATATAAACTTTAACATTTGTTTTGTTACTGTCAGTTTATCTCCTTTGGTGGCAGAGATAGCGGGAGGAAGCTCGAGATCCGTCTACAAAGAATACGGTTTGATACTTGACGCATCCAACTCTAGAAATCCCAACTCGCCTGATGACAAATCGGATATGATATTCACGTTCACGTGTAACTGGACCCAGGAAGCTATTTGTAAACCTCATACAATGGACACTTCACTTAATGGGCTTTACAAAATAAAGCCAAAGGTACTAAACAGCCAGAAGGCATACAACTTTACACTTCAAGTAACCGAGAAAAGGCCTAAATTTATATCGCATAATCCAGCGTTTGCGAGTCAGATAATTGTCGTTGGCGATTTAGGGGAAATCAAACCTTTTCTTGAATACATTAGCATTGACTGTATCTACAATTGTGGAACTAGAACTAATCCTAAAGATATAATTTATTTGAGAATTGGAGGATCCTGGACTCGATTGAATTCAATCGTATTTGATTGGGTCCAATATGAAATTTATGAGCATGGGATACACCATGAAATTTCACTTGACCCTATAAGACAAAGTGATACACCATCTTTTATATTAATCATGAATGAGGACGCTTTGAAAGAGAACGCGATGTACGAATTCAAAGTCAATTTCAAAAACTCCTCTCAATTCGCAATATACCCAATAACCACTACATTTTCATCATCGTACACTTGTCGAATTGACCCAGAGAGTGGTGAGGCTGGATTGACTAGTTTCAAATTGTCTTGCTTGCTATTAAATTCCTCCAAACATTTTGAATTTTATGATAAACATGACACAGATGGACTCGATTTCAGTGGAAGAATGATTGCTTCTCAAGAAACGGAAAACATGGAAGACTTTATTCTTACAAGAGGGAGACTGGAAGTTCATTCATTTGATGATTATGGAATGGTTACAACAATTACACTTAAAGTTAAGTTGTCCAAAAGTAACCGTACGAATGCAGATATTGAACTAATCTTAGCCAAACAAATGCAAATATCTAGTGTTCAAGGCGTTAGAGCATCGCTTAAAACAGCCTCGGTAATCTCTGATTTGTTGACGTCAGCGATACAGCAGAAGGAACCAACAGGGTCCGACATACTTGAAACACTGGTGAGTTTTTTAAGCACATTGTCAATAAAGAATTATAATGAGGCAAAGCTGGGCATTTCTACATTGCATATCGCCATGTTGGCGGGACGCGGGATCATGAGCCTTGAGAGTGCCTGGCATGCGGCTCGCACAATACACACACTATCACAGGCCCTGGCTGTCGGTCTGGTGGAGGAACAACCCTGCACTTTCCGCGTCCTTTACCAGATATTCAGTCGCATTTTGGATTGCCTGTATATTGTGTTAGAGATAGAAGAAAAATATGTAGGCAATGGAAATTTCGTATATTTTAATCCTGTGGTCTATGCAAGGGTAAAAGAAATATCCCAATATGTAATGAAAAGTTCATTTCTTCTTCAATCAGCTCTGTCGTACAGACATTTACCTGCACAGGAACAAAAGCTAATAGAGTCCAGTCTGGGAAACCTTACTATATGGATCAAGGTAGATATACCAACGTCTCTTAGCAAATACACTCAAGACGAACATCGTACAAAAGGGTTTCCGGTCATTATTCCGGATAATCTTGCAGAGCACGTAAAGAAAATGGGTTACTACCTGGCGTTACAATTTATATCTTTCAGACGAGATCCTACTTGGTTGGCCAAAACAAATACAAGGGGGACATTTGATGTATCTGTTTGTTTCAAGGAAGATAATGATCAAAGTTGCCACCGTCCTAAGTTTCTCAAGTATGGAATCCAAGTCTCATTTGACATATCAAATATCATTTTAAAGGTGGAATTTACAAATATAACATTTAGACGATTGGACAACACACTTAACCCTGATCAGCTTGATCTTCAATTGCCAGTTTACAAACTTGATCCTTTACCTCTAGCAGAAGTAGAATCGCTCTTCAAATTGTATGATAACAATACAGAACTGCAGGTTATTGTGAAGAAAGACATGAGGCCAACTTATGCACAGCTTATAAAAAAAGGATTCAAAGTGACTCAAAAGAACTTACTGTACCCTCTGGTAACAGATCCGTCTGATGAGAAACACCTCTACTACTTGGCGATTCAGCCTGGAGCTCAACTGAATGGAACCGTAAGTTTCGATATCAAAATATACTCAAAAACGTGTTACACTTGGCACAATCAATGGGAAAATAGAGGATGTCAGTCAAAAACATACCCAGGTACAAATCGTCTGATCTGTGAGTGTAACAGACTCTCACTGATCGGTGGACTCGTACAAGGGGTAATGTACCCGCTGGATGTTGTAGGAAACCTTCCACTGTCTCTTACCATCAGCGGCGCTAACGCAGCAAAAGTCTTGATGATATTGCTTTTCCTGCTCACTTTCTTACTGCTGGCAGTCATCTGCAGAAGGTCCGACTATTATAACAGGAACAAGAGGTTTGTCTCGATTTTGCCAGACAACTTTCCTGGTGATACATTTGGATTTCTAGTCTGTGTGGTCACTGGCGCCCGCATCGGAGCTGGTACTGATGCATCAGTGGGAATAAAAATCAATGGTACAAAGAATAATGGTCGTAATCACATTTTAAACAGTGAAAATCACGATGTAATGGACGGGATGGGAGAAGACTGGTTTTTGATCTTCGAGGCAGAGACACTCGGGAAAATATCATATTTAGATCTCTGGCATGACAACGCTGGGGCCAAAGCAGGCTGGTTTTGTGGCTCAATAACAATTTTTGATCTTAACCAGAGAGACTGTTACTTTTTTGTTGTGAATGACTGGATCACCTGGAGTTTAAAAAGATTCCCACAAACATGCTTATTCCCTACACCTATTTCTGAAATAACAAGTACATCAAAGGTTTTTTTTAATTACTTCAAGTCAGGTTTTCACCTTTCTCATCTTTGGCTTGACACTTTTGCAAGACACCCAAGAGACCCAATATCTCGAATTAACCGCCTGGTCGTCATCTTGTGTTTCATTCTAGTTTCAATGGCTATTAGCATTATATTTATCACGCTATCTGACAATTACGTGCAAGTAGATGATTTCTCCTACTCTGTGACATGGCTAATGGTTGAGCTGAGTGTCTACACATGCATTCCAGCAGCGGCCATTGCCTGTATCTTAATGCATATGTTTAGGAGAATATACTCGATTATATTCAACAATGAAAAACCAAATGAGGAAACAAAAAATAAGAGAAAAGTGAGTAGAATAAGTGTGCGACAGGATTACCACTTGTCCCCTTCTACCGCATCACTCAAGGCCGACAAGCGTCATATACACTTCGGTCATATAAACAAACATCTAAATAAACCTCATAGAAAGAAAGACATTTCAGAGGCTATTTACTTGACATTTATTCCAAAGCCTTTAGTTCCTGTTCAACTCGAGGGGGATAAACCAAATATAATTATCAAAAAGAGCTGGCGTTTTATCACTTGGATAACAGTGGTAGTTATTATAATCGTGTGTTTAATTATATGCCAGTTTTTGTCCAAAAACCTACCCCCAATAAAGACCATGAAATGGATTACCATTGTAGGGCTTTCTATATTAATCCATGCCATTATTATTTTACCAATAAAAATTACATTCGTTTCGGCTCTCTTGGCAGTTGCATTTAAAAGAATAATATACAAAGATGTTTACACATTTGACCCCCAGGACGGATATCGACTGGAACACTTTGGAACGTTTAGATTCTTGGGTAAACTTGAACATCTACGATCTCAGCCAAAGTATCAACCTCTACATGAAGTATTTCTTGAGGAGCACAGGCAGAAGATTTTGAGAGCAGGAAGTTGGCGCAGGCTTTACGAGCTATTTGTGCAAGTAATGTTCCTAGTAGTTATCGGACAATTACTCAGGTCACAAATCCCAACACAATGGCAGACCAATGCTCATCTGCGCACACTAATGAAACAATTTGAAAAGGTATACAATACTACAGACCTTAAGAATTTTCAGCACTATTTTGAGCCTTACTTGTTTAAATATATTTGGTACAACTGGAGAATTCTTAGTCAAGGATCTGAACTAAACTTCTTTAGGAAAGACTGGATGTATGACACTGTCAGCAGAATTGTAGGGAAGTTGCGTCTGAGACAGTTTAGAGTCAAACCGGGTTACTGCAAAGCACCAGTTAACCTGTCAATAGACTGTGCTGCGCCTTTCAGTGGAGGGGCTGAGGACTCAATAGATTACATTCCTTACTGGATTAAAAAGGATGGCGCTATAAAAAAAGATGAACTGATTGGTATGCAACTTTTTAGCAAGTGGGCCTATCATTGGCCTAGTGATGATTCAAATTTCTTTTTTGATGGCAAAACAGGGCAAACGTACCCGGGTGGGGGTTACACATGGGATCTCGGGGCATCTAGTGAAGATATGGATGCGTCCTTAGCCAGACTGTGGGAGGAAGGGTGGATCGGCCACTACAGTAGAGCTCTCCTAGCACAGGTCAGGGTGTACAATGTTAACACCCGTCTTTTCACCGAGATCACACTGGTGTCAGAACAAACCATAGCCGGACAAATTCTCCCCACAATAGTGGTGCAATCAGTGGACATCAATATTTATCTGGACTGGTGGTTAACAATATTTATCTTTTTTTCTTTCATGCTATGTGTTCGAGTTTTCATGTTGACTAATTTCGTAGGAGTGATGGGTTTGTTCAAGAACTGGCGTCGCCCGTACGAACTACTTATGACAGTAAATGCTCTCGCAGTTCTGCTTTACTTATTGCTTCATCTCCTCTCAGTGCCAGAATACGTCACAGAATATCAGCTCCACTCGGATGAACTAAAGAACTTTGACTTCTACAAGATAGCTCACTTCTCATTTACTGCCAGGGCTTTACTTTGTGCCTTATATGTTTTGAACCAAATACGTTTCTATTCGCTGTGGAGATTTGGAAAAACTGTATTCAGAATATTTTTAACAATTGTCCTTTCCATAAAATATGTTATCTGGTTAGTTGGGATTTTCGTATTTTTCCAGTTACTGTTATTCAGGGCCGTGGGGTACCTCTCATATATATTTATCGATGTAGTTTACAATCCAAACATGTTCGTGATATGCAAAGGTTTATATATATTTGTCATTAACAAAACGATTGGTAATAAGATGCTGTGCTTCATCATGAGTTTCAGCACTGTGATCGTCAAGATGTTATTCGTTTGTATATTCACTCATCATTACAAAACAGCTAGGGATGAATACATTAGAGACTGGAAGATAGATAATTATCTTACGTTCTTACTCGACGAGTTTGTAGCAATGTTTAAGAAACCAGAAATTGCCCGAACAACATTGAACCTTGACCAAACAATGGTAGAAAAGCATGAGGCGAAGACAAATATATTACGAATGGAATCTCAAGATGCATTTAAAAGTTTACATCAAAATGTTTCGTTGAAAGTTGTTCAGTAAACCGTTGTTCTTGTCAAAATTGTTTTAATTTCATAACTCGATATCTGAAGATAACAAATAACCCCAAATATCAATAACATCATACAAAAAATCCATGGTAACATAGAAGAAGTTCTTAGATTTAATTGGAAAAAACATCTAATATTACAAGAGGGTCACGTTAATACGAATATTTGCTCAAAGTGACTGGATTGCCAAGGGAATGCTAAAATTCACCAGGTGAACTAATAAATTGTATTTCTGGTTTAAAACCACACCAACGTTGTTACAACTAAACAGTACACTAAAATAATACCCCCGTCGCAGCAAACCTGCGTACTCAGCGAATTTCTAATGCATAATATATGTCTTAATCCTATACTCTAATATTAGTAAGGTTTGCTTGCTTGCGACACTGATCTCAAAACGAAAAATTATCATGGTCCTGGGCCTAGGTCTTACTATGCCGATTACGGTAATAGCTTCTTCCCTATAGGGGGAGTTCGCTAACATGCATGAATATGTTATGCATGTGTTTTGCAGTAAAGTAAAATCTGATTAGCCCAGATGAGTGATACTTGATTTGATTAGAAACCAAGGTGATTAGAAATGTTTTAAAACAGGACTTTTTTGTGTTAAAATAAATTATAAGTAATTTTTTTGTACTGAAGGTTTTGTTAGTTTTCTTTTAAGTTATTTGTTTGTTATAGAGTATGGTTTAGTTAGCAATTTTGTCAACGTTAAATTAAAAATGTGAAACTGTGTGATATGTAAAAACGCCGCAAACAGCGGCGGAACTGAACTTAAAAGCGATCGATTGATAAGACTGGACTCACATTTTTGTTGAGATAAGATAATATTTGTGTACACTAGCCATAGATACTAGATAAATTGGTCAGTTAATTTCCTATCCAATTTTATGTTTGATTACGTGTTTTATTTTGTGGCTTTGACGGTGTCCCATGGTTTTCGAAAATGTTTTCGCCGATCAGTAAAAATAATCATATTTTACTATTCAATATTTTATAACACAGTTTTATAAATATTTTAATCGACTAAAAATTCATAAAGCTATTTTCAGAGTACGTTTATTTAATAATTTTATATAGTTATCACTATTCTGTAGCGTGCAAAGTTAATCCACGTCGCGGTGTGGAACATTTCCGCACTGTCTCGGAAAACAGCCTCTTTTGATTACATGACGAGGAGATGCAAGCGTACTCCGCTCTCCACTTTTGCTCTCCGCTGCTGAAAAATTCCGCGCCCAGCAGAATAAAACTTAAGGCCTATATTTCAACGTCCGTCCCTCCTCAACGGAGATTAGGGTTAATTTATAAGAGCAAATGTGCAGATTTCAGTGGGCATAATTTCAATATCACTAATAGTTCACCCATAAAATCGTAAATATTAAATATATCTCCAATTTTACTAAACGATTATTAATTGTAATTTAGAAAATTAGTTTACTAAAATCGCTAGGTATTTTTATCATTAAAATAAGCCGTACAACGACATCAGATCACCTTTTGAGGAGGGACGGGCTCTAAAAGTTAACATTGGCCTTATGGGAGAAGCATGTACCACCCTACTTATGTTTAAGGTCCCAAACATGTATTCCTAAATCAGCTGTGTACTATAAGTCTGTGTTTCTGTGTATATTCACTACATTTTAAATTAGTTAAAACAGAAATGAGATATCAATGTAAACTTAATCTTATTATGTAGTATTAAAATAACGTATTGCGACCCTTACAAAGGACAATAATGGGGCATTCATCGTCGCTGGACAACATAGTTACGTCACTTTGTTTTCAAGGTTAATTTTAATCAATTATTAATTAACAAACGATCCGGATTTTCAAAATCTACATGTAAACATAATATATGTCAAATAAATATTTGGGTTGAACAAATATCACGCTGTTATGTAGATTTTCTCAAAACTTAGTTTCATTGTCCGCAATAACACATTTAGAAGGCTTGAGGATTTATTAGAGGCGGTTAAACCAACAAATCAGACGAACGACGTCCCATGTGGGAACCAATCGGTATAATGTTAGAGCCGTGTAGTTCGCCCTGGTGGCGTCAGGGGGCACTGCAGTCGCGGCTACTCGTACCACGGCCTCCTACATCTAGCTGATTAATGACGTCACTTTTTCGGAGTGGTATTATACAAAGTGAGAAATTATCGTTGGGAACTGGATCGAAACTAAGATTGTTGTTAAAATCTGGGACACTGAAAAAAAAACATATATATATTAACGAATTATAATTTGTGAAATCTAGAGGCTGACTGTTATTATATATCATACAAACAGTTTTCTGTTAAAACTACCAAAACATTTCTAAAAAAGTAAAACATAAATCATCCATGTAAGCCAATTAAAAAAAATAACACTCCCTAGAATTTTTATTTTGGAAAATTAACCTTTTGAAAAAAAAAAACATTTCTTTGTTCACTACATCACGGCTATATTCACTAAATCAGAAACAAACTCAACTTCAAAATTCATATTCATAATACAACTTTTGTTGAAAGATATTTATTATACAATGGAATACATATATTCAATAAACTCCTCCAACAATTAAAAAAAGAAAGTGACTTGACAAAATTTAAAATGAAAATTAATAACATACTTTTAAATGAAGCTTATAAATCGGAAGAATTTCTGGATAAGACACACAATTTTTAGAATAGGTAGGTATGGATGAAAATAATCCATGGAAATTAATATTTTATCATAGAAAATGTATTTAATAGAAATATATATATATATGCTTATGCAATTGTAAAACCTGTCCAAGACAATAAATTTAATATTTCTTTTAAAAAGTAATTTATAACGAAAGATAAGGGTTTGTGAATTTTTTAGGACGATAATAATGAGGAAAATGTATGAACATACGACAAGAGGGTGACCAAGAAAGAGCAAAAGACTTAAAAACCAATTTTATTGAATCTAGTAAATTAAGAAAAACTATAGTCTCCATTGAACACTGTTAATGCCATTAATTAAAAATAATGGTTACTTTTTACATGAAACTATCTGCTACTACATATTTAGTTTATTAAAAAGTAAGTGGAAGGTTAAATAATAATAATAAAGGAATAATTTCGTATAACCTCTCAATAAAATTAAAGTGGAAAATAATTGTTTGGGTTTGCGAGTTTGATGATAATTGAAATACAACAAATAAAAATATATATCTTAATTAAATCTTTTCGTTGCCTTTTAACAATTCAAAGAACTTAGTGTTAACAGTTTAAAGAAAATAATATTGAATGGCATAGCATAAAGGAAATTATTCATCTTGGAAAGCTTTGTACTTTCGATAAATGTTTTAAATAAAAACTGGCTTCTAATTTGAGTCTTGTAAATTTCCCACTCAACTGTTACTATTTTTAAATTTCGCCGTTAAATCACTAATTGTAAATCACCAGTGTTAGAACAATCGGATTATTATTATTATTATTTATTTTGAAACTTCTTTAGGTAAGGGAATTTTATTTGACTTGACAGATTATTTAATTTGGCCCCTTACATACAAGCACATTATGTGTGACTATTTTGAGATTGAGACTATTTATGACTGAATCTTTTGCAGAAGATTTGCTACAATGTGTAAGATAGAAATGACATATCAATGTATACTTAACCGATTACATTGTTGTATACAATGGTGTGAGCAATTACCCCCATCCCCCCACACATACACACCCATATATACACATCCAGAACATTGAATCAAGGTTGCCACGACTACAGCTAGAGAGCAGCACTTGCCGCTCAGGGGGCGATTATACAGCTGGTCCGTAATTCTAACCTGTTTATTCCCAGCGCGATGATTTGATTGAGCAAAGCTTGTACGTGACTTGAACCCCATTACTCCCTCTCCCTACCCTTCCCTACTACCCCTAACCCCACGCTACGCTAAAGTTTACCCTTTCCTGCGTCAATTACTCTGGTTTAAGCCTTGCTTCAGAAGTTTCTTATAATTATGGCTCGGGGCGGGCAGAAATAAAACTTGGAATTAACGAAGAAGATTTAACTTCAAACGATTATGTGCCCATGAGCAATTTGTAAGTTTCTGCAAATTATACAACTCTAACTGTGATTGTCGTCGTTAATTGTGTTGAAAGGTTTGGTGAAATTGTGAGAGTTGGGTAAAAACAGAGCTATAGAAAATATTACACGGGACATTCTTTAAAAGTTATGTTTTGTAAAGCGATTGAGACAACGATGATGATATAAAGTGACTTTTATGAATACACAAAATATTTGATCTAATGTTAAATATGTACTGATTACTAGCTTGTTATGACTTTGCTCATCTTCACTCTATTTCCGGTTTACAGCTCAATAGATCTATTTCATTGACAGACTATTATTACATAATGCACAACTTTTTCGAAATTTATAAGACTCAAATTACAGAATTAACTATCTCATTAACTCCCTATCAAATGATAGATATCCTTATAAATCACGCCAATAACATTTTGTTTGCTATTGATATTGACGAGGCTGAGGCACATATGATGCCAAACTATTTCTGACGCAACCTTTGACCTCTCCCCCCAATAAACATTTCTTCCTGAGACAAAACAGATAAATAGTCGTTGGTTGTTGTCGTCAGATTTAAATCATTAGGCCTATTATTCATTGTTCATTATTTTTATTTATTTATCATTTCTGTAAATTACAGTGAAATTCAGCATTTTATTAATCTTATATCTCATAATGAACACATAAGAAAGCTGTTCCCATTTTTCATCAGATATTTTATATTTTCAATACATTTTAGTCTTTCTTCTGCTAAATCAAGTAAAATTGATAACAACTCTGGTTGACGCAGAGACACCTATCTGCCAGTTCCTTATTTAATGGATTAAATTTCAAATGTAATGGGTTTTCTATTCTCTATACTAGGTGTACGCTCATTCTTCCCGTAAGAGGATGAACGAAGACTGAATTCTTAAAGATATGTAGGCAGGTACTGGATTGGTAACACTCTTCTGTTATCCGTTTTAACTCCACAACAGCAAGAACAGATAATTAATAAACCAAACATTTTACTAATGGAATGGTAACACCATTCCCATATATGTTTTAACTCCACAACGGCAAGAACAGATAATTTAGGACTAATGTAAATAAAAAATACTACTGACTACTGGAGTGGTAACACCCTTCTCATATCCGTTTTAACACGACAGTACCTGGGGGGCCCAGCTTTGCTCGGGGGAGGGCCAATCAGTCAGTTTAGATGACTTGGAGTAATATTTCATCACTTTCCCCTACTGATAATCAGATTTGTGTAACTCATTTGCCTCTTTTCTATATTTTTAAGGTTCCTCCAGTTGCTATTTATAGCTCAATGTCCTTTTCATTTATTTTACTACTCTATATATATAATCTTCACTCAAATCTTTTAATCTCTGTTCTCAGGAAACCACATGTTAATAATCATAAAAAACATGAGTATTACTTTGACAGTTCCCTGGTTGATTATAAACAGATGATAAAATTCTTTTGTGTTGATTTAAAACTCCATAAGCCCAATGTTAATTTGTTTAACTTTTCATTTTATTTATTTTTTTACATTATTTGATTTTTGCTGGGCATGAGACCTGTCTAGAACTTATTTTTATCCCAGAAATTAGTTATTTTGAACATTTGAAGGAAATCGTTGGAGCCGTTTTTGAGATTAGTGTCGCAAGCAAGCAAACATATAAGCAAACCTTACTCATATTAGAGTATATGATACCTGGGGGCCGAACTTTGCTCGGGGGAAGGCCAGTCAGTTTGTTTAGATGACTTGGAGCTTATTTCACCACTTCCCCCTACTGATAATCAGATTTGTATAACTCATTCACCTCTTTTCTACATTTTTAAGGTCACTCCAGTTGTTATTTATAGCTCAATATCCCTTTGATTTATTTTACTACTCTATGTATGTAATCTTCTCTCAAATCTTTTAATCTCTGCTCTCAGGAAACCACATGTTAATAATCATAAACAACATGAGTTCCATGTGGTTCCATAAAATCAGATAATATATCCTTTGAATGAAGATTACATGTAGAGTGGTCATATCCAGAATGACTCAAAGGTCCATTATAATAACAACTGTTGTGACCTCAAAAATGCTCGTTAGTAGGGTACATGGTGAAAAACAACTCCAAGTCATAAACAAGATTGACCTTTCCCTAGCAAAGCTCAGTCCCAGGTAGTACTTAAACTATATGAGTATAACTTTGAGAGTTCGCTGAAAGATTTTGAACAGCTGTTATGACTCTTTTGCTTTTATTTTAATCTCTAAAAGCCCAATGTGATTTTTTCAACTTTCCATAGCGGCTTTTTACATTATTTGATTTTTTTGGGGGATGGGACATGTTTAGAACTTATTTTTAACCCAGATATCAGGTTTTACAACACAAGTAGTTGGAAGGACACATTAGTTATTTTTTAAGAAAATCGTTGTAGCCGTTTTTGAGATAAGAGTTGCAAGCAATCAACCAAGCAAGCGAGCATGCAAACCTTACTCATATTATAGTGTAGGATAGGATTGAGTCAAAATAATTCAGCATTTGTATTTAT
Organism: Allygus modestus; assembly: GCA_963675035.1. Classification (NCBI taxonomy): domain Eukaryota; kingdom Metazoa; phylum Arthropoda; class Insecta; order Hemiptera; family Cicadellidae; genus Allygus; species Allygus modestus. Next base: position 476,203,222 of record OY776112.1, on the reverse strand, counting down.
TGACTATAACATATTTTTACTCTTAGGCACATAGAATGTACACGAGACAGGTACAATGATTCTGGATTCTAGCATGTTTGAAGTTCTGCATACAGACGGCCAGGGCTGAATTTAGGTCTGTACAGGCTCTGGTCTACACCCTAAATGCAAGTGCGGGCCCTTACCAGCCCGGCCAACTTTCCTGTTTGATTTATATAATATAACCTACGCTTATATCAGGCTCTACAGATGGCGTTGTGCAGTTACTTAAATTTCAAATTGCTAAAATCCGTATTGCTGCCAAGTGTATATTAACGTTGTCATGGCAAGATATTATTAAGTGATTTTCATTATCTAAATACATAAAACAAAGTCGGGATTGTATGTTAGTTATTTAGTTTCATCAAACAGCTGTTATAAGGATGATATCTAAACATACTTGAAAAGCATATAAACATATGTTTATTATAGACATAATAAATCTATTTGAATAGCAACTCATTTTCAATACCGAAGCAAGCTCTATATAAACATAGGCAAGTGAGCGTAGCTAACGAGCTCATCTTGAAAAAGAACGAGAATCTTTGACATAAAACAAATTCAGTGACATTAGGACAGAATAATGTCTGTCTGACCAGCTAGTAGTACTCAACCCGAACGCTGACCCGAACTCCCGAACGCTTACCCAAGGATCATCTTTCCTCCATAAATTTAACAAGGCAACTTTTAAAGCCAGCGAGGCGGAGCTCTAAGGTCGGGGTTAAAAGAAAATAACAACAATTTTTTGTGTAATTGAAAATTTTCTAAAATTACTAAAAAAGGTGTAAATGATAACAAAGAAAATTTTCCTGTGCGGTGGAGGTCTATGGTTGAGTAGGGCGGCGTATCAAACGTGGAGACATCTTTCAGGAGATGCTGCTTTAACAAAATAAATCCAACGAATCATACGTTAAAATTAAAAGTTGGGAGTGATAGTAAAGGCAGAGCCCTGAGGGAAGAACAAAGAGGTATCCATAATATTTTGGTACCCAACAACGTAGTATATAGGTCTGGAGCAGTTTTGAGGAGCCGCTTTCGAAATCTTTGGATTTTTTATTTGGTGGTTTATATTAGGTTTCTAATAAAATATACCACCTGATTTTTTAGAAAAATTTGGGTTCAGAAATTACAGGGCTTAAGAGATCCCAAACTTCAGTTTTTTTACCTTTGTTAGTACCATAAACTTTAAATATTTTTAGCAGGTTTCAACAGTTTTATCTCATTGCCATAAAAAGCTCTAAAAGATGAAAAATTAGTACTCCAATCCACACACGGTTAAATTAGTATTTCGTTAGTAGGCTATTCGGCTAATGGTTGTGGAGAATATTTCAATTTCCATTCAGCAGTAAACTAAGTATATTGTCCGATGTTATTCTTATAAGAAATAAAAAACATATATCTCTTGTATACTTATTAATTTTATTAAAACTTGGTGTGTTAGCATTGACCAATAGAGAATATTCGTCCCAGGACAACCTTAAAACTGGTCTATACCAGTTTGGATGCTGACATTGGGTACAGCAAATGAAATTGTCATTACATATGAAGTTTTTTGGATGTCCATTATGACAAACTTCCCTTTCACCTTTGGTCCCTCCACTTGCAGCGGCTCGGGGCGGAAACTCAGGGGTTGGTCCCCAACCTGAGAATGTACGGTCCCTGGCTGTTGTACATGGATACCCCATCCGTTGAGTTGGCCAGTTGGAGGGCAGAGCGGGTCCACATTGAGCCTGATCACAGCTGTCACAAGGCACGGGAGTTGGTACTCTGAAAGGCCAATTTGGCTGCCTGTCCCATCCCACCCTTTCCTTTCCTGCTATATCCTAACCTTCTGGTAACCTGCGCAAAATTCCCGCTTATGGAAAACGTGCCTATAGCAGCTATGCTGAGGTTTCCTAATCTAGCAACAATGAATAGAGAATATGCGGAATACGTTTCCATCTAACCCTGGAGGGTGAGGTGGAGCAATTAACCTCTTAAAACGATTGTGTGTACCTAGCAAATTAGATTAAACTGATAGCGTTTATTTGGTCACATGTCCTAGCTCCTGTTCACGCTTTTTTAAGACTCGGCCAATGACTAATATATTTTTGGTACCGGATGGTTTTCGACGAGTTTTAAATATATAACCTGAGAGAAAAGTTGCCAATAATTATTAGACGTATTAATTTCCAGCTCCAAAATCAGGGGGTTAAACATACAGAAATATACTTGTTTTAAACCCATTTAATGTAAAAAAAGGTATTCAATGATTTATTTATATAACAGTATCTTATAAAATTCATACCTTAAATTTAAAAATGTTTACATCATTAATATATGTTAGTTTGAATTTAAATACACAAGCTACTGAAATCGCAGCACGAGAGATTTAAAAGCAAAATCCAACATCTACATTAATGACAATTTTTCAGGAGGGCAATCTGTCTACATCGTAATTAGTTGAACAATGTAGACGGTTGGGATTACGGAGTTTTGGACATCTTAATTGTTTATGAAAATCAATATTAACCACAGAAAATGCAAACAAATATAAACTGTAACCAGACTATTTTACTGACCGGTAGATTACAAAACTTTAATCCCATGTCATTAGGTGACAATGAGGCTTATTTGGTACATTATATGTAATAAAGATAGTTTGCACGTATGATCGTTTAGTAAGTCTGCTATCAAGTAATTTGTTCACAATGTAAAGAAACTACTATAGGTCTACAACACGCTTGATTATCAATCACACGCTTGATTATCAATCACAGTCAGTCGAGTTACAGAGTTATACTGTCCCAGTAATTCAAACATTCCAAAACCTATTGTATTAATTTATCATCATTAGTCCAGCTTTTACATCGAAGTTTTCCAGTAAAAAATAAACTGATAATAAATCTAAATGGATACAAGCATTGTTTTAAACACGACAAAACACTATTAATTTACATAACACTCACATTTTAAACTATTTCGAAATAAAAAAATTGATGGAACAAAACATAACCAAATCTATAGTTTTGGTTATGTTTACATTTGAGTAATTTATAAACAAATATGCAGTGTTTCCCCTCTACGGTAAAAATATGCCACGCACTGATACAAAAAATCCCACTTTATCCCAGACTCTCCCTTATAGTATCCCTCGTCATGTCCCACACTTTCCCACTGATTTGTTAAACATTGCAACACAATTAATGTTAAATATTATATGATTATTGAATAATGTATTAGTACAATATTTATACCGTTAGATAGAGCTTATTTAGATCTACTAATTACCTATAGGTATTTTACATTTTAGTACCTCAAAGGATTTTGAGCAATGCGACATAGGTTAAATGATACGGTGAATTAACTAAATTAAATAATTTATTTACGTGAGAGGTACTAATATTTTTAATGGTAGTACTAAAGAGTACGAAGTAGGTACTAAATAATGGCAAATAGTTTGCTTGTTAATTCCAACATGGCTCGGCCAGCGAAATTGACATGATTCAGCGTTCGTTCTGTGACGTTTATAAAATCATAATAGGTGCGGACAGCGAGGTTAAAAATGGGAAACCCCGCAACTGCCAGTACAGCGAGAAAATCCACTAGAAGTGCTACTGCTAAGGTGCTCTGGTCGTAAGTTGTAAGCAAACTAGCAGACGTAATGCCGATTTCAAAAAAATCCCACTTTATCCCACAATCCCATTTTATCCCACAATCAGTCAAAATATCCCATATAGGGGATAAAAATCCCTCAAGTGAAACACAGATAAATCCCAGCTGACATTTTAAAGACAACCATAGTCAATAGCTTACTACGAAAACCAATTCAACTACTGAATATCAAACATTAAAACTAGTTTTAATAATTATTAATAATCCAAAATAAAATACAAATGCTGTGTTAAAACATCCCTTTGGTATCCCAAATGACTCCTTTAAAATTTCATTAAGAAATGTTTTACAGTTATTTAGTATTTCGATAACACACCCACACACACACACACACACACGCACCCACACACGGCCACTGAAACTTCTTCATCAATACAGTGATTCACTTCGTTCATCAATTATCTTTCTGAAGGACACGGTACACGGTCAAATTCGATGTTTTGCACATACGAATGAAAGTAAGGTCAGATTTAATTAATTTGCATTCTAAACCAGCCGTTTCAACAAACACAGTCTTACACTGTCGTAATCTGAGAAGTTTGTCGTAGTTTGTTTTATATGTTCTATTACAGTTTCCAGAAATCAGAATTTTTGTAAGTTTGAAGATACCGTACCGTAATCCAGTACCCCCTCCCCCCCTAGCCGTTACGGTTTTTTGATTACCGTACTTGGTATTTATTTAAACAGCTAAAGTTCTAAATGTAAACAAGTTACAAATTAAACTTCCAGCAGATAGCGACTTAACTGCTTAATATAATTGCGACCTATTAAATAATTGTCCAATTACGGGCAATTAGTAACATAATGTCTTTATAATTCGTTTTTATGGACTTTAATTTCTTATGATCGCTAAAGACTAAAACTACAACTAAACTAAATACAAAACATAGCCCCTCACTCTAAATTCGTTTAAGCTCAAGTGGTCAGAAGTGGCCCAAGTCTGAGTTTTCAAGGAACCATTAAAAGTGAGACGATTTCTTACTAAAGTAAGACATTATTACGAATCTCGTATGTAATTGGGAAAACAACTGCCCTTCTTGCCACTACCGAATTACTGTCTTCATTAAATAATAAATATTAAACGCAGCTGGATTCAATAAATATGACCTAATTACATTTGGACAGTAAAAGTTTCGTCCTAAACGTTGAAAAGGGCGGATTAGTCAAACCAGTGAGCATGCATTTTGGGCACCGGACAGACCTAGCGTGGAGGCGTGGAATATTTCACACTGGACGGAGACACAAAGATTGTCACGCACGGCTGACAGTGGCGGCATCGCGCGGTGCAACTGTGCATTAAAACGCAGCGCCGCCGTGGTTGACGCATTGGTCGACAGATGGCAGCACATCGCATATCTCATTAGCTAGACATACTTTGATCAATTTGCTCACTCATTATCTACCATGAGATTGTTCGTTTGCGATTATTCATGCAGCGTTTGGTAATTATACTTTAAGTGATGATATGGTTACAAAGTTGCGGTGAATGTATATGTACATGAGATAGTTGTACGTACATATTACAAAAAATAAGCACCAAGACTAGATTTTGTATGGATGAATAATGGAATGATCTTGAAATGCAATTAAATTATTGCATTTTTAATGAAATGATTAGTTAAGCATTACTTGGCAGCTAGATTTCTGTAAGTATAACCATTGTAGAACGGGGCACTGATTAGTTCCAGTTATTTGTAAATATATTTTGTTAAATACAACTGAAAAAGCTTTTTTTTCTGAAAATTGTGGCACGTGATATTTGACGGCTAATAATCACTTGATGGCGTAAGTATAAGAACAAATAAATTCTTGAAGCTTGACTTCCGTAGAAATCAAATCTCCACACTATTAACATTTAACAACAATTTAAACACTTGGCTTAAAATAATATTGGTTTTAGTTCTTGGTTGTACGGTCATTTCCAGTTAATTGATTCTAGGTTTCTTATGAATGCAATCATTTTAAGAAGTGTGCCAAAAGGGATAAGACCAACAGTTCCCTAAACCTAAACAAATAAAGGAGAAATTTGGCTCTAACAAGATATTCGCCAGTCAGGCCTACGCTTGAAGGATAAATGTTACATTAATACAAAACTATATTAAATATTTCTGTACATTGAAATTTAAATTATCCCTTTGAATTTCTTCTTCTACCTTTATTGGTTTTAATTCCCTATATATGCTCTGTTTCAGCTAGAACTTGTTTTTGAAACAGTTAGAGATTGACACCACAATAGCTGAATTTTTTGTTCAGTCCTCAGGGCGTACTCGCTAATATTTAACTGCTCCGAATACCATATATGTTTTATTTTTGTTCAAAGACTTACACTTATCTACAATATTGAATAAAATATATGCTAGCCAGCCATCAATGATAGATTACAAGGAAAAAATTACCTGAGAGATAAAACATGATCTTGAGTGTTTCTGAAAAAAGGAAATTTACAATTTAATTAGAATATGCTTAACACTTTTCTATAGTTATTGCAATTAATTGTTACTGATTTCCTTGTTATATATGCAAAAGGGTATAGAATTGTAGTGAAATCAGAATTGAAAATATAACGCTGAATATACGAATGTATTGACTTTCCATCAACCGCCAACCTGTCCACATCTTTAACACGTGATGGGTATTCAAATAATACAAAAATCTAACAAAAATTACAGGACGAATTGCTTGTTTATACAAATTTTAATCGATATACTGTGGTAACAGTCTTATTGGTGTTAATAAAGAATGAATTATGTAAATCATCTTGGTCGCTATGTTGGTGCTGACCATACGCTAAGGGGGGGTTGGGCGAGATGTCGATACAATTGCCCCTTCTGCGGTGCTTCTTATCCAATTAGACCCGGCGAGCGAGTGCCACAGGGACCTCGGGGTGGGGGAGGGGGGGGTTAACACGATTGTCACAATCAAACCAAACCAGCCCGGAGAAATCAGCGTCAATTGTCCTCGCACTTTATAACTTCGCCGTGGCTAGCTTGCTGGTTGTGCTTCAGTAGCCTCATATCAAGCTTGTATCTCGCTTTACATTTGTCTTTCTTTCTCCTCTTACGGTGAGAAGAGAAAGTAGGGAATCAACGTTATACGTTGCTGATAAACTGAGATTCTCTATAGAATAAACCTTGGTTCAAGCATAATTTAACGTTTTCAGCATTTAAATAATAAATAGAAACCCGTTGCTCGAAATCGAGCAATATTACGTTTTGATAAACGGATTTCATCAATATTATCATTTGTGCTAATATTATCGCGAATTCAGTCCTTCTTGCCTCAGACTAGTCTCGGTTTTTGGAATTATGTCCTGTATGAATGTGACGAATCTATTTCTATAAAAACGAAAAACCGATCATTCCCCAGGCCAAACCTCTACACCTACAACTACGAAATTCGTCATATATACTCTTTCCGTATCATAGGAACATTGGCTCCACCCCACGGGGAGTCAAAGTTCCAATCCTGTGTTATTCTTATGGACATTCACTTTAGTTTGAGCTGATGATAATTCAAACATCTGACCATGTCTCATTGATGACTAAACGAAGTGAAGGAATGTATGTATTAGTAGAGACAATGATTCGGTGACCGTCAGCACCAATCAGTGACAATGTCCTGTGATCAATCAATGCCGTCAGTGTGTAGCTGTGTCCTCGTGTCCTCGTGTTCGTAATGAAATAACGTGAAAACGGCTGAACACATCGTTTTCATATTTTACACAAATGTTTTCCAGTGCACTTCACGCTTCCAGTTCAAAAATGGAATACATTCGTTAAATAGTTTTTCATAAATTAACATTTAAAAGTTGTAACATTTCCATAAGGTAAAGCATTGGATAAAAATTACTGGTTTTATAGTAAGAGATACTAATGCAACATCGTTTCGTAATTACAAGAAATTACTAAAAAATTGTTTTATTTATATGTTTTATGATCAAATCTATAAAGTACTCTTCGTTTAACATGATTTAATTCAATTTATTAAAGGTTTTTAGAATAAAAAACTAATACCAGTTTTTTAAAAATAAAGATAACGATCTCCTATAATTTGAGTGAGTTAATAGTTTATCCGCTAGATTGCAGCAGCCATTTATTTCGTATTTAATACTGCCAGCTGTGTTCATTTGTCAGTTTATGATCTTAAATACCCCGTCATAGCAAACCTGCGTACTCAGCTAATTTCCAATGTACCTCACTGCATAGGTAACTAACGTGTTATAGGTATTGGAGAATTTGCACCTATAATATAATTTAATTTAATATAATTAAGAACGATTTACCATATGTCCTAAAATTAACCAAAAGAAAAATATATATTTGCCTACAGAGTCCCCAGGGCTATTTATTTTATATTTTGTGATGAAATTGCGGTTAGAACTGACGTTGACAGCAGAAAATTTCATCTACCATTTCTGAGTACGGTCATCCCATTACGCGAATATTTTTGAGCGTACTCCTAGTGGTAGTTTGACGGGTCAACAATAGAATGCAGCACACACAACTGTTGTATTCCCGGGTGAAACTGGGTACGATAGCAGCTACTCCTAGTCTCTTTATAAATATATGGTAGTTCATTATTTTCCAAGTAAATAATTGATATTAGCTTTTAATATATTTAATATATTTTAATTTAATCAGTCTAGCAGTATTCGCTGGCTGATTATAGTGGAAAAATTATTAAAAAGTAAAATATGGGGAACAAATTGTCGAGAAAAACACACGTCAACAATCGAAAATGCTTGATGGCTCGATAAAAAAAGCTTATCCAAAATTTTTGATAAACTCAAATTCATTAAATTAAAAAAAAAGATGAATATGGCAACTTTGCCAGAGGGTGGACCTATCCAACGTGGACACATCTTTAAGAGATGCGGCTTTGTGAAACGAATTCAACTGAACTGTCATAATTGGACCAGGAGGTATTCCGAAATATGGTTTAAACTCATTATATTTTTTTAAGAACGAAAGCAAAACTCTTTCTAAGAGACGTAACATGTTGAATCACCAGAAGGCGGTGGTAATTTGGGATTTCCCAATTCAAGCCGCCAGAATGCACTGCTCAGTTGGTCATTACTGCTTGATTTGTAACTCAGCATTTGTTTATAACATGCTGTTGCATTGGATATAACGATCTCCTATAATTTGAGTGAGTTAATAGTTTATTTGACATTGGATAAGATGTCGGATTAAATAAATAAATACAAATTCCTTTATTTACAAGCTCCTCTCAGTACAAAACTGTTTTACAGAGTCACTCAAGTCAATATAAAATGGAATTAATTAAAACTGAAAATTCACAACATTTACAATAATATAAATTATAATATTTTAAGGCGCTCAACAAGTTTTCTTAACATTTACGTACTGTTTAAGCGTAGCCTTGAAAGACAGGACGCCCACCTTTTGGAGGTCGCAGGAGAGGTTGTTGTAGAGTTTGGGGCCAAAGTAGGAAAACCCTCTCTTACCCACTTCCAGACGCACTTTTGGGTAATAGAGCAGCGCGTCATGTTGGGTCCTACACGAGCAACATGTCTTTCCACCAGGTAATGAGGCTCCTTCTGAACCAAGACCCGGTGTATGAGGCTGCAAGGCTGCATCCTGCACACGGTCTCCATTGGCAAGAGCCCTGCAGCATCCCGAAAGGCCGATATGCGCTCTCGACTACGAATGCCGTAAGCGAAGCGAACGGCAATGTTCTGCAGTTTTTGGACTCGGGACATTTCCTCCCTGGTAATACTGTTACCGTGTGCAGGAATACAGTAAGAAAGCACTGACAACACTAGCGACTGGACCAGCTGCAGCTTGGCTGCCTTGGGCAGCATGTGTTGATACCTGTACCGACCTCGCAGCATTCCCAAAGCCACCTGGGAAACATGAGTGACGTGGTCCGAGAGTGTGAGGCCACTGTCAAGTACCATTCTCGAATATGTGGTCTCAGCCTCAAATATAAATGACCTATACCTTCATTTTGATTTTTTAAGTTAAAAATAAAATTATAAACATTACTTTAATAGTCTTTAAAAAAAAAATTATTTGCGCATTTTTTATTTTTTATCGTAGGGATTTAAACACAACTAGTGGCTTACGGGGGCTATAGCCCCTAATATATGGTTTTTGTGTAAGTGGATAATCACAGCTGATCATTAGTTCATTCTGCTTATTACTAAAAACACTGTAGTGATATTTCCATAAGAAAATCATTGGATCTTTGAAGTCCAGTGGGGCGTAGCCCACGTAATTTTCGACATTTCTGATATTTTTTCCACCGTCCTTGGCCCTCAATCTTTAATGAACCGTCACAACCTAACTTAACTTCTTCCTAGCTCGAGATATTTCGTGGGGACCGATTCGCTTACGGAATTAAATATAAAGATTTGCAAAAACCAAACTACGAGACCTTAAAGTTTTTTTTTTGTTTTTTTTTCTAACTCAACGATCCCTAACATATTAAGTACACATGCCAAGCCCATCAACCAATCACCATAAAGTACTTCCTCTTGCCTTTCACCCATAGTTATTTTAGGTTTGGTTGGGTTTTCATAGCTAAAATGAGTATTTTGATTAGTAAGTTTTCACTCGATTCATAGAAGAAACCAGATTTGATTTATTTTTTGGTTTGTCTGCGATATACCTGTCAGAAGGTACTGCGATATTACTGTCAGAAGGTAATTCAATGAACCAAACTAGTACCGTACGCAAACTGTCTCTGTATTGTTTTAATTACAAATTTTCTCAGAACTGAATTTTATGTCTGCGAGATTCCTGTGAAAAGAACGGAATACCGACTAGTTTTTCATTATAATCATAATTTAAAAACAAGTCATATCAAGGCATTCTTCGAATGTACATGTATTTTACAGTATTGGATTGGACCAACTGTGTTGAAGGTAGTTCGGAGTTACGCGGGGTTTGCATTGAGAGCTTATAAAAAGCTCTAATTAAAAGAAAACCAAACAAAAAAAGTTAAAGACAAAATTGTTTAATACTAGAGAGTTTTCTGAAAGGAGTTGCTATTGCGGAATGGTAAACCTACGCTACACCTCGCAAATATTTTCATTTTGGGGTTTCAATAAGGAATACACTGTTGGATGTAAACAATCATTTTCAGTTTTTTGCTGACCTCCTAGATTTGTAATGAACTAAGACTATATATATATATGTGTGTATATATTGACCTATTATATTGACTTACTGATTGTTAATGAACTACTGAATATTTTCAAACTTTGTCCCCATTTCATTTGGGGTGTGGACGGTAGATATTTCTGGTGGGATCCAGATCAATGGTTTGAGAGACTTTCAATTTATCGACTGCTTAATTCTGTTGTTCTAACTCAAATGACATAATATCCTTAAAATTGGTCATTTAAAAAAATATACCAACAGCTGATTAAAAAAACAAAATCAAATGATCGTATGGGTCAAATCACTTGTATCTTCCAACACCTATAAATTACGTTGTGGATGCCAATCCGTAACCAACAAGTTTTGATTTTATAAGTTGAAAACTGTTATGTTACAAAAAAATGAAATACACTTGTTAGTTCTTTCGTTATTACAGTTTCTTTGTGTATCTGAGAATCAGGCAAATAAACCGTGCCACATAGATTTTGAGTGTAACAACTTTTTGGATCCTATATTATGTGCCTTCTGCTATAAAGGAAAGTGTGATATCATAGACAAACAGATATTCAGACCAGAACTCCCATGTAGGTATTCTGGACCTCACTGTTCTGAGGGGTATTGCAACCATCACAATAAGGGGTTAGTTAAAATGTTTGAAGGTTATGGCGAATGTGTCTGCTACTGTTCTGGAGTACGTCGATATGGAAACAGATGCCAGTTCAAGATACCCCAAGGAAGAGATAAATACCCCACAGGAATACAGTTCATTTCGCCTACACATGTGGCCTTCAACCGCGTGACACCTTTGTTCATAATCGTTAGCGAAGGACCGAGTCCCATCTTTAACTTATATGACACCTTTGGAGGTTATATGGCCCGAGTGGAAGACCCAGAAGTGGTTTCTCATGGTTGGAGTTATGAAGAATGTGAACAATTTGTAACCGACGTTAAATATGCAAACATAGATATGTGTGGTTTAATCGAATGGAGGTACTGTAATATAGTATACATAGTCCCAATCGTGATTCCATTTGACTTGACGACGCAGCCAGGTGAGAAAATTACATCTTTCACACGACAAATTAAACTGGATGCTTACCATCCTTATTACCAACAAGGCCTGTCATCGCACAGTCATCGTTATCATGTTAATTACCCGGAATCAGAAAGATTTAGTACTTATCCCATCATACGTTTCACTAACTGTGGTAGGACTCTTTCATCTATTAAGAGATATGAATATAAAGATAGAATACATCTTACCGCTGATGTTTTCTACGTTTCTACAGATTCTTACTCTCTAATTACAAAATTTGATTTACAAAATGATCAGGATTTGTCGTATAAGTGGGAGGCCTACACAGTTGATAGAGATACCACTAAGTATCCGGACATAGAAATAAACAAATATTATTTCGGGAGAATGTGGTGGGATATACCCCCTTTTCAGTGGTTTGGATCGTTCTTAGTCAACTTGACAGTTTCAGGAATTATACAATCTTGGAAGAAAGATATTAGGCCGGAAACTAAGAAAGATATAAACTTTAACATTTGTTTTGTTACTGTCAGTTTATCTCCTTTGGTGGCAGAGATAGCGGGAGGAAGCTCGAGATCCGTCTACAAAGAATACGGTTTGATACTTGACGCATCCAACTCTAGAAATCCCAACTCGCCTGATGACAAATCGGATATGATATTCACGTTCACGTGTAACTGGACCCAGGAAGCTATTTGTAAACCTCATACAATAGACACTTTAGTTATTGGGCTTTACAAAATAAAGCCAAAGGTACTAAACAGCCAGAAAGCATACAACTTTACACTTCAAGTAACCGAGAAAAGGCCTCAATTTATATCGCATAATCCAGCATTTGCGAGTCAGATAATTGTCGTTGGCGATTTAGGGGAAATCAAACCTTTTCTTGAAAACATTAGCATTGACTGTATCTACAATTGTGGAACTAGAACTAATCCTAAAGATATAATTTATTTGAAAATTGGAGGATCCTGGACTCGGTTGAATTCAATCGTATTTGATTGGGTCCAATATGAAATTTATGAGCATGGGATACACAATGAAATTTCACTTGACCCTATAAGACAAAGTGATACACCATCTTTTATATTAATCATGAATGAGGACGCTTTGAAAGAGAACGCGATGTACGAATTCAAAGTCAATTTCAAAAACTCCTCTCAATTCGCAATATACCCAATAACCACTACATTTTCATCATCGTACACTTGTCGAATTGACCCAGAGAGTGGTGAGGCTGGATTGACTAGTTTCAAATTGTCTTGCTTGCTATTAAATTCCTCCAAACATTTTGAATTTTATGATAAACATGACACAGATGGACTCGATTTCAGTGGAAGAATGATTGCTTCTCAAGAAACGGAAAACATGGAAGACTTTATTCTTACAAGAGGGAGACTGGAAGTTCATTCATTTGATGATTATGGAATGGTTACAACAATTACACTTAAAGTTAAGTTGTCCAAAAGTAACCGTACGACTGCAGATATTGAACTAATCTTAGCCAAAGAAATGCAAATATCTAGTGTTCAAGGCGTTAGAGCATCGCTTAAAACAGCCTCGGTAATCTCTGATTTGTTGACGTCAGAGATACAGCAGAAGGAAACAACAGGGTCCGACATACTTGAAACACTGGTGAGTTTTTTAAGCACATTGTCAATAAAGAATTATAATGAGGCAAAGCTGGGCATTTCTACATTGCATATCGCCATGTTGGCGGGACGCGGAATCATGAGCCTTGAGAGTGCCTGGCATGCGGCTCGCACAATACACACACTATCACAGGCCCTGGCTGTCGGCCTGATGGAGGAACAACCCTGCACTTTCCGCGTCCTTTACCAGATATTCAGTCGCATTTTGGATTGCTTGTACATTGTGTTAGAGATAGAAGAAAAATATGTAGGCAATGGAACATTACATTTAGTATATTTTAATCCTGTGGTCTATGCAAGGGTAAAAGAAATATCCCAATATGTAATGAAAAGTTCATTTCTTCTTCAATCAGCTCTGTCGTACAGACATTTACCTGCACAGGAACAAAAGCTAATAGAGTCCAGTCTGGGAAACCTTACTATATGGATCAAGGTAGATATACCAACGTCTCTTAGCAAATCCACTCAAGACGAACATCGTACAAAAATGTTTCCGGTCATTGTTCCGGATAATCTTGCAGAGCACGTAAAGAAAATGGGTTTCTACATGGCGTTACAATTTGTATCTTTCACACGAGATCCTACTTGGTTGGCCAAAACAAATACAAGGGGGACATTTGATGTATCTATTTGTTTCAAGGAAGATAATGATCGAAGTTGCCACCGTCCTAAGTTTCTCAAGTATGGAATCCAAGTCTCATTTGACATATCAAATATAATTTTAAAGGTGGAATTTACAAATATAACATTTAGACGATTGGACAACACACTTAACCCTGATCAGCTTGATCTTCAATTGCCAGTTTACAAACTTGATCCCTTACCTCTAGCAGAAGTAGAATCCCACTTCAAATTGTATGATAACAATATAGAATTGCAGGTTATTGTGAAGAAAGACATTAGACCAACTTATGCACTGCTTATAAAAAAAGGATTCAAAGTGACTCAAAAGAACTTACTGTACCCTCTGGTAACAGATCCGTCTGATGAGAAACACCTCTACTACTTGGCGATTCAGCCTGGAGCTCAACTGAATGGAACCGTAAGTTTCGATATCAAAATATACTCAAAAACATGTTACACTTGGCACAATCAATGGGAAAATAGAGGGTGTCAGTCAAAAACATATCCAGGTACAAATCGTCTAATCTGTGAGTGTAACAGACTCTCACTGATCGGTGGACTCGTACAAGGGGTAATGTACCCGCTGGATGTTGTAGGAAACCTTCCACTGTCTCTTACCATCAGCGGTGCTAACGCAGCAAAAGTCTTGATGATATTGCTTTTCCTGCTCACTTTCTTACTGCTGGCAGTCATCTGCAGAAGGTCCGACTATTATAACAGGAACAAGAGGTTTGTCTCGATTTTGCCAGACAACTTTCCTGGTGATACATTTGGATTTCTAGTCTGTGTGGTCACTGGCGCCCGCATCGGAGCTGGTACTGATGCAGCAGTGGGAATAAAAATCCATGGTACAAAGAATAATGGTCGAAATCACATTTTAAACAGTGAAAATCACGATGTAATGGACGGGATGGGAGAAGACTGGTTTTTGATCTTCGAGGCAGAGACACTCGGGAAAATATCATATTTAGATCTCTGGCATGACAACGCTGGGGCCAAAGCAGGCTGGTTTTGTGGCTCAATAACAATTTTTGATCTTAACCAGAGAGACTGTTACTTTTTTGTTGTGAATGAATGGATCACATTGAGTTCAAAAAGATTCCCACAAACATGCTTATTCCCTACACCTATTTCTGAAATAACAAGTACGTCAAGGGTTTTTATTAATTACTTCAAGTCAGGTTTTCACCTTTCTCATCTTTGGCTTGACACTTTTGCAAGACACCCAAGAGACCCAATATCTCGAATTAACCACCTGGTCGTCATCTTGTGTTTCATTCTAGTTTCAATGGCTATTAGCATTATATTTATCACGCTATCTGACAATTACGTGGAAGTAGATGATTTCTCCTACTCTGTGACATGGCTAATGGTTGAGCTAAGTGTCTACACATGCATTCCAGCAGCGGCCATTGCCTGTATCTTAATGCATATGTTCAGGAGAATATACTCGATTATATTCAACAATGAAAAACCAAATGAGGAAACAAAAAATAAGAGAAAAGTGAGTAGAATAAGTGTACGAGAGGATTACCACTTGTCCCCTTCTACCGCATCACTCAAGGCCGACAAGCGTCATATACACTTCGGTCATATAAACAAACATCTAAATAAGGCTCATAGAAAGAAAGACATTTCAGAGGCTATTTACTTGACATTGATTCCAAAGCCTTTAGTTCCTGTTCAACTTGAGGGGGATAAACCAAATATAATTATCAAAAAGAGCTGGCGTTTTATCACTTGGATAACAGTGGTAGTTATTATAATCGTGTGTTTAATTATATGCCAGTTTTTGTCCAAAAACCTACCCCCAATAAAGACCATGAAATGGATTACCATTGTAGGGCTTTCTATATTAATCCATGCCATTATTATTTTACCAATACAAATTACATTCGTTTCGGCTCTCTTGGCAGTTGCATTTAAAAGAATTATATACAAAGATGTTTACACATTTGACCCCCAGGATGGATATCGACTGGAACACTTTGGAACGTTTAGATTCTTGGGTAAACTTGAACATCTACGATCTCAGCCAAAGTATCAACCTCTACATGAAGTATTTCTGGAGGAGCACAGGCAGAAGATTTTGAGAGCAGGAAAATGGCGCAGGCTTTATGAGCTATTTGTGCAAGTAATGTTCCTAGTAGTTATCGGACAATTACTCAGGTCACAAATTCCAACACAATGGCAGACCAATGCTCATCTGCGCACACTAATGAAACAATTTGATAAGGTATACAATACTACAGACCTTAAGCATTTTCAGCACTATTTTGAGCCTTACTTGTTTAAATATATTTGGTACAACTGGAGAATTCTTAGTCAAGGATCTGAACTAAACTTCTTTAGGAAAGACTGGATGTATGACACTGTCAGCAGAATTGTAGGAAAGTTGCGTCTGAGACAGTTTAGAGTCAAACCGGGTTACTGCAAAGCACCAGTTAACCTGTCAATAGACTGTGCTGCGCCTTTCAGTGGAGGGGCTGAGGACTCAATAGATTACATTCCTTACTGGATTAAAAAGGATGGCGTTATAAAAAAAGATGAACTGATTGGTATGCAACTTTTTAGCAAGTGGGCCTATCATTGGCCTAGTGATGATTCTAATTTCTTTTTTGATGGCAAAACAGGGCAAACGTACCCGGGTGGGGGTTACACATGGGATCTCGGGGCATCTAGTGAAGATATGGATGCGTCCTTAGCCAGACTGTGGGAAGAAGGGTGGATCGGCCACTACAGTAGAGCTGTCCTAGCACAGGTCAGGGTGTACAATGTTAACACCCGTCTTTTCACCGAGATCACACTGGTGTCAGAACAAACCATAGCCGGACAAATTATCCCCACAATAGTGGTGCAATCAGTGGACATCAATATTTATCTGGACTGGTGGCTAACAATATTTATCTTTTTTTCTTTCATGCTATGTGTTCGAGTTTTCATGTTGACTAATTTCGTTGGAGTGATGGGTTTGTTCAAGAACTGGCGTCGCCCGTACGAACTACTTATGACAGTAAATGCTCTTGCAGTTCTGCTTTACTTATTGCTTCATCTCCTCTCAGTGCCAGAATACGTCACAGAATATCAGCTCCACTCGGATGAACTAAAGAACTTTGACTTCTACAAGATAGCTCACTTCTCATTTACTGCCAGGGCTTTACTTTGTGCCTTATATGTTTTGAACCAAATACGTTTCTATTCGCTGTGGAGATTTGGAAAAACTGTATTCAGAATATTTTTAACAATTGTCCTTTCCATAAAATATGTTATCTGGTTAGTTGGGATTTTCGTATTGTTCCAGTTACTGTTATTCAGGGCCGTGGGGTACCTCTCATATATATTTATCGATGTAGTTTACAATCCAAACATGTTCGTGATATGCAAAGGTTTATATATATTTGTCATTAACAAAACGATTGGTAATAAGATTCTGTGCTTCATCATGAGTTTCAGCACTGTGATCGTCAAGATGTCATTCGTTTGTATATTCACTCATCATTACAAAACAGCTAGGGATGAATACATTAGAGACTGGAAGGTAGATAATTATCTTACGTTCTTACTCGACGAGTATGTAACAATGTTTAAGAAACCAGAAATTCCCCGAACAACAATGAACCTTGACCAAACAATGGTAGAAAGGCATGAGGCGAAGAAAAATATATTACGAATGTAATCTCAAGATGCATTTAAAAGTTTACATCAAAATGTTTCGTTGAAAGTTGTTCAGTAAACCGTTGTTCAGTAAACCGTTGTTCTTGTCAAAATTGTTTTAATTTCATAACTCGATATCTGAAGATAACAAATAACCCCAAATATCAATAACATCATACAAAAAATCCATGGTATCATAGAAGAAGTTCTTAGATTGAATTGGAAAAAACATCTCATATTACAAGAGGGTCACGTTTATACGAATATTTGCTCAAAGTGACTCGATTGCCAAGGGAATGCTAAAATTCGCCAGGTGAACTAATAAATTGTATTGCTGATTTAAAACCACACCAACGCTGTTACAACTAAACAGTACACTAAAATAATACCCCCGTCGCAGCAAACCTGCGTACTCAGTGAATTTCCAATGCAAAATATATGTCTTAATCCTATACTCTAATATTAGTAAGGTTTGCTTGCTTGCTTGCTTGCGACACTGATCTCAAAACGAAAAATTATCATGGTCCTGGGCCTAGGTCTTACTATGCCGATTACGGTAATAGCTTCTTCCCTATAGGGGGAATTCGCTAACATGCATGCATATGTTATGCATGTGTTTTGCAGTAGAGTAAAATCTGATTAGCCCAGATAAGTGATACTTGATTTGATTAGAAACCAAGGTGATTAGAAATGTTTTAAAATAGGACTTTTTTGTGTTAAAATAAATTATAAGTAATTTGTTTGTACTGAAGGTTTTGGTAGTTTTGTTTTAAGTTATTTGTTTGTTATAGAGTGTGGTTTAGTTAGCAATTTTGTCAAGGTTAAATTAAAAATGTGAAACTGTGTGATATGTAAAAACGCCGCAAACAGCGGCAGGACTGAACTTAAAAGCGATCGATTGATAAGACTGGACTCAAATTTTTGTTGAGATAAGATAATATTTGTGTACACTGGCCACAGTTACTAGATAAATTGGTCAGTTAATTTCCTATCCAACTTTATGTTTGATTACGTGTTTTATTTTGTGGCTTTGACGGTGTCCCATGGATTCGAAAATTTTTTCGCCAATCAGTAAAAATAATCATATTTTACTATTCAATATTTTATAACACAGTTTTATAAATATTTTAATCGACTACAAATTCATTAAGTTATTTTCGGAGTACGTTTATTTAATAATGTTATTTAGTTATCACTATTCAGTGGCGTGCAAAGTTAATCCGCGGCGCGGTGCGGAACATTTACGCACTGTCTCGGAAAACAGCCTCTTTTGATTACATGACCAGGGAGATGCAAGCGTACTCCGCTCTCCACTTTTTGCTCTCCGCTGCTGAAAAATTCCGCGCCCAGGAGAATCCATCTTAAGGCCTATATTTCAACGTCCGTCCCTCCTCAACGGATGAGCAGATTTCAGTGGGCATAATTTCGATATCACTAACAGTTCACCCATAAAATCGTAAATATTAAATATATCTCCAATTTTACTAAACGATTATTAATTGTAATTTAGAAATTTAATTTACTAAAATCGCTAGGTATTTTTATCATTAAAATAAGCCGTATAACGACATCAGATCACCTTTTGAGGAGGGACGGGCTCTAAAAGTTAACATTGGCCTTATGGGAGAAGCATGAACCACCCTACTTATGTTTAAGGTCCCAAACATGTATTCCTAAATCAGCTGTGTACTATAAGTCTGTGTTTCTGTGTATATTCACTACATTTTAATTGAGTAAAAACAGAAATGAGATATCAATGTAAACTTAATCTTATTATGTAGTATTAAAATAACGTATTGCGACCCTTACAAAGGACAATAATGGGGCATTCATCGTCGCTGGACAACATAGTTACGTCACTTTGTTTTCAAGGTTAATTTCAATCAATTTTTAATTAACAAACGATCCGGATTTTCAAAATCTACATGTAAACATAATATATGTCAAATAAATATTTGGGTTGAACAAATATCACGCTGTTATGTAGATTTTCTCAAAACTTAGTTTTATTGTCCGCAATAACACATTTAGAAGGCTTGAGGATTTATTAGAGGCGGTTAAACCAACAAATCAGACGAATGACGTCCCATGTGGGAACCAATCGGTATCGGTATAATGTTAGAGCCGTGTAGTTCGCCCTGGTGGCGTCAGGGGGCACTGCAGTCGCGGCTACTCGTACCACGGCCTCCTACATCTAGCTGATTAATGACGTCACTTTTTCGGAGTGGTATTATACAAAGTGAGAAATTATCGTTGGGAACTGTATCGAAACTAAGATTGTTGTTAAAATCTGGGACACTGAAAAAAAACATATATATTAACGAATTATAATTTGTGAAATCTAGAGGCTGACTGTTATTATATATCATACAAACAGTTTTCTGTTAAAACTACCAAAACATTTCTTAAAAAGTAAAACATAAATCATCCATGTAAGCCAATTAAAAAAATAACACTCCCTAGAATTTTTATTTTGGAAAATTAACCTTTTGAAAAAAAAAAACATTTCTTTGTTCACTACATCACGGCTATATTCACTAAATCAGAAACAAACTCAACTTCAAAATTCATATTCATAATACAACTTTTGTTGAAAGATATTTATTATACAATGGAATACATATATTCAATAAACTCCTCCAACAATTAAAAAAAGAAAGTGACTTGACAAAATTTAAAATGAAAATTAATAACATACTTTTAAATGAAGCTTATAAATCGGAAGAATTTCTGGATAAGACACACAATTTTTAGAATAGGTAGGTATGGATGAAAATAATCAATGGAAATTAATATTTTATCATAGAAAATGTATTTAATAGAAATATATATATGCTTATGCAATTGTAAAAACTGTCCAAGACAATAAATTTAATATTTCTTTTAAAAAGTAATTTATAACGAAAGATAAGGGTTTGTGAATTTTTTAGGACGATAATAATGAGGAAAATGTATGAACATACGACGTGAGGGTGACCAGGAAAGAGCAAAAGACTTAAAAACCAATTTTATTGAATCTAGTAAACTAAACAAAACTATAGTCTCCATTGAACACTGTTAATGCCATTAATTAAAAATAATGGTTACTTTTTCCATGAAACTATCTGCTACTACATATTTAGTTTATTAAAAAGTAAGTGGAAGGTTAAATAATAATAATAAAGGAATAATTTCGTATAACCTCTCAATAAAATTAAAGTGGAAAATAATTGATTGGGTTTGCGAGTTTGATGATAATTGAAATACAACAAATAAAAATATATATCTTAATTAAATCTTTTCGTTGCCTTTTAACAATTCAAAGAACTTAGTGTTAACAGTTTAAAGAAAATAATATTGAATGGCATAGCATAAAGGAAATTATTCATCTTGGAAAGCTTTGTATTTTCGATAAATGTTTTAAATAAAAACTGGCTTTTAATTTGGGTCTTGTAAATTTCCCACTCAACTGTTACTATTTTTAAATTTCGCCGTTAAATCACTAATTGTAAATCACCAGTGTTAGAACAATCGGATTATTATTATTATTATTAATTATTTTGAAACTTCTTTAGGTAAGGGAATTTTATTTGACTTGACAGATTATTTAATTTGGCCCCTTACATTCAAGCACATTATGTGTGACTATTTTGAGATTGAGACTATTTATGACTGAATCTTATGCAGAAGATTTGCTACAATGTGGAAGGTAGAAATGACATATCAATGTATACTTAACCGATTACATTGTTGTATACAATGGTGTGAGCAATTACCCCCATCCCCCCACACATACACACCCATATATACACATCCAGAACATTGTATCAAGGTTGCCACGACTACAGCTAGAGAGCAGCACTTGCCGCTCAGGGGGCGATTATACAGCTGGTCCGTAATTCTAACCTGTTTATTCCCAGCGCGATGATTTGATTGAGCAAAGCTTGTACGTGACTTGAACCCCATTGCTCCCTCTCCCTACCCTTCCCTACTTCCCCTTACCCCACGCTACGCTAAAGTTTACCCTTTCCTGCGTCAATTACTCTGGTTTAAGCCTTGCTTCAGAAGTTTCTTATAATTATCGCTCGGGGCGGGCAGAAATAAAACTTGGAATTAACGAAGAAGATTTAACTTCAAACGATTATCTGCCCATGAGCAATTTGTAAGTTTCTGCAAATTATACAACTCTAACTGTGATTGTCGTCGTTAATTGTGTTGAAAGGTTTGGTGAAATTGTGAGAGTTGGGTAAAAACAGAGCTATAGAAAATATTACACGGGACATTCTTTAAAAGCTATGTTTTGTAAAGCGATTGAGACAACGATGATGATATAAAGTGACTTTTATGAATACACAAAATATTTGATCTAATGTTAAATATGTACTGATTACTAGCTTGTTATGACTTTGCTCATCTTCACTCTATTTCCGGTTTACAGCTCAATAGATCTATTTCATTGACAGACTATTATTACATAATGCACAACTTTTTCGAAATTTATAAGACTCAAATTACAGAATTAACTATCTCATTAACTCCCCATCAAATGATAGATATCCTTAAAAATCGCGCCAACGACATTTTGCTTGCTATTGATATTGACGAGGCTGAGGTTGAGGCTGAGGCTTAGGCTGAGGCCAAACTATTACTGACGCAACCCTTGACCCCCCCCCCCCAATAAACATTTCTTCCTGAGACAAAACAGATAAATAGTCGTTGGTTGTTGTCGTCAGATTTAAATCATTAGGCCTATTATTCATTTTTCATTATCTTTATTTATTTATCATTTCTGTAAATTACAGTGAAATTTAGCATTTTATTAATCTTATATCTCATAATGAACACATCAGAATGCTGTTCCCATTATTCATCAGATATTTATTATTTTCAATACATTTTAGTCTTTATTCTGCTAAATCAAGTAAAATTGATAACAACTCTGGTTGACGCAGAGGCACCTATCTGCCAGTTCCTTATTTAATGGATTAAATTTCAAATGTAAGCGGTTTTCTATTCTCTGTATTTTCTTTCTGAAGGACACGGTACACGGTCAAATTCGATGTTTTGCACATACGAATAAAAGTAAGGTCAGATTTAATTAATTTGAATTCTAAATTAGCCGTTTCAACAAACACAGTCTTACACTGTCGTAATCTGAGAAGTTTGTCGTAGTTTGTTTTATATGTTCTATTACAGTTTCCAAAAATCAGAATTTTTTTGTAAGTTTGAAGTTTGTAAGTACCCCCCCCCCCCCTAGCCGTTACGGTTTTTTGATTACCGTACTTGGTATTTATTTAAACAGTTAAAGTTCTAAATGTAAACAAGTTACAAATTAAACCTACAGCTGATAGCGACTTTTACTCCTTAATTTAGTTGCGACCTATTAAATAATTTTCCAATTAGGGCAATTAGTAACATAATGTCTTTATAAGTCGTTTTTATGGACTTTAATTTCTTATGGTCGCTAAAGACTAAAACTACAACTAAACTAAATACAAAACATAGCCCCTCACTCTAAATTCGTTTAAGCTCAAGTGGTCAGAAGTGGCCCAAGTCTGAGTTTTCAAGGAACCATTAAAAGTGAGACGATTTCTTACTAAAGTAAGACATTATTACTAATCTCGTATGTAATTGGGAAAACAACTGCCCTTCTTGCCACTACCGAATAAACTTCATTAAATAATAAATATTAAACGCAGCTGGATTCAATAAATATGACCTAATTACATTTGGACAGTAAAAGTTTCGTCCTAAACGTTGAAAAGGGCGGATTAGTCAAACCAGTGAGCATGCTTTTTGGGCACCGGACAGACCTAGCGTGGAATATTTCACACTGGACGGAGACACAAAGATTGTCACGCATGGCTGACAGTGGTGGCATCGCGCGGTGCAACTGTGCATTAAAACGCAGCGCCGCCGTGGTTGACGCATTGGTCGACAGATGGCAGCACATCGCATATCTCATTAGCTAGACATACTTTGATAAATTTGCTCACTCATTATCTACCATGAGATTGTTCGTTTGCGATTATTCATGCAGCGTTTGGTAATTATACTTTAAGTGAAGATATGGTTACATAGTTGCGGTGAATGTATATGTACATGAGATAGTTGTACGTACATATTACAAAAAATATGCACCAAGACTAGATTTTGTATGGATGAATAATGGAATGATCTTGAAATGCAATTAAATTATTGCATTTTTAATGAAATTATTAGTTAAGCATTACTTGGCAGCTAGATTTCTGTAAGTATAACCATTGTAGAACGGGGCACTGATTAGTTCCAGTTATTTGTAATATATTTTGTTAAATACAACTGAAAAAGCTTTTTTTTCTGAAAATTGTGGCACGTGATATTTGACGGCTAATAATCACTTGATGGCGTAAGTATAAGAACAAATAATTTCTTGAAGCTTGACTTCCGTAGAAATCAAATCTCCACACTATTAACATTTAACAACAATTTAAACACTTGGCTTAAAATAATATTGGTTGTTAGTTCTTCGTTGTACGGTCATTTCCAGTTGATTGATTCTAGGTTTCTTATGAATGCAATCATTTTAAGAAGTGTGCCAAAAGGGATAAGACCAACAGTTCCCTAAACCTAAACAAATAAAGGAGAAATTTGGCTCTAACAAGATATTCGCCAGTCAGGCCTACGCTTGAAGGATAAATGTTACATTAATACAAAACTATATTAAATATTTCTGTACATTGAAATTTAAATTATCCCTTTGAATTTGTTCTTCTACCTTTATTGGTTTTAATTCCCTATATATGCTCTGTTTCAGCTAGAACTTGTTTTTGAAACAGTTTGAGATTGACACCACAATAGCTGAATTTTTTGTTCAGTCCTCAGGGCGTACTCGCTAATATTTAACTGCTCCGAATACCATATATGTTTTATTTTTGTTCAAAGACTTCCACTTAACTACAATATTGAATAAAAATATGCTAGCTAGCCATCAATGATAGATTACAAGAAAAAAAATACCTGAGGGATAAAACATGATTTTGAGTGTTTCTGAAAAAAAGGAAATTTACAATTTAATTAGAATATGCTTAACACTTTTCTATAGTTATTGCGATTAATCGTTATTTATTTCCTTGTTATATATGCAAAAGGGTATAGAATTGTAGTGAAATCATAATTGAAAATATAACGCTGAATATACGAATGTATTGATTTTCCATCAACCGCAAACCTGTCCACATCTTTAACACCTGATGGGTATTGAAATAATAAAAAAATCTAACAAAAATTATAGGACGAAATGCTTGTTTATACAAATTTTAATCCATATACTGTGGTAACAGTCTTATTGGTGTTAATAAAGAATGAATTATGTAAATCATCTTGGTCGCTATGTTGGTGCTGACCATACGCTAAGGGGGGGTTGGGCGAGATGTCGATACAATTGCCCCTTCTGCGGTGCTTCTTATCCAATTAGACCCGGCGAGCGAGTGCCACAGGGACCTCGGGGTGGGGGAGGGGGGGGGGGTTAACACGATTGTCACAATCAAACCAAACCAGCCCGGAGAAATCAGCGTCAATTGTCCTCGCACTTTATAACTTCGCCGTGGCTAGCTTGCTGGTTTTGCTTCAGTAGCCTCATATCAAGCTTGTATCTCGCTTTACATTTGTCTTTCTTTCTCCTCTTACGGTGAGAAGAGAAAGTAGGGAATCAACGTTATACGTTGCTGATAAACTGAGATTCTCTATAGAATAAACCTTGGTTCAAGCATAATTTAACGTTTTCAGCATTTAAATAATAAATAGAAACCCGTTGCTCGAAATCGAGCAATATTACGTTTTGATAAACGGATTTCATCAATATTATCATTTGTGCTAATATTATCGCGAATTCAGTCCTTCTTGCCTCAGACTAGTCTCGGTTTTTGGAATTATGTCCTGTATGAATGTGACGAATCTATTTCTATAAAAACGAAAAACCGATCATTCCCCAGGCCAAACCTCTACACCTACAACTACGAAATTCGTCATATATACTCTTTCCGTATCATAGGAACATTGGCTCCACCCCACGGGGAGTCAAAGTTCCAATCCTGTGTTATTCTTATGGACATTCACTTTAGTTTGAGCTGATGATAATTCAAACATCTGACCATGTCTCATTGATGACGAAACGAAGTGAAGGAATGTATGTATTAGTAGAGACAATGATTCGGTGACCGTCAGCACCAATCAGTGACAATGTCCTGTGATCAATCAATGCCGTCAGTGTGTAGCTGTGTCCTCGTGTCCTCGTGTTCGTAATGAAATAACGTGAAAACGGCTGAACACATCGTTTTCATATTTTACACAAATGTTTTCCAGTGCACTTCACGCTTCCAGTTCAAAAATGGAATACATTCGTTAAATAGTTTTTCATAAATTAACATTTAAAAGTTGTAACATTTCCATAAGGTAAAGCATTGGATAAAAATTACTGGTTTTATAGTAAGAGATACTAATGCAACATCGTTTCGTAATTACAAGAAATTACTAAAAAATTGTTTTATTTATATGTTTTATGATCAAATCTATAAAGTACTCTTCGTTTAACATGATTTAATTCAATTTATTAAAGGTTTTTAGAATAAAAAACTAATACCAGTTTTTTAAAAATAAAGATAACGATCTCCTATAATTTGAGTGAGTTAATAGTTTATCCGCTAGATTGCAGCAGCCATTTATTTCGTATTTAATACTGCCAGCTGTGTTCATTTGTCAGTTTATGATCTTAAATACCCCGTCATAGCAAACCTGCGTACTCAGCTAATTTCCAATGTACCTCACTGCATAGGTAACTAACGTGTTATAGGTATTGGAGAATTTGCACCTATAATATAATTTAATTTAATATAATTAAGAACGATTTACCATATGTCCTAAAATTAACCAAAAGAAAAATATATATTTGCCTACAGAGTCCCCAGGGCTATTTATTTTATATTTTGTGATGAAATTGCGGTTAGAACTGACGTTGACAGCAGAAAATTTCATCTACCATTTCTGAGTACGGTCATCCCATTACGCGAATATTTTTGAGCGTACTCCTAGTGGTAGTTTGACGGGTCAACAATAGAATGCAGCACACACAACTGTTGTATTCCCGGGTGAAACCGGGTACGATAGCAGCTACTCCTAGTCTCTTTATAAATATATGGTAGTTCATTATTTTCCAAGTAAATAATTGATATTAGCTTTTAATATATTTAATATATTTTAATTTAATCAGTCTAGCAGTATTCGCTGGCTGATTATAGTGGAAAAATTATTAAAAAGTAAAATATGGGGAACAAATTGTCGAGAAAAACACACGTCAACAATCGAAAATGCTTGATGGCTCGATAAAAAAAGCTTATCCAAAATTTTTGATAAACTCAAATTCATTAAATTAAAAAAAAAGATGAATATGGCAACTTTGCCAGAGGGTGGACCTATCCAACGTGGACACATCTTTAAGAGATGCGGCTTTGTGAAACGAATTCAACTGAACTGTCATAATTGGACCAGGAGGTATTCCGAAATATGGTTTAAGCTCATTATATATTTTTAAGAACGAAAGCAAAACTCTTTCTAAGAGACGTAACATGTTGAATCACCAGAAGGCGGTGGTAATTTGGGATTTCCCAATTCAAGCCGCCAGAATGCACTGCTCAGTTGGTCATTACTGCTTGATTTGTAACTCAGCATTTGTTTATAACATGCTGTTGCATTGGATATAACGATCTCCTATAATTTGAGTGAGTTAATAGTTTATTTGACATTGGATAAGATGTCGGATTAAATAAATAAATACAAATTCCTTTATTTACAAGCTCCTCTCAGTACAAAACTGTTTTACAGAGTCACTCAAGTCAATATAAAATGGAATTAATTAAAACTGAAAATTCACAACATTTACAATAATATAAATTATAATATTTTAAGGCGCTCAACAAGTTTTCTTAACATTTACGTACTGTTTAAGCGTAGCCTTGAAAGACAGGACGCCCACCTTTTGGAGGTCGCAGGAGAGGTTGTTGTAGAGTTTGGGGCCAAAGTAGGAAAACCCTCTCTTACCCACTTCCAGACGCACTTTTGGGTAATAGAGCAGCGCGTCATGTTGGGTCCTACACGAGCAACATGTCTTTCCACCAGGTAATGAGGCTCCTTCTGAACCAAGACCCGGTGTATGAGGCTGCAAGGCTGCATCCTGCACACGGTCTCCATTGGCAAGAGCCCTGCAGCATCCCGAAAGGCCGATATGCGCTCTCGACTACGAATGCCGTAAGCGAAGCGAACGGCAATGTTCTGCAGTTTTTGGACTCGGGACATTTCCTCCCTGGTAATACTGTTACCGTGTGCAGGAATACAGTAAGAAAGCACTGACAACACTAGCGACTGGACCAACTGCAGCTTGGCTGTCTTGGGCAGCATGTGTTGATACCTGTACCGACCTCGAAGCATTCCCAAAGCCACCTGGGAAACATGAGTGACGTGGTCCGAGAGTGTGAGGCCACTGTCAAGTACCATTCTCGAATATGTGGTCTCAGCCTCAAATATAAATGACCTATACCTTCATTTTGATTTTTTAAGTTAAAAATAAAATTATAAACATTACTTTAATAGTCTTTAAAAACAAATTATTTGCGCATTTTTTATTTTTTATCGTAGGGATTTAAACACAACTAGTGGCTTACGGGGGCTATAGCCCCTAATATATGGTTTTTGTGTAAGTGGATAATCACAGCTGATCATTAGTTCATTCTGCTTATTACTAAAAACACTGTAGTGATATTTCCATAAGAAAATCATTGGATCTTTGAAGTCCAGTGGGGCGTAGCCCACGTAATTTTCGACATTTCTGATATTTTTTCCACCGTCCTTGGCCCTCAATCTTTAATGAACCGTCACAACCTAACTTAACTTCTTCCTAGCTCGAGATATTTCGTGGGGACTGATTCGCTTACGGAATTAAATATAAAGATTTGCAAAAACCAAACTACGAGACCTTAAAGTTTTTTTTTTGTTTTTTTTTCTAACTCAACGATCCCTAACATATTAAGTACACATGCCAAGCCCATCAACCAATCACCATAAAGTACTTCCTCTTGCCTTTCACCCATAGTTATGTTAGGTTTGGTTGGGTTTTCATAGCTAAAATGAGTATTTTGATTAGTAAGTTTTCACTCGATTCATAGAAGAAACCAGATTTGATTTATTTTTTGGTTTGTCTGCGATATACCTGTCAGAAGGTACTGCGATATTACTGTCAGAAGGTAATTCAATGAACCAAACTAGTACCGTACGCAAACTGTCTCTGTATTGTTTTAATTACAAATTTTCTCAGAACTGAATTTTATGTCTGCGAGATTCCTGTGAAAAGAACGGAATACCGACTAGTTTTTCATTATAATCATAATTTAAAAACAAGTCATATCAAGGCATTCTTCGAATGTACATGTATTTTACAGTATTGGATTGGACCAACTGTGTTGAAGGTAGTTCGGAGTTACGCGGGGTTTGCATTGAGAGCTTATAAAAAGCTCTAATTAAAATAAAACCAAACAAAAAAAGTTAAAGACAAAATTGTTTAGTACTAGAGAGTTTTCTGAAAGGAGTTGCTATTGCGGAATGGTAAACCTACGCTGCACCTCGCAAATATTTTCATTTTGGGGTTTCAATAAGGAATACACTGTTGGATGTAAACAATCATTTTCAGTTTTTTGCTGACCTCCTAGATTTGTAATGAACTAAGACTATATATATATATGTGTATATATTGACCTATTATATTGACTTACTGATTGTTAATGAACTACTGAATATTTTCAAACTTTGTCCCCATTTCATTTGGGGTGTGGACGGTAGATATTTCTGGTGGGATCCAGATCAATGGTTTGAAAGACTTTCAATTTATCGACTGCTTAACTCTGTTGTTCTAACTCAAATGACATAATATCCTTAAAATTGGTCATTTAAAAAAATATACCAACAGCTGATTAAAAAAACAAAATCAAATGATCGTATGGGTCAAATCACTTGTATCTTCCAACACCTATAAATTACGTTGTGGATGCCAATCCGTAACCAACAAGTTTTGATTTTATAAGTTGAAAACTGTTATGTTACAAAAAAATGAAATACACTTGTTAGTTCTTTCGTTATTACAGTTTCTTTGTGTATCTGAGAATCAGGCAAATAAACCGTGCCACATAGATTTTGAGTGTAACAACTTTTTGGATCCTATATTATGTGCCTTCTGCTATAAAGGAAAGTGTGATATCATAGACAAACAGATATTCAGACCAGAACTCCCATGTAGGTATTCTGGACCTCACTGTTCTGAGGGGTATTGCAACCATCACAATAAGGGGTTAGTTAAAATGTTTGAAGGTTATGGCGAATGTGTCTGCTACTGTTCTGGAGTACGTCGATATGGAAACAGATGCCAGTTCAAGATACCCCAAGGAAGAGATAAATACCCCACAGGAATACAGTTCATTTCGCCTACACATGTGGCCTTCAACCGCGTGACACCTTTGTTCATAATCGTTAGCGAAGGACCGAGTCCCATCTTTAACTTATATGACACCTTTGGAGGTTATATGGCCCGAGTGGAAGACCCAGAAGTGGTTTCTCATGGTTGGAGTTATGAAGAATGTGAACAATTTGTAACCGACGTTAAATATGCAAACATAGATATGTGTGGTTTAATCGAATGGAGGTACTGTAATATAGTATACATAGTCCCAATCGTGATTCCATTTGACTTGACGACGCAGCCAGGTGAGAAAATTACATCTTTCACACGACAAATTAAACTGGATGCTTACCATCCTTATTACCAACAAGGCCTGTCATCGCACAGTCATCGTTATCATGTTAATTACCCGGAATCAGAAAGATTTAGTACTTATCCCATCATACGTTTCACTAACTGTGGTAGGACTCTTTCATCTATTAAGAGATATGAATATAAAGATAGAATACATCTTACCGCTGATGTTTTCTACGTTTCTACAGATTCTTACTCTCTAATTACAAAATTTGATTTACAAAATGATCAGGATTTGTCGTATAAGTGGGAGGCCTACACAGTTGATAGAGATACCACTAAGTATCCGGACATAGAAATAAACAAATATTATTTCGGGAGAATGTGGTGGGATATACCCCCTTTTCAGTGGTTTGGATCGTTCTTAGTCAACTTGACAGTTTCAGGAATTATACAATCTTGGAAGAAAGATATTAGGCCGGAAACTAAGAAAGATATAAACTTTAACATTTGTTTTGTTACTGTCAGTTTATCTCCTTTGGTGGCAGAGATAGCGGGAGGAAGCTCGAGATCCGTCTACAAAGAATACGGTTTGATACTTGACGCATCCAACTCTAGAAATCCCAACTCACCTGATGACAAATCGGATATGATATTCACGTTCACGTGTAACTGGACCCAGGAAGCTATTTGTAAACCTCATACAATAGACACTTTAGTTATTGGGCTTTACAAAATAAAGCCAAAGGTACTAAACAGCCAGAAAGCATACAACTTTACACTTCAAGTAACCGAGAAAAGGCCTCAATTTATATCGCATAATCCAGCATTTGCGAGTCAGATAATTGTCGTTGACGATTTAGGGGAAATCAAACCTTTTCTTGAAAACATTAGCATTGACTGTATCTACAATTGTGGAACTAGAACTAATCCTAAAGATATAATTTATTTGAAAATTGGAGGATCCTGGACTCGGTTGAATTCAATCGTATTTGATTGGGTCCAATATGAAATTTATGAGCATGGGATACACAATGAAATTTCACTTGACCCTATAAGACAAAGTGATACACCATCTTTTATATTAATCATGAATGAGGACGCTTTGAAAGAGAACGCGATGTACGAATTCAAAGTCAATTTCAAAAACTCCTCTCAATTCGCAGTATACCCAATAACCACTACATTTTCATCATCGTACACTTGTCGAATTGACCCAGAGAGTGGTGAGGCTGGATTGACTAGTTTCAAATTGTCTTGCTTGCTATTAAATTCCTCCAAACATTTTGAATTTTATGATAAACATGACACAGATGGACTCGATTTCAGTGGAAGAATGATTGCTTCTCAAGAAACGGAAAACATGGAAGACTTTATTCTTACAAGAGGGAGACTGGAAGTTCATTCATTTGATGATTATGGAATGGTTACAACAATTACACTTAAAGTTAAGTTGTCCAAAAGTAACCGTACGACTGCAGATATTGAACTAATCTTAGCCAAAGAAATGCAAATATCTAGTGTTCAAGGCGTTAGAGCATCGCTTAAAACAGCCTCGGTAATCTCTGATTTGTTGACGTCAGAGATACAGCAGAAAGAAACAACAGGGTCCGACATACTTGAAACACTGGTGAGTTTTTTAAGCACATTGTCACTAAAGAATTATAATGAGGCTAAGCTGGGCATTTCTACATTGCATATCGCCATGTTGGCGGGACGCGGAATCATGAGCCTTGAGAGTGCCTGGCATGCGGCTCGCACAATACACACACTATCACAGGCCCTGGCTGTCGGCCTGATGGAGGAACAACCCTGCACTTTCCGCGTCCTTTACCAGATATTCAGTCGCATTTTGGATTGCTTGTACATTGTGTTAGAGATAGAAGAAAAATATGTAGGCAATGGAACATTACATTTAGTATATTTTAATCCTGTGGTCTATGCAAGGGTAAAAGAAATATCCCAATATGTAATGAAAAGTTCATTTCTTCTTCAATCAGCTCTGTCGTACAGACATTTACCTGCACAGGAACAAAAGCTAATAGAGTCCAGTCTGGGAAACCTTACTATATGGATCAAGGTAGATATACCAACGTCTCTTAGCAAATCCACTCAAGACGAACATCGTACAAAAATGTTTCCGGTCATTGTTTCGGATAATCTTGCAGAGCACGTAAAGAAAATGGGTTTCTACATGGCGTTACAATTTGTATCTTTCACACGAGATCCTACTTGGTTGGCCAAAACAAATACAAGGGGGACATTTGATGTATCTATTTGTTTCAAGGAAGATAATGATCGAAGTTGCCACCGTCCTAAGTTTCTCAAGTATGGAATCCAAGTCTCATTTGACATATCAAATATAATTTTAAAGGTGGAATTTACAAATATAACATTTAGACGATTGGACAACACACTTAACCCTGATCAGCTTGATCTTCAATTGCCAGTTTACAAACTTGATCCCTTACCTCTAGCAGAAGTAGAATCCCACTTCAAATTGTATGATAACAATATAGAATTGCAGGTTATTGTGAAGAAACACATTAGACCAACTTATGCACTGCTTATAAAAAAAGGATTCAAAGTGACTCAAAAGAACTTACTGTACCCTCTGGTAACAGATCCGTCTGATGAGAAACACCTCTACTACTTGGCGATTCAGCCTGGAGCTCAACTGAATGGAACCGTAAGTTTCGATATCAAAATATACTCAAAAACATGTTACACTTGGCACAATCAATGGGAAAATAGAGGGTGTCAGTCAAAAACATATCCAGGTACAAATCGTCTAATCTGTGAGTGTAACAGACTCTCACTGATCGGTGGACTCGTACAAGGGGTAATGTACCCGCTGGATGTTGTAGGAAACCTTCCACTGTCTCTTACCATCAGCGGTGCTAACGCAGCAAAAGTCTTGATGATATTGCTTTTCCTGCTCACTTTCTTACTGCTGGCAGTCATCTGCAGAAGGTCCGACTATTATAACAGGAACAAGAGGTTTGTCTCGATTTTGCCAGACAACTTTCCTGGTGATACATTTGGATTTCTAGTCTGTGTGGTCACTGGCGCCCGCATCGGAGCT
The DNA here is from genome assembly GCA_963675035.1 of Allygus modestus. Classification (NCBI taxonomy): domain Eukaryota; kingdom Metazoa; phylum Arthropoda; class Insecta; order Hemiptera; family Cicadellidae; genus Allygus; species Allygus modestus. The sequence goes on along the minus strand of OY776112.1, from coordinate 476,169,621 downwards.
GGTACTGATGCAGCAGTGGGAATAAAAATCAATGGTACAAAGAATAATGGTCGAAATCACATTTTAAACAGTGAAAATCACGATGTAATGGACGGGATGGGAGAAGACTGGTTTTTGATCTTCGAGGCAGAGACACTCGGGAAAATATCATATTTAGATCTCTGGCATGACAACGCTGGGGCCAAAGCAGGCTGGTTTTGTGGCTCAATAACAATTTTTGATCTTAACCAGAGAGACTGTTACTTTTTTGTTGTGAATGAATGAATCACCTTGAGTTCAAAAAGATTCCCACAAACATGCTTATTCCCTACACCTATTTCTGAAATAACAAGTACGTCAAGGGTTTTTATTAATTACTTCAAGTCAGGTTTTCACCTTTCTCATCTTTGGCTTGACACTTTTGCAAGACACCCAAGAGACCCAATATCTCGAATTAACCACCTGGTCGTCATCTTGTGTTTCATTCTAGTTTCAATGGCTATTAGCATTATATTTATCACGCTATCTGACAATTACGTGGAAGTAGATGATTTCTCCTACTCTGTGACATGGCTAATGGTTGAGCTAAGTGTCTACACATGCATTCCAGCAGCGGCCATTGCCTGTATCTTAATGCATATGTTCAGGAGAATATACTCGATTATATTCAACAATGAAAAACCAAATGAGGAAACAAAAAATAAGAGAAAAGTGAGTAGAATAAGTGTACGAGAGGATTACCACTTGTCCCCTTCTACCGCATCACTCAAGGCCGACAAGCGTCATATACACTTCGGTCATATAAACAAACATCTAAATAAGGCTCATAGAAAGAAAGACATTTCAGAGGCTATTTACTTGACATTGATTCCAAAGCCTTTAGTTCCTGTTCAACTTGAGGGGGATAAACCAAATATAATTATCAAAAAGAGCTGGCGTTTTATCACTTGGATAACAGTGGTAGTTATTATAATCGTGTGTTTAATTATATGCCAGTTTTTGTCCAAAAACCTACCCCCAATAAAGACCATGAAATGGATTACCATTGTAGGGCTTTCTATATTAATCCATGCCATTATTATTTTACCAATACAAATTACATTCGTTTCGGCTCTCTTGGCAGTTGCATTTAAAAGAATTATATACAAAGATGTTTACACATTTGACCCCCAGGACGGATATCGACTGGAACACTTTGGAACGTTTAGATTCTTGGGTAAACTTGAACATCTACGATCTCAGCCAAAGTATCAACCTCTACATGAAGTATTTCTTGAGGAGCACAGGCAGAAGATTTTGAGAGCAGGAAAATGGCGCAGGCTTTATGAGCTATTTGTGCAAGTAATGTTCCTAGTAGTTATCGGACAATTACTCAGGTCACAAATTCCAACACAATGGCAGACCAATGCTCATCTGCGCACACTAATGAAACAATTTGATAAGGTATACAATACTACAGACCTTAAGCATTTTCAGCACTATTTTGAGCCTTACTTGTTTAAATATATTTGGTACAACTGGAGAATTCTTAGTCAAGGATCTGAACTAAACTTCTTTAGGAAAGACTGGATGTATGACACTGTCAGCAGAATTGTAGGAAAGTTGCGTCTGAGACAGTTTAGAGTCAAACCGGGTTACTGCAAAGCACCAGTTAACCTGTCAATAGACTGTGCTGCGCCTTTCAGTGGAGGGGCTGAGGACTCAATAGATTACATTCCTTACTGGATTAAAAAGGATGGCGTTATAAAAAAAGATGAACTGATTGGTATGCAACTTTTTAGCAAGTGGGCCTATCATTGGCCTAGTGATGATTCTAATTTCTTTTTTGATGGCAAAACAGGGCAAACGTACCCGGGTGGGGGTTACACATGGGATCTCGGGGCATCTAGTGAAGATATGGATGCGTCCTTAGCCAGACTGTGGGAAGAAGGGTGGATCGGCCACTACAGTAGAGCTGTCCTAGCACAGGTCAGGGTGTACAATGTTAACACCCGTCTTTTCACCGAGATCACACTGGTGTCAGAACAAACCATAGCCGGACAAATTCTCCCCACAATAGTGGTGCAATCAGTGGACATCAATATTTATCTGGACTGGTGGCTAACAATATTTATCTTTTTTTCTTTCATGCTATGTGTTCGAGTTTTCATGTTGACTAATTTCGTTGGAGTGATGGGTTTGTTCAAGAACTGGCGTCGCCCGTACGAACTACTTATGACAGTAAATGCTCTTGCAGTTCTGCTTTACTTATTGCTTCATCTCCTCTCAGTGCCAGAATACGTCACAGAATATCAGCTCCACTCCGATGAACTAAAGAACTTTGACTTCTACAAGATAGCTCACTTCTCATTTACTGCCAGGGCTTTACTTTGTGCCTTATATGTTTTGAACCAAATACGTTTCTATTCGCTGTGGAGATTTGGAAAAACTGTATTCAGAATATTTTTAACAATTGTCCTTTCCATAAAATATGTTATCTGGTTAGTTGGGATTTTCGTATTGTTCCAGTTACTGTTATTCAGGGCCGTGGGGTACCTCTCATATATATTTATCGATGTAGTTTACAATCCAAACATGTTCGTGATATGCAAAGGTTTATATATATTTGTCATTAACAAAACGATTGGTAATAAGATTCTGTGCTTCATCATGAGTTTCAGCACTGTGATCGTCAAGATGTCATTCGTTTGTATATTCACTCATCATTACAAAACAGCTAGGGATGAATACATTAGAGACTGGAAGATAGATAATTATCTTACGTTCTTACTCGACGAGTATGTAACAATGTTTAAGAAACCAGAAATTCCCCGAACAACAATGAACCTTGACCAAACAATGGTAGAAAGGCATGAGGCGAAGAAAAATATATTACGAATGTAATCTCAAGATGCATTTAAAAGTTTACATCAAAATGTTTCGTTGAAAGTTGTTCAGTAAACCGTTGTTCAGTAAACCGTTGTTCTTGTCAAAATTGTTTTAATTTCATAACTCGATATCTGAAGATAACAAATAACCCCAAATATCAATAACATCATACAAAAAATCCATGGTATCATAGAAGAAGTTCTTAGATTGAATTGGAAAAAACATCTCATATTACAAGAGGGTCACGTTTATACGAATATTTGCTCAAAGTGACTCGATTGCCAAGGGAATGCTAAAATTCGCCAGGTGAACTAATAAATTGTATTGCTGATTTAAAACCACACCAACGTTGTTACAACTAAACAGTACATTAAAATAATACCCCTGTCGCAGCAAACCTGCGTACTCAGTGAATTTCCAATGCAAAATATATGTCTTAATCCTATACTCTAATATTAGTAAGGTTTGCTTGCTTGCTTGCTTGCGACACTGATCTCAAAACGAAAAATTATCATGGTCCTGGGCCTAGGTCTTACTATGCCGATTACGGTAATAGCTTCTTCCCTATAGGGGGAATTCGCTAACATGCATGCATATGTTATGCATGTGTTTTGCAGTAGAGTAAAATCTGATTAGCCCAGATAAGTGATACTTGATTTGATTAGAAACCAAGGTGATTAGAAATGTTTTAAAATAGGACTTTTTTGTGTTAAAATAAATTATAAGCAATTTGTTTGTACTGAAGGTTTTTGTAGTTTTGTTTTAAGTTATTTGTTTGTTATAGAGTGTGGTTTAGTTAGCAATTTTGTCAAGGTTAAATTTAAAATGTGAAACTGTGTGATATGTAAAAACGCCGCAAACAGCGGCGGGACTGAACTTAAAAGCGATCGATTGATAAGACTGGACTCAAATTTTTGTTGAGATAAGATAATATTTGTGTACACTGGCCATAGTTAATAGACAAATTGGTCAGTTAATTTCCTTTCCAACTTTATGTTTGATTACGTGTTTTATTTTGTGGCTTTGACGGTGTCCCATGGCTTCCGAAAATGTTTTCGTCAATCAGTAAAAATAATCATATTTTACCATTCAATATTTTATAACACAATTTTATAAATATTTTAATCGACTACAAATTCATAAAGCTGTTTTCACAGTACGTTTATTTAATAATGTTATTTAGTTATTACTATTCAGTGGCGGTCAAAGTTAATCCACGTCGCGGTGTGGAACATTTCCGCACTGTCTCGGAAAACAGCCTCTTTTGATTACATGACGAGGGAAATGCAAGCGTACTCCGCTCTCCACTTTTTGCTCTCCGCTGCTGAAAAATTCCGCACCCAGCAGAATCCATCTTAAGGCCTATATTTCAACGTCCGTCCCTCCTCAACGGAGATTAGGGTTAATTTATAAGAGCAAATGTGCAGATTTCAGTGGGCATAATTTCAATATCACTAATAGTTCACCCATAAAATCGTAAATATTAAATATATCTCCAATTTTACTAAACGATTATTAATTGTAATTTAGAAATTTAGTTTACTAAAATCGCTAGGTATTTTTATCATTAAAATAAGCCGTACAACGACATCAGATCACCTTTTGAGGAGGGACGGGCTCTAAAAGTTAACATTGGCCTTATGGGAGAAGAATGTACCACCCTACTTATGTTTAAGGTCCCAAACATGTATTCCTAAATCAGCTGTATACTATAAGTCTGTGTTTCTGTGTATATTCACTACATTTTAATTGAGTAAAATCAGAAATGAGATATCAATGTAAACTAAATCTTATTATGTAGTATTATAATAACGTATTTCGACTCTTACAAAGGACAATTCATCGTCGCTGGACAACTTAGTTACGTCACTTTGTTTTCAAGGATAATTTTAAGCAATTTTTAATTAACAAACGATCGGGATTTTCAAAATCTACATGTAAACATAATATATGTCAAATAAATATTTGGGTTGAACAAATATGACGCTGTTATGAAGATTTTCTCAAAACGTTGTTTCATTGCCCGCAATAACACATTTAGAAGGCTTGAGGATTTATTAGAGGCGGTTAAACCAACAAATCAGACGAACGACGTCCCATGTGGGAACCAATCGGTATAATGCTAGAGCCGTGTAGTTCGCCCTGGTGGCGTCAGGGGGCACTGCAGTCGCGGCTACTCGTACCACGGCCTCCTACATCTAGCTGATTAATGACGTCACTTTTTCGGAGTGGTATTATACAAAGTGAGAAATTATCGTTGGGAACTGTATCGAAACTAAGATTGTTGTTAAAATCTGGGACACTGAAAAAAACATATATATTAACGAATTATAATTTGTGAAATCTAGAGGCTGACTGTTATTATATATCATACAAAAGTTTTCTGTTAAAACTACCAAAACATTTCTTAAAGAGTAATACAGAAATCATCCATGTAAGCCAATTAAAAATAATTACACTCCCTATAATTTTTATTTTGGAATATTAACCTTTTGTTAAAAAAATTTCTTTGTTCACTACATCACGGCTATATTCACTAAATCAGAAACAATCTCAACTTCAAAATTTATAGTCATAATTCAACCTTTGTTGAAAGATATTTATTATACAATGGAATCCATATATTCAATAAACTCCTCCAACAATTAAAATACCCCCGTAGCAGCAAACCTGCGTACTCAGCGAATTTCCAATGCATATATATGTATCTTAATACCACATAAAGCCACATACCAAGTTTCATCAATATACATTCATAAATAAACGATTTATGACATTTTAATTATTCTCCATAAGAATAACATGGCGGCTGAGTATGCAGGTTTGCTGAAGCAAGGAACACAACAAATGGGGTTTTATACAAATATCAATATAACTCATGTAGGTAAAGCCACATACCAAATTTCATTAATTTATTGTCATAATGAAGGCAGATAACACGTTATTTATTCTCCATAAGAATAACATGGGGCTGAGTACGCAGGTTTGCTGCTACGGGAGCCTTGGGTAAAAAATTGTTTTTTTGAGCAAATATCAATGGTCCACAACCAGATGAAGCCGTATACCAAGTTTTGTCAGTATACGTTCATAAATAAGCGAGATATAAAATTTTTATTTTCCTCCATAAGAATAACATTAGACAACGTACTGTGTTTAGCACTTTCAATATCTCGGTAACCAATTGACGTAGAGAAATTATCAAAATACCAAATTGTTTGTTTTTTTAAGCTAAATCCAATGGAAAAAACTAAAATTTGACTTTCCAAAATGATATGTAAAAAATTCGAAAAACCCATTTTTGGGGTACAAAACCCCCCCAAAATACCCCTTCGGATAAAGCGATCTGGCTGGTTTTCGAACTTAAAGTCTTAAATGTTGTTTTACACGTTTATACCAAATTTCATCACAATCGGATAAATTTTACGAGAGTTATCGTGCTCACGGACACACACACACACATATATATATAGTTTCGAACAAATGGTGTTTTTGGGGTCTGGGGACCTTAAAACGAAAAGTTATCATGGTCCCGGGCCTAGGTCTTACCATGCCGACTACGGTAATAGCTTCTTCCCTATAGGGGAAATTCGCTAAAAAGAAAGTGACTTGACAAAATTTAAAATGAAAATTAATAACATACTTTTAAATGAAGCTTATAAATCGGAAGAATTTCTGGATAAGACACACAATTTTTAGAATAGGTAGGCATGGATGAAAATAATCCATGGAAATTAATATTTTTTCATAGAAAATGTATTTAATATAAATATATAATATGCTTACGCAATTGTAAAAACTGTCCAAGACAATAAATTTAATATTTCTTTTAAAAAGTAATTCATAACGAAAGATAAGGGTTTGTGAATTTTTTAGGACGATAATAATGAGGAAAATGTATGAACATACGACGTGAGGGTGGCCAGGAAAGAGCAAAAGACTTAAAAACCAATTTTATTGAATCTATTAAATTAAGCAAAACTATAATCTCCATTGAACACTGTTAATGCCATTTATTATAAATAATAGTTACTTTTTCCATGAAGCTATCTGCTATTACATATTTAGTTTATTAAAAAGTAAGTGGAAGGTTAAATAATAATAATAAAGGAATAATTTCGTATAACCTCTCAATAAAATTAAAGTGGAAAATAATTGTTTGGGTTTGCGAGTTTGATGATAATTGAAATACAACAAATAAAAATATATGTCTTAATTAAATCTATTCGTTGCCTTTTAACAATTCAAAGAACTTAGTGTTAACAGTTTAAAGAAAATAATAGTAAATGGCATAACATAAAGGTAATTATACATCTTGGAAAGCTTTGTATTTTCGATAAATGTTTTAAATAAAAACTGGTTTTTAATTTGAGTCTTGTAAATTTCCCACTCAACTGTTACTATTTTTTTATTTCGCCGTTAAATCACTAATTGTAAATCACCGGTGTTAGAACAATCGGATTATTATTATTATTATTTATTTTGAAACTTCTTTAGGTAAGGGAATTTTATTTTACTTGACAGATTATTTAATTTGGCCCCTTACATACAAGCACATTATGTGTGACTATTTTGAGATTGAGACTATTTATGACTGAATATTTTGCAGGAGAAGATTTGATACAATGTGGAAGGTAGAAATGAAATATCAATGTATACTTAACCGATTACATTGTTGTATACAATGGTGTGAGCAATTACCCCCATCCCCCCACACATACAAACCCATATATACAAATCCAGAACATTGTATCAAGGTTGCCACGACTACAGCTAGAGAGCAGCACTTGCCGCTCAGGGGGCGATTATACAGCTGGTCCGTAATTCTAACCTGTTTATTCCCAGCGCAATGATTTGATTGAGCAAAGCTTGTACGTGACTTGAACCCCATTGCTCCCTCTCCCTACCCTTCCCTACTTCCCCTAACCCCACGCTACGCTAAAGTTTACCCTTTCCTGCGTCAATTACTCTGGTTTAAGTCTTGCTCCAGAAGTTTCTTATAATTATGGCTCGGGGCGGGCAGAAATAAAACTTGGAATTAACGAAGAAGATTTAACTTCAAACGATTATCTGCCCATGAGCAATTTGTAAGTTTCTGCAAATTATACAACTCTAACTGTGATTGTCGTCGTTAATTGTGTTGAAAGGTTTGGGGAAATTGTGAGAGTTGGGTAAAAACAGAGCTATAGAAAATATTACACGGGACATTCTTTAAAAGTTATGTTTTGTAAAGCGATTGAGACAACGATGATGATATAAAGTGACTTTTATTAATACACAAAATATTTGATCTAATGTTAAATATGTACTGATTACTAGCTTGTTATGACTTTGCTCATCTTCACTCTATTTCCGGTTTACAGCTCAATAGATCTATTTCATTGACAGACTATTATTACATAATGCACAACTTTTTCGAAATTTATAAGACTCAAATTACAGAATAAACCATCTCATCAACTCCCCATCAAATGATAGATATCCTTAAAATCGCGCCAATGACATTTTGCTTGCTATTGATATTGACGAGGCTGAGGTTGAGGCTGAGGCTGAGGCCAAACTATTACTGACGCAACCCTTGACCCCCCCCCCCAATAAACATTTCTTCCTGAGACAAAACAGATAAATAGTCGTTGGTTGTTGTCGTCAGATTTAAATCATTAGGCCTATTATTCATTTTTCATTATTTTTATTTATTTATCATGTCTGTAAATTACAGTGAAATTTAGCATTTTATTAATCTTATATCTGATAATGAACACATCAGAATGCTGTTCCCATTTTTCAGCAGATATTTATTATTTGCAATACATTTTAGTCTTTCTTCTGCTAAAACAAGTAAAATTGATAACAACTTTGATTGACTCAGAGGCATCTATCTGTCAGTTCCTTATTTAATGGATTAAATTTCAAATGTAAGCGGTTTTCTATTCTCTGTATTTTCTTTCTGAAGGACACGGTACACGGTCAAAATCGATGTTTTGCACATACGAATGAAAGTAAGGTCAGATTCAATTAATTTGCATTCTAAACCAGCCGTTTCAACAAACACAGTTTTACACTGTCGTAATTTGAGAAGTCTGTCGTAGTTTGTTTTATATGTTCTATTACAGTTTCCAGAAATCAGAATTTTTTTGTAAGTTTGAAGATACCGTACCGTAATCCAGTACCCCCCCCCCCCCCAGCCGTTACGGTTTTTTGGTTACCGTACTTGGTATTTATTTAAACAGTTAAAGTTCTACATGTAAACAAGTTACAAATTAAATCTACAGCAGATAGCGACTTAACTGCTTAATTTAATTGCGACCTATTAAATAATTTTCCAATTACGGGCAATTAGTAACATAGTCTTTATAAGTCGTTTTTATGGACTTTAATTTCTTATGGTTGCTAAAGACTAAAACTACAACTAAACTAAATACAAAACATAGCCCCTCACACTAAATTCGTTTAAGCTTGTTGTGTTTTTAACTACACCAAATAATAAGACATTTTTATCCTTTATAAATTACAATTTTATATCTAAACATATTAAAAACATAAACAACAAAATCACAACAACTTACATCAGCTGATTCAATATACTTCACCTCCTCGCTGAGCTAAGACCCTCATGAGGCTGTGAATCTATATCTTAACTGATCGGTGTGTTTTTTAAAAACACGTCCTCCAGTTTCTACTAACCAAACATTTTTTCCCAATCTCTTCACTATTTTCCCCGCTGTCCACAGAGGTTTCCCGTTCTTTATTTGGGACCAAAATATTGCTTGGTTGATCTGAAATTCTTTCGTGACTTTCCCAGAATTCCTTGTTACTCCGTCTTCTCCCCCATTGTTACTTTTCTCCGGACGAAGTAAATCAAATTGACACCTCATTTTTCGACCGAGAAAGAGTTCAGCTGGTGATAATCCTGTGGATATATGTGGCGTAAGTCTGTACTTGTAGAGAAAGTTACTCGCTTCGCTCGCTGGGGGCTCCGCCCCCAGACCCCTGTGGGGGGCTTCGCCCCCAGGTCACTGTTTGGCCTCATTTTGAAGTGGTGTCAAATCAAGTGGCCAAGAACCCCCATAAGACTACTACTCATACTAAGAAAACTGACCAATCATTTTTTAGTATGACCTGTAAATAACGATTTTTAAATGTTGTGGATGGATACACCGTCATAACATACCATAATAATTATACATGTGGTGTCTATAGGACATGTCCAACTAATCAAATCAAATTTGTGCTGGTTTTTACCCACTATGTAAGTCTAACATGCCCAAATATCAATGAAAACACCGGGAAATCTAAAAACTAGAGGATTTTCAAAATTGTTAAGGGTTCAAACAATTCAAATTGGTCATGCGACTTCTGCCACATACTTCCTGTAATGTAGAGATATTCCGTGCCAAATATTAGGACTCCAAGTACTATTTTTGAGTGTCAAATAAATAAAACCACTAAGTTTTGGTGGAAAATTGCTAAAGATTTAAGAAATCTTGCGCTACCTAAGGGTGAAGGGGGTGAGATACGGCAAAATGTCATATGAATAAAGTTGTAGTTTGTCTAAAATCCGTGGCACGTGGTGGTCTTCGTTTTTAGATAGGACAGCCCGTTCTGCCACTAGAGCCCAAATAAAAAAATATTGCATTTTGATTTTTTTATTCACAATTATTTTTTTTTTTTGAGATAGTTCAAACTAAAAATAGTAGGATTTGGGAAGAAAAGGTGTAACGCACACGCATGCCATATCTCACGATCCTAGTTAAAGTATAAATGGTGATACGTGCATTCTATTTAATAACAATTGTTCCAGAACCGGGATTTCCTTACTACTTACACTTAGAAAACTGTAAAATATATAGATTTTAAGAGTTTTTGATTTTCCGGCAGGTTTAAGTAGTAAAAATGGTTATATTTCTGCTGCTATTTACTAAGTGTGATGTAGACATACTGCGTGCCAGATATTAGGCCTCCGACAAGTATATTAACGTGATAGGAAATAAAAAACGGCCACAAAATATAGAAAATATGCCGAAATTTGAGAAATCTAGCGCTATCTAAGGGTGAAGGAGACGAGATACGACAAAAAGTCATAGGACCAAAGTTATAGATCGTCTAAAGCCCGTGCGTCTTAGTAGTCCCCGTTTCTCGATTGGACCAACCGTTCGGCCGCTACAGCACAAAAACATGCACTATTTTGGAGATGTTCAAAATTTCCTCCCTTTTGAATTTTTTTGAGGAGGTTAAAATAAAAAATTAAACCTTTTTGCAATTTCCCTGGGGGTTTCAATAGACAAGCTACATATAGGCCTAATTCCATGTTTCTAGCTTATCTAGAATTACCTGAGTAGGTCGATAATGCAGTTTGTCATTTATAGAATAATTAGGTTTTTAATTTTTTTGGGATGTTTAATTATTAAAATATGTTAGTTTATCCAGTGTTTCGTGAAGGGTAATGTGTAAAAATATTGAGTGCCAAATATCGAGCCTTTACATACTAAATTAAAGTGATAGGAAATTAAAGACCACAAAAATAACCGTCGAAATTGCCTGAAATTTGAAAAATCTAGCGCTACCTAAGGGTGAAGGGAGCAAGATACGACAAAAAGTCATAGGAACAAAGTTGTAGATCTTGTAAAATCCGTAGCACGTGGTGGTGTCCGTTTTTCGATAGGTCAATCTGTTCGGCCGCTAGAGCTCAAAAACTGTAATTTTAAAATAAGCCTTTTTGGGGGGGTTTTAAATATGTTTTTAGGGGGGGTTAAAATAAAAAATTGACAGTTTTGGCAATTTTTCTGGGGGTTACAAGCTATAAGCTACCTGCATGCAAAATTTCAGGTTTCTAGCTAGTCTAGAAGTGGTATAGAATTCGTATACCTCAGTGAGTGAGTGAGTGAGTGAGTTACACATGCGGCTGTATATATATTAGAAGACTCGCTTCGCTCGCTGGGGGCTCCGCCCCCAGACCCCTGTGGGGGGCTTCGCCCCCAGGTCGCTGTTTGGCCATGTTTAATGTAAATTGGTTCAAATTCTAGTTACGACTTAAATTCTACAACTATTCCAGGGCTTTGATTATTTTTAACGGTTTAACATATAAAATCCGGTCATCTGCCTGTTGATGAATACTACTTGGCATGGAGACGTAGTATGTTAAATTTTAAGCCTCCATGTATTACCTAAGTGCTTGAAAAAAATAATACCCTCAACTGATGACTTTGGGTAACTACAGGCCTTCTGCAAAAAATATGGCATGATTTATAAAGGATTTTACCCTCGACAGAGCGCAACATAAAAAATGTACCAAAAAAAAACGAAAAGTCTACAAGAGCTCAAAAACTTTGAATTTTTTGGGTGTTTAAGATACTTAATCTGGACGTGGTAGTATTGCTTGGTACTAATTGTAATATAGGAATACTGTGTGATAAGTATTAGGCCTCTAAGTTCTATATTAGAGCGACAAACCATTAAAAACCACAAACAAATTTGTGAAAAAAGTTTAAATTTAAAAAATCTAGTGCTATCTAAGGGTTAAAGGGGTGAGATACGGCAAAATGTCATAGGACTAAAGTTGTAGTTGGTCTGAAATCCGTGGCACGTGGTGGTCTTCGTTTTTTGATAGGACAACCCATTTGGCCGCTAGAGCTCAAATAAAAAAATACTTCATTTTGATTTTTGTATTCACAATTATTTATTTAGTTGAGATAGTTCAAACTAAAAATAGTAGGATTTGGGAAGAAAAGGTGCAAGGCACATGCATGCCAAATCTCACGTCTCTAGCTCAAGTATTATTGGTGTCACGTGTATGTCCAATAATATAAATTGAGACAGAACCCCCAATACACCACTACTTATACTAAGAAAACGGTCATATCTAAAGATATTTAGAGTTTTTCATTTTTGACAGGTTTAATTACTAAAAACTGGTCATATTTTTCGTGCTATTTACTAAGTGTGATGTAGACATACTGCGTGCCCAATATTGGGCCTCCATCAAGTATATTAACGTGATAGGAAATAAAAAACGGACAAAATATTTCGAAAATATGCCGAAATTTAAAAAATCTAGCGTTACCTAAGGGTGAAGGAAACAAGATACGACAAAAAGTCATAGGACCAAAGTTTTAGATCGTCCAAGATCCGTGTGTCACGGTGGTCTCAGTTTCTCGATAGGACAATCCGTTTGGCCGCTACAGCCCAAAAAATGCACTATTTTGGATAAATTCAAATTTTCCTCCATTTTTAATTTTTTTATGTGGTTCTGATTAAAAATTATACCTTTTTGAAATTTTTCTGGTGGTTTTAATGGACAAGCTACATGTAGGCCTAATTCCACGTTTATAGCTTGTCTAGAATTACCTGAGTAAGTCGATAATGCAGATTGTCCTTTATGGAACAATTAGGGTTTTTAATTTTTTTGAGGTGTTTACATATTAAAATATGTTAGTTTATAGTCTAATTCATGAAGGGTATTGAATAAACATATTGTGTGCCAAATATCAAGCCCTTATAAAATTAATGTGATAGGAAATTAAAAACCAAGAAAATAACCGTCGAAATTGCCTGAAATTTGAAAAATCTAGCGCTACCTAAGGGTGAAGGGAGCGAGATACGACAAAATGTCAGAGGAACAAAGTTGTAGATCTTGCAAAATCCGTGGCACGTGGTGGTGTCCGTTTTTCGATAGGTCAATCCGTTCGGCCGCTAGAGCTCAAAAACTAATTTTAAAATAAGCCTTTTTTGGGGGGGTTTTAAATATATTTTTGGGGGGGTTATGATAAAAAACTGTCAGTTTTGGCGATTTTCCTGGGGGTTACAAGCTATAAGCTACCTGCATGCAAAATTTCAGGTTTCTAGCTCATCTAGAAGTGGTCTAGAATTCGTATACCTCAGTGAGTGAGTGAGTGAGTGAGTGAGTGAGTGAGTCAGTTACACATGCGGCTGTATATATATTAGACTCGCTTCGCTCGCTGGGGGCTCCGCCCCCAGACCCCTGTGGGGGGCTTCGCCCCCAGGTCCCTGTCGTAAATTATACCCTTAACTGATGTATAATGTAGCCTTTAAAAGGCGTATTTTGAACCTTATAAGGGATACGACCACCGTTAAAAACCTGAAATACTATGACTTTGTTTAACTAAAAGCCTTCTGCAACAAATATGACATGATTTATAAGGGATTTTACCCTCGACAGTGCGCAACATAAAAAATGTACCCGAAAAATACGAAAAGTCTACAAGAGCTCAAAAACTCTGATTTTTTTGGGTCTTTAAGATACTTAATCTGGGCGTGGGAGTATTTCTTAGTACTAATTGTAATGTAGGAATACTGTGTGATAAGTATTAGGCCTCTAAGTTCTATATTAGAGCGACAAACCATTAAAAACCACAAACAAATTTGTGAAAAAAGTTTAAATTTAAAAAATCTAGTGCTATCTAAGGGTTAAAGGGGTGAGATACGGCAAAATGTCATAGGACTAAAGTTGTAGTTGGTCTGAAATCCGTGGCACGTGGTGGTCTTCGTTTTTTGATAGGACAACCCATTTGGCCGCTAGAGCTCAAATAAAAAAATACTTCATTTTGATTTTTGTATTCACAATTATTTATTTAGTTGAGATAGTTCAAACTAAAAATAGTAGGATTTGGGAAGAAAAGGTGCAAGGCACATGCATGCCAAATCTCACGTCTCTAGCTCAAGTATTATTGGTGTCACGTGTATGTCCAATAATATAAATTGAGACAGAACCCCCAATACACCACTACTTATACTAAGAAAACGGTCATATCTAAAGATATTTAGAGTTTTTCATTTTTGACAGGTTTAATTACTAAAAACTGGTCATATTTTTCGTGCTATTTACTAAGTGTGATGTAGACATACTGCGTGCCCAATATTGGGCCTCCATCAAGTATATTAACGTGATAGGAAATAAAAAACGGACAAAATATTTCGAAAATATGCCGAAATTTAAAAAATCTAGCGTTACCTAAGGGTGAAGGAAACAAGATACGACAAAAAGTCATAGGACCAAAGTTTTAGATCGTCCAAGATCCGTGTGTCACGGTGGTCTCAGTTTCTCGATAGGACAATCCGTTTGGCCGCTACAGCCCAAAAAATGCACTATTTTGGATAAATTCAAATTTTCCTCCATTTTTAATTTTTTTATGTGGTTCTGATTAAAAATTATACCTTTTTGAAATTTTTCTGGTGGTTTTAATGGACAAGCTACATGTAGGCCTAATTCCACGTTTATAGCTTGTCTAGAATTACCTGAGTAAGTCGATAATGCAGATTGTCCTTTATGGAACAATTAGGGTTTTTAATTTTTTTGAGGTGTTTACATATTAAAATATGTTAGTTTATAGTCTAATTCATGAAGGGTATTGAATAAACATATTGTGTGCCAAATATCAAGCCCTTATAAAATTAATGTGATAGGAAATTAAAAACCAAGAAAATAACCGTCGAAATTGCCTGAAATTTGAAAAATCTAGCGCTACCTAAGGGTGAAGGGAGCGAGATACGACAAAATGTCAGAGGAACAAAGTTGTAGATCTTGCAAAATCCGTGGCACGTGGTGGTGTCCGTTTTTCGATAGGTCAATCCGTTCGGCCGCTAGAGCTCAAAAACTAATTTTAAAATAAGCCTTTTTTGGGGGGGTTTTAAATAAATCTTTGGGGGGGTTATGATAAAAAACTGTCAGTTTTGGCGATTTTCCTGGGGGTTACAAGCTATAAGCTACCTGCATGCAAAATTTCAGGTTTCTAGCTCATCTAGAAGTGGTCTAGAATTCGTATACCTCAGTGAGTGAGTGAGTGAGTGAGTGAGTGAGTGAGTCAGTTACACATGCGGCTGTACATATATTAGACTCGCTTCGCTCGCTGGGGGCTCCACCCCCAGACCCCTGTGGGGGGCTTCGCCCCCAGGTCCCTGTCGTAAATTATACCCTTAACTGATGTATAATGTAGCCTTTAAAAGGCGTATTTTGAACCTTATAAGGGATACGACCACCGTTAAAAACCTGAAATACTATGACTTTGTTTAACTAAAAGCCTTCTGCAACAAATATGACATGATTTATAAGGGATTTTACCCTCGACAGTGCGCAACATAAAAAATGTACCCGAAAAATACGAAAAGTCTACAAGAGCTCAAAAACTTTGATTTTTTTGGGTCTTTAAGATACTTAATCTGGGCGTGGGAGTATTTCTTAGTACTAATTGTAATGTAGGAATACTGTGTGATAAGTATTAGGCCTCTAAGTTCTATATTAGAGCGACAAACCATTAAAAACCACAAACAAATTTGTGAAAAAGTTTAAATTTAAAATATCTAGCGCTATCTAAGGGTGAAAGGGGTGAGATACGGCAAAATGTCATAGGACTAAAGTTGTAGTTCGTCTGAAATCCGTGGCACATAGTGGTCTTCGTTTTTCGATTGGATAACCCGTTCGGCCGCTAGAGCTTAAATAAAAAAATACTACATTTTGATCTTTGTATTCACAATTATTTATTTTATTGAGATAGTTCAAACTAAAAATAGTAGGATTTGGAAATAAAAGGTGGAAGGCATATGCATGCCAAATCTCACGTCTCTAGATCAAGTATTATTGGTGTCACGTGTATATCCAATAATATAAATTGGGACAGAACCCCCAATATACACCACTACTTATACTAAGAAAACGGTCATATCTAAAGATATTTAGATTTTTTCATGTTTCGACAGGTTTAATTAATAAAAACTGGTCATATTTCTGCTGCTATTTACTAAGTGTGATGTAGACATACTTCGTGCACAATATTAGGCCTCCATCAAGTATATTAACGTGATAGGAAATAAAAAACGGCCAAAATATTTCGAAAATATGCCGAAATTTGAAAAATCTAGCGCTACCTAAGGGTGAAGGAGACGAGATACGACAAAAAGTCATAGGGCCAAAGTTGTAGATCGTCTAAAATCCGTGGCACGTGGTGGTCTCCGTTTCTCGATAGGACCAACCGTTCGGCCGCTACGGCTCAAATAAAAAGTCACTATTTTGGACATGTTCAAAATTTCCTCCATTTTGAATTTTTTTGAGGAGGTTAAAATAAAAAATTGTAACTTTTTGGAATTTTCCTGGGGGTTTCAAGGTACAAGCTACATACATGCCAAATTTCAGGTTTCTAGCTCTTCTAGAAGTGGTCTAGAATTCGTATACCTCAGTCAGTCAGTCAGTCAGTCAGTCAGTCAGTGAGTTACACATGCGGCTGTATATATTATAGACTCGCTTCGCTCGCTGGGGGCTCCGCCCCCAGACCCCCGATTGGTTTCCCCATCCTAAAAAGGTAGACGGCAAAATGTCATAGAAGTAGTTGAGTGCCATTATATCCAGGGCATATGGTAACAACATAGGTACAAACAATCCAAATATGAATTGGTATTTAGGTTATAATGTTATCATGGCTACTGCTACAAATAGACTATGGGTATTAATTACTGTGCGCTGATCATATTATTAACTACCTAAGCCGTTTGTGTGTAACTATAGTAATTGAAACAAATTAAAATTGTAATCAGATTTCTAGGGTGTAGCTAAAACAGTTAATATTGTTAAAAGAGAGAACCTGTATCTATAATTACAATATATTTGAAAAATAATAGTAGTACCCATTTATTTGAACTTTATACTGATCGAAGTAGTATTATAAAAGAGTTTAGTGGTAAAAAGTTAACATTATAGTGATTGTTCATTAATGTATTATAGGCAGAGTGTCAGTAATCACCATAAGAGCCATTCGTTGGCGTTGCCTTCATTTGGAAGTCGATAAAGCAGTTTCTTCAAATGTAAAACAACTAAATTTGGAAGTTGGAGACGTTCAAAATTTCCTCCATTTTGAATTTTTTTGAGGAGGTTAAAATAAAAAAATATACCTTTTTGCAATTTTCCTGGGGGTTTCAATGGACAAGGTACATGGAGGCCTAATTCCATGTATCTAGCTTATCTATAATTACCTGAGTAAGTCGATAATGCAGTTTGTCATTTATGGAAGAATTAGGGTTTTTAATTTTTTTTATATGTTTAATTATTAAAACATGTTAGTTTATCGAGTGTTTCGTAAAGCGTAATGTGTAAACGTATCGAGTGCCAAATATCAAGCCTTTACATACTAAATTAAAGTGATAGGAAATTAAAAACCACGAAAATAGCCGTCGAAATTGCCTGAAATTTGAAAAATCTAACGCTACCTAAGGGTGAAGGGAGCGAGATACGACAAAATGTCATTGGAACTAAGTTGTTGATCTTGCAAAATCCGTAGCACGTGGTGGTGTCCGTTTTTTGATAGGTCAATCCGTTCGGCCGCTAGAGCTCAAAAACTGTAATTTTAAAATAAGCCTTTTTTGGGGGGGATTTGAGTATTTTTTTGGGGGGGTTAAGGTAAAAAACTGTTAGTTTTGGCGATTTTCCTGGGGGTTACAAGCTATAAGCTACCTACATGCAAAATTTCAGGTTTCTAGCTCGTCTAGAAGTGATTTAGAATTCGTATACCTCAGTGAGTGAGTGAGTCAGTTACACATGCGGCTGTATATATATTATTATAGACGGCTGTATATATGTTAGACTCGCTTCGCTCGCTGGGGGCTCCGCCCCCAGACCCCTGTGGGTGGCCTCGCCCCCAGATAGTTTTCGGGTGCTTAGTTCCCGTGGCAGTGGCCCGGGTACCTAGCTCAAGTGAAAGTGAAACCATATTAAGGACCTAGAACCGACATTATACTACTACTTATACAAAAAAGTAGACAAATCAGCAGTTATTTAAATATGATAGGGTAAAAATTGAAATAGTAGAGTTTGGAAATGTTTAAGGATATTTGAGGTTTCAAGGCACATGCATGCTATATCTCATATACCCAAACAGATAATTTGCAGCCCTCTCCCCTCCTAGACCTCCCCTACCAACCCACTTCCCCAACCCCTAGATCCCTAGACCATTGTGGGAGGCTTTGCCCCTAGATCGATTGGTGTAAATCATAAAATCTGTTCACGTGATAAACAAATGCAAAAACACTACATAACCTTGAAAAAATTTTGAAATTTGAAAAATCTAGCACTATCTAATGGTGAAGGATACGAGATAAGACTTTGGAAATGTTTAAGGATATTTGAGGTTTCAAGGCACATGCATGCTATATCTCATATACCCAAACAGATAATTTGCAACCCTCTCCCCTCCTAGACCTCCCCTACCAACCCACTTCCCCAACCCCTAGATCCCTAGACCATTGTGGGAGGCTTCGCCCCTAGATCGATTGGTGTAAATCATAAAATCTGTTCACGTGATAAAAAAATGCAAAAACACCACAAAACCTTGAAAAAATGTTGAAATATGAAAAATCTAGCGCTATCTAATGGTGAAGGATACGAGATACGACAAAAGTCAAAGTTTTAGATCGTCTAAATTCCTTGGCAAGTGGAGGTATTCCGTTTATCGATAGGACTATCCGTTCGTCCGTTAGAGCTAAAATAAAAAAGCACTATTTTGGACATATTCAAATTTTCCTCCATTTTAATTTTTTTATGTGGTTCTGATTAAAAATTATGCCTTTTTGCAATTTTTCTGGAGGTTTTAATGGACAAGCTACATGTAGGCCTAATTCCACGTTTATAGCTTGTCTAGAATAACCTGAGTAAGTCGATAATGCAGTTTGTCATTTATGAAACAATTAGGGTTTTTAATTTTTTGAGGTGTTTACTTATTAAAACATGTTAGTTTATCGAGTGTTTCGTAAAGAGTAATGTATAAACATATTGAGTGCCAAATATCAAGCATTTATATACTAAATTAAAATGATAGGAAATTAAAAACCACGAAAATAACCGTCGAAATTGCCTAAAATTTGAAAAATCTAGCGCTACCTAAGGGTGAAGGGAGCGAGATACGACAAAATGTCATAGGAAAAAAGTTGTAGACCTTGCAAGATCCGCGGCACGTGGTGGTGTCCGTTTTTCGATAGGTCAATCCGTTCGGCCGCTAGAGCTCAAAAACTGTAATTTTAAAATAAGCCTTTTTTGGGGGGGTTAAGATACAAAACCGTCAGTTTTGGCGATTTTCCTGGGTGTTACAAGCTATAAGCTACCTGCATGCAAAATTTAAGGTTTCTAGCTCGTCTAGAATTCGTATACCTCAGTGAGTGAGTGAGTCAGTTACACATGCGGCTGTTTTCTGATTACAAGGCTTCTAGCGTATTTTTTTTAAGTAAAATCTTTATGAAACTGCTTTATACATAAACCATCAAAATGTGTATCTGATTTTGTAGGGGAACCCCCGTTGTAGATCGTCTAGAATACAGTGGCGTTCGCGAGAAGCTTTTATTACAAGAATAATTCAATCACAATTATGAGTTTTGATGCGATGAACTAAGAAATAAATAGTATAAGGCAAAATACAATCCTCCATGTATCATTTCATGTTAAAGAAATAATTTACATCCGTACAACAAATATATATTTTTTAAATGTGAAGTTTTCTAATTTCAAAATATTTAAATCATCACAGCATGAACATAACGAATATGGTAGCTTAGTTCTGTTGTTTATGTTTCCTAAATAACAATGGTTTTAAGCCTTTAAGTGGGCCTAAAATACAATAACATTAAGCAACAAATAATAACATGTCATGTTTTTTTTCAGGCGTTTAAATTCTTTTGCAAAAGGACTGCTGAATTACATAATACTGCAGACCCTTCTCTGCATACCGCTTTTTCTCGTGTTTCCCTATGCTGTTGACTGTACCGTTTGACAACTTGTATTTTGAAATGGATTAGACTTCCATAAATAAAAGTTACAACAGTAACATATTATGTTAGTAGCGAATAAAAGTCATCTGTAACATATATAACCTACTGTATTTTTGAAACTCATAATAGCGATGGATTTGAATTTATTTTTTGATTTATTTGGACTTTACCTATCGCTTCTAGTGTTTAAAACTACACTACGTTTCGGGAGGTAAGGAAACTCCTCCCGTTATCAAGTGAACCCTACTTACATCTAAATATCAAACTCTTACACCTAACTAACCTACATTTTTTTGGATTTTTTTGATTTTTCTTTTACATTCTAATTTACACTAACACAAAGATAACAAAAAATCAAATACAATACACTAACACAAAATTTATATCACACCTAACTAACCTACATTTTTTTAATATTTTCCTTTACAATTTAATTTGACTAACAGAAAGATAACAAATATATATACAAAAAATCGAATACAATACACTAACACAACATTTATATATACGAACAAATGAAAAACTGACAATACATTACCTGTTCTGCATCGTGGCCTCCAAGCTTACGGGCAAACACGGGAAACGGGCTCACGTCCATCCACAACCAAATCGCACACTAGACTAGTGGCTAGCGGCAGTGGAGGGGGGAGAGCCGTTACCCCCACCTACCGACAGGGGCACGTGACGACACAGCTGTGGCTACCCACACGTCTTTGTCAAGATAAGATCTTAACAGCTTTTAAATCGTCAAACACTCTGAGACAGCAACTAACTAAAGTAAAACCGAAAAATGAAGAACAAGCCTCAAAAAACTGTATCTACAGCATCAAATGTGAATGTGAGGGCGAATATATAGGGGAAACTAAAAGGCCGCTAAAAGTTCGTATAAACGAACATAAAAGAAACACAAAAAATGGCGAAACAGTTAAATCTAAATTGGCAAAACACGCCTGGGAAAATGATCATAAATTTAGTTGGGAAGAGGCAAAAATTATACATCATGAGTCTCACTATTATAAAAGAAAGTTTGTTGAAGGGGCATTAATTAAATTACATGAAAATCCAATAAGCCAGAGTAGTATTGATGTCAGGCCACTATGGATTCCCTTAATTAAAAACCATTTCAGTCAAAAATCACCCCGCAAACACACGCCAGTTCCTTGTGTTACAGTTGCTCCTGCGTCTAGAGTCCATCCAATGCGGCTACGACACATGCGTCCGTGATCGCCCTTGGAGGAAACACGGCCACCTGATTGCATGACCAGTTCCCAATGCTCACCTTGGAGGCATGCGGTAATCTCTATGAGAATATCGTACTGGTGCCCGTGTAGCATTCTAGGAGGAATCGTGCAGTTTTTGGTTTCCGTGTCATGTTCCCGTCGACAAAGACGTGTGGGTAGCCACAGCTGTGTCGTCACGTGCCCCTGTCGGTAGGTGGGGGTAACGGCTCTCCCCCCTCCACTGCCGCTAGCCACTAGTCTAGTGTGCGATTTGGTTGTGGATGGACGTGAGCCCGTTTCCCGTGTTTGCCCGTCAGCTTGGAGGCCACGATGCAGAACAGGTAATGTATTGTCAGTTTTTCATTTGTTCGTATATATAAATGTTGTGTTAGTGTATTGTATTCGATTTTTTGTATATATATTTGTTATCTTTCTGTTAGTCAAATTAAATTGTAAAGGAAAATATTAAAAAAATGTAGGTTAGTTAGGTGTGATATAAATTTTGTGTTAGTGTATTGTATTTGATTTTTTGTTATCTTTGTGTTAGTGTAAATTAGAATGTAAAAGAAAAATCAAAAAAATCCAAAAAAATGTAGGTTAGTTAGGTGTAAGAGTTTGATATTTAGATGTAAGTAGGGTTCACTTGATAACGGGAGGAGTTTCCTTACCTCCCGAAACGTAGTGTAGTTTTAAACACTAGAAGCGATAGGTAAAGTCCAAATAAATCAAAAAATAAATATATAACCTAATTTATGTAGGGTTTTCCCCACAAATTATGTAAAACAAAAACCAACCAATAGACCAACAAATCTACTTAATGTGCTAATTATTTGGTTTTAGCGTTTAAAATACTTCAAATTCATTGAATTTAAAATAAGTTTGTTTATCTACTGATTCGTGGAGATAATATTCGTGCAGACATGTTTTGTGCAAAATATAAAGACTGTAAGTACGTTGAAATAGTAGGTTTAGGAAATGTTTATGGAGATTTGAGAGTACAAGGAACATGCATGCTAAACCTCTCATTCCTAGCTCTAGTAGAAGTGGCATCATCTTGAGAAAGCAGATAAATCAGTTGACATATTACTACTACTCATCCTAAGAATACGTGGAAATAAAACCAGAAACCCGTAAATAATGCTCTTATAGAAATAATGTAATTCAATCTTCAACAAATGAAATATAGAGTCCCTCAAGGATCTATCTTGGGCCAAATTCAAGTTACAACCTAAATACCCAAAAAATTCGAAGACTTTTATTATATGAAGCAATAATCAGTATGGCATTTAAGGGGTTTAAATAATCAAAACTAGTCATATGCCTGATGCTGAATACTACGTGGCATGGAGACTGTATGTATAACGTAATTGCTTGTAAAAAAGTAAAACCCTACCCTGATATTGTAATATAAACTTTATAGGACGTTTAATGTATTTGGGTAACTACAAGCCTTCTGCAACAAATAGCGCATAGTTTATGAGGGTTTTAACCCTTGGCAGAGCGCAAAATTCAAAATATACCCAAAAAAACACGAACAAACATAGAAAAGTTCAAAGGCTTTAATTTGTTTGGGTATTTAAATGGTCAGATATGGGATTCTGACTGCTGCTACTTTTTTAATGTAATTTAATAAGACTGTGTACCAAATATTAGGCCATTAAGTTCTCCATTAGAGTGACAAACTATAACCACGAATAAATCTTGAAAAATAGCTGAAATTTGAAAAAAATCTGGCGCTACCCAAGGGTGAAGGGGCGAGATACTGCAAAAGGTCATAAGAACATAGTTGTAGATCGTCTAAAATCCGTGGCACGTGGTGGTCTGCTTTGTTCGTTTGGACCATTCCTTTGGCTGCTAGAGCTATATTAAAAATACATTACGTGAAGAAGTCGGTAAAGCAGATTGTTAAGTTATAAAACAATTAGGTTCTTTTAATTTGTTTGAGGGGTTTGATAGTTTAACTACCGCTTCTTGAAGATAAATGCGAGGATATTGTGTGCCAAATATCAAGCCTCAAGTACTAACTGTAAGTGATGATAAAACCGTCATACAACCTTGAACAAAATTAAATACAGAGTTTCTCAAGGGTACTTACAGAAATACAAGGCCTACAGAATTTTGAAAATATTATTACCCCCGAGACACAACCTTAGGTAATAACGTAGTAGGGTAACTACCAATTCCTTTAAAATGCGTTAAGAATATATTGATTTAATAGAAAAATAGATAAATTTGTATTACAGAAAAAGCTGCTTACTACATTCACTATAGTCCCGATGAGATTTTGAAATCAAGATAATGCATGTCAACAACGTAGTTTACGTAACTCATAGATTTGTTTTATAACTAAATAAAAATTGTGTTCAAATATTATTGAAAAAACGGGTAACGCATCAAACTGTCATGGCTAAAAAAATTACGTTATCTGACACTATATCATCACCGTAAGATTCATAATAGTTCGAATCATCAAAAGCGTGGTTAAAACAATGATTTTTCTTACCAGTGAGAACCTAAAATTATATTTTTCGATATCAAGGAATAAATAACAGTTTTATCAGTCGATACAATTATGAGATCATGAAAGAATATTTAATTAAGTTTAAAATTATAAATATTTAATAGGGAAGACATTTATTGTGACTGGATTGCACAAAACTCTTATACGCAAAAACCCATGTAGATTTTTGTATACTGCACCGAAAATTTGAAATACATAATAATGCATGTCGGTAACGTAGTACAACATACCAATTGAGCTGCATACTGAATTACCGACATCAGTTAACCTAAAAAAACGAGAACTAAATTATTTATATTAATTTTTACGGAGTTTAAAATATGAAATTGTAAGTTTTAAAGATTTTCCTGGGGGTTTCAAGGTATAAGCTACCTGCATGCCAAATTTCAGGTTTCTAGCTCCTCTAGAAGTGGTCTAGAATTCGTATACCTGAGTGAGTGAGTGAGTGAGTTACACATGCGGCTGTATAGTATATAAGATTTAGATTTGCTTCTAATCCTTTTGGTGACTTTTCTTGGCACAGCTTCCGCAATGTATTTTTCATTGTGTGAACATACTTTTCCACCTGTCCATTGGAAGCTGGATGGTTTACTGGTGTTGTCACATGTTCTATTCCAAGTTGTTTACAAAATGAACCAAAATCTGTTGATGTAAAGGAAGTTCCGTTATCAGAAACTATAGTTTTTGGAATCCCATAACGGCAAATCATGTTTTTTAGTTCTTTAACCGTCGTTGCAGTGGACATAGAGTTAACTTTGGTAATTTCTATCCACCCTGAGTAGGAGTCAACCACTAGAAGAAATGTGCTGTCCAGGAATGGCCCCGCAAAGTCAACATGAATTCTGCTCCATGGTTGATTACAAACAGGCCAACTTGATACAAATTTTCTTTGAGGTTGTTGAGAGGCAGATTACATGTTAATACTGGCATTCTACTTAAACAGTCTACCTTCCCAAATTCTTTTGTAGGAACGTACTCAATTTTAAATGAGAAGTTCGTAAGATATAGTGCCCATCTTTGAAGTCTACAAGATGTTGCTGTGGGGACTCCTTTCATCGAACCAAATATGGATAAAAGAGGTCGATGATCTGTCTGAATTAAGAAGTTGCTGCCCCAAAGGTAAATGCGAAACTTTTTTAGAGCATACACTATAGCCAAAGCTTCCTTTTCAATTTGAGAGTAGTTCTTTTCAGCTGCTGTTAAGGTCTTTGAAGCATAGGCAATTGGTTTGTCATTTCCATCTGGATATCTATGAAATATAGCACATCCGATTCCTTTGGTTTCTGCTTGCTACTATCTTCCACTAACTCAACACTCTGTTTAACTTTACAGTTTCTGGTTATATGTGTTTTACTTTTGCATTTGAAACAAATTGGATTCTTAATTTGACAATTCCTTTTTAAATGATTTCCTCCGCAAACAAAGCAGGGGCCTAAACGCACATAATTACACTCTGGCTCCTTATTAATGCCAGATTCTATTTGAATAGAAGATAGAGTATTAGCTAACTCTAAAACATCGGTAAGGGAGTCGTGATCTTTTCTCAATAGTGATTCTTTAATGTTAGAGTTACTTACCCCCATAATAAAAGCAGTTACCAAAGCTTGCTGGTAAAATCCACTTGGAAAGTTGCAGTAGTTTATCATGTTCCTTAATTTATTCGCGTATTTAGTTAAAGACTCTCCGTTTTGTTTGAACGAAAAGAATTTTACCCGTTCGGCAACTATTATTCTTTTAGTTTTGCAATTACCTGATAGTATTTCAAACAGTTCTTCATACAAGTATTCACTGATTGACTTTGGCCTGCAAAGATTCATAAGTGTCTGTAAAACATTTGTGTTTAAACAGTTTATGAAAAGTAAGCGCCGAGTAGTCACATCTTGTACTTGGAAGAGCTGGAGATTCGATTCAAACTTGATATGCCAAACATCAGCTTCCATGGTCTCTGGGTCGAACTGCTCACATTTGAACTTCAAGTGTCCTTCAATTTCTTGTGGTTGCACTTGCATTTCGACCAAATCCTCTTGATGCCTTTTGGCGCGGGTTTTTCGTTGTCTCGTCGCCACTGTTGTGTTTTTAACTACACCAAATAATAAGACATTTTTATCCTTTATAAATTACAATTTTATATCTAAACATATTAAAAACATAAACAACAAAATCACAACAACTTACATCAGCTGATTCAATATACTTCAAAGCTCAAGTGGTCAGAAGTGGCCCAAGTCTAAGTTTTCAAGGAACCATTAAAAGTGAGACGATTTCTTACTAAAATAAGACATTTTTACTAATCTCGTATGTAATTGGGAAAACAACTGCCCTTCTTGCCACTACCGAATTACTGTCTTCATTAAATAATAAATATTAAACGCAGCTGGATTCAATAAATATGACCTAATTACATTTGGACAGTAAAAGTTTCGTCCTAAACGTTGAAAAGGGCGGATTAGTCAAACCAGTGAGCATGTATTTTGGGCAACGGACAGACCTAGCGTGGAGGCGTGGAATATTTCACACTGGACGGAGACACAAAGATTGTCACGCATGTCTGACAGTGGCGGCATCGCGCGGTGCAACTGTGCATTAAAACGCAGCGCCGCCGTGGTTGACGCATTGGTCGACAGATGGCAGCACATCGCATATCTCATTAGCTAGACATACTTTGATCAATTTGCTCACTCATTATCTACCATGGGATTGTTCGTTTGCGATTATTCATGCAGCGTTTGGTAATTATACTTCAAGTGATGATGGTTACATAGTTGCGGTGAATGTATATGTACATGAGATAGTTGTACGTACATATTAAAAAAATAAGCACCAAGACTAGATTTTGTATAGATGAATTATGAATGATCTTGAAATGCAATTTAATTATTGAATTTTTAATGAAATGATTAGGTAAGCATTACTTGGCAGCTAGATTCCTGTAAGTAGAACGGGGCACTGATTAGTTCCAGTTATTTGTAAATATATTTTGTTAAATACAACTGAAAAAGCTTATTTTTCTGAAAATTGTGACACGTGATATTTGACGGCTAATAATCGCTTGATGGCGTAAGTATAAGAACAAATGAATTCTTGAAGCTTGACTTCCGTAGAAATCAAAACAATAATATAACAATTTTAAGAAGTGGTTATTTATTTTCAAGGTAGATCTGACGCTTTCAAATTTGAGACAGCTTAGTTTTCAGAATTAGCGTTTTAATATAAAAATAACCGTTTATATGTTGAATAAATTTAGTAAAACTCATTCACCTTATTTAACTTTCAAACAAACAAAATTTAAAGCTTGAATAAAGTGTCTCGTGACACTCATAATAAAGCTAATCAAAATTACAAACCAGAGGTTCGACCATGGTGAATCTGTAATCCCTAAAGAGCGAGAAAGAGTAAAATATTAATGATTAATATGTTAGTGCTAGAAAGTTATATTTAAACTGATTCAAGCTCAAAATATTTGTTAATTACAAAAAGCAGATATTCTTGTCGTTACAATAAATAACTAGTTAAAACCTTCAACAATGATTACAATCCTCCACACTATTAACATTTAACAACAATTTAAACACTTGGCTTGAAATAATATTGGTTGTTAGTTCTTCGTAGTACGGTCATTTCCAGTTGATTGATTAAAATGTTTATGAATGCAATCATTTTAAGAAGTGTGCCAAAAGGGATAAGACCAACAGTTCCCTAAACCTAAACAAATGAAGGGGAAATTTGGCTCTAACAAGACATTCGCCAGTCAGGCCTATGCATGAAGGATAAATGTTACATTAATACAAAACTATATTAAATATTTCTGTACATTGAAATTTAAATTATCCCTTTGAATTTGTTCTTCTACCTTTATTTGTTTTAATTCCCTATGTATGCACTGTTTCAGCTAGAACTTGTTTTTGAAACAGTTAGAGATTGACACCACAATAGCTGAACTTTTTATTCAGTCCTCAGGGTGTACTCGCTAATATTGAACTGCTCCCAGTAGCATATTTGTTTTATTTTTGTTCGAAGACTTACACTTATCTACAATATTTAATAAAAAATATGCTAGCCAGCGATCAATGATAGATTACAAGAAAAAAATTACCTGAGAGATAAAACATGATTTTGAGTGTTTCTAAAAAAAGGAAATTTACAATTTAATTAGAACTAGTAGCCAGCGTCACTTCGTGACTTATCTTTTTGAACTTTTGAGGAACCATACTTGGTTGAACCTAAAAGTAGTAAATCAACCATGTGTCCCAAAAATAGCACGAAAACGCTCTGAATATAGATCAATACATATTAGATACAAAATGATTATTACTCTATATATTGATGTGAAACCAGAAAAACACTGATGTTGAAGTATATAATTCATGATAAAATATTTAAAAAGTTAGAACACACAAATTGTTGAACACTTCGCTCATTCTCTACACTTTATTGTCTTATATGAAATGTCTAAAATTTGCATAATAAACTGATAAATGTCGGAAAATAACTGATGTTAAGTTATTTAATACATAGTAAAACGTATAAAAATTATTACAAAAATTACTGTCGTTTCATAGATTATGAAATAAAACATAAACACATTCTATTTTAGTTTTAAGTTTAAAAAAAATCAAAATTTTCTAGATAAACTATGAACAAATAAAATTTCAACTTTTTACTTTACATTTTATTGTAAATTCTGTAACCTATGTATTCGGGGAAAAACTCTTCCATCTGATTATAAAATAACAGCTTTCAACAAGAGACAGTAAATTAGTTGAAATCAAACTGGCTATGTCCCAGATTTACATGAGTGGTACTTTTCTTCGTGGTCAAAATTAATTTTTTTTCCTCCAAAAATCTATATTTAAAGAAATTAAATGAATTAGCCTATTTGAAAATCAACTTACTTATAACTTTAAAGAAAACACCAGTTTCATCAAATAAATAAATGCAAGTGCTGTATTCTGTGGTCAAACTTAAGAACTCGATCAAATCATCACCATATGTTTTGTTATAAACAAATGCGAAATGGTAAAAGTTCACAGGTTTAACAACAGATAGTAGCACGTTCGCTGAAATTTCAAAAGCCTCCTGGACGAAGGCTTTTCATGGGATATTTTCGAAACCCGAAAAAGGCACATCTAGAGAGAAGTAGCTTTAATTTGATACTAAATATGTATAGAAAATTAAATTTCTAGGGGTCGATATGCTGCGAAGAAAAATTGAGAAATTCTTTTAATAATATATATATATATATATATATAAATATATATATATATAAATATATATAAAAATATATATATATAAATATATATATATATAATATATGTAAATCATCTTGGTCGCTATGTTGGTGCTGACCATACGCTAAGGGGGGGTTGAGCGATATGTCAATACAATTGCCCCCTCTGCGGTGCTTCTTTTCCAATTAGACCCGGCGAGCGAGTGCCACAGGGACCTCGTGTTGGTTGAGGGGGGGGGGGGGGTAACACGATTGTCACAATCAAACCAAACCAGCCCGGAGAAATCAGCGTCAATTGTCCTCGCACTTTACAACTTCGCCGTGGCTAGCTTGCTGGTTGTGCTTCTGTAGCCTCATATCAAGCTTGTATCTCGCTTTACATTGTCTTTCAGACAATCTCCTCTTACGGTGAGAAGAGAAAGTAGGGAATCAACGTTATAACTTGCTGATAACCTGAGATTCTCTATGGAATAAACCTTGGTTCAAGCATAATATAACGTAAGCATAATATAACGGAATGAATGTGACGAATCTATTTCTATAAAAACGAAAAACCGATCATTCCCCAGGCCTCTACACCTACAACTACGAAATTCGTCATATATACTCTTTCCGTATAATAGGAACATTGGGCTCCGCCCCACGAGGAGTCAAAGTTCCAATCCTGTGTTATTCTTATGGACATTCACTTTAGTTTGAGCTGATGATAATTCAAACATCTGACCATGTTTCATTGATGACGAAACGAAGTGAAGGAATTCAAGTGCCATGTATTAGCAGAGACAATGATTCGGTCAAAATTGGACGTTTTTTACTCAAGTTATCGTGTTAACGGACATATATATATATATATATAAATTTGAACGAATAGTGTTTTTGGCATCTGGGGACCTCAAAACAAAAAGTTATCATGGTCTCGGACTTAAGTCTTACTATGAGACCTACGGTAATAGCTTCTTCCCTATAGGGGAAATTCGCTAAAAATTACTGGTTTTATAGAAAGAGATACTAATGCAACATTGTTTCGTAATTACAAGAAATTACTAAAAAATGGTTTTATTTATATTTTTTATGACCAAATAAATAAAGTACTCTCCGTTTAACATGATTTAGGCTATTTCAATTTATCAAAGGTTTATAGAATAAAAAACTAATACCTGATTTTTAAAATAAAGATAACGATCTCCTATAATTTGAGTGAGTTAATAGTTTATCCGCTAGATTGCAGCAGCCATTTATTTTGTATTTAATACTGCCAGCTGTGTTCATTTGTCAGTTTATGATCTTAAATACCCCCGTCATAGCCAACCTGCGTACTCAGCTAATTTTCAATGTACCTCACTGCATAGGTAACATACCGTGTTATTTTTATTGAAGAATTTGAACCTATAATATAATTTAATTTAATAAAATTAAGAACGTTTTACCATAGATCTAAAATTAACCAAAAGAAAAATAAATATTTGCCTACAGAGTCCCCAGGGATATTTATTTTATATTTTGTGATGAAATTTCGGTTAGAACTGACGTTGACAGCAGAAAATTTCATCTACCATTTCTGAGTACGGTCATCCCATTACGCGAATATTTTTGAGCGTACTCCTAGTGGCAGTTTGACGGGTCAACAATAGAATGCAGCACACACAACTGTTGTATTCCCGGGTGAAACCGGGTACGATAGCAGCTACTCCTAGTCTCTTTATAAATATATGGTAGTTCATTATTTTCCAAGTAAACACTTCATATTAGCTTTTAATATATTTAATATATTTTAATTTAATCAATCTAGCAGTATTCGCTGGCTGATTATAGTGGAAAAATTATTAAAAAGTAAAATATGGGGAGCAAATTGTCGAGAAAAACACACGTCAACAATCGAAAATGCTTGATGGCTCGATAAAAAAGCTTATCCAAAATTTTTTGATAAACTCAAATTCATTAAATTAAACAAAAAGATGAATATGGTAACTTTGCCAGAGGGTGGACCTATCCAACGTGGAGACATCTTTCAAGAGATGCGGCTTTGTGAAACGAATTCAACTGAACTGTCATAATTGGACCAGGAGGTATTCTGAAATATGGTTTAAACTCATTATATTTTTTTAAGAACGAAGGCAAAACTCTTTCTAAGAGACGTAACGTCTTGAATCACTAGAAGGCGCTGGTAATGTGGGATTTCCCAGTTCAAGTTGCCAGAATGCACTGCTCAGTTGGTCATTACTGCTTGATTTGTAACTCAGCATTTGTTTATAACATGCTGTTGCAGCTCATTGGATAAGATGTCGGATTAAATAAATAAATACAAATTCCTTTATTTACAAGCTTCTCTCAGTAGAAAACTGTTTTACAGAGTCACTAAAGTCAATATAAAATGGAATTAATTAAAACATAAAAATTCACAACATTTACGTTAATATAAATTATAATATTTTAAGACGCTCAACAAGTTTTCTTAACATTTACGTATTGTTAAGCGTAGCCTTGAAAGACAGGACGCCCACCTTTTGGAGGTCGCAGGAGAGGTTGTTGTAGAGTTTGGGGCCAAAGTAGGAAAACCCTCTCTTACCCACTTCCAAACGCACTTTTGGGTAATAGAGCAGCGCGTCATGTTGGGTCCTACACGAGCAACATGTCTTTCCACCAGGTAATGAGGCTCCTGCTGAACCAAGACCCGGTGGATGAGGTTGCAAGGCTGCATCCTGCACACGGTCTCCATTGGCAAGAGCCCTGCAGCATCCCGAAAGGCCGATATGCGCTCTCGACTACGAATGCCGTAAGCGAAGCACACGGCAATGTTCTGCAGTTTTTGGACTCGGGACATTTCCTCCCTGGTAATACTGTTGCTGTGTGCAGGAATACAGTAAGAAAGCACTGACAACACTAGCGACTGGACCAGCTGCAGCTTGGCTGTCTTGGGCAGCATGTGTTGATACCTGTACCAACCTCGCAGCATTCCCAAAGCCACCTGGGAAACATGAGTGACGTGGTCCGAGAGTGTGAGGCCACTGTCAAGTACCATTCTCGAATATGTGGTCTCAGCCTCAAATATAAATGACCTATACCTTCATTTTGATTTGTTAAGTTAAAAATAAAATTATAAACATTACTTTTATAGTCTTTAAACACAAATTATTTGTACATATTTTATTTTTTATTGTAGGGATTTTAAAACAACTAGTGGCTTACAGGGGCTATAGCCCCTAACATATGGTTTTTGTGTAAGTGGGTAATCACAGCTGATCATTAGTTCATTCTGCTTGTTAATAAAAACACTGTAGTGATATTTCCATAAGAAAATCATTGGATCTTTGAAGTCCAGTGGGGCGTAGCCCACATAATTTTCGACATTTCTGATATTTTCCCCACCGTCCTTGGCCCTCAATCTTTAATAAATCGTCACAACCTAACTTAACTTATTCCTAGCTCGAGATATTTCGTGGAGACCGATTCGCTTACGGAATTAAATATAAATATTTGCAAAAACCAAACTATGAGACCTTAGTTTTTTTTTTAAATTTTTCCTAACTTAACGATCCCTAACATATTAAGTACACATGCCAAACCCATCAACCAATCGCCAGAAAGTACTTCCTCTTGCCTTTCACCCATAGTTATGTTAGGTTTGGTTGGGTTTTCATAGCTAAAATGAGTATTTTGATTGGTAAGTTTTCACTCGATTCATAGAAGAAACCAGATTTGATTTATTTTTTTGTTTGTCTGCGATACCAGCACTGTCAGAAGGTAATTCAATGAACCAAACTAGTACCGTACGCAAACTGTCTCTGTGTTGTTTTAATGACAAGTTTTCTCAGAACTGAATTTTATGTCTGCGAGATTCCTGTGAAAAGAAC
This sequence comes from Allygus modestus, assembly GCA_963675035.1. Classification (NCBI taxonomy): domain Eukaryota; kingdom Metazoa; phylum Arthropoda; class Insecta; order Hemiptera; family Cicadellidae; genus Allygus; species Allygus modestus. The sequence goes on along the minus strand of OY776112.1, from coordinate 476,136,201 downwards.
GGAATACCGACTAGTTTTTCACTAAAATCATAATTTAAAAACAAGTCATATCAAGGAATTCTTCGAATGTACATGTATTTTACAGTATTGGATTGGACCAACTGTGTTGAAGGTAGTTCGGAGTTACGCGGGGTTTGCATTGAGAGCTTATAAAAAACTCTAATTAAAACAAAACCAAACAAAAAAATTAAAGACAAAATTGTTTAATAGTAGAGAGTTTTCTGAAAGGAGTTGCTATTGCGGAATGGTAAACCTACGCTGCACCTCGTAAATATTTTCATTTTGGAGTTACAATAAGGAATACACTGTTGGATTTAAACAATCCTTTTAAGTTGTTTGCTGACCTCCTAGGTTTGTAATGAACTAAGACTGCTTTATATTGACCTACTGATTGTTAATGAACTACTGAATATTTTCAAACTTTGTCCCCATTTCATTTGGGGTTTGGACGCTAAATATTTCTAGTGGGATCCAGATCAATGGTTTGAGAGACTTTCAACTTATCGACTGCTTAATTCTGTTTTTCTAACTCAAATGACTTAATATCCTTAAAATTGGTCATTTAAAAAAATATACCAACAGCTGATAAAAAAAACAAAATCAAATGATCGTATGGGTCAAATCACTTGTATCTTCCAACACCTATAAATTACGTTGTGCATGCCAATCCGTAACCAACGAGTTTTGATTTTTAAGTTGAAAACGGTTATGTTACCAAAAAATGAAATACACTTGTTAGTTCTTTCGTTATTACAGTTTATTTGTGTATCTGAGAATCAGGCAAATAAACCGTGCTACATAGACTTTGAGTGTAACAAAGTTTTGAATCCTATAAAGTGTGCCTTCTGCTACAAAGGAAAGTGTGATATCATAGACAAACAGATATTCAGACCAGAACTCCCATGTAGGTATTCTGGACCTCACTGTTCTGAGGGGTATTGCAACCATCACAATAAGGGGTTAGTTAAAATGTTTGAAGGTTATGGCAAATGTGTCTGCTACTGTTCTGGAGTACGTCGATATGGAAACAGATGCCAGTTCGAAATACCCCAAGGAAGAGATAAATACCCCACAGGAATACAGTTCATTTCGCCTACACATGTGAACTTCAACCGCGTGGCACCTTTGTTCATAATCGTTAGCGAAGGACCGAGTCCCATCTTTAACTTATATGACACCTTTGGAGGTTTTATGGCCCGAGTGGAAGACCCAGAAGTGGTTTCTCATGGTTGGAGTTATGAAGAATGTAAAGAATTTGTAAAATACGATAAATATGCAAACATAGATACGTGTGATTTAATCGAATGGAGGTACTGTAATATAGTATACATAGTCCCAATCGTGATTCCATTTGACTTGACGACGCAGCCAGGTGAGAAAATTACATCTTTCACACGACAAATTAAACTGGATGCTTACCATCCTTATTACCAACAAGGCCTGTCATCGCACAGTCATCGTTATCTTGTAAATTACCCGGAATCAGAAAGATTTAGTACTTATCCCATCATACGTTTTACTAACTGTGGTAGGACTCTTTCATCTGTTAAGAGATATGAATATAAAGATAGAATACATCTTACCGCTGATGTTTTCTACGTTTCTACCGATACTTACTCTCTAGTTACAAAATTTGATTTACAAAATGATCAGGATTTGTCGTATAAGTGGGAGGCCTACACAGTTGATAGAGATACCACTAAGTATCCGGACATAGAAATAAACAAATATTATTTCGGGAGAATGTGGTGGGATATACACCCTTTTCAATGGTTTGGATCGTTCTTAGTCAACTTGACAGTTTCAGGAATTACAGAATCTTGGAAGAAAGATATTAGGCCGGAAACTAAGGAAGATATAAACTTTAACATTTGTTTTGTTACTGTCAGTTTATCTCCTTTGGTGGCAGAGATAGCGGGAGGAAGCTCGAGATCCGTCTACAAAGAATACGGTTTGATACTTGACGCATCCAACTCTAGAAATCCCAACTCGCCTGATGACAAATCGGATATGATATTCACGTTCACGTGTAACTGGACCCAGGAAGCTATTTGTAAACCTCATACAATGGACACTTTACTTAATGGGCTTTACAAAATAAAGCCAAAGGTACTAAACAGCCAGAAAGCATACAACTTTACACTTCAAGTAACCGATAAAAGGCCTCAATTTATATCGCATAATCCAGCGTTTGCGAGTCAGATAATTGTCGTTGACGATTTAGGGGAAATCAAACCTTTTCTTGAATACATTAGCATTGACTGTATCTACAATTGTGGAACTAGAACTAATCCTAAAGATATAATTTATTTGAAAATTGGAGGATCCTGGACTCGGTTGAATTCAATCGAATTTGATTGGGTCCAATATGAAATTTATGAGCATGGGATACACCATGAAATTTCACTTGTCCCTATAAGACAACGTGATACACCATCTTTTATATTAATCATGAATAAGGACGCTTTGAAAGAGAACGCGATGTACGAATTCAAAGTCAATTTCAAAAACTCCTCTCAATTCGCAATATACCCAATAACCACTACATTTTCATCATCGTACTCTTGTCGAATTGACCCAGAGAGTGGTGAGGCTGGATTGACTAGTTTCAAATTGTCTTGCTTGCTATTAAATTCCTCCAAACATTTTGAATTTTATGATAAACATGACACAGATGGACTCGATTTCAGTGGAAGAATGATTGCTTCTCAAGAAACGGAAAACATGGAAGACTTTATTCTTACAAGAGGGAGATTGGAAGTTCATTCATTTGATGATTATGGAATGGTTACAACAATTACACTTAAAGTTAAGTTGTCCAAAAGTAACCGTACGACTGCAGATATTGAACTAATCTTAGCCAAACAAATGCAAATATCTAGTGTTCAAGGCGTTAGAGCATCGCTTAAAACAGCCTCGGTAATCTCTGATTTGTTGACGTCAGCGATACAGCAGAAGGAAACAACAGGGTCCGACATACTTGAAACACTGGTGAGTTTTGTAAGCACATTGTCAATAAAGAATTATAATGAGGCAAAGCTGGGAATTTCTACATTGCATATCGCCATGTTGGCGGGACGCGGGATCATGAGCCTTGAGAGTGCCTGGCATGCGGCTCGCACAATACACACACTATCACAGGCCCTGGCTGTCGGCCTGATAGAGGAACAACTCTGCACTTTCCGCGTACTTTACCAGATATTCAGTCGCATTTTGGATTGCCTGTACATTTTGTTAGAGATAGAAGAAAAATATGTAGGCAATGTAAATTTCGTATATTTTAATCCTGTGGTCTATGCAAGGATAAAAGAAATATCCCAATATGTAATGAAAAGTTCATTTCTTCTTCAATCAGCTCTGTCGTACAGACATTTACCTGCACAGGAACAAAAGCTAATAGAGTCCAGTCTGGGAAACCTTTCTATATGGATCAAGGTAGATATACCAACGTCTCTTAGCAAATACACTCAAGACGAACATCGTACAAAAAGGTTTCCAGTCATTGTTCCGGATAATCTTGCAGAGCACGTGAAGAAAATGGGTTACTACCTGGCGTTACAATTTGTATCTTTCAGACGAGATCCTACTTGGTTGGCCAAAACAAATACAAGAGAGACATTTGATGTATCTGTTTGTTTCAAGGAAGATAATGATCAAAGTTGCCACCGTCCTAAGTTTCTCAAGTATGGAATCCAAGTCTCATTTGACATATCAAATATCATTTTAAAGGTGGAATTTACAAATATAACATTTAGACGATTGGACAACACACTTAACCCTGATCAGCTTGATCTTCAATTGCCAGTTTACAAACTTGATCCCTTACCTCTAGCAGAAGTAGAATCTCACTTCAAATTGTATGATAACAATACAGAATTGCAGGTTATTGTGAAGAAAGACATGAGACCAACTTATGCACTGCTTATAAAAAAAGGATTCAAAGTGACTCAAAATAACTTACTGTACCCTCTGGTAACAGATCCGTCTGATGAGAAACACCTCTACTACTTGGCGATTCAGCCTGGAGCTCAACTGAATGGAACAATAAGTTTCGATATCAAAATATACTCAAAAACGTGTTACACTTGGCACAATCAATGGGAAAATAGAGGATGTCAGTCAAAAACATACCCAGGTACAAATCGTCTGATCTGTGAGTGTAACAGACTCTCACTGATCGGTGGACTCGTACAAAGGGTAATGTACCCGCTGGATGTTGTAGGAAACCTTCCACTGTCTCTTACCATCAGCGGCGCTAACGCAGCAAAAGTCTTGATGATATTGCTTTTCCTGCTCACTTTCTTACTGCTGGCAGTCATCTGCAGAAGGTCCGACTATTATAACAGGAACAAGAGGTTTGTCTCGATTTTGCCAGACAACTTTCCTGGTGATACATTTGGATTTCTAGTCTGTGTGGTCACTGGCGCCCGCATCGGAGCTGGTACTGATGCAGCAGTGGGAATAAAAATCCATGGTACAAAGAATAATGGTCGTAATCACATTTTAAACAGTGAAAATCACGATGTAATGGACGGGATGGGAGAAGACTGGTTTTTGATCTTCGAGGCAGAGACACTCGGGAAAATATCATATTTAGATCTCTGGCATGACAACGCTGGGGCCAAAGCAGGCTGGTTTTGTGGCTCAATAACAATTTTTGATCTTAACCAGAGAGACTGTTACTTTTTTGTTGTGAATGACTGGATCACCTTGAGTTTAAAAAGATTCCCACAAACATGCTTATTCCCTACACCTATTTCTGAAATAACAAGTACGTCAAGGGTTTTTATTAATTACTTCAAGTCAGGTTTTCACCTTTCTCATCTTTGGCTTGACACTTTTACAAGACACCCAAGAGACCCAATATCTCGAATTAACCACCTGGTCGTCATCTTGTGTTTCATTCTAGTTTCAATGGCTATTAGCATTATATTTATCACGCTATCTGACAATTACGTGGAAGTAGATGATTTCTCCTACTCAGTGACATGGCTAATGGTTGAGCTGAGTCTCTACACATGCATTCCAGCAGCGGCCATTGCCTGTATCTTAATGCACATGTTCAGGAGAATATACACGATTATATTCAATAATGAAAAACCAAATGAGGAAACAAAAAATAAAAGAAAAGTGAGTAGAATAAGTGTACGAGAGGATTACCACTTGTCCCCTTCTACCGCATCACTCAAGGCCGACAAGCTTCATATACACTTCGGTCATATAAACAAACATCTAAATAAGGCTCATAGAAAGAAAGACATTTCAGAGGCTATTTACTTGACACTGATGCCAAAGCCTTTAGTTCCTGTTCAACTCGAGGGGGATAAACCAAATATAATTATCAAAAAGAGCTGGAGTTTTATCACTTGGATAACAGTGGTAGTTATTATAATCGTGTGTTTAATTATATGCCAGTTTTTGTCCAAAAACCTACCCCCTATAAAGACCATGAAATGGATTACCATTGTAGGGCTTTCTATATTCATCCATGCCATTATTATTTTACCAATAAAAATTACATTCGTTTCGGCTCTCTTGGCAGTTGCATTTAAAAGAATAATATACAAAGATGTTTACACATTTGACCCCCAGGATGGATATCGACTGGAACACTTTGGAACGTTTAGATTCTTGGGTAAACTTGAACATCTACGATCTCAGCCAAAGTATCAACCTCTACATGAAGTATTTCTTGAGGAGCACAGGCAGAAGATTTTGAGAGCAGGAAGATGGCGCAGGCTTTATGAGCTATTTGTGCAAATAATGTTCCTAGTAGTTATTGGAAAACTACTCAGGTCACAAATTCCAACACAATGGCAGACCAATGCTCATCTGCGCACAATAATGAAACAATTTGATAATGTATACAATACTACAGACCTTAAGAATTTTCAGCACTATTTTGAGCCTTACTTGCTTAAATACATTTGGTACAACTGGAGAATTCTTAGTCAAGGATCTGAACCGAACTTTTTTAGGAAAGACTGATGTATGACACTGTCAGCAGAATTGTAGGGAAGTTGCGTCTGAGACAGTTTAGAGTCAAACCGGGTTACTGCAAAGCACCAGTTAACCTGTCAATAGACTGTGCTGCGCCTTTCAGTGGAGGGGCTGAGGACTCAATAGATTACATTCCTTACTGGATTAAAAAGGATGGCGTTATAAAAAAAGATGAACTGATTGGTATGCAACTTTTTAGCAAGTGGGCCTATCATTGGCCTAGTGATGATTCAAATTTCTTTTTTGACGGCAAAACAGGGCAAACGTACCCGGGTGGGGGTTACACATGGGATCTCGGGGCATCTAGTGAAGAAATGGATGCGTCCTTAGCCAGACTGTGGGAAGAAGGGTGGATCGGCCACTACAGTAGAGCTGTCCTAGCACAGGTCAGGGTGTACAATGTTAACACCCGTCTTTTCACCGAGATCACACTGGTGTCAGAACAAACCATAGCCGGACAAATTCTCCCCACAATAGTGGTGCAATCAGTGGACATCAATATTTATCTGGACTGGTGGCTAACAATATTTTTCTTTTTTTCTTTCATGCTATGTGTTCGAGTTTTTATGTTGACTAATTTCGTTGGAGTGATGGGTTTGTTCAAGAACTGGCGTCGCCCGTACGAACTACTTATGACAGTAAATGCTCTTGCAGTTCTGCTTTACTTATTGCTTCATCTCCTCTCAGTGCCAGAATACGTCACAGAATATCAGCTCCACTCCGATGAACTAAGGAACTTTGACTTCTACAAGATAGCTCACTTCTCATTTACTGCCAGGGCTTTACTTTGTGCCTTATATGTTTTGAACCAAATACGTTTCTATTCGCTGTGGAGATTTGGAAAAACTGTATTCAGAATATTTTTAACAATTGTCCTTTCCATAAAATATGTTATCTGGTTAGTTGGGATTTTCGTATTGTTCCAGTTACTGTTATTCAGGGCCGTGGGGTACCTCTCATATATATTTATCGATGTAGTTTACAATCCAAACATGTTCGTGATATGCAAAGGTTTACATATATTTGTCATTAACAAAACGATTGGTAATAAGATTCTGTGCTTCATCATGAGTTTCAGCACTGTGATCGTCAAGATGTTATTTGTTTGTATATTCACTCATCATTACAAAACAGCTAGGGATGAATACATTAGAGACTGGAAGATAGATAATTATCTTACTTTCTTACTCGACGAGTTTGTAGCAATGTTTAAGAAACCAGAAATTCCCCGAACAACATTGAACCTTGACCAAACAATGGTAGAAAGGCATGAGGCGAAGAAAAATATATTACGAATGTAATCTCAAGATGCATTTAAAAGTTTACATCAAAATGTTTCGTTGAAAGTTGTTCAGTAAACCGTTGTTCAGTAAACCGTTGTTCTTGTCAAAATTGTTTTAATTTCATAACTCGATATCCGAAGATAACAAATAACCCCAAATATCAATAACATCATACAAAAAATCCATGGTATCATAGAAGAAGTTCTTAGATAGAATTGGAAAAAACATCTCATATTACAAGAGGGTCACGTTTATACGAATATTTGCTCAAAGTGACTGGATTGCCAAGGGAATGATAAAATTTGCCAGGTGAACTAATAAATTGTATTGCTGATTTAAAACCACACCAACGTTGTTACAACTAAACAGTACACTAAAATAATACCCCTGTCGCAGCAAACCTGCGTACTCAGTGAATTTCCAATGCAAAATATATGTCTTAATCCTATACTCTAATATTAGTAAGGTTTGCTTGCTTGCTTGCTTGCGACACTGATCTCAAAACGAAAAATTATCATGGTCCTGGGCCTAGGTCTTACCATGCCGATTACGGTAATAGCTTCTTCCCTATAGGGGGAATTCGCTAACATGCATGCATATGTTATGCATGTGTTTTGCAGTAGAGTAAAATCTGATTAGCCCAGATAAGTGATACTTGATTTGATTAGAAACAAAGATTAGAAATGTTTTAAAATAGGACTTTTTTGTGTTAAAATAAATTATAAGTAATTTTTTTGTACTGAAGGTTTTGTTAGTTTTATTTTAAGTTATTTGTTTGTTATAGAGTGTGGTTTAGTTAGCAATTTTGTCAAGGTTAAATTAAAAATGGGAAACTGTGTGATATGTAAAAACGCCGCAAACAGCGGCGGAACTGAACTTAAAAGCGATCGATTGATAAGACTGGACTCACATTTTTGTTGAGATAAGATAATATTTGTGTACACTGGCCATAGTTAATAGACAAATTGGTCAGTTAATTTCCTTTCCAACTTTATGCTTGATTACGTGTTTTATTTTGTGGCTTTGACGGTGTCCCATGGATTCGAAAATGTTTTCGTCAATCAGTAAAAATAATCATATTTTACTATTCAATATTTGATAACACAGTTTTATAAATGTTTTAATCGACTAAAAATTCATAAAGCTATTTTCAGAGTACGTTTATTTAATAATTTTATTTAGTTATTACTATTCAGTGGCGGGCAAAGTTAATCCACGTCGCGGTGTGGAACATTTACGCACTGTCTCGGAAAACAGCCTCTTTTGATTACATGACGAGGAGATGCAAGCGTATTCCGCTCTCCACTTTTTGCTCTCCGCTGCTGAAAAATTCCGCGCCCAGGAAAACCCATCTTAAGGCCTATATTTCAACGTCCGTTCCTCCTCAACGGATGTGCAGATTTCAGTGGGCATAATTTCGATATCACTAACAGTTCACCCATAAAATCGTAAATATTAAATATATCTCCAATTTTACTAAACGATTATCAATTGTAATTTAGAAATTTAGTTTACTAAAATCGCTAGGTATTTTTATCATTAAAATAAGCCGTATAACGACATCAGATCACCTTTTGAGGAGGGACGGGCTCTAAAAGTTAACATTGGCCTTATGGGAGAAGCATGAACCCCCCTACTTATGTTTAAGGTCCCAAACATGTATTCCTAAATCAGCTGTGTACTAAATCAGCTGTGTACTATAAGTCTGTGTTTCTGTGTATATTCACTACATTTTAATTGAGTAAAAACAGAAATGAGATATCAATGTAAACTATATCTTATTATGTATTAATAAAATAACGTATTTCGACTCTTACAAAGGACAATAATGGGGCATTCATCGTCGCTGGACAACTTAGTTACGTCACTTTGTTTTCAAGGATAATTTTAAGCAATTTTTAATTAACAAACGATCGGGATTTTCAAAATCTACATGTAAACATAATATATGTCAAATAAATATTTGGGTTGAACAAATATCACGCTGTTATGAAGATTTTCTCAAAACGTTGTTTCATTGTGCGCAATAACACATTTAGAAGGCTTGAGGATTTATTAGAGGCGGTTAAACCAACAAATCAGACGAACGACGTCCCATGTGGGAACCAATCGGTATAATGCTAGAGCCGTGTAGTTCGCCCTGGTGGCGTCAGGGGGCACTGCAGTCGCGGCTACTCGTACCACGGCCTCCTACATCTAGCTGATTAATGACGTCACTCTTTTGGAGTGGTATTATACAAAGTGAGAAATTATCGTTGGGAACTGTATCGAAACTAAGATTGTTGTTAAAATCTGGGACACTGAAAAAAAAAACATATATATATTAACGAATTATAATTTGTGAAATCTAGAGGCTGACTGTTATTATATATCATACAAACAGTTTTCTGTTAAAACTACCAAAACATTTCTTAATAAACGGTATCAGGAAACTGACACATACTTTCTCCCTTTTAGCCCAACTTTCATGAATAAATTACTTTTTATTTACTAAATATAGAATACAAAGCACGGTCGAATGTACAGAAAATCTTGTGAACAAGTTGTTTTAAAAAACATCCACCCAAATCCCTGCTTTGGAGGCACTACAGAATCCATTGCTACACTCGTGGTTTTAGGAGGGGAAATGCCCCCTATTCCCCCCCCAGGGTTATTAAGGGGCAAAATATTTCGAATTAACTCAATGCTATATTGACAAGCATATCAAGTTTGAATGAAATTGATTAGTAAATAAGAGAGATATAGTAATTTTTGTATTCCCCATAAGAATAACATTGGACAACGTACTGCGTTTACCGCTAAATGAAAATTTCAATTTTCTCCTAAACCAGCAGTCGTAGAATAGTAATTCAAAATACTAAATTATTTAGTTTTTTGAGCTCTTTTTAATGGTGAATAGTAATATTTTTTATATTTATGCATTTTTATGAAAAATCCAAAAAACTGGATTTTGGATGTTTTAAGTCCTGTAATTTCTGAACCCGAATTTTTACAGGAATGTGGGTGATGTCATTTTGTTGGAAAACTAAAGTTCTACAAACGATTAAAGTTTAATCAAAATCGTTAGAGTCGTTTTTGAGAAATTTTTATTTTTCATGTTTTTTGGCGGTTTTTGGGGAATAATTACCCTTAAAAATCAAAAACTCAAAAAAAATGAAAAAAAAACACCTGGAGATATCGTGGATTAGTACCTACATACCAAATTTCATCAAAATCGGCCCAATGGTTAGGGCTCTAGCTCTGTACACATCCACACAGACACACACACACACACACATCACGTAAAAACCACTTTTTTGGTTTCAGGGAGCGCCAAAACAAATATTTCCACTAACAACTCAAATTCGAAAATTTTTACGAAAACAATACTTTCTCCATATACTATGTATAGGGGGAGAAAGTAAAAAGTAAAACAGAAATCATCCATGTAAGCATATTAAAAAAAATAACACTCCCTAGAATTTTTATTTTGGAAAATTAACCTTTTGTAAAAAAAACCATTTCTTTGTTCACTACATCACGGTTATATTCACTAAATCAGAAACAAACTCAACTTCAAAATTCATAGTCATAATACAACTTTTGTTGAAAAATATTTATTATACAATGGAATAAATATGTTCGATAAACTCCTCCAACAATTAAAAAAAGAAAGTGACTTGACAAAATTTAAAATGAAAATTAATAACATACTTTTAAATGAAGCTTTTAAATCGGAAGAATTTCTGGATAAGACACACAATTTTTAGAATAGGTAGGTATGGATGAAAATAATCCATGGAATTTAATATTTTTTCATAGAAAATGTATTTAATAGAAATATATATATGCTTATGCAATTGTAAATACTGTTCAAGACAATAAATTAAATATTTCTTTTAAAAAGTGATTTATAACGAAAGATAAGGGTTTGTGAATTTTTTAGGACGATAATAATGAGGAAAATGTATGAAAATAAGACGTGAGGGTGGCCAGGAAAGAGCAAAAGACTTAAAAACCAATTTTATTGAATCTAGTAAATTAAGCAAAACTATAGTCTCCATTGAACACTGTTAATGCCATTAATTAAAAATAACGGTTAATTTTTCCATGAAGCTATCTGCTATTACATATTTAGTTTATTAAAAAGTAAGCGGAAGGTTAAATAATAATAATAAAGGAATAATTTCGTATAACCTCTCAATAAAATTAAAGTGGAAAATAATTGTTTGGGTTTGCGAATTTGATGATTATTGAAATACAACAAATAAAAATATATACAGGTATCTTAATTAAATCTTTTCGTTGCCTTTTAAAATTTCAAAGAACTTAGTGTTAACCGTTTAAAGAAAAGAATAGTGAATGGTATAACATAAAGGTAATAGCTTGGTACATCTTGGAAAGCTTTGTATTTTCAATAAATGTTTTAATTAAAAACTGGTTTTTAATTTGAGTCTTGTAAATTTCCCACTCAACTGGTACTATTTTTAAATTTCGCCGTTAAATCACTAATTGTAAATCACCAGTGTTAGAACAATCGGATTATTATTATTATTATTTATTTTAAAACTTCTTTAGGTAAGGTAATTTTATCTGACATGACAGATTATTTAATTTGGCCCCTTACATTCAAGCACATTATGTGTGACTATTTTGAGATTGAGACTATTTATGACTGAATCTTTTGCAGAAGATTTGCTACGATGTGGAATGTAGAAATAAAATATCAATGTATACTTAACCGATTACATTGTTGTATACAATGGTGTGAGCAATTACCCCATCCCCCCACACATACAAACCCATATATACAAATCCAGAACATTGTATCAAGGTTGTCACGACTACAGCTAGAGAGCAGCACTTGCCGCTCAGGGGGCGATTATACAGCTGGTCCGTAATTCTAACCTGTTTATTCCCAGCGCGATGATTTGATTGAGCAAAGCTTGTACGTGACTTGAACCCCATTGCTCCCTCTCCCTACCCTTCCCTACTTCCCCTAACCCCACGCTACGCTAAAGTTTACCCTTTCCTGCGTCAATTACTCTGGTTTAAGCCTTGCTTCAGAAGTTTCTTATAATTATCGCTCGGGGCGGGCAGAAATAAAACTTGGAATTAACGAAGAAGATTTAACTTCAAACGATTATCTGCCCATGAGCAATTTGTAAGTTTCTGCAAATTATACAACCCTAACTGTGATTGTCGTCGTTAATTGTGTTGAAAGGTTTGGTGAAATTGTGAGAGTTGGGTAAAAACAGAGCTATAGAAAATATTACACGGGACATTCTTTAAAAGTTATGTTTTGTAAAGCGATTGAGACAACGATGATGATATAAAGTGACTTTTATGAATACACAAAATATTTGATCTAATGTTAAATATGTACTGATTAGCTTGTTATGACTTTGCTCATCTTCACTCTACTTCCGTTTTACAGCTCAATACTGTAGATCTGTTTCATTACAGACTATTATTATATAATGCACAACTTTTTCGAAATTTAAGACTCAAATTACAGATTTAACTATCTAATTAACTCCCCATCAAATGATAGATATCCTTATAAATCACGCCAATGACATTTTGCTTGCTATTGATATTGACGAGGCTGAGGCACTTATGAGGCCAAACTATTCCTGACGCAACCTTTGGCCTCCCCCCCAATAAACATTTCTTCCTGAGACAAAACAGATAAATAGTCGTTGGTTGTTGTCGTCAGATTTAAATCATTAGGCCTATTATTCATTGTTCATTATTTTTATTTATTTATAATTTCTGTAAATTACAGTGAAATTTAGGATTTTATTAATCTTATATCTCATAATGAACACATCAGAATGCTGTTCCCATTTTCCAGCAGATATTTATTATTTTCAATACATTTTAGTCTTTCTTCTGCTAAATCAAGTAAAATAGATAAGAACTCTGATTGACACACATGCTTCTATCTGCCCATATAGGCCTATTCCTTATTTAATGGCTTGAATTTCAAATGTATCAGCATTGTTAGCAACTCATTTTTTTATTTTAAGAAAATGGGATGAATAAACGTTATTCATTTAAATTTTTTAAATCTGTAATACGCTAAGGTAAATTTTGTGATTAGAATTCTTCCGTTAGTTATTCACCCATTTTGACGTTTGATGTATTGAAAACATGGCCCTCATAGTTAGGGAAAGCGGTTTTCTATTCTTTATATTTTCTTTCTGAAGGGCACGGTACATGGTCAAATTCGATATTTGAACATAGGAATGAAAGATAGGTCAAATTTAATTCATTTGCATTATAAATCAGCCATTTCAATAAACACAGTTGTAAATTGTCGTAATTTGAAAAACCTTTTTTATATGTTCTATTTCAGTTTCAAAAAATTATAATTTTTTGTAAGTTTGAAGATACCGTACCGTAATCCAGTACCCCCCCCCCCGTACCCGTTACCGTTCTTTGATTAACGTACTTGGTATTTATTTAAACAGATAAAGTTCTATATGTAAACAAGTTACAAATTAATCCTACAGCATATAGCGACTTGACTGCTTAATTTAATTGTGACCTATTAATTAATTTACCTATTAGGGCTATTAGTAACATAATGTCTTTATAAGTAGTTTTTATGGACTTTAATTTCTTATACTCGCTAAAGACTAAAACTACGACTAAACTAAATACAAAACATAGCCCCTCACTCTAAAGTCGTTTAAGCTCAAGTGGTCAGAAGTGGCCCAAGTCTAAGTTTTCAAGGAACCATTAAAAGTGAGACGATTTCTTACTAAAATAAGATAATTTTACTAAGCACGTATGCAATTGGGAAAACAACTGCCTCTCTTGCCACTACCGAATTACTGTCTTCATAAAATAATAAATATTCAACGCAGCTGGATTCAATAAAAAATGACCTAATTACATTTGGACGGTAAAAGTTTCGTCCTAAACGTTGAAAAGGGCGGATTAGTCAAACCAGTGAGCATGTATTTTGGGCGCCGGACAGACCTAGCGTGGAATATTTCACACTGGACGGAGACACAAAGATTGTCACGCATGGCTGACAGTGGTGGCATCGCGCGGTGCAACTGTGCATTAAAACGCAGCGCCGCCGTGGTTGACGCATTGGTCGACAGATGGCAGCACATCGCATATCTCATTAGCTAGACATACTTTGATCAATTTGCTCACTCATTATCTACCATGAGATTGTTCGTTTGCGATTTTTCATGCAGCAATTGTGAATAACGGTTTGGTAATTATACTTTAACCCATTGGCTTACCTGAAATTTGCCACCTGACAAACCGTTCAGTTTCCTAAGAAAAATTACATAAATGTAGACTTTTACTAAAACTGTCACTATAGCAACAATTATTGCTCAATTTACTTAATTTTTGCACTAATCTTTAGAGAAATAAATTATCTACAAGAAGAAGATACAGCATTTATGTATGGTAAATATTATATATATATATATCATATATATGTATATATATAGTTTATAAAAAACATAAATTTTAAAAGGAGTTACATGTAAAAAACAAAAAAAAATGTTTCAGCCCAACAACTATTATGTACTTGTGGGTTATTTATTTTTTTACGAGAAAATAAAAAATGTTAGTGATACATTTATATTGGGCTTAGATATAACATATTTTCCAAAATCATATTTTTCCTAAATTTGACTAAGTTTCCCCAAGGATGGGCATATGCATAAAAAATACATTCAAACAAAAAATGAAAACAAGTTAAAACAACAAATAAACAAAAAAGAAAAAATTTAAAAATAAAAAAAATATATTTTTTTTTTTTTTTTTTTTTTTTTTATAAAAAGTGCTATCCCGAGTATACTCGGGGTTGCACATCTGGGCTACTTTCGGCGGCCACGAGTATACTCGGGGTTGTGAGCCAATGGGTTAAGTGATGATATGGTTACATAAATTGCGGTGAATTAAGTACATGTACATGAGATAGTTATACGTACATATTACAAAAAATAAGCACCAAGACTAGATTTTGGATGGATGAATAATGGAATGATCTTGAAATGCAATTAAATTATTGCATTTTTAATGAAATGATTAGTTAAGCATTACTTGGCAGGTAGATTTCTGTAAGTATAACCATTGTAGAACGGGGCACTGATTAGTTGCAGTTATTTGTAAATATATTTTGTTTAATACAACTGAAAAAGCTTATTTTTCTGAAAATTGTGGCACGTGATATTTTGACGGCTAACAATCACTTGATGGCGTAAACATAAGAACAAATAAATTCATGAAGCTTGACATCCGTAGAATCAAAACAATAATATAAAAATTTTAAGAAGTGGTTATTTTCAAGGTAGACCTGACCCTTTCAAATTTGAGACAGCTTAGTTTTCAGAATAAAGCCAGAATTAGCGTTTTAATATAAAAATAACCGTTTATATGTTGAATAAATTTAGTAAAACTCATTCACCTTATTTAACTTTCAAACAACAAAATTTAGAGCTTGTATAAAGTGTCTCGTGACACTCACAATAAAGCTAATCAAAATTACAAACCAGAGGTTCGACCATAGTGAATCTGTAATCCCTAAAGAGCGAGAAAGAGTAAAATTTTAATGTTAGTGCTAGATTAATATGGTAGTGCTAGAAAGTTATATTTAAACTGATTCAAGCTCAAAATGTTTGTTAATTACAACAAAATCGATACACAAAAAGCAGATATTCTTGTCGTTACAATAAATAACTAGTTACAACCTTAAACAATGATTAGAATTCTCCACAATATTAACGTTTAACAACAATTTAAACACTTGGCTTAAAATAATATTGGTTGTTAGTTCTTGGTTGTACGGTAATTTCCAGTTAAATGATTCTAGGTTTCTTATGAATGCAATCATTTTAAGAAATGTGCCAAAAGGGATAAAACAAACAGTTCCCTAAACCTAAACAAATAAAGGGGAAATTTTGCTTTAACAAAATATTCGCCAGTCCGGCCTATGCTTGAAGGATAAATGTTACATTAATAAATAACTATATTAAATATTTCTGTGCATTGAAATTTAAATTATCCCTTTGAATTTCTTCTTCTACCTTTATTGGTTTTAATTCCCTGTGTATTCTCTGTTTCAGCTAGAACTTGTTTTTGAAACAGTTAGAGATTGACACCACAATAGCTGAACTTTTTATTCAGTCCTCAGGGTGTACTCGCTAATATTTAACTGCTCCGAATAGCATATTTGTTTTATTTTTGTTCGAAGACTTACACTTATCTACAATATTGAATAAAAAATATGCTAGCCAGCCATCAATGATAGATTACAAGAAAAAAAAATACCTGAGAGATAAAACATGATCTTGAGTGTTTCTGAAAAAAGGAAATTTACAATTTAATTAGAATATGCTTAACACTTTTCTATAGTTATTGCAATTAATTGTTACTGATTTCCTTGTTATATATGCAAAAGGGTATAGAATTGTAGTGAAATCAGAATTGAAAATATAACGCTGAATATACGAATGTATTGACTTTCCATCAACCGCAAACCTGTCCACATCTTTAACACGTGATGGGTATTCAAATCATACAAAAATCTAACAAAAATGACAGGACGAATTGCTTGTTTATACAAATTTTAATCGATATACTGTGGTAACAGTCTTATTGGTGTTAATAAAGAATGAATTATGTAAATCATCTTGGTCGCTATGTTGGTGCTGACCATACGCTAAGGGGGGGTTGGGCGAGATGTCGATACAATTGCCCCCTCTGCGGTGCTTCTTTTCCAATTAGACCCGGCGAGCGAGTGCCACAGGGACCTCGTGGTGGCGGAGGGGGGGGGGGGGTTAACACGATTGTCACAATCAAACCAAACCAGCCCGGAGAAATCAGCGTCAATTGTCCTCGCACTTTATAACTTCGCCGTTGCTAGCTTGCTGGTTGTGCTTCAGTAGCCTCATATCAAGCTTGTATCTCGCTTTACATTGTCTTTCAGACAAGCTCCTCTTACGGTGAGAAGAGAAAGTAGGGAATCAACGTTATAAGTTGCTGATAAACTGAGATTCTCTATAGAATAAACCTTGGTTCAAGCATAATTTAACGTTTTCAGCATTTAAATAATAAATAGAAACCCGTTGCTCGAAATCGAGCAATATTACGTTTTGATAAACGGATTTCATCAATATTATCATTTGTGCTAATATTATCGCGAATTCAGTCCTTCTTGCCTCAGACTAGTCTCGGTTTTTGGAATTATGTCCGGTATGAATGTGACGAATCTATTTCTATAAAAACGAAAAACCGATCATTCCCCAGGCCAAACCTGCACCTACAACTACGAAATTCGTCATATATACTCTTTCCGTATCATAGGAACATTGGCTCCACCCCACGGGGAGTCAAAGTTCCAATCCTGTGTTATTCTTATGGACATTCACTTTAGTTTGAGCTGATGATAGTTCAAACATCTGACCATGTCTCATTGATGACGAAACGAAGTGAAGGAATCCATGTATTAGCAGAGACAATGATTCTGTGACCGTCAGCACCAATCATTGACAATGTCCTGTGATCAATCAATGCCGTCAGTGTGTAGCTGTGTCCTCGTGTCCTCGTGTTCGTAATGAAATAACGTGAAAACGGCTGAACAGATCGTTTTCATATTTTACACAAATGTTTTCCAGTGCACTTCACGCTTCCAGTTCAAAAATGGAATACATTCGTTAATTTTTCATAAATTAACATTTAAAAGTTGTAACATTTCCATAAGGTAAAGCATGGATAAAAATTACTGGTATTATAGTAAGAGATACTAATGCAACATCGTTTCGTAATCACAAGAAATTACTAAAAAATGGTTTTATTTATATGTTTTATGATCAAATCAATACAGTACTCTTCGTTTAACATGATTTAATTCAATTTACTAAAGGTTTTTAGAATAAAAAACTAATACCTGTTTTTTAAAATAAAGATAACGATCTCCTATAATTCGAGTGAGTTAATAGTTTATCCGCTAGATTGCAGCAGCCATTTATTTCGTATTTAATACTGCCAGCTGTGTTCTTTTGTCAGTTTATGGTATCAAATACCCCGTCATAGCAAACCTGCGTACTCAGCTAATTTCCAATGTACCTCACTGCATAGGTAACTAACGTGTTGTGGGTATTGGAGAATTTGCACCTATAATATAATTTAATTTAATATAATTAAGAACGATTTACCATATGACCTAAAATTAACCAAAAGAAAAATATATATTTGCCTACAGAGTCCCCAGGGCTATTTATTTTATATTTTGTGATGAAATTGCGGTTAGAACTGACGTTGACAGCAGAAAATTTCATCTACCATTTCTGAGTACGGTCATCCCATTACGCGAATATTTTTGAGCGTACTCCTAGTGGTAGTTTGACGGGTCAACAATAGAATGCAGCACACACAACTGTTGTATTCCCGGGTGAAACCGGGTACGATAGCAGCTACTCCTAGTCTCTTTATAAATATATGGTAGTTCATTATTTTCCAAGTAAATAATTGATATTAGCTTTTAATATATTTAATATATTTTAATTTAATCAGTCTAGCAGTATTCGCCGGCTGATTATAGTGGAAAAATTATTAAAAAGTTAAATATGGGGAACAAATTGTCGAGAAAAACACACGTCAACAATCGAAAATGCTTGATGGCTCGATAAAAAAAGCTTATCCAAAATTTTTTGATAAACTCAAATTCATTAAATTAAACAAAAAGATGAATATGGTAACTTTGCCAGAGGGTGGACCTATCCAAAGTGGAGACATCTTTCGAGAGATGCGGCTTTGTGAAACGAATTCAACTGAACTGTCATAATTGGACCAGGAGGGATTCCGAAATATGGTTTAAACTCATTATATATTTTTAAGAACGAAAGCAAAACTCTGTCTAAGAGACGTAACGTCTTGAATCACCAGAAGGCGCTGGTAATTTGGGATTTCCCAATTCAAGTCGCCAGAATGCACTGCTCAGTTGGTCATTACTGCTTGATTTGTAACTCAGCATTTGTTTATAACATGCTGTTTCAGCTCACTGGATAAGATGTCGGATTAAATAAATAAATACAAATTCCTTTATTTACAAGCTTCTCTCAGTACAAAACTGTTTTACAGAGTCACTCAAGTCAATATAAAATGGAATTAATTAAAACTGAAAATTCACAACATTTACAATAATATAAATTATAATATTTTAAGGCGCTCAACAAGTTTTCTTAACATTTACGCACTGTTTAAGCGTAGCCTTGAAAGACAGGACACCCACCTTTTGGAGGTCGCAGGAGAGGTTGTTGTAGAGTTTGGGGCCAAAGTAGGAAAACCCTCTCTTACCCACTTCCAGACGCACTTTTGGGTAATAGAGCAGCGCGTCATGTTGGGTCCTACACGAGCAACATGTCTTTCCACCAGGTAATGAGGCTTCTTCTGAACCAAGACCCGGTGGATGAGGCTGCAAGGCTGCATCCTGCACACGGTCTCCATTGGCAAGAGCCCTGCAGCATCCCGAAAGGCCGATATGCGCTCTCGACTACGAATGCCGTAAGCGAAGCGCACGGCAATGTTCTGCAGTTTTTGGACTCGGGACATTTCCTCCCTGGTAATACTGTTACCGTGTGCAGGAATACAGTAAGAAAGCACTGACAACACTAGCGACTGGACCAGCTGCAGCTTGGCTGTCTTGGGCAGCATGTGTTGATACCTGTACCGACCTCGAAGCATTCCCAAAGCCACCTGGGAAACATGAGTGACGTAGTCCGAGAGTGTGAGGCCACTGTCAAGTACCATTCTCGAATATGTGGTCTCAGCCTCAAATATAAATGACCTATACCTTCATTTTGATTTTTTAAGTTAAAAATAAAATTATAAACATTACTTTAATAGTCTTTAAAAAACAAATTATTTGTGCATTTTTTATTTTTTATAGTAGGGATTTAAACACAACTAGTGGCTTACAGGGGCTATAGCCCCTAATATATGGTTTTTGTGTAAGTGGGTAATCACAGCTGATCATTAGTTCATTCTGCTTATTACTAAAAACACTGTAGTGATATTTCCATAAGAAAATCATTGGATCTTTGAAGTCCAGTGGGGCGTAGCCCACGTAATTTTCTACATTTCTGATATTTTTTCCACCGTCCTTGGCCCTCAATCTTTAATGAACCGTCACAACCTAACTTAACTTCTTCCTAGCTCGAGATATTTCGTGGGGACCGATTCGCTTACGGAATTAAATATAAAGATTTGCAAAAACCAAACTACGAGACCTTAAGTTTTTTTTTGTTTTTTTTTTAACTCAACGATCCCTAACATATTAAGTACACATGCCAAGCCCATCAACCAATCACCAGAAAGTACTTCCTCTTGCCTTTCACCCATAGTTATGTTAGGTTTGGTTGGGTTTTCATAGCTAAAATGAGTATTTTGATTGGTAAGTATTCACTCGATTCATAGAAGAAACCAGATTTGATTTATTTTTTGGTTTGTCTGCGATATACCTGTCAGAAGGTACTGAGATATTACTGTCAGAAGGTAATTCAATGAACCAAACTAGTACCGTACGCAAACTGTCTCTGTATTGTTTTAATTACAAATTTTCTCAGAACTGAATTTTATGTCTGCGAGATTCCTGTGAAAAGAACGGAATACCGACTAGTTTTTCATTATAATCATAATTTAAAAACAAGTCATATCAAGGCATTCTTCGAATGTACATGTATTTTACAGTATTGGATTGGACCAACTGTGTTGAAGGTAGTTCGGAGTTACGCGGGGTTTGCATTGAGAGCTTATAAAAAGCTCTAATTAAAAGAAAACCAAACAAAAAAAGTTAAAGACAAAATTGTTTAATACTAGAGAGTTTTCTGAAAGGAGTTGCTATTGCGGAATTGTAAACCTACGCTGCACCTCGCAAATATTTTCATTTTGGGGTTTCAATAAGGAATACACTGTTGGATGTAAACAATCCTTTTCAGTTTTTTGCTGACCTCCAAGATTTGTAATGAACTAAGACTATATATATATATATATATATATATATTGACCTATTATATTGACTTACTGATTGTTAATGAACTACTGAATATTTTCAAACTTTGTCCCCATTTCATTTGGGGTGTGGACGGTAGATATTTCTGGTGGGATCCAGATCAATGGTTTGAGAGACTTTCAATTTATCGAATGCTTAATTCTGTTGTTCTAACTCAAATGACATAATATCCTTAAAATTGGTCATTTAAAAAAAATACCAACAGCTGATTAAAAAAACAAAATCAAATGATCGTATGGGTCAAATCACTTGTATCTTCCAACACCTATAAATTACGTTGTGGATGCCAATCCGTAACCAACAAGTTTTGATTTTTAAGTTGAAAACTGTTATGTTACCAAAAAATGAAATACACTTGTTAGTTCTTTCGTTATTAGAGTTTCTTTGTGTATCTAAGAATCAGGCAAATAAACCGTGCTACATAGATTTTGAGTGTAACAACTTTTTGGATCCTATATTATGTGCCTTCTGCTATAAAGGAAAGTGTGATATCATAGACAAACAGATATTCAGACCAGAACTCCCATGTAGGTATTCTGGACCTCACTGTTCTGAGGGGTATTGCAACCATCACAATAAGGGGTTAGTTAAAATGTTTGAAGGTTATGGCGAATGTGTCTGCTACTGTTCTGGAGTACGTCGATATGGAAACAGATGCCAGTTCAAGATACCCCAAGGAAGAGATAGATACCCCACAGGATTACAGTTCATTTCGCCTACACATGTGGCCTTCAACCGCGTGACACCTTTGTTCATAATCGTTAGCGAAGGACCGAGTCCCATCTTTAACTTATATGACACCTTTGGAGGTTATATGGCCCGAGTGGAAGACCCAGAAGTGGTTTCTCATGGTTGGAGTTATGAAGAATGTGAAAAATTTGTAACCGACGTTAAATATGCAAACATAGATATGTGTGATTTAATCGAATGGGAGTACTGTAATATAGTATACATAGTCCCAATCGTGATTCCATTTGACTTGACGACGCAGCCAGGTGAGAAAATTACATCTTTCACACGACAAATTAAACTGGATGCTTACCATCCTTATTACCAACAAGGCCTGTCATCGCACAGTCATCGTTATCATGTTAATTACCCGGAATCAGAAAGATTTAGTACTTATCCCATCATACGTTTCACTAACTGTGGTAGGACTCTTTCATCTATTAAGAGATATGAATATAAAGATAGAATACATCTTACCGCTGATGTTTTCTACGTTTCTACAGATTCTTACTCTCTAGTTACAAAATTTGATTTAAAAAATGATCAGGATTTGTCGTACGGGTGGGGGTTACACATGGGATCTCGGGGCATCTAGTGAAGATATGGATGCGTCCTTAGCCAGACTGTGGGAGGAAGGGTGGATCGGCCACTACAGTAGAGCTGTCCTAGCACAGGTCAGGGTGTACAATGTTAACACCCGTCTTTTCACCGAGATCACACTGGTGTCAGAACAAACCATAGCCGGACAAATTATCCCCACAATAGTGGTGCAATCAGTGGACATCAATATTTATCTGGACTGGTGGCTAACAATATTTATCTTTTTTTCTTTCATGCTATGTGTTCGAGTTTTCATGTTGACTAATTTCGTTGGAGTGATGGGTTTGTTCAAGAACTGGCGTCGCCCGTACGAACTACTTAACAGTAAATGCTCTTGCAGTTCTGCTTTACTTATTGCTTCATCTCCTCTCAGTGCCAGAATACGTCACAGAATATCAGCTCCACTCCGATGAACTAAGGAACTTTGACTTCTACAAGATAGCTCACTTCTCATTTACTGCCAGGGCTTTACTTTGTGCCTTATATGTTTTGAACCAAATACGTTTCTATTCGCTGTGGAGATTTGGAAAAACTGTATTCAGAATATTTTTAACAATTGTCCTTTCCATAAAATATGTTACCTGGTTAGTTGGGATTTTCGTATTGTTCCAGTTACTGTTATTCAGGGCCGTGGGGTACCTCTCATATATATTTATCGATGTAGTTTACAATCCAAACATGTTCGTGATATGCAAAGGTTTATATATTTTTGTCATTAACAAAACGATTGGTAATAAGATGCTGTACTTCATCATGAGTTTCTGCACTGTGATCGTCAAGATGTTATTCGTTTGTATATTCACTCATCATTACAAAACAGCTAGGGATGAATACATTAGAGACTGGAAGGTAGATAATTATCTTACGTTCTTACTCGACAAGTTTGTAGCAATGTTTAAAAAACCAGAAATTCCCCGAACAACATTGAACCTTGACCAAACAATGGTAGAAAGGCATGAGGCGAAGAAAAATATATTACGAATGGAATCTCAAGATGAATTGAAAAGATTACATCAAAACGTTTCGTTGAAAGTTGTTCAGTAAACCGTTGTTCTTGTCAAAATTGTTTTAATTTAAAACCTTTTCTTTCATAACTCGATATCTGAATATGACAAATAACCCCAAATATCAATAACATCATACAAGAAATCCATGGTAACATAGAAGAAGTTCTTAGATTTAACTGGAAAAACATCTCATATTACAAGATGGTCACTTAAATACGAATATTTGCTCAAAGTGACTGGATTGCCAAGGAATGCTAAAATTCGCCAGGTGAACTAATAAATTGTATTTCTGGTTTAAAACCACACCAACTTTGTTACAACTAAACAGTACGCTAAAATAATACCCCCGTCACTGCAAACCTGCGTACTCAGCGAATTTCTAATGGATAATATATGTCTTAATACCACGTAAAGCCGCAAACCAAGTTTCATAAAAATATATTTATATATAAGCGATATATACAATTTTTATTATTCTTCATAAGAATAACATTGGTAATGAGTACGTAGGTTTGCTGTCACAAGGAAGAAAAAAAAGTTGGTTTTTATGCAAATATAAATGGAATTTAACTAGGCGAAGCCATATACTCATCAATATTCAAGCGCTATTTTAATTATTCTCCATAAGAATAACATGGGGGCTGAGTAAGCAGGTTTGCTGCAACAAGGAACAAAAAAATGGGGTTTTATGCAAATATCAATATAACTCAACAAGGTGAAGCCACATACCAAGTTTTATTAATTCATGTTCATAATTAAGGGTGTCATTACATTTTACTTATTCTCCATAAGAATAACATGGGGGCCGAGTACGCAGGTTTCCTACTCCGGGGATTATCAACAAAAAATCAATTTTTTTTGTAAACATATCAATATACCAGTACTACATGAAGCCATATACTAAGTTTCATCATTATACATTCATAAATAATCGAGATATAACATTTTATTTATTATCTGTAAGGATAAGATTGGACAACGTACTGTGTTTAGTACTTTGAATATCTCTGCAACGGTTGGGTGTATAATCACACTTTAAACACCACAATGATTCTTTTGTGGAGCTGAACTGATTGGTAAAAGCAAATGTGAAGTTTACATTTAAATGAACTGACGAAAAGCCAAAAACCTTTTTCCCATAAGATTAACATGGAAGATTTTAAGAGTAGGTTTTTTGGATTTTCTCTGCAACCACTTAACCTAGGTTAATAATTCAAAATACTATATTATTTGTTTTTGTAAGCTCTATAACATGGTCTAAACCAAAGTTAAGTTTTTTTAAAGTTTTGAGATGAAAAATGAAAAAAAAAAAAAATGATTTTTGAAAATTTAAAATCCCCAGAAACCCCCCTTCCCATGGTCCGATTTTTCTGGTTTTCGAACTTAAAGCCATGAATGTCATTTTTCACATTTGAGCCAAATTTAATCGAAATCGGACGTTTTTTACTCAAGTTATTGCATTCACGGACACACGCACACGCGCGCGCACACACACACACGCACGCACGCACGCACTCACCCACGCACCCACGCGCACACACGCGTGCAGACACACACACACACACACACACACACACACACACACACACACACACACACACACACACATATATATATATATATATATATATATACATTTGCATGAATAGTGTTTTTGGCAACTGGGGACCTCAAAACAAAAAGTTATCATGGCTGGGGCTTAAGTATTACTATGAGACCTACGGTAATAGCTTCTTCCCTATAGGGGAAATTCGCTAAAAAGTGTAAAGGACGGTATTTTACAAAACAATTTAATTTTAAAACAAGTAATAAAATGGAAAATCGAAAAATTTAAATGCATCTTACCGGATGTTATTTACTGAGATTCAGAAACGCCGATCAAAATGTTCCTCCTTCAAGGTCAGGGGGTAACTATCCCCACATTAGTCTCGCTACCTTTGTATCTGCAATGGCGGAGTATGCATCAGTTTCCCGCCATTCACCAAACCCGGGATTGTGTAAAGTACAGTTTCAGGTGAGTTTGTTGTTTGAACTCTTAACTCTTTAGAATAATAAGTTCTTCTTTCACAGGAAAAGCTGCTTTATCTAAGCCACTAATACTGAATAATAAACATTTACTGATAATTTCTTCAAAATGCATTACTATAAAAAATTATTTGTAATATCTAGACTATTACTATAAGAATGCTAAAAACATTTTTGAACACTGATTGATATATCTGTTCAATGTGTTGTAATTTATTAAAACCAAGCTTCAACTCATAACCAACAATATAATTATTTTCCTGAAATATATTATTATATATTATTATTTTCCATATTCTTCTCTAAACATTGTCAATCGTTTGAGTATATCAGTGGGCCAAAGTTTGTTCGGATGAAATCACATATTGATATTTTATCAGGTGAGTGTTACTTGACAGCTGACTGGTTGTTATACAAGTTACTGGTTGTTATATCCTATCATACTCTATACTCTAGTATGAGTATGGGTTTGCTTGCTTGATTGCAACTCTGATCTCAAAAACGGCTCCAAGGATTTCTTCCAAAAGTTGTAATTAACTAACTTCTGAGTTGAAAATAAGTCCTTGACAGGTATTTTCCCCAGGAAAAATCTAATTATAAAAAACGAATTGTAAAAGTCAAACAAGCTAACATTGGCCTTATGGAGTTTCAAATCAAAACGAAAGAATTATAACAGCTGTTTATAATTGTAAAAGAGTAAAACTGAGTTTGCCTTTGAGATATAGGCTTTATTTCACACAATTAAACTAATTAAAAGATACATAGTTTGAGTTTAGTTATGGGAATGGAAAACATGTTATGATCAGTAAATATAAATAAAAAAATTAATAATGATTAAGATTCCCAGCTGATAGAATATTTTCTACCACATTCTCCCATGCTAGTATAAGTTGAAGTCTTGTAGATGTGATGGCAGTCTCTTTGGGCGAGAACTTCGCCGTTGGGATGCCGTGTCTTCACCTTGTCGAGATTGAATTGACTCTTGATTAGTTGGCAGATTTACTTCTGATAATTCTCTTGTTACTTGTGATGGGTCTTCATTTGAATCTACTGGGCGCTCATCCTGGTCAAACTGTAGCAAGTTCTTTACTGTTGCGTGATTCTCCTCAACTGTTGCTTCATTACTTGACTCTCCAAAGGGTGCTAAGTTGCGAGTTGATACTGTGGTCTCACGTCCATCTGGCAACCGTACATGAGCATAGTCCGAGTTTCCTTCCAATAGGGTCACCTCCTCGACCAACGGTTCATATTTTGAGTGTCTGATAGGACGTCTCATTAACACTCGTCCAGGAGTCATTAACCAAGTTGGTGTAGAAATCCCATTTATTGATCTCCTAGGATGTCCAAACATTCGTTCGTGTGGAGTACAGTTGGTGGCAGTACACAGTAAGGATCGAATTGAATGTAGAGCATTGTCCAAAACCATTTCCCACCTAGTCACGTCAAGTCGATCATTCTTAAGTGCAAGTTCTACAGTTCTCCATATAGTACCATTATACCTCTCGACTTGCCCATTGCATTGTGGGTTATACGCAGTAGTCCGGCTAGAGGCAATACTGTTTAGTGTTAAAAACTCCTTTAATTCCTGTGATATGAAGGAAGAACCTAGATCGGAATGGATATAGCTTGGAATACCAAACAATGAAAATAATTGTTTTAGTTTTGTAATAACTGTCGAAGATGACATATCAGGACATGGAAATGCGAACGGAAATCGTGAGTACTCGATTTCCGTTCAAGAGGGTAAATGCCTCGTACAAGAGGGTAGAGGCCCTTTGAAATCCAGGCTAAGTCGTTCAAATGGAGATGTTGCTTTTATTAGCTTTCCTTCGTGCTTGAAGAATCTTGGCTTCACTTGAGAACAAACTTTACAAGATCCAGTCATTCGTCTTATCTCATCAAGAAAGTATGGTAAGTTCTTGCTTCGGATCCAATGGTACATCCTAGTTTCACCTGGATGACACATTATTTCATGATATTCTTGAAGTTTGTTAACTTTGTCAGTCATTGAAGAACATACTCTTGACAGACTGTCAGCAGCTGCATTTAGTTTACCAGGTCTATATACAATGTCATAGCTGTAACATGATAGTTCGAGTCTCCATCTCATAATTTTGTCATTCTTTATTTTCCCTGATACCTTAATGTTAAACATGAAAGAGACAGATTTCTGGTCGGTGATTAATTTGAAATGTCTGCCCAGTAAATAGTGTCTCCATTTTCGGATGGACTCCACAATCGCATAGGCTTCCTTTTCAACTGAGCTGTGTTTTAGCTCACTGTGTGTCAGAGCTCTTGAGAAGAATGCCACAGGTCGACTATCCTGCGATAGAGTTGCCGCTAATATTGTGTCCGAAGCGTCTGTCTCAACGGTGAATGGTAGCTCAGGATTTATAGGGCTCATTGAAGCATTTTCAATTTCTCTTTTAAGTTCATTAAATGCATTTATTGCCTGCATAGATAGGGGAAAAGAGCTTGTTGTTAGTAATTTGATCTTCTCCGAAAACCGCGGAATATATCTCGAAAAATGAGAAAACATACCTACAGCCCTTTTGAGTGATGATGAGTTTGTAGGCAAGGGAAAGTTCTTTGGAGGTAACAAACGATCTGAGTCTGGTTTTATAGTTTTGTTGCTTATAGTGTATCCAAGAAGACTAATAGATTTCATTGAAAAAGAGCATTTGTTTTCGTTGATTGTCAAGTTATACTTAGATGCAGCGGTCATTAACCTGTTGAGGTTTCTATCATGATCCTCTTGCGTTTTCCCACACACCGTTATATCATCTAAGTACGCAAAGGTGTTCTTAAGATTTTCAGCTCGAATTATGTTATCAATTACCCTTTGGAATGCAGCAACTCCATTTGTTACACCAAATGGTATTCTGTTAAACTGGTACAACTGACCACATGCCTCAAATGCTGTAAAAGGCCTATCTTCAGACTTGATCGGTATTTGATGATAAGCGCTTTTTAAATCAATAGTACTAAATACTTCATAGTTAGCCACTTTATTGACAATTTCTTCAAGGTTTGGGATAGGATAAGCATCTAGATGTGTAAACCGATTTATAGTATTAGAGTAGTCTATAACCATGCGTCTCTTGTGATTTTCTGAGCTCGTGACAAAGGCCTGAGCTCTCCAAGGAGAGATACTTGGTTCAATTACTCCTTCATCTAAGAGTGACTTAATTTCTGCAGAAATGAACTTGTAATCTATTACATTATGTCGGCGAGATTTAACAGAAATAGGATGACAATCAGAAGAAAGATGTTCAAATAATGAAGCCGGCTGTACATTTGCAGCCGCTACAGATATTATAGCGAGTGGTGATTCTGGTCCACCTAATGTCATTTCTAGTTTAGAGTGGCGACAAAGTAAATCGTGACCTATTATCACTTCACAGCAAAGATTAGGTAAGATGCATAAAACTACATTCTCATATGAGTTACCAATAACTTTTAAATTAACTTTGCATTCACCTATAGTTTTAGAGATTAGCCCAGATGAGGCCATTGATACCTGGCTGATTTTAGAGGGATAACTTTTTATTTTCAGGGATTTTGCTAAGTCACTGCTTAAGAAACTAGTGGTACTACCAGTGTCAATGAGAGCTTGAGCCTCTCTACCATTGATATTTATTGAGACAATAGCTTTAGAAAGACCAGTGTGGTAACATGATGAACAACTGATCTGACCTGAGATTGCTGAAGTCGTATGCTTGATTTTTGAGTTTGAACTAAAGTTTGAATTATCCATTTGAGCAGATTTACATACCTTAACGAAGTGCCCCTTTTTACCACAACCTTTGCAGTATGAGTTTTTTGCAGGGCAGTCATTCCTTGGATGTCTGCTGAATCCACAGAAGAAACATTTATTTTTACTAACAGATGTAGCAGCTACAGTTATCTGGTTTTTATCTTCATCTTGTATTTCTGAAGTTTTAAGATTTAAAACCGAGTTGACATTCGAGGTAGGTTGGTACATGAGTGCATGTTGTTGTGCACTTTCTAAGCAACGTGCTTGTTCAAAAGCGTCTTTCAGAGGTAGCTTGAAATTCTCCAGCAATCTTTGGCGTATGTGGGGTGCAAGCAGGCCATTTACAAATGCATCTCTAATACAGTCATCTCTGTTCAGTTCCGCAGAGGTAGCTTTGAAGTTACAGTTTTTGCTGAGTATTTTTAATGCTTCTAGGTACTGGTCGACCGTCTCTCCTGGTTGTTGCTGACGCGTGAAAAGTTTGTGACGAGCAAACACTTCATTTACTGGTTTGCAGTAAAGATTGCGTAGATTAGCTATTGCATCGGCAAAAGGTAGACATTCACTTATATACAAATATACCGAAGGCACTACAAAATTGATTAGTAGTTTCAGCTTTTCCGATTCATTTGGTTCTGTTACTTGAATAAAGTTAGTGAATGTTCTATGCCAGTGTTCCCACTCCATGGTTGCCGTTGATGAGTTTGGATCTATAGATAATTTAGTTGGAGATAAATGTTTTTCCATGTTGCCTTGTTTTCTATGTGAAATAAATTGTAAAAGAGTAAAACTGAGTTTGCCTTTGAGATATAGGCTTTATTTCACACAATTCAACTAATTAAAAGATACATAGTTTGAATTTAGTTATGGGAATGGAAAACATGTTATGATCAGTAAATATAAATAAACAAATTAATAATGATTAAGATTCCCAGCTGATAGAATATTTTCTACCACAATAATGAACCAGTGAACTGTCAAGTATTGACTAAAACCATTGAATGAAGATTACATACAGCGTGGTCATGTCATAATTATATTAATCAAAGGGAAATTGAGCTATAATAAAAAATGGAGTGACCTTAAAAATGCAGAAAAGAGGCAAATGAACTAATATAAGTAAATCTTGTTCGAACTGACGACTTCTTTGGCGGGGTATGTTTTTCCTTATTTTTTTAATTATTTGGGCAACACCCCCTTAGTATCCATTATTATTTGTTCGTGCGAAACGTCGGGACGTGGTGTGTAAATCCGGTTTGTGTTGTGTTTTGTGTGTGGGTTTTTAAGATTGACCAAGGATCCACGCTGTATTTGATACAAAGGTGGGTGTTGCCCAAATAACTAAAATAATAACATTGAGAGTCAATGATAATAAGTATAAATAAATCTGCTCGAGAGTAGTAGGACGTGGTGAAAAATTACTCCAAGTCATATAAACAAACTGAATGACGTTCTCCGATTAAAGCTCGGCCCTCCAGGTTATTATAAGTATTTGGTTCTGATATAGTACTTTTATTTGAAACTCCATAAGCCCAATTTTCAATTCTCATTAGAAATCCTCTATAAAAATACTCTTCACAACGCAAATGTTCTCTACCCTTGTTTTATCCGATGCTTAGCATACGTACAGATTAACCTTGAACTAAGTGGCATATCAATTTATACAAGCCAGATGAGGCCGATATGGTATTATGCGGCATTATGTGGCATTATGTGGTATTATGTGGCAGCATGTGGCCAAGTAACGCGGCTTTGATGAGCTGGGGAGGTCAGCCCGCTAAACGTCCTGGCTTGGCGTAATGCGCGGAAAATTAGAGCGGCCTAAGCCGGCCTGATCCCGGCCATCTGATACCGTCGACTCTTGCCTCTGCTGTACCTTATTGCAGCTCGGAGTACTATCGCATCGCAATATCGCGATATATCGATACTGAAAAAAGTTACAATGTGATATTTAGATATTCTATCTGAGCCGGCCTGATCCCGGCCATCTGATACCGTCGACTCTTGCCTCTGCTGTACCTTATTGCAGCTCGGAGTACTATCGCATCGCAATATCGCGATATATCGATACTGAAAAATGTTACAATTTGATATTTAGATATTCTATCTGAGCCGGCCTGATCCCGGCCATCTGATACCGTCGACTCTTGCCTCTGCTGTACCTTATTGCAGCTCGGAGTACTATCGCATCGCAATGTCGCGATATATCGATACTGAAAAAAGTTACAATGTGATATTTAGATATTCTATCTGAGCCGGCCTGATCCCGGCCATCTGATACCGTCGACTCTTGCCTCTGCTGTACCTTATTGCAGCTCGGAGTACTATCGCATCGCAATATCGCGATATATCGATACTGAAAAAAGTTACAATGTGATATTTAGATATTCTATCTGAGCCGGCCTGATCCCGGCCATCTGATACCGTCGACTCTTGCCTCTGCTGTACCTTATTGCAGCTCGGAGTACTATCGCATCGCAATATCGCGATATATCGATACTGAAAAATGTTACAATTTGATATTTAGATATTCTATCTGAGCCGGCCTGATCCCGGCCATCTGATACCGTCGACTCTTGCCTCTGCTGTACCTTATTGCAGCTCGGAGTACTATCGCATCGCAATGTCGCGATATATCGATACTGAAAAAAGTTACAATGTGATATTTAGATATTCTATCTGAGCCGGCCTGATCCCGGCCATCTGATACCGTCGACTCTTGCCTCTGCTGTACCTTATTGCAGCTCGGAGTACTATCGCATCGCAATATCGCGATATATCGATACTGAAAAAAGTTACAATGTGATATTTAGATATTCTATCTGAGCCGGCCTGATCCCGGCCATCTGATACCGTCGACTCTTGCCTCTGCTGTACCTTATTGCAGCTCGGAGTACTATCGCATCGCAATATCGCGATATATCGATACTGAAAAAAGTTACAATGTGATATTTAGATATTCTATCTGAGCCGGCCTGATCCCGGCCATCTGATACCGTCGACTCTTGCCTCTGCTGTACCTTATTGCAGCTCGGAGTACTATCGCATCGCAATTTGGTGATATTTCGATAGTATACAATGGTATGGTGTGTATCTTGCAGACTCGTGGCACTATGGCTTTGAAATATAGCGCTATACTATAAGAAGTTATAATGTGATATTTAGATAGTGCTATTTGAGCCGGACTGATACCGTCCATTTGATACCGTCGCGTCGGCTCATGCCTCCGTTGTGCCTTATAACAGCTTCATAGCACTATTGCATCGAAATGTCGGCGCGCCGTTTATCGATACTGTAAGAAGTTAAAATATCGTGATACTATACTATGTTACAGTGTGTATCTTGCAGACTCGTGCCCTGAAAATATCGCTCTATAAATTACGAGATATCGATCCTATACAATATTTCAGTAAGATGTGTAGATATTAGCGTTTTTCTACTTAATACTATATTTGGCCTACTCAAGTATTCAGCACTTTGTATTATAATCGTATCGTTACAAATATTGAGAGATATTGATGGTGTAACTGTATTAAAATCTGAGCAAAATATACTAGATTATTAATGTCTAAAAGTTTCTTTAAGTATGAAAAAAGACGTAATTTATAATATAGTTTTGTTAATTATTTACTTATTTCGGAGCGCCAGCTTTTTTTACATACAAATTTTAA
Source organism: Allygus modestus (assembly GCA_963675035.1). Classification (NCBI taxonomy): domain Eukaryota; kingdom Metazoa; phylum Arthropoda; class Insecta; order Hemiptera; family Cicadellidae; genus Allygus; species Allygus modestus. The sequence goes on along the minus strand of OY776112.1, from coordinate 476,103,103 downwards.
ATTCCACCCAGTTTACTCACTATGAATAATGCCAACCATCTCAATAGGACAAATCCCGAGCTGATCTCAAGAGGTCGTTTGAACTAATCAAATGGCTTTTTGGGCCTTAGAAATTGACTGTCAACTGAAATCTTGCTGGAAATATATTAAAAAATTTCAAATTTTAACATGGCGCTTATGGAGTTTCTAATCGTAACAAAATATTAAGGAAATGTTTTGTTTGTTTTTTTTGTATGGAAAAAATGTGGAGACAAATTGCAGATCTCATCATTTTATAGTCTGTGGTTAGTTGGGTTGCCATTGGAACAGTGTGACAGAGGGTAAAATGGTGGCCTACCATGTAGGCTTCACTTATTTTTTGGGATTAACATGTGTATGAGAGCTCTAAATGTATTGAGATTGTTGAATTTCCCACGTCTGCCAGCTGTTTAGGGCGTTTCTTATAAGCTTTTTAGTGGTTTTAACAAATAACTTGTGCTAATAAGCAAGCAAAATAGTCATGTTTCTTCTTCATTAATTTGATTTAACCTCAACTAATTGTAAAATAGCAAAAACAACCTAAATTTAAAAAGCCAACCAAATCTATAGTGACAATAAAAACACGCCGTAGCTTTGTTTACGCATCATGTAAGTGCCATCCAACGAGGTTAATATATCTAGAGCTCTCGTCTGGGGCACGGTAACTAGAATTCTAGTTACCGTGGTCTGGGGCAAACATATGAAGCCTACACGGTCGACCGCCATTTCCGTTCTGCTCTCATGGTAACCAACATGGGAATAAATAAAATCCTCTCTTCAGGGTTTTCAGCTGACAAATATATCTTTTGTGAATATAGGTTTTGACTGGTTACCCGAGGAAAATGGCAGTCAGCATCTATGGAGTAGCCTTTACTTTTACCCTAGACGAGAGCACTAGATATATTAACCTCGTTGGTGCCATCATATAAAAAAATAATAGATAAGCTGTTTTATCGCTAGTGATTGGTTGGCAGCGGGAGAAATGAGAGAAAGTGGAGGAATGAAATTAGTCCCTCGACCGCGAATAAAATCAGACAATTGGCATTAATTCCAAAGAATTCCAGCACCCCCCATTAATCCAACGTATTACCGGTAGCAGACCTCCCCCCTGTAAACACTGTCGCGGGCAGCTGCCGCGTCACCTTTCACCGGTTATGGTTTGAATCTCCAATATTTGTGATGGAACATGGGAGTGAGTGGCGGAAACAAAACGGAACAATAATGATTAGTGGATGTAGTAGATAGAGGATGACAGGGGGTTGCGCCCCGTGGCTCGGTGGCGGTCATCCCGTGTCGTCTGCACCTGACAACCCCCCCATAACCACCCCTGAATCAACCCCTCCCCTCAATATCGATCTTTTGTTTACAACCGGGCCGCTCACTGTTTAACAACACTAATTACAATCACCGGTCGGGATGGAGGTGACACTTGTTTGTTTTGTATTTTCATAGGTAAAATTTAAACGGTGGAAAGGGCCTAACACAAAACGCACCCAAGGTGTGTTTTAGCGTTCCGCGGGAGGGGTCTGTGGTAGCTTTAACATGCTGTAAGCGATAAACATGACGTCATATTGATCACTCTAGAATTTTTGTTAAGTTTTAGTATGTTTCATTTACTTTAGTTTTTATTTATCATTGCTCTCTGTTTTGGAGTTTGGGTTTTTAGGTTTATTATAAATAAATATTGATTTGTTAAATAAAGTAGGCCCTAGGTAGTTTGTATTATGTTTCTGTGGGGAAAAAATACCATCTGGATGGAACATTCTGCCAGCCATAGCCTGGAGTCGCTGGGGTCGCATCTCCTCCGACTTGTTGCCGGGGGAAGGTACTGGGAAAGGTTACGTCTCAAAATCCCCTTAAGAAAAATGCAACTGTAATAAGGTCCGCTAATGAGTCTCAAAATCCCCGAGAGCTAGGTTGGAGGTTCCTTTACTCTCGCACGCGCACTCGCGAGCCCCACTCCAACGACTCGCGCGGTGCAGGCACATAATATATTATACAGTTTCATGATTCAGCTCATAGCTCTGATATTTATGAGAGTGATCATAACTTCAAAAAAGTTATATATCTTTAATCTTAATTTAATTCCAAGAAAAATGAATCCACACAAAGTATGGTTGTATTCTTTTATATAGTAAGAGTGTTTTTTTTTGTATACTCCGTTTGAAAAATAAGGTTATTTTTTACTCAATTACGCGGTTATCCGCGCGGGTTCATGGCGTCCGTGGGTGTACTGACCCCCTGTTGTACGTATTTGTTTATACGTTTGTTGCGAGACCGTAAGGTCTACATTTTTATTAAGGTACCATTTTACAAAAGGACACGCAATCCCGGCTGGTACTAACAATGGACCTTTTCACATTTTACAAAATTTCCTCAAAGTTTATCTTATTTTGCATTTTAGTACCTGGGGGACAAGATTTGATCGGAGAAGGTCAGTCAGTTTGTATAGATGACTTGGAGTAATTACTCACTACGTCCCCCAACTGATGAGCAGGTTTCTTTGACTCATTAGCCTCTTTTCTACATGATTAATCCTTAAGGTCACTCCAGTTTTTATTATTTAGTTTAATGTCCCATTTATTATTTCTTTAGTCACTGCTCTCAGGAAACCACATCCTATATATTAATTCGCTAGGGATTTTTTCTTGACAGTCCTAACTCAATAACGGCTGGACGGATTTTAACGTTTGAGGTGTCAAATTGAAGGGATTTTTACTTAGATTTGCCAATATGTCAGAATTTTAAGAAAGGGCAGTACAGGGCTGAATTTTTGGAACAGTGGCGCTTATGGTACTAATCTGTCCTCTCTGATTATTCTCAGATATTATCATCCGTTTTTTTTTATCAGTTGTTTTGTTATGTTCGTTTACAACTGAAGTAACCTTTAGTTGGGTACAAACTTGCTCGGATTTGAGCAACAGGGCAACTAGTTTTAATACTTAAACTACAATATTATTATTACTTTGAGCTGTTACGATTCTAAATTCCATAAGCTCGATGTTATTTTTTAACGAAATCTTTGGAGCCGTTTTTGAGATCAAAGTTGCTTGGAAGCAATCCTTACTCATATTAAAGTACAGGATTAAAACGTTTTAATTGCTGAAATAAATTATAATATAATACAGATGTTCTGTATACCTGTATCGGATCGCGGCCCGAGGACCCTCATGAGTGCGCGTGCGTGCGTTGGGGATTTTGAGATTCGTTGACCAGGTAACTACCCGTATAATTAGGGCACCTCTGGAATTTGGGATTTTTGAAACTTGGGGATTTTAAGACGACACGATCGGAAAAGGTGTTTGGGTGGGCCGGAATTTAAGTTATTGGGAAAGGTTATCGTGGTGGCACAGAATGCAAGTTATTGGGAAAAGTTATCGTAGTGGCAAGGAATGTAAGTTATCGGGAAAGGTTATCGGGGGGTGGTGGCCCAGAAAGTAAATTATCAGGAGAGTATATCGTGGTGGCCCGGAATGTAAGTTATTCCGAAAGGTTATCGTTGTGGCCCTGAATGTAAGTTATTCCGAAAGGTTATCGTTGTGGCCCTGATTGTAAGTTATTCCGAAAGGTTATCGTTGTGGCCCTGAATGTAAGTTATTCCGAAAGGTTATCGTTGTGGCCCTGAATGTAAGTTATTCCGAAAGGTATCGTTGTGGCCCTGAATGTAAGTTATTCCGCAAGGTTATCGTTGTGGCCCTGAATGTAAGTTATTCCGAAAGGTTATCGTTGTGGCCCTGAATGTAAGTTATTCCGAAAGGTTATCGTTGTGGCCTTGAATGTAAGTTATTCCGAAAGGTTATCCTTGTGGCCTTGAATGTAAGTTATTCCGAAAGGTTATCGTTGTGGCCTTGAATGTAAGTTATTCCGAAAGGTTATCGTTGTGGCCTTGAATGTAAGTTATTCCGAAAGGTTATCGTTGTGGCCCTGAATGTAAGTTATCGGGAAAGGTTATCGTGGGAGGCCGGAATGTAATTTATTGGGAGAGGTGGCCCAGAAAATAAGTTATCGAGAAAGGTTATCAAGGTGAACCGGAATGTAAGTTATCGGAACATTTTTTTCTGGTGACCCTGAATGTACCGACAGTTTGGCAAGATACCGTAGATGTATTTGACAAGTGAAACCAAAACAAATTAAGTTAAAGAAAATAATTGTATACTAGCAATCTCCATCGCAACATCGATGTTATAAAATGTGATGCTATAAGATATAAAACCTATCTATATCTATAATACACTAGACGATTTTTGTAAGCTTGTACGTTTCTGCACCGATGTTGACGATGGATGTATTAAATAAATGGTTTTGGACCCTAGTTATGCAAAGTGATTTCTAATTTTTTATACTGCCATTTTGAAGGGTACTGGCTGCCCTCAAATATCATTTATTGCCCATTGTGATAATCTGAAAGATCAGTTTTCATTTTTAGTTTTTTTTTGTTTAATGGAAAATCAGTATTATCAAATTCAGAAAAGTAGTTTTTTCAGACAATCTGATAAAATCTAGCCCATGTACCTGATAAGTAAATTAACACATATTTGTAACACTCTTTTTAACTTTCCTGATGAATAAAACGTCAAATTAACTGAATACTTTAAGATTATAATCTATGCACGGACAGAGTAATAAATTGTAATTAATAAACAAATTTTAATTGTAATTAATTAATATAGATTAATTACAATTTTTAAAAACATAGGAGCAACTTGTTATCTCTAAAACAAAAAACAAATCACAACACTAATTCGTTTGGCTGAGCTCAGTGATGTGGAAACAACAGCAAATTCATGCATAATCATTTAAACAACAAATACATTCACTGGCAGACTTTACCCAATCATTCATTTCAACAGCTGACGGTCATCAAAACCTATTTATCCGCAACAAATTCAACCAAATAACGGCCATCATCAAAGCACGATCGTGCGGATTATTCTGGAATGATATCGGTGGCAATTTCTACTCTTTTAAAACTTGCCCTCCCGCGTAAAATATTTTAGCACGTTTATTTTTTCCGTGTGTAAACGATTTTGAAAAAAAAAAAAAAAAAAAACATTGTTGATGGTTAATGAAGACATGATATATTGTTGAATACAATTCGATTAACCTACAATTCCCTATCTATTATCAAGTGAAAATCTGATATAATTTGATAAGTGAGCACGGTAAACTCGCTGCAAGATCCGAAGAGCGCTCCCGCACCTACCAGTAATGACAGCATAACAGGAGACCCGGGGACGATGGACTGTGAGACTCGTCAAGCAAGTCCAACCGTGGGTGGATCGCACCTGATGGACAAAGCCGGTTCATTGGATTGCATCTACTGGCCGGGCGTTCCCGACGACGCGGAACACACTTTCTTCAGCGAACAGCGGTCCACGTTGGGAAAGCCCCGCCTGGAGGCCACACGTTCACTGGGTGCATTTTCGTTGGACACGGTCTGTGAAAAAATTATGGATGACGCGAAACCCTGTCGCGTATTTTCCAGGGCATCCTGCGCAGAAAAAAAACTGATCTGGACCGGGAAGGGGACTAGCCTGGACTAGCCTAGCCTGAAGTAATGTGACAAACAATCCCAGGTTTGAGTCCTAAACAGAAGAGAGGGTAGTCTAAATGTTTTAGTAGTAGTCGCACACCACAGGTTGGCCACCTGTGTGCGTAAATGCAGTTTCCCTCCTCTCCCACAAAAAAAACCTGCTGACTTATAGAAACGTTGCTTTTCCTTATACTACCAGTGTCCTTAGGAGGCATATAGCCAGGTCCTTTAAAAGGTTTACATTATACTTAAATTAAAAAACACTGCAGGATTAACGTTAGAACTTTGAACGAAAACCCATGAAACGGATTCCCGAAGATGTATTTTTTCAAAGCTCCCTATGTAAGAGATAAGAGTTTTAGATTTATTCCAAAATAATGGTTTTACAGGTCGAAATCAACAAATAAAATGTAGATGTTCAGATTTGGTGATACAGCATTTGTTTTGTTGTCTCCGCTTTCCCCCCATTTCTGTCACTTGTTAAGCCTGTCCCCCAAACTCGCAAATACGCCCGAATATTCGGCTGAACATTCCCCCGAAAGTTCGCTTGTAATTCAAACCTGAATATGGAAAAAATATATATAACAATCAACATTTTTAAGTATAGTTTGTCTAATGTGTTTTTTTAATTAGCCTAATTATTAAACACGATGGTTGTTATTTAGCTTTGGTTAACCTGAAATATGACTGTTAGTGTACTCTTTTCTTGTATTAAATTTGTCTCATTATTCTTGATAATATAATTTAGATACTTTAGTTCGAAATATAACTGGGAACTAATCCTTTTACGCGATGAAAGAGTCGAGACCTATCAATCAATTATGTGGTAGATGTGTATTAGACTTAAAGTTGTCTCAAAACGTTCCTGGTGTATACGGTTTAACGTTAGGCAATATATAGATTTGTCTACAGTTTATTGTTGTGATTTGTGTCATCTCAAATGCATTCTTTATTCAGAAAACTGTCTGTTCACTAAAAGCGATGACATAATCTAAGAACTAAGAACTATGTAGGAGAACTGGAGGAGGTTATTGGGAAATTTCAAATATTGCATGATCTTCGGCTGCACATTAATGATATACAGATTATAACGATTATCTCCCACATTAAGTAGGCTAATGAAATCGTGAAATATAACTATTATCAGATTCACGTTACATTTGTTTAAAAAAACATATACCTGTCAGATAACAAAATTAAAATAACTTTCCAGTTACATTTTTCGAGTTTAAACATGTCCGAATTTAGGTGCAAACATGCAGTAAACATGAAATAAACTAGCAAATACTGTTTTCCCGAATAATTTGCGTTTTGGAGTATAAATGCAAATTTCGCAGTTTAACTGATAGAGCGAGGCTTAGCACAACTAATAAATATTTTAATGCCCGCGTGTAACATGTAAAATACTACTGTAAAGCTAAAAACACAATAATTTATCTTGAAAATATTGTTGGCATATTCTAACATCGATTTAATGTTTAAATACTGTTTTTCGGAGACGAATATATTAACAGATTATTTACAATATTTTGAAGTAAAGGTAATTTTTATAATTTACAAATTTTGATTATAGTGCGATTTTACAAATCTTTAATTTTAATTTCGGACAACTTCGTTAACTAACAGACCTACTAACATTTTAAGCCGCAAACAAGTAAAATTAAGGAAAATAAGATTTACATTGTAAAAATAAACATTGTGACGGATTAAATTCCGGTATTTACTTTTTGTTTGATGTTTTAAACAGCAGAACAAATTATATTCGTTCATTATGAAAGAAAATGGGCGTAGTGAATGTTGTCACCGTTGTGGCACTGTAAGAAAAGAGATTGTGGTATAGTTTTAAAATATTTATAAATACAGGAGCCACAACAAACATATTGATGTGCTGCTTAAAAGAGCTTTGCCTTCGGTTATCCCTTTTGATTCAACACACTGTATTTAAAATTCCTTGTTTTGACCATAGGACCCTTCGCATGACCATGTATAACCTGTCTGCCACCATAAAGTCTCTCTATATATACATTAATGTGTCTTGCTTATACCAAATGCGTTAATATACATTTTTATTGTTTACGTAGTGGCATTTTGTATCGGTCCAAACCCCTATAAGTAATCCGATTGCGATGGAATTTTTTATCGTAATTCAGGAAAACTCTAGGAAGGTTTCAAGCCATTACTCGAGGTCTTGAACCTTAGCGCTTCACTCGAAATTATCAGTGGTAACCTTATGGACGAGTGTTATTAGAGTTTCCATGGTAACAATATTGTTTCCAACGGAAATCGACTACCGCGAACGAAGTCGTGGGTACCAGCTTGTTAATCATAAACAACCCTTCCCCTACAGGGTCGAGTTGGAGACATTTACCCCTATTCAGTGCCATTAATCTGATGAAAGTCCTCTTGCAATCGCGCTACGAGCAACGCGTGTGCGTGGGTGCGTGTGCGTGTGTGCGGGGGGACTACTCCACTTGTATTAGTAGTTATTTAATTCGCTCGCCACTTAATGCCTTGATCGCATCATGCCCAACGAAGCGTTCGCGCTAATAGAGTTTCGCGCCACTCTACTAGTGCTGGGGACGTCACGGCGTTGTAGGGCTCTGCCCCCCGTCACTTCCACTCCCCCGCCCACCGCCCTGACCCTGGGCGAAGGACGGAGAGCAACAAGACGGTAATCAGTTTGGTTGCAGGAGTGATGATGTCATTTTGGTGTACGGATGGATCGGAATTTAGGAAAAAGACTTTTAAGGAAAAAATGTTGTTTCTAAGTTTTTACAAAGTTAACACTTAACTCGTTCAGCCCGATGTGTACCACCTGTGGTGCACGTCCCGATTTTTGAAATAATTAAAAATACGACACAGCAAACAGTGAACTGAACAAAATGACGGAGCATTATTTTTCAAAAACATAACGCTGACAAAATCATGACCGTGCGTCACGGTATGTCTATATAAACAAGGTCCCTAGTGGGGCCTTGATATAAACCTAAACCACGAATACATAGTTTAAATAACCCAGCAAAGCTCCGAATGAACTTTAAAAAGGCATAAAATCAAATGGAAACAGTGCGCCACAGGTGGTACACGTCAGAGTTTTAGAAAGTTTGTTGTGCGCCACCGGTGGCGCACGTCGGGATTTTTGGGAATTCAAAAACTCACTATCATTTTACATCGGCTGAACGTGTTAAGGGTGAGCTCCAGTTACCTTCCTCTACCTCCAAGCGATATTTATTCCATTAATATCCTTATGATTACAACCCATCTTCACTTTATTACTTATATTTCGTGGATCAATTGTCTTGCAGTTGATGGTTTACACCATATTGTTTTAAATCATCATATATATTTAAAAGATTGCAAAACTTTGTCCAGTCCGCCAGACCATCTACTGGGCCGATTTTCACGATTCTTTCTTTGACTGATAGGTTATGTCTAGATATGTTACCACTCATCCAAACTAACATATCTTTAATGGGCATCGCCCCAGTGGCTTTTACAGTTTCCATGTTAATCTTATGGAGGAAGTTTGTTTACATCAGATGATTACTTAAAACATATGTTCATTAGTAAGAGAGTTCATTTGGTTTGCCAAAGAATAATGCAGCAAAAAATACATGTCCTTTACTTTTCTCATTTCTACAGGTGTTTATATATTTCACAATTTGCATGTAATCCAGTTATTTTGGTATTAATAAGATGAATTGAGAAAATAACTGCTTTCGTTATGGACGTTTATACATTCAATAATATACATAAAATCAAGTTATAATTCCACGATGATAGATTGAGAATACCCCCGTAGCAGCAAATCTACGTACTCAGCGAATTTCCAATGTATATGTATGTAACTTAATACCACTTAAAGCCACATACCAAGTTTCATCAATATACATTAATAAATAAACGATTTATGACATTTTAATTATTCTCTTTAAGAATAACATGGCGTCTGAGGATGCAGGTTTGCTGGAACAAGGTCACAAAACACACAAACACACAAAATGGGTATTTATAAAAATTTTGTTATAACTCAATTAGGTGAAGCCACATACCAAATTTTATTAATTTATGTACATAATTAAGGGGGATAACATTTGACTTATTCTCCATAAGAATAACATGGGGGCTGAGTACGCAGGTTTTCCGTTACGGGAACTATTGGCAAAAAAGTCATTTTTCGTGCAAATATCAATAGACCATAACAATATGAGGCAATATACCAAGTTTCGTCAGGATAAGTTTATAAATAAGCAAGATATACAATTTTTATTATTCCACATAAGGATAACATTGGACAACGTACTGCGTATAGCACTTTCAATATCTCAATAAACAAATGACGAAGAGCAATGACCAAAACACAAAATTGTTTGTTTTTTAAGCTGAATTTAATGGTGAAAACTAAAATTGGATTTAATAAAATATTATACGTAAAAAGCTAAAAAAAATTAGGAGTACTAACCTACCCCCCCCCAACCAAAAATACCCCTTTGGATTGAGCGATCTGGCTGGTTTTCGAACTTAAGTCATAAATGTTGCTTTACATGTTTGTACCAAATTTAATCCAAATCGGATAATCTTTACGAGAGTTATCGCACCCACGGAAACACACACACACACACACACACACACACACACACACACACACACACACACACACACACACACACACACACACACACACAACACACAAACACTCAAACACAAACGCGCACAAACGCGCAAACACGCGCACAAACGCGCAAACACGCGCAAACACGCGCAAACACGCGCAAACACGCGCAAACACGCGCAAACACGCGCAAACACGCACAAACACGCACAAACACGCACAAACACGCACAAACACGCACAAACACGCACAATCACGCACAAACACGCACAAACACGCACAAACACGCACAAACACGCACAAACACGCACAAACACGCACAAACACGCACAAACACGCACAAACACGCACAAACACAAACACAAACACAAACACAAACACAAACACAAACACAAACACAAACACAAACACAAACACAAACTCAAACACAAACACAAACACAAACACAAACACAAACACACACACACACACACACACACACACACACACACACACACACACACACACACACACACACACACACACACACACACACACACACACGTATATACAGTTTTGAACGAATGGTGTTTTTAGCAACTCAAAACGAAAAGTTATCATGGTCCCGGGCCTAGGTCTTACCATGCCGACTACGGTAATAGCTTCTTCACTAGAGAGGAAATTCGGTAAAAATCTGCTACGAAAAAAGAAATAGGCAAGCTATATGTGTTGGGATGAGAAAGTTGTATTTTTTGAGGTTTTTGAGTTAACTTAGGGCCCTTTCAAAAACCTTTGACCCATGAGGACTTTACGTATAGAGCTATCGAAAAACTCACGCATGATCATTGAATTCATTACCGTTTCGTAATGGGCATCTGTTTCGTAATCGGTAAACTCTCCCGGAAACTTCAAGAATTCTTCCTATGGGTTAAAAAAGTGACATAAACCTACAGATTTTCTAGAAAATATTGTTTCCGCATATGTTTGTTTGTTCTTTTTTTCATCTGCGTTGTTACGCAAATCATGCGTTATGTTATGCGTTGAACGCGTTTGTTCATTTTCGTTTTACTTTCCTTAGGAACCAGTTGAGATATTGATTTTAAACTTGACGTAAGAATTGTATATGGTTCAGTCTAAGTTTGTTTTGAATTTAGTTTTCCAGTTTTAAGTGTTCACAAATGATGGTTTTAGCACTATGGTATCATTTTTACTCACGAAGTTAGTATAGTGGACTGAAACATAAGGCTTATTTGACATGACGTCACAAAAAGAGTGTCAAAGTCAAAATAGAACGTAGTGACTTTATTGGTTAATTCCAGGTAACTCTTAAAAGTTATGTTTTAGATGTTATAAGTCATACTCGGTGTGATTAGTTTTTCTGTAGTTACTCTTTACCAAGTTTGTCAGCATTGTTAGGCGCTGTACTAAAAACAAATAAAGAACCCTGCAGGACGCTTTACCATTAGCTGTCATGAAGGGAAACCAATAATTGATTATTAGTAAAGGTTTAATCTTTTATCGTGTAATGGGATGAGCTTACAAACGACACTATAAGGAAATTTTGGTTTATTCTTAATATAAAACACAACACTGATGGGTAAATATATGCATAATCAACCAGCCCCGGGAAAGAAGGCCTGAGAACATTAGTGTTAACATACGTTTATACATGTACAAAATATATTATTTACTCTTCCTTAAAACAATCAAGATTGTCATATATGTTATCTCCGCTAACTGTTTTAAGCAGATAAACTGGTAATAAAACAAAATAGGTGTTACATTACATTTAAACCCCTTTGCAGCTGCACTCTAGCGGAGAAAATATTAGGACTAACGACTTCAAGGTTAAAGAAAATGTTACCTTTATTTATAAAACACCCTGGTCAATGTTTTAATGCAAAAATTATAAACATTTCACATCATTTTCACGGAAACTTTTTAAAGAATTGCCGTTAAACGAAACGTTGTTACTTTTTTATTTTGCAAACATATAATACATCTGAAGTTATTTTCTTTAATTAAAAAAAATTGTATACAAATGCTGTTTATATAATTTACAATTATATTGTTATGTTTTTATTATTTAGAAATTATGTGATATTTCAACTGTTAACGTGATGTGGAGTGGAACAATTTACACAAAAACAATCCATGGGAAGATATGTATAAACTGCAATCAATACTCATCAATTACGTCACCTTCAAATTTCAACAGTGACTGATGCTGCAGAGCAGCACGGGTTCTCTAGTTTATTTGAAAACAAACTTAAAAAAAGTCCTGTTGCAGTGTGTTCACCTCTAACCCCAAACCATTCCCTGGCCACTGTAGCAGGCAACAAAAAAAAATAATAATAAAAGTCCTGTTGCAGTGTGTTCACCTCCAACCCCAAACCATTCCCTGGCCACTGTAGCAGGCAACGAAAAAAAATAATAAAAGTCCTGTTGCAGTGTGTTCACCTCCAACCCCAAACCATTCCCTGGCCACTGTAGCAGGCAACGAAAAAAAATAATAAAAGTCCTGTTGCAGTGTGTTCACCTCCAACCCCAAACCATTCCCTGGCCACTGTAGCAGGCAACGAAACAAAAAATAATAAAAAAAGTCCTGTTGCAGTGCGTCAATCTCCCCCTCACCAACCAACCCTATCCGACGGCTGAAGAGGGCCCAAGCGCCCTAAAGCAGCCTCAGTGGGCCAGGGACTTTCCCGCCCACTGGCACCTCACAAAACAACAACAACAACTTAAAATGTTTCCACTGGTTGCTTAACTATTTAAAAACAAATGAAAACCCTAAATTGAAATTCAGGCTTTGAAATTCCCTACTACAACAAATGTTCTTTGTTTACAACAAATTATGAAAATCCGTCAAGTCTTATAGTATCAGTGCGAAAAAAACACCAGCTTCTTTTAATGAATTTCAGGAAAGAAGCTAATAGCGCAGGTGGTGGCATGGAAAGACTTAAGCCAGCGACCGTGATAACTTTTAGTTTTGAGGTCCCCAGATGCCAAAAACACTATTCGTTCAAATTTATATATTTGTCCGTGAATGCGATAACTTTAGCGGAAAACATCTAATTTCGATGAATTATATAGGATGGTTTTCTTTTTGAATAAAATGAATAATACTTTATGTTGTTTTTAAAAACTCAAAACGTTTGTCGTGGACTAAATTAAATCAAATGCGTACCCGTAACTCATAAACATAAAAGATTCTGAAATAAAAACCGGAACCAAATTAAATCCTCTATCTGAACCGAATTTAAATATTGAAAAGTACAGAATTTCGCATTTGAAAATAATCCGGTCGCTCAGATAAATAAGAAGCTCTCTATCGAATGTAATCCGAGGAGGGGGTGGAGAGTGTTTCAAACAAAAATAATGCAATCGCGTTTTATATCTCTTTTGGAAAACAGCGGCCCGATACCCTTTGATGGGATGAATTTGAATAACGACCGCGCTTCTGACTTAAAGAAAGATGGGAGGGAGGAGGGGGAAAACTGTTAAACAAGAAATATAAAAAGTGAGCATGGAGCAGAAATGCCCGCCTCAAGCCAGATTAGGTGAGGGTGGACTTTATAGACTGGTTTATGGGGCAGCGTTGCTATGGTGACTTGGACCCCTCCGCCCCCCCCTAGGGGTCAGATACGACTTGTCAAAACTCCCTCCCCCCCGGCGTCCCGGCGCTCCGCTGCCCAAAGCGACGCTACGTTTAACAACTTGTCCCGCTCTGTTTTCGGGTGGCAGGGTTTTATTTGTTGAATTGTATTTTATTTGTAGAAAATGCGTTGCGTGTGAAAGTCGCAATATGATATTGTTATATTTTTTACGGAACCTAGCGGTTGGGGATTATGACCACAGAGAAGTCACATAACCCTAGCGGTCATACAAATACAAAACTTGATCTATTTATTTTCTACGGCAAGCGCCGTTTTCGTACAATGATTCACAATTTATCATATATAAACATTTAACGAATTCGCACGCAGCACGCTGACGTGAGGGAAGTGCAATTCCACATTCAAAACTTTTAAAATCAAAACCAGTGTAAAAACATACATTTATTCAAATTTTATTGAAATCTGAAAACATTGATTTGTTGGCTGTTCTGATGCTCCTGGTTTCATTTGCTTGCAATGCTAAGAATACAATTTTGCGCATTATAAGGTTAGGAGAAGGTCCAGTCAGGCTTGAAAGTGGGCGCGAGGTTGCTGGGGATGATAGGGGCCATACACATATTACGTAACAGATTTTTTCGTCATTTTAGACCCCCCTCCCCCATGTAACGCATCATAACGCTTGAGCATACCCCCCCACCCCCTCCATCTGATACGTAATTCAATCGTAGTAGGCTTTAAAACAGCTTAAACCTTTTAAACATCGTTATATTAGCAATTTGGAGAATTGGTTTCAATGAATCATTAAACTTCAAATTAATTCTTTTAACAACATTATTTTTTATAACTTATTTCAAAGCAAAATTTAAACAAACAAACAAGACTGTTACTAATAATATAAGCAACAAAATAAACTATCTCAGCTAAAACGTTAGAAATTTAATTGATAACTAATACAAATACAAAACACCTTAAAAAACTTAAGATGTGGACGGCATTGCTGTATCCAGTCATGATTTTACACTCTAAAACAACACAAAACATAGGTATGAAGTAATACAGAACTTACTCAAAACACGTTATGTATTTATTTTTAGTTTACCTGTTATTAAAATAGTATTTACAAAAGTATTTTTATATAACAAACTGTAACTTTAATTTAGATATCAATTTTTAAATTTTGAACGATTTATAACAGTATCAAAAGATACGGGAGTGCACCAGCACTTAGCACCAGCACTTGAATATGTGTGAGTTACGTAACACTGATCCAAATCCCCCTCCCCCATATAACGCAGCATAACGCTACACTATACCCACTCCCCCCTAAGTTCGTTACGTAATATGTGTATGGCCCCATACAGATCCACCAACAAATAAATAACATGCTTTTCTAATGTAAAAACCCCATAAGACAACGTTCTGTGTTTAGCCGATATACATTTTATTTTCTAACTCGGTAAATAATTATGTTAGAATGACGAGAGAGGGCTTAAAACTTTCGCTTCACTAATTCCCATATTAATACATGCGGGGCTTTTCTGCCCTTTTTGAGCCCAAAAACACGAAATTTGAAAGAATAATCCCACAAAAGGGGTTTAGAGTTTTCCGATTGAACTTGTGAGAGCCCAACGAACTTGTCCAACTGATTATAGAACTGATTATATATCATTTTGAACGAACCCCCAAAACGTGTTCAGGGGTCACGTTAGAAACTTCTATGGTGGTCCCGGGCTTAAGTTTCACCGTGCGGGTCATGCTAATAGTTCACTTTCCATAGGAAATTCACTAATAATTTATGTACAATTGTCTACGATTAAAGTTTGGTGAAAATGTCCATCAGTTCAATAGTGATGCAAAAGTCCAGAATTTAAATTAAATTACTAATTTTAATGCAAAAACTAGGATACCTATGGTTTACTAACGGAAATATACTTGTTACAATAAGATACAACACAATGCTTGGGGATAATTATAAATCCGATACAATGTTCATTGTGACTGATGCTGACAAATTAGAACATAGGCTAGTCAAACAATAGACTGCAATAAATAAAGTAATTTGAAAACGAGTTCGCACGCAGCACGCTGACGTGAGGGAAGTGAATTTCCACATAAAAAACTATAAAAATTCAAAATTAGTTAAAAACATACAATTATTCCAATTGATATTCAAATCTGAAAATATTGATTTTTTGGCTGTTCTGATACTCCTGGTTCTATTTACCTGCAATGCTGGGAATACAATTTTGCGCTTTATAAGGTTAGGAGAAGGTCCAGTTAGGCGTGAGGTTGTTGGGGATGATAAAAGTACACCAAAAAATGATTAACAGGCTTTTCTAATGTAAAACCCCCATAAGACAACTTACTGTGTTTGGTCAATACACATTTCCTTTAATAACTCGGTAAATATATATGCTAGAATGACGAGAGAGGGCTTAAACGTTTTGCCATACTAATTCCCATCTTTTTACATTCATTAATTTCACATCAGGGTCTTTTCTGACCCTTTTTGAGCCCAAAAACCCAAAATTTGAAAGATTAATCCCCAAACAAGGGGTTTAGAGTTTTCCGATTGTTTTGCCCAACGAACTTGTCCAACAGATTATAGAAAGGAACGTCCCTACCAAATTTGAAGTAAATCGGACAAAAAATGCGACCGCTAGAGTGCCTGCACATATATATATATACATATAAAATATATATATATATATATAATTTTGAACGAACCCCCAAAACGTGTTCAGGGGGTCACGTTAGGACCTTCTATGGTGGTCCCGGGCTTAAGTTTTACCGTGCGAGTCATGCTAATAGTTCACTTTCCATAGGAAATTCACTAATGATTCAACCCAACCTATATACACCTATAGACACCATTGATAACGTATTGACATATAACTTCATGAAATGTGAGAAACAACAAAATTGATTAGTAAGTCTATATATAACTGGCTGTTCCCGCTGCAGGCTTCGCTCCGCAAATAATAATGTACTAGTTGTCCTGTTGCTCGAATCCGAGCAACTTTGTACCAAACAAAAGTTTACTTCAGTTGTAAACAATCATAACAAAACATCTGATGTTAAAATGGATGATAACAACGTACTTTCAATCAACATGTAGTTTAGACTTCCGCCGTCGGATAGCACCAATGTTCCGAAAATTCAGCCCTTTACTGCGTTTAAGTGATGTCCTTTCTTAAAATTCTGAGACGTATTGGCAAATCTACGTAAAAATACCTTTAATTTGACACCTCAAATGTTAAAATCCGTCCAGCCGTTAAATACCCCCGTAGCAGCAAACCTGCGTACTCAGCGAATTTCCAATGCATATATATGTAATACCACATAAAGCCACATATCAAGTTTCATCAATATACATTCATAAATAAACGATTTATGACATTTTAATTATTCTCCGTAAGAATAACATGGCAGCTGAGTATGCAGGTTTGGTGAAGCAAGGAACACAAAAAATAGGGTTTAATACAAATATCAATATAACTAAAGTAGGGAAAGCCACATACCAAATTTTATTAATGTATGTTCATAATTAAGGGAGATAACACGTTACTTATTCTCCATAAGAATGACATGGGAGCTGAGTACGCTGGTTTGCTGCTACGGGAACTATCGGCCAAAAAATGTTTTTTAGTGCAAATATCAATAGAACACAACGATATGAAGCAATATACCAAGTTTCATCAGGATAAGTTGATAAATAAGCGAGATATACCATTTTTCTTATTCTCCAAAAGAATAACATTGGACAACGTACTGTGTTTAGCACTTTCAATATCTCTGTAACCATTTGACGTAGAGCAATGATAAAAATACAGAATTGTGCGTATTTTTAAGCTGATTCCAATAGAAAAGACTAAAGTTTGACTTTTCCAAACATTATAAGTAAAAAACTCAAAAAACCCATTTTTGGGGTACAAACCCCCCCCTAAATACCCCTATGGATTGGTCGATCTGTCTGGTTTTCGAACTTAACGTCATAAATGCTGCTTTACACGTTTATACCAAATTTCGTCAAAGTCGGATTATTTTTACGAGAATCATCGTGCTCACGGACACACACACACACACACACACACACACACACACACACACACACACACACACACACACACACACACACACACACACACACACACACACACATATATATGTATATATATATATACATATACAGTTTCGAACGAATGGTGTTTTTGGGGTCTGGGGACCTCAAAACGAAAAGTTATCATGGTCCCGGGCCTAGGTCTTACCATGCTATCTACGATAATAGCTTCTTCCCTATAGGGGAAATTCGCTAAAACTATGACAGTTGTGTGTGCTGCATTCTATGGTTAGCCCGTGGAACTACTACGGTTCAGCTGTGTGTATTTCCATCAGCTCAAACTAAAAGCATTGATTACAAATCAATGCTTAAAGTGAATGCCCATAAGAATAACACAAGTTTGGAACTTTGACTCCCCATGGGGCGGAGCCGTGTGGGAATTTCTTAAAACCCTTTCTTAGTGAGCATCTAAGATCCAAGAGGAAGGTATGTTCCAAATTTCATTGCAATCCGTTCTGTGGTTTTTGTGATGGAAGAGTAGTCAGTGGTATTTGAGTTTTATAAATTAAGATTAGGTTCTAATTAACAACATACACAAATATAAAAAAACAAATAAAGATATATTTTAGACCTAATGACCTTACCTTAAGGAGAAAACAAAAATGAATAGTTAGAATTACAAGATAAACTCATGCAAACTTGAAAGTAATAACATGAATAACTGTGAAATTATTAATTAGATAATAAACCTAACCTAAACCTAATAACCTTACGTAATAACTATGCACATAAATAAGTGACATGTAATCCTATCCTATACTCTAATACGAGCTATGTCTGTTTGTTTGTTTGCAAAATTTATCTCGAGATCCAGCGGAAGGATTTTGCTGAAAGTTTGGGATTAGGGTCTTTTGGGTCCAAAAAATCGATTGGTGAAAACCACTACCTTAGGAAAACTCGTATTTTTTAAACAACTCATTTGAAAATTGAAAATTTTAACATTGGGCTTATGGATTTTAAAATCATAACACCGGTTACTATGAAAAACAAAAACAAACCATTAAATCAGCTTCTATAAATTAAAATATTGTAAACAGCTGTTTATCATTATGGAAATAAAAACCTACTTGAATGGCAACTCTCATAATGGAAATAAAAAAACTACTTGAATGGCAACTCAAACTCTATTTTCGATAGGTGAATGAGCGAACGAGCTCATCCGGGAGGCGAGTATGAGCGAAGCGAACGAGTTAATCCGGGAGGCGAGTGAGCGAAGCGAACGAGTTAATATTGAAAATGAATGAGTATTTGAAATAAAACAAATTCAGTGCCTCTTCTGTGGAATCAAACACCGAGCATGGCTCGGTTATGGAACTAGCTGTGTACCCGTCCTTCGTACGGGTTATATGTCTCATATACAGATAATTTATTTCAAAATTAACATCTTTTCACCAATGTGAATTGCCTCAAGACAAAGAATACTTGTACACAAATTTTGATATTTAAATTTGGTTGTATAGATGATTTTTTAATATACTAATTGAGTATTTCACTGCAGTCTGAGCAACTAATGTCAACATTTTATCTAATTTAATTCAATCTTCTCCACATTTCCTAAACAAAACTTAAACTTGGAATTGTTCCTCTTGCGCATATTAAAATACCAATGACCTTAAAGTAATTCTTTTGTTTTGATTTTTAACTCCATAAGCCCAATGTTAATTTTTTTAACTTTTCAATATTGTTTTTTAACATTATTTGATTTTTACTGGGGATGAGACCTGTCTAGAACATATTTTTATACCAGAACTTAGTTATTTCCAAAATTTGAAGGAAATCCTTGGAGCCGTTTTCGATATAATTGTGCAACCAACCAATCAAGCAATCATTGCTCATATAAGAGTATAAGATATTAACATATATTAAAACGTATTTCATAAACCTTCGATATTATAATAAGCAACAACCAGCGTTGATGATCCCGATGAGGCAGACCATCAGGAACATTCTTGTTAAAATCTTCCTTTATCCTATCCTATACTCTAAGTGTACGTGTATACCGGAGCCGGGATTGGACCCGGGTTGTTACCTGGAATTGGAGCTTTGATCCTGGATCTGACCCTATATCTGCCGGTATACAAGCGGGGATAGCAGCCGATAAGTTTAATCAGCTGATTGGAAATATTTGTTTCAAATCAAATACGTAATTATTGTAAAACTCATTGCTTCTAAAAATTGTATCGAACTATTTTGCGTAAATTGCAAAAGTTGTTTAATTTATTGTAAGCTTTCCACCTTTTAATATATTTTACTTTCTTTGTTTTGTCAACATAAAAAAGGGCAGAATCTATTTGGGGAAGACGAACTATTTTCAGTGGAAAGATTTTAACATCTGATAACAATTATTATTGATAAATATAAAAAGTAAGAGATGGTTTCTGGTATAATACGTTAGACGGCTTTTACTTACTATTTATCCTTGGTATTCAGTTATACCTTAACTTTAGTTTAAATCACCATAGACAGTTAAATATTTTTTTACCCTCTTTAAAATAATATGTAACTTGTTAGGGGTTGCTATTTGAAAAATAAAAAATACCCACAGCAACCCCTATTTAGGGATGGGGGTTGAAACCCTTAAATATCTAAAAATTACTTTGCCTTATGCTAGTAAAATTTACCAAAGACTGTTTGAAAAATGAGATGTTCAAAAATTAAGAGAGGGGCCTTTATGGAAACCCGGTACAACTCTCTGGCTACTGACCTGAAACAAGAATCAAGAGTTGTCAAATTTATACGTCAGTTAAAGTTTTTCCCCACAAATAACGAATATTATAGAGTTCAATATTTTTTTGTTTAGCGAAAAGTTTGTGATTTAGTTTTAATCATTAATTTCAAACGTTCTTAGTTATTACTTCTGTTATGATATTAATTTTATTTAAACTATTAAATTAAGTAATGACTTATGAATTGTGGTCTGCAATTGTGAAAAGTCTAATGGCAATAAAATGATTATGATTTGGTTTGTGCCAACTGCACAGAGAACATTTTTAAGATCCCTGGTAACATGCAGGGGGAGACGCAATCCGCACGCTTTGTCGTGTACCTATATTGACTATCTTGCGCCGTCCGATCTTTTGTAAACTGCAATGAGCCAAATTTGTACGCGCTGCCCCCATATAAAATTGCTTCTTGTAATCTACGTTATGAATATAATTTTGATGAACGGCATACATTACATCACTGGTGGCATACATTTTTAATCATGAATGTATCAACACTGAAATTTACTTTTAATCATGGCAAAGAATAATGCCGCCTTAATAGAAAACTTCAAAACAATGTTCACGATTCCATAAAAATACATTGACATCGAATAGAATAAATTAATTGGACAGACCCTAAGCATAAGTTAAGATATAAATAAAAAAACTTCTTGGAGCGTCTATATACGAATGAAAGTGTAAGGAGTTAAAAAAACGCGCTGTTAAAAAAAATAGTGAAGCACATAACACACCCATTTTACATATTCATTATGTACACTCCACTTGTACACAATATTTGCCAGTATTGTAAGTCACTCACTATATTTTTGGAAACCACTGAAAAGTCCTGTGAAAAGTTCGAAAAGTGAAAAGTGTGAAAAGTCCAAGGCTATTCACTTTCTCTCTGGACAATTTAATAGTTATGTTTGTTTTAATTTTTTTAAATGTGTTAGCACGACTTAAGTGTGGATACTTGTATTGTAAATTACTATGTTGTTATTTAAAATATAGTAGGTACGTTCTGTTTGTAATGATATTTATTATTTATTTGTTTATACGTTGTTCTTGTCTATATTAATATTGTTCTGAATTTTGTTTGAATTGTTCTGATGTTTGTTGTATCTTGATGATCTAAACTCGATATCGTTGAGAAATAAATATATAAATCATTGGTAAATTGCAATAGAAAGGTTTAACCTATTCAGTCTTTAATATGTTTTTCAAATAATAATTACATCTGTTTAAGATACACTTTTCAACTGTTAATAATATACCATGTGTATTTAATTACACGATTTTGTAATCAGAATATGTATGGTAATGGCTCATACATAAATATGTAATTTATATTTTGTTTATAAACTAGACTAATTTATTAATTGGTAATTGTTAAATATTGTTGTAAGCATTAGTTGAAGAGTATTTGTTTTAATTTTAGTAAAATTGCATATAAATTAATGAATAAATTATTAGGGTATTTGTATGATCTAACAAGAAATATCATAGACTACAACATTTTTCGGAAGTTTGTGTAAACAAAGTTGTTGTTGTAAATGGTTTATCGATTGTTGCAGTGCAATCGGTGAAGTGAAAGTGTAATAACAAAATTAAGACGTTAATTTTAAATTGCCGACTGCAGCTCATTTGAATTTACTGCCTCTATTAAACCCCGAGCGAAACCGGTGCTCGTTATAAGCTACCCCCATAAAAATAAAAACGTCATAAAAGCCGAACAAGAAACGACAACAAAGAGACAACTCGCTCCTTGTCGCCGCGTATTTCCACAGCGCCACTTCGGCGTCGAATTTAATTTTCCGATGGCAATTTCATCCCGGGATTTCCAGCAGGGGGAGAGCGATAAAACAAGAAACGCAGGGACCAATGAGATCACACGTCACCCGCCGGCCAATAGGATTAGCCGGGCCGCGGACCAATCACGAGGCAGCTCAGACGTCGCGTCACGGAGGGGGGTGTAATGCAATTTACACCGGGATTTAATTGAATATTGAATAACAGCTGATGGCTGTGTAGGGAGGGGGTTGAATCGATCTGTGAATAGGTTTAACCCCGGCGTCGCAGCGTCGGGTCGGGCGTCGCAACGTCGATGTGGCGTCGCGTCGATCTGCAAATCTCTGCGAGAATGATCACCTAGTCTGCCTCAGCCGCCATTATTGCCGCTCCAACTGATTGCGGTATCTAGCACAGGATATACTGCAGCTTTATGGGTACGACTTGTAGCGAATGGTTCACTAAATAATGCGAGATACTGTTTTTGTTTAAAACGCGTAAAAGTAGATTGCATATTAAAAATGTAGATTTAAATTTTTTAAATTTTATATGAACGTCGTGACGTTCTACGTTCCGCCAAATTATATCCCAATAAGCTAGCTTACGGCCTATGGGGTGGTAAAGCCGGGGAAAAATAGTAAAAGCAATATTGAGGGGGAAAATAGTACTTTATTTATTTCCACGCTATATGCCAATATTTAAAATGTTTATCAAATGGTACAATCAATTTGCTATTGTTTCAGACAAAGTTACAAAGTTGACAGTGGATGGTGGATAAATGACAATTTAATGGTGTTATAATTATAATTACAACAAAAACAACGAGAACAACGGCAGTTTCCTTAAACATTTTAGCAACAATGAGATAATTTCCAGTAAAGCAACAACAGCGATAAACCTAAATGTCAATAATAACAACAATGATAAACTAAGATCATTTCAATGATTATTCAATACAACAATGGTACCTCATACCATTGATTTAGAATACATTCCAAATCAATGCTTATTCTAGCTAATAATAAAAAGCTGAGTAGACTAGTAGTTCTTCTTTGCAGATTAGTTTTAAGCCCTATTGACCTGTTCAATTCCTGGTCTCCACGGACTACGGACGAAATACTCAAGTAACAAAGTAAGTAAGTAGAACACACTCAGACATTCAATGATAAACATAACAACAAACAACAATAGTGAACTTGGACAACAAAAGCAATTATCGTGATAAACTTCCCAGTACCAAAGGACAAGTGATAGAATTTCAAAAATATTCAAGAAACAAAATTGTACCTTTACTAGCTATGTGAGTAGAACACCTTCATACACACAAAAACAAGGCATTACACATAAAAAATCTTATCGAATTGACGTAATAAAAATAATCAAAAATTACTTATTTATATTTTCATTACAATGGCATTAAATTAAAACTCTTACGTCTCACTGCATGATAAATTCTCCTTTTGAATGGTTTGTTTTATTATTTTCACGGAATACATAATTTGGTATAAATTAGAACTTATACTTTTGTCAAAATAATAATGTTTCGGTGATATTTAACAATTAATTATCAATGAACCTGACTTATGTCTACATAATGCTTGTAACAATCATCTTCCATTACAATAGGTATATTTGGTTGAATTTCAATTGCAACCAAGATATACAACAAAGAGAACCAACATAACATCTAACAAAGAGAATCATACTAACATCTATCTACTAACATACCATGACAAATTACATCTACTCTGTGACTACTCATGCATCTACATGCTGCAGGACTTAATTTCATTATCAATTATTACCCTTCCTAGAACGTAAGAGTAATATATAAAACTTACCAAATGTACGTAATAAATCTCGTTTTTACTTAAGTTTGTATGAAACCTCATAAAAACATTGATACTTCTCTTCTAAAACTCTGCGCATGTTAAACTTTATTTGAATTATTTTTTAAAACAAGATTTTAAATTTCATCGCTAGTTTCAAGGGGATGATTTGCGTTAGTATACATTGTACATATATTTGTATATATTTTATACAGTATATATTAGTGTATATTTAGTTCAATACATATTTATTTTGATGTTTTCCACATATTTATCATTGTTATTGTTATATAATTTTGTTGTTCATCTAATGTCTCAGCATTAAGAGTAGTTAGTCATCTCGTCTTAGTTTGATAATTTGTATAATGGTGTATTTGTGGGTGAATAAATAAATTAATACAAAATAATGTTTCAGACGGATTCATACTTCTAAGCTAATAAGACTTAAGATAAGACATAATATATTTATTGGTCTTTTTGGCATACAATTCATGCATAGACAAGTCAACCCTCATTTTAACCTTGACAAATTTTCATTCAGAAGACAAATTCATTACACATAACCCAAGAAATATAAACCTTATTGACCTGCAACATCTAAAGAACATTCCGACAACGATGAACAAACTTAATATCAATCAAAACTTACAATAAAATTCCTTTAGAAATAAAATATACAAATAGCATAAGACAATTCAAACAGAATTTAACACAAAATATCATCGAGAAATGTCCGTACAAGATTAAAGACGTTTGAAATGAAAATAACAACACATGACATAATTTCTTAAATAACATAAACTCACCATCACCATCAATGAGTTTTAAACAAAGGACATGACATAAATTCTAAAATCAAAAGTTCATAATTTCAAGATTGGATGAAGATTCTATTAATTTGTTATAGTTATAATTAGTGGATTTAACGGGCGATAGCCCCTAAACTTGCTCCAAACAGCCCCTAAACTTGCTCCATGACAGTTCGTTAACAAAGTATACACTTAATCACATGTTTTAATGAAAACAAAGCAGACTTTTTCAAATTCCATGATTTACTTATGGGGAATGTTTTACGGTATTTTTCGTTAGCTGGTAACATTTTTGGAAATACAGTTCTGCTATTTTTCCCGAGTCCCGAGGATCGAGACCTTTAATTCGAGCCCCCTCTCATTATCCTGCGATTTGCCAAACTCCCACAATTTTGTCTTACAAATTTCACTTACAAATTATATATAGAAACTAGTGGCTTGAAGGGGCCATAGCCCCTAACCTTTCTCCAAAACTCTACCTACGGTAATCTAATTTGAACAGATGTCAGTTCGTAAATAAAGTAGATACTTAATCACATGTTTTAATGTAAACAAAGCAGACGTTTTTAAATCCCATGCTTTTCTTATGGGGAATGTTTTACGTTATTTCTCGTTTGGTGGTAACTTTTTGGAAATACTGCTATTTTTCCCGAGTCCCTGGAATCAAGACCTTTATTTTGAGCCCTCTCCCATCATCCTGCGATTTCCCAAACTCCCAAAATTTTGACTTACAAATTTCGCTTACAGAATTATATATAAAGATGGTCTTAACCATAAATTAATATTATGGCAATTAAGACTTATTATAATAAATAAATAAAATCCCTTGTTACGTTGTTTATTTTTAGTTTAAATGCGTTCTATCTTGAGAATACAAATACATTATAATACTATTCATTATATTAAGTAATAAAATAAATAAACTGCTGTACCAAAATACGTGGTTTTAATTCTGATCAGCAGAATTCTTTGACATGTTTATACCCTAGCCTTGGTTTATACCGGCATATTTGTGTATCAATTTAAACGTCTCTGTATTTTATCGCGATAACAGTACAAGGTTGATTACACCATTTTACAATACTTATAACTGCACACCACACCTCGAGCACTGCGGCGTTGTGTGGTACACCAGTACTATCTGACGACTGTATTGGAGGGAGTCCAGCATAGTGTTCCTAGTCTGGTTGTAAGGTTAGAACTGATGAGCCTCTGATAAAATTGGCTCTCATCGGTCCCTGTCATCTTAGAGTCCAGACATTCGATGCAATATGTTTCTTTATCGCCTGGTCTCTGAAATTGATATTCTAATTTACTTTGGAGGGTGGACATAAGTGTTCCATCAGGGATCAAATCGAGAGATCTATTACTAGGGCTATTCTCAACAAACTACGCCAAAAACAGTCGTATCCCCAGAATGCGGATGAGTGCAAATTTAATTTCCGACGACATTGAGATTTTACAATACAGTGCCCCTCTTTCAAAAGACGTCTCAAATGTTGCTGAAATAAAGAGTAACCAATTTATATATTTACATTGTTACATTATTGGCGATGTTATTATTACAAACATAAATCACAGTATTTGTATTATATCATCTATACCTATAATTTATATGAGGTTGTATATGTACAAATCTTTTGTGTGATAAATCAGGGTAGTATTGTGAATTCTAATAGTTTATGCTAACTTTGTACATTGGAAATTGTCGTTAATAAATAATAAAACATCAACTAATAATCGACTGATCTAATAATTAGTACTGATTTCGAAAAAAAACACTTCCCAAACACGAAATCGTATAACAGACGATTCACAAAACTAATTCCAATAGCCACAACCGCAATAACGTCAGACACATCTTCATTACGAAATTAAAAAACAGACAAAACAACGCGTCTCGCCGGAAGAATATTTAATTATCTGGTCGACAGCCAGATTAGGGAAATAGCGCAAATTAAATACTCGCCGAGCGGCCACATAATCAAATTTTCCGCCGGCATTTGTTCAGACCATTAATTTAGGAGAAATCCCGGAACGCGGCTGCAAAGCTGAAAACTGCAAAAGCGACGGAGGGGTAGGACAGCGGGGAGGGTGGAAGCTGGAGGGGTTGGGGGCGGGGCCTCCCGCCCCTCCTCCATTCCTGCTCCTTGTTCCTTGATGTGGAGGATTATTTCGTGACAGAGCTATGGAGGTGGTGGCGCCGACATCACTGGGTCCTGATTCCAGGGGTAAGTACCTTCGCTAGAGTTAGTTCACATTAGTAGTTTGTGGCTACATGATAACGTTGGGATCTGAAAAAACTACCAAGGGTGGATTCGTTAGTGGTGTATGTGGCTACCTTTGCATTGTTTGATCAACCATATTTGCATTATTAATTTTATAAGTTTTTAATATACAGTGGTTTTGTACATTTTTCCTCGTTAAAATAATGGTTGTATAGACTACTATGACCCGGTTTCGACGCTGACTTGCGTCATTTTCACGTAGTATTATCGAGAGATATAAGAAGAAGAATTATAATGTTAAATAAAAAAATGGACGGACATATTTCTCCAAAATTCATACAAAATAAACGTATTAACAAAATGAGTTATACATTTGAATGACAGTTTGCCGATTGTGTTGTTACAAAAAATAATAATGCTCTCTAAAAACGTTCGGGTATCTTTATAGAGTAAGGGGTGGTGGCTCTACCTAGACTCATTTTGCCGGTGCTATATCGTTTTCATTACTCTACACACGAAAGTACACTTTCTAAACGTAAAATGAGCTAAGAAAATAGGTTATTCCCGCTACTGCACGGCAAAATTACATAACGTTAACTTTCTGTGCATTTGTGGTGCACGGAAAGTAACCGTTATGGGATTTTGCGGTGCAGACCGATCAGCTGTTGCATTATTTGCTGTTGCATTGTTTGCGGTGCATGTACCTCGACATAAGCACGGAAACTCAGCGTTATGAGTTCGGTTTTTTTTCTTGATACTAAGTGAATAAACAAAAAATATTCATGTTGTTTACAAGTTTTTCGATATCGTAATGAAAAATAATGTTCAATAGGTCTACTCGTCTCAAAAGTGCCATTGCGGGGCTCGATAGCTTTTTCAACGCTCGGCTTCGCCTCGCGCGTAAATGCAATCTCTCCCCGCAATAAGTCACTTTCGAGACTAGTAATGAAAACTACTATTACAATCCCATACTCTAATATGAGTAAGGTTTGCGTGCGTCCGTGCTTGCTTGCTTGCGACTCTGATCTCAAAAACGGCACCAACGATTTCCTTCAAATGTTGGAAATAACTCATTTCTGTGATAAAAATGTGTTCTAGACAGGTCTCATCCCCAGGGAAAATCAAATAATGCGAAAAAAACTAAAATGAAAAGTTAAAAAAATAAATTTGGGCTTTTGGAGTTTAAAATCAAGACAAAAGAATTGTTACAGCTGTTCATAATCAACCAGGGAACTGTCAAATTAATACTCGTGTTGTTTATAGTTGTTAACATGTGGTTTTCTGAGATCACTGACTAAAACTGTTGAGTGAAGATTGTATATAGAGTGGTCATAACCGAAATAAATCAAAGGGACATTGAGCTATAAATAACAACTGGAGGGACCTTAAAAGTGCAGAAAATAGGCAAATGAGATATATAAACCCGATCGTCAGTATGGGAAAGTCATGAAATATTACTGCAAGTCATCTAATCAAACTGGCTGACCTTCCCCGAGCAAAGCTCGGTCCCCATGTACAACAGTATTATCAAAGCAGCAGGCGCGCGATTACGCGTTCATAATCGTGGTACCTCACCACCGCTTTTACGTATGATAAGAGTCAAGTCTTTATCAAAGCTAAATAACATTTTAATAACAAAGAAGAATAAGCAAATAAGAATATAAGAATGATTTGTCCTGAATGTGTTCGATTTCAAATGCGCGCAAAAAAAATGGGCAAGCAACCCTTTGTGATTTTTAATTTTGTATGTTTTGATATTGTAGAGGAATTTTTTCAAACAAACAATATAATGGTGTTTTTAAGTGCAAATGAATACAATCTGTTAAGTAATTAAAACTTTCTCAGTTTGTTAAATACTCAAAATATTTTCGCCGTAGACAAGAAACTGTTTAGTCAAGCACAACATTTACGAAGAAGAATACAAACAAAACTAAAGAAATCAGAGCATATAAAGACAATAAACTATATAACGTAATGTTAAACGTAAAAAATGCATTGAGAAAATTTACAAAAAGTGCAACGAGTGAGGTAGCAAGTTATTTAAATTGCGCTTTACATTCGGGAGGACTCGAGTTTCATCCCAGGCCGGTCATTCTGAAAAGAATTTGTACGGTTTCTCATCTCCCTTATAAGCAACTGCCAGAATGATTCCCAAAAGGGGCCGCATCCCACCCTTAGTAGGATAGGCCTGGTACCTTGTTAAAAGAGTTCCCCAAAAATGGTTTGGGGGGGGTTGATTGTCAACCATTGTCATGGAATAAACATTATTATATGGTGTAGGAGAGGTGATCAATTTTGGCTCGCGGAAACATCTATACACATAGTTGTCTAAACACTACACACACGCTACGCAGAGTTCCACAGAAAGTACATCAAGTACGTATTGTAGTGTTAAGAGATTTTATGTATTAACCAAACTCCCTCCCTCCTAACAATTAATAAAATACAAGAACTAGAAGAAAACTACGAATGGTTTGCCTACAAATAAATTTGTTTATCGACGGGCCCATTTTATTCTAATTACTATTTATGTTTTATTAATATTTGCTACTTATTGTGTAATCTTTAAACTTGATAATAACTTAAAAATCAGATTGTTAATAGTTTTCTGCGTTAAAAAAATAATACCTAAACTTACCCAGATTCATTTGTTATAACAATAAATAATCCCCATAAAGCCATATCAGCAATGGGGAAAAGTAATAATACATTTCACACGCACTCACTTTATACTTATTCAAAATACGTTATTACAATCAACTCCCTAAACGTTACAAGCTAAAATTTAATTTTTAATTATCTAAGGCTAATATTATTATCAAATAAACTAAATTTACCGTCTAGATTTCTAGACAAAATTATTATTAAATAAACAGTAATAATTTAACCAATCTGTAAATAATTGTTTCGTTTTTAAAAGTGTTTAAAAAAGTTAAAAAGTTTTAGCGAATTTCCCCTATAGGGAAGAAGCTATTACCGTAGGTCTCATGGTAAGACTTAAGCCCGAGACCATGATAACTTTTCATTTTGAGGTCCCCAGATGCCAAAAACACCATTCGTTCAAATTTTTATATATATGTATATATGTGTCCGTAAGCACGATAACTCTCGTAAAAAAGGTCCGATCTTAATGAAATTTGGTACAAATGTGTAAAGCACCATTTATTTGAACGAGTTCGAAAACCAGACGAATCGCACCATCCAGAGGGGGTTTTTTGGGGGGTTTTGTACCCCAAAAATTTTTTTGGGGGTTTCCACATGCAATTTTTATTTAAATAAAATTTTAATTTTTACCATTTAATTCAGCATAAAAAAACAAACAATTTGGTATTTTTATCATTGTTCTACGTCTATTTGTTCCTGAGATATTGAAAGTACTAAACACAGTACGTTGTCTAATGTTATTCTTATGGAGAAAAAGAAAAATTGTATATATCGCTTATTTATGAACATAAACTGACAAAATTTGGTATATGGCTTCATCTGGTTGGGGTTTATCGTTGTTTGCACAAAATACAAAATTTTCACGTATGGTTCCCGTAGCAGCAAACCTAGGTAATCGGTCCCCATGTTATTCTTATGGAGAATAATTCAAATGTTATATATCGCTTACTTATACATGTATATGAATGAAACTTGGTATGTTACTTTACTTAGATGAGTTCTACTGATATTTGCATAAAACCCCATTATTTTGTGTTCCTTGTTGCAGCAAACCTGCGTACTCATCACCAATGTTATTCTTATGGAGAATAATTAATATTTTTAATATCGCTTGTTTGTGAAAATATTTCTTATGAATCCTGTTCAGTGTTAATGTGTTATGTTATATATTTATTGGAAATTCGCTAAGTATGCAGGTTTGCTGCGACGAGGGTATTTAATATAGTCAACACAGTCTCATTAGAAAACGAATAAATAATTTTTGGGTGATTATGGTAAAGTACACTTGACGATGAATAATGAAATATATTAATTTGTGTCTTGAAGAAGCTGTAGCTTCTAATCTCCTATTTATGTTAATGAATATATTGTTATCTGGAAATTAAATCACTACTAATGTTTACGTTTTACAGTATAAACAAATCTACAGTATAAATAATTACACCTGAGCATTAGTTAATTTTAAATTAATTGCTATATTTTTTCCATTAAAGAAATTTTGAAGATGAGATAAGGGCAGGCAATAAAAATCGGGCTCCGTTTTTTCCTATCTAATTTTCTATGACTTTTCTAAGTTTCAGCCTTCTACAATAGCTCCGTAAACCTGCGCAAAGACACAGTACCAGTTTTTCCTTACGCAATTATACTGTATCTTAGAATGGTTTATATGTATTCATCGAAATATATTTAATATAATGATTTATAAGTCTGTTTTATTGAATAAGGGCATACTGTATATAATATCTAGTCACTTAATAAAACTAACATACTGTATTTTGTTTTAAATTTAAACTATTTTGTTTAAAATTATAATTGTAATCTTCAAGGCATTATAGTTACGATTAAAAATATATTCAACAACGTATCGCTGTCGTTCAACTACGACACCGTTGTTGATTTGTTATTATACTTAATAAGTTTCTTCAGTTACATTAATTTAATTAAAACGGGTGAATTATTTACCCAAATCGTACAATAAAATTATTGTCAATGTGAGTTTTAACAACTTTTCCCAACATAGGTAACACTTTTCTGTCACAAATATGTTTGTTCAGTGTTGGCATTTTTTACG
Source organism: Allygus modestus (assembly GCA_963675035.1). NCBI lineage: Eukaryota > Metazoa > Arthropoda > Insecta > Hemiptera > Cicadellidae > Allygus > Allygus modestus. The sequence goes on along the minus strand of OY776112.1, from coordinate 476,071,130 downwards.
CCCCAAATTTCTAGAGATCGGACACTTATGAATCCCTACTCCTTGTTTATACAAAAAAAAAAAAACTACAACAGCAAACTCATAACGTATTCTATTAAACCAATAAGTACCTGGGGGGCCGAGCTTTGCTCGGGGGAAGGCCAGCCAGTTTGTTTAGATGACTTGGAGTAATATTTCACCACTTCCCCCTTCTAATAATCAGATTTGTATGACTCATTTGCCTCTTTTCTACATTTTTAAGGTCACACCAGTTTTTATTTATAGCTCAATGCCCCTTTGACTTATTTTACTACTCTATTTATGTAATATACCTGGGGTCCGAGCTTTGCTCGGGGGAAGGCCAGTCAGTTTGTTCAGATGTCTCGGAGTAATATTTCACCACTTCCCCCTACTGATAATCAGATTTGTATTATTCATTTGCCTCTTTTCTACATTTTTAAGGTCCCTCCAGTTGTTATTTATAGCTCAATGTCCCTTTGATTTATTTTACTACTCTATATTTGTAATCTTAACTCAAATCTTTTAATCTCTCCTCTCAGGAAACCACATGTTAATAATCATAAACAACATGAGTATTACTTTGACAGTTCTCTGGTTGATTATGAACAGCTGTTACAATTCTTTTGTTTTGATTTGAAACTCCTTAAGCCCAATGTTAATTTTTTTAACTTTTCATTTTAGTTTTTTTACATTTTTCCTAGGGATGAGGCCTGTGTAGAACGTATTTTTATCCCAGAAATGAGTTATTTCGAACATTTGAAGGAAATCGTTGGAGCCGTTTTTGAGACCCGTGTCGCAAGCAAGCACGCAAGCAAGCAAGCAAGCAAACCTTACTCATATTAAAGTATAGGATTACTTGGTTTATTTTATGAAAATATATTCTATTTTTTATAAGAAATTTGTTACGGAATCGCTGGGTTCCTGTGTTTCACTTTCGAACTGAGTAATTTGAACTCGGCCAAAATATGTGACGTGGTTTATTTTTTTTGTTTAAGCTGAATTTTAACAACTAAAAGTATAAGCAAATTGTAATTTTTAAATAATTAGGATTTCTGTGTTGCTCAGTGGGTTACTGATTCATAGTGAGCGTAATCGATTTTATTAATTCATGTTGTCTAATCAGTTTAGTAGATTGTCCCATATTATCTTACATATTATACTACAAGTCTTACTAGAAACATATCTCTGTTTTTGTATTTATACCTGCAAACATTCTTTATAAAGGTAAACTTAGTAAACCATTAGTTTAAATTGATTTATTTGTACCATCTCTTATGTATATTTACCACCTAAAGTGAGTACAATGGAAATGTAAATCATCCTTGAAATGTTTTAAGACGTTTTTAAGGAAAAGGCTTATTTTTAACCTATAAATTTGTTCCAGATCGGAGATTTTCCTATGAAGGTATGGTCCAAAACGTATTTATTACTACTCTTAAAATTGTAATCTTAAAATAAGCTAGATTTTAAAAAATAGGTATTTTAATGACAATGTAAACTATTAAATATCGATAAGTTTTAAATTGGATCAGTACGTATATTAGAGGAAGTTGAGTTTATTTAGATAATTATTGCAATCGAAATAAATATAATTAAGATCGTTTTCAGGGCGGATTTTTTTATATAAAACGAATTATTGTAATACACTTTATTTCAGTGTTATTCACTTGGTTCAGACGAAACTATAGATCATTTGTTCACATATATTCTTTTTACAAACATTATCTAAGCATCAACTCCACAGTCAAATTGAACAAATTTTGTGTTCTGCTTAGTTTTTGACAGGTGGGCTCATTAGTAGCAAGTCAGAATTGGGAGGGTTTTCAAGTAATGACTAATTTCGCCAGCTTACGATTTGAGATTGGCGGGCGAATATTGGACATAGTGATTAAACATTAAACATTGTGATTGCAGTCAAACGCTCCAGCAGTTTACTGCGAACGTTAAAGTTTATGTTTTATGGAATTTGATAAAGGAAGAGACTAAATATATTTCCAGGTCATGGCTCCTTGCTACCTTATATCAAATATCGAAATTGAGAGAAAATCAGAAAATTCAGGGGACAGGAGGGAGCAGTAGGCCTATCCCTGGTCGCTACATCACTGCACCTATTTAACGAAGAGCGCTACATTTTCCACAAGCGTGGTAGCCAGCAATGTTTGGTCCACCGATTATTTATAATTACATTTTATGAATTCGGTCTATCCTGCGGAAGAATCGGCGTTGCCGCGTGCAAATGCATTCTATGGAGGGGGCTACTGTCACGTAACAATTTGCGAATCTACCTGCTTCATCCCTTAAGGCCAATGTTAAATTTCAAAGCCCATCCCTCCTCAACGGATTTTCCAAAATCGTTTATTTATGGTTCATTTTAAGGAGAAAAATTCTTAGCAATTTTAGTAAGATTTCGATTACAAATAGCTCACCACACAAAAAATAGTAAACACTAAATATTTTGGGAGATTACTGAGCGGTTATTAGTTGTGATATCTAGATTACTGAGCGATTATTAGTTGTGATATCTAGATTACTGAGCGATTATTAGTTGTGATATCTAGATTACTGAGCGATTATTAGTTGTGATATCTAGATTACTGAGCGATTATTAGTTGTGATATCTAGATTACAGTGCGATTATTAGTTGTGATATCTAGATTACAGTGCGATTATTAGTTGTGATATCTAGATTACTGAGCGATTATTAGTTGTGATATCTAGATTACTGAGCGATTATTAGTTGTGATATCTAGATTACTGAGCGATTATTAGTTGTGATATCTAGATTACTGAGCGATTATTAGTTGTGATATCTAGATTACTGAGCGATTATTAGTTGTGATATCTAGATTACTGAGCGATTATTCGTTGTGATATCTAGATTACTGAGCGATTATTAGTTGTGATATCTAGATTACTGAGCGATTATTAGTTGTGATATCTAGATTACAGTGCGATTATTAGTTGTGATATCTAGATTACAGTGCGATTATTAGTTGTGATATCTAGATTACTAAGCGATTATTAGTTGTGATATCTAGATTACTGAGCGATTATTAGTTGTGATATCTAGATTACTGAGCGATTATTAGTTGTGATATCTAGATTACTGAGCGATTATTAGTTGTGATATCTAGATTACTGAGCGATTATTCGTTGTGATATCTAGATTACTGAGCAATTATTCGTTGTGATATCTAGATTACTGAGCGATTATTAGTTGTGATATCTAGATTACTGAGCGATTATTAGTTGTGATATCTAGATTACTGAGCGATTATTAGTTGTGATATCTAGATTACTGAGCGATTATTAGTTGTGATATCTAGATTACTGAGCGATTATTAGTTGTGATATCTAGATTACTGTGCGATTATTAGTTGTGATATCTAGATTACTGAGCGATTATTAGTTGTGATATCTAGATTACTGAGCGATTATTAGTTGTGATATCTAGATTACTGAGCGATTATTAGTTGTGATATCTAGATTACTGAGCGATTATTAGTTTTGATATCTAGATTACTGAGCGATTATTAGTTGTGATATCTAGATTACTGAGCGATTATTAGTTGTGATATCTAGATTACTGAGCGATTATTAGTTGTGATATCTAGATTACTGAGCGATTATTAGTTGTGATATCTACATTACTGAGCGATTATTAGTTGTGATATCTACATTACTGAGCGATTATTAGTTGTGATATCTAGATTACTGAGCGATTATTAGTTGTGATATCTAGATTACTGAGCGATTATTAGTTGTGATATCTAGATTACTGAGCGATTATTAGTTGTGATATCTAGATTACTGAGCGATTATTAGTTGTGATATCTAGATTACTGAGCGATTATTAGTTGTGATATCTAGATTACTGAGCGATTATTAGTTGTGATATCTAGATTACTGAGCGATTATTAGTTGTGATATCTAGATTACTGAGCGATTATTAGTTGTGATATCTAGATTACTGAGCGATTATTAGTTGTGATATCTAGATTACTGAGCGATTATTAGTTGTGATATATAGATTACTGTGCGATTATTAGTTGTGATATCTAGATTACTGAGCGATTATTAGTTGTGATATCTAGATTACTGAGCGATTATTAGTTGTGATATCTAGATTACTGTGCGATTATTAGTTGTGATATATATATTACTGTGCGATTATTAGTTGTGATATCTAGATTACTGAGCGATTATTAGTTGTGATATCTAGATTACTGAGCGATTATTAGTTGTGATATCTAGATTACTGAGCGATTATTAGTTGTGATATCTAGATTACTGAGCGATTATTAGTTGTGGTATCTAGATTACTGAGCGATTATTAGTTGTGATATCTAGATTACTGAGCGATTATTAGTTGTGATATCTAGATTACTGAGCGATTATTAGTTGTGATATCTAGATTACTGTGCGATTATTAGTTGTGATATATAGATTACTGTGCGATTATTAGTTGTGATATCTAGATTACTGAGCGATTATTAGTTGTGATATCTAGATTACTGAGCGATTATTAGTTGTGATATCTAGTTTACTGAGCGATTATTAGTCGTGATATCTAGATTACTGATCGATTATTAGTTGTGATATCTAGATTACTGAGCGATTATTAGTTGTGATATCTAGATTACTGAGCGATTATTAGTTGTGATATCTAGATTACTGAGCGATTATTAGTTGTGATATCTAGATTACTGAGCGATTATTAGTTGTGATATCTAGATTACTGAGCGATTATTAGTTGTGATATCTAGATTACTGAGCGATTATTAGTTGTGATATCTAGATTACTGAGCGATTATTAGTTGTGATATCTAGATTACTGAGCGATTATTAGTTGTGATATCTAGATTACTGAGCGATTATTAGTTGTGATATCTAGATTACTGAGCGATTATTAGTTGTGATATCTAGATTACTGAGCGATTATTAGTTGTGATATCTAGATTACTGAGCGATTATTAGTTGTGATATCTAGATTACTGAGCGATTATTAGTTGTGATATCTAGATTACTGTGCGATTATTAGTTGTGATATCTAGATTACTGAGCGATTATTATTTGTGATATCTAGATTACTGAGCGATTATTAGTTGTGATATCTAGATTACTGAGCGATTATTAGTTGTGATATCTAGATTACTGAGCGATTATTAGTTGTGATATCTAGATTGCTGAGCGATTATTAGTTGTGATATCTAGATTACTGAGCGATTATTAGTTGTGATATCTAGATTACTGAGCGATTATTAGTTGTGATATCTAGATTACTGAGCGATTATTAGTTGTGATATCTAGATTACTGAGCGATTATTAGTTGTGATATCTAGATTACTGAGCTATTATTAGTTGTGATATCTAGATTGCTGAGCGATTATTAGTTGTGATATCTAGATTGCTGAGCGATTATTAGTTGTGATATCTAGATTACTGAGCGATTATTAGTTGTGATATCTAGATTACTGAGCGATTATTAGTTGTGATATCTAGATTGCTGAGCGATTATTAGTTGTGATATCTAGATTACTGAGCGATTATTAGTTGTGATATCTAGATTACTGAGCGATTATTAGTTGTGATATCTAGATTACTGAGCGATTATTAGTTGTGATATCTAGATTACTGAGCGATTATTAGTTGTGATATCTAGATTGCTGAGCGATTATTAGTTGTGATATCTAGATTACTGAGCGATTATTAGTTGTGATATCTAGATTACTGAGCGATTATTAGTTGTGATATCTAGATTACTGAGCGATTATTAGTTGTGATATCTAGATTACTGAGCGATTATTAGTTGTGATATCTAGATTACTGAGCGATTATTAGTTGTGATATCTAGATTACTGAGCGATTATTAGTTGTGATATCTAGATTACTGAGCGATTATTAGTTGTGATATCTAGATTACTGAGCGATTATTAGTTGTGATATCTAGATTACAGAGCGATTATTAGTTGTGATATCTAGATTACTGAGCGATTATTAGTTGTGATATCTAGATTACTGTGCGATTATTAGTTGTGATATCTAGATTACTGAGCGATTATTAGTTGTGATATCTAGATTACTGAGCGATTATTAGTTGTGATATCTAGATTACTGAGCGATTATTAGTTGTGATATCTAGATTACTGAGCGATTATTAGTTGTGATATCTAGATTGCTGAGCGATTATTAGTTGTGATATCTAGATTACTGAGCGATTATTAGTTGTGATATCTAGATTACTGAGCGATTATTAGTTGTGATATCTAGATTACTGGGCGATTATTAGTTGTGATATCTAGATTACTGAGCGATTATTAGTTGTGATATCTAGATTACTGAGCTATTATTAGTTGTGATATCTAGATTGCTGAGCGATTATTAGTTGTGATATCTAGATTACTGAGCGATTATTAGTTGTGATATCTAGATTACTGAGCGATTATTAGTTGTGATATCTAGATTACTGAGCGATTATTAGTTGTGATATCTAGATTGCTGAGCGATTATTAGTTGTGATATCTAGATTGCTGAGCGATTATTAGTTGTGATATCTAGATTACTGAGCGATTATTAGTTGTGATATCTAGATTACTGAGCGATTATTAGTTGTGATATCTAGATTACTGAGCGATTATTAGTTGTGATATCTAGATTACTGAGCGATTATTAGTTGTGATATCTAAGTTTTTCTAAATAAATAAACCGTTTCGGATAATCCGCTCAGGAGAGACGAAATTCGCTAATTGACCTTATCAGGAAAGCAGGAGAAACGCCAAACGTTTTGTGACTGGAGCCCCCTATAGGAAAAGGATTGCGTAATTCTGCAGGTTTTCAGTTCATGACTGCGATAATTATGTTATCAACGCACTCTAATCGTAATTTGAGGTAAAAAAGTTAAGCTACCTTTTTTGAATTTAAAAATTGTCACTCCATCCGTTGTTGTAGTTTGTAAAAGCTCGTTCATGTACATTTAAAAGAGCCTGTAAATGCAACTAAAATCAAAAAATTAAAAGGTAAAAATACATAAAAGTAGACATTTCCCCCTTTAATAGGTCTTTAACTAAAGGGTTTCGCGTAGCCGTTGTAAAGTGGAATCCGGCAACCCCTCGCATTGCGCTGTGCGGCAGGGGTGGACCGGAGCCTTAATGATGCTGTAGTAGACACACCGACTCCCTTAAATGTATCGTCCGGTTCTGTCAATACAGCAACAGTAGTCTATGTACGGGATAACATATTTATCTGTCGGGTGAGAATAGTAAAAGAGACCATACATCATGGTTCAGTAAATATCTGGATGGATAAACACCACGATTTCACATTTTAAGGTAGGCTATGTTATGATCATTTTCTGGAAATGCTTGGTTTTTAATTGGGGACTATAAGTCGTTCATCCGGATTTTCAACTCGACCAATAGAGTATTTTCTACGTGATTTAGTTACCCCATAATCTAGAGACGTCATACATTTTTAACATTAGTATACAATATTTTTTAGACCTTATTGAGATGTATTTCAATCGAATAAATACCCCGTAATTTCTACAGTACTCTATTATTAAAGTGGTCCCACACTTCTCGCGAATACTCCCGAACATTCGGTCGAACTCTGAATGTTCAAAGTATTCGCGAGAAGTGTGCGAGCTGCACGAACTTTGGAATACACGCGGGAACATACGGGACGGAATGTTCAGTGAACATTCGGGAGAATGTTCGGCCGAATGTTCAGGCCTGTTCGTGAGAAGGGTGGGACAGCCTTTACAGAAACTAGTTTAAATAGTCGAAATATAATTATCTCAAACCATATTTTTTTAATACAGAAATTTTTTAATTTGAGAAATCTATCTTTTGAATGGCTTTATTGAACTAAAATTGATCTAAAAAGTAAAGCAGGGTTTTCCTAGCTCCGCATTTTGTGCGGAGCGCACTGCGCGCATGACGCAATACGCTCCGTGCTATTCAATGCGCTACGCAGTTGGGTTTTCCTAGCTCCGCACTGCGCAACGCGGAATTATGTATTTTCACACTTTGTTGCTGGTGTTTGATGAGTGGAAACGAGTCTATAACTGCAGACTGTCACCGTGCTGTTTCCCTTTTACGTTTGAATGTAGAGTATGGCTGTTGACGTATTTTTGTGTATGTTTGATTGTGTGAATGAATAGGAGCAGTTTAGAAAGTAAGGCTATTTGATTGTTGCCATGCAATGTATGTCTTGTTTTTTTGCGACAGTAAAGATATTTTATTTGAACTATATTTCCACTGAATTACTCTTTATGTCTGCAAGATGCGATATCCCCGTAAGGATAACGGGATATCAGTTATAGTAGTATTATTAATAAGTACCTGGGGGGGCCGAGCTTTGCTCGGGGGAAGGCCAGCCAGTTTGTTTAGAAGACTTGGAGTAATATTTCACCACTTCCCCCTACTGATAATCAGATTTGTATAACTCATTTGCCTCTTTTCTACATTTTTAAGGTCACTCCAGTTGTTATTTATAGTTCAATGTCCCTTTGATTTATTTTACTACTCTATTTATGTAATCTACACTCAAATCTTTTGATCTCTGCTCTTAGGAAACCTCATGTTAATAATCCTATACTCTAATATGAGTAAGGTTTGCTTGCTTGCTTGCTTGCAACACGGATCTCAAAAACGGCTCCAACGATTTCCTTCAAATGTTCGAAATAACCGATTTCTGGGATAAAAATAAGTTCTAGACAGGCCTCATACCTAGGAAAAATCAAATAATGTAAAAAAACAAAAATGAAAAGTTAAAAAAATTAACATTGGGCTTATGGAGTTTCAAATCAAAACAAAAGAATTGTAACAGCTGTTCATAATCAACCAGGGAACTGTCAAAGTAATACTCATGTTGTTTATGATTATTAACATGTCGTTTGCTGAGAGCAGGGATTAAAATATTTGAGTTAAGATTACAAATATAGAGTAGTAAAATAAATCAAAGGGACATTGAGCTATAAATAACAACTGGAGGGACCTTAAAAATGTAGAAAAGAGGCAAATGAATAATACAAATCTGATTCAGTAGGGGGAAGTGGTGAAATATTACTCCGGGTCATCTAAACAAACTGACTGGCCTTCCCCCGAGCAAAGCTCGGCCCCCCAGGTACTCATATACAACATGAGTATTACTTTGACAGTTCCCTGGTTGATTATGAACAGCTGTTACAATTCTTTTGTTTTGATTTGAAACTCCATAAGCCAAATGTTAATTTTTTAAATTTTCATTTTAGTTTTTTTACATTATTTGATTTTTCCTGGGGATGAGGCCTGTCTAGAACTTATTTTTATCCCAGAAATTAGTTATTTCGAACATTTGAAGGAAATCGTTGGAGCCGTTTTTGAGATCCGTGTCGCAAGCAAGCAAACCTTACTCATATTAGAGTACAGGATACGACTGATTTCGACTTCTCATTAGTAAATAAATCTGTTTACAACATTAAGTTATCAAAGTTTTATAAATTACCCTGCTTCATCAGTAAATTACGTTCAAAATATTGTTGTATACCTATCTAATTTAGATTCATTTACCAAACAATACTCAGCCTATTATTTTGACTTGCATTAAATAACTCACTATGCTACTGTATATAAGTAGCATATGACTATAATATTATAAGAATTTCATCATCGGAAGCCGTAAATTTGGTAATTTTGGCCAAAAATTCACTAGTGAACGATTAAAACTAAATGTATTCATCTAAAATAACGTCTGTTGCGCTCCGCACTCCGCACTGGCACTGGACTGCTCTCGGAGGAGTCGTCCTTTTGCGCTCAGCGCAGTGCGCACCCTGCAGTGGTGTAGGAAAACGCTCACATTTAATTACGTGTTGTGGGTATACTTCCCAGTGCGGACAAAATGCGGAGCTAGGAAAACCCAACTTAAGCATTTTTTTCGAGTGCATGCGTGTATTTTTTATTTGATTTTTTACAATGTGGTACGTATTTATAAGTGACATTTCATTCATAGTGTGCAGACGATTTTCATACAAGAAAGTTCGTTATATTTAGTTTAATATTAAAAAATAAATTTGAGTTTATTTTTATTTTAGTAGACAAATAAGGTATTTATTGTTCCTTAGCAAGTAATATATTATAACTAGAAGCCAGATCGATTCAAATAGAACCCGCTCCCAATAAAGAATATTCAGATTATGAATTATTTAGTATTTAAACAATAACATAACTAATAAACATAAATAAATAATAATTATTAACGAGTTCGCACGCAGCACGCTGACGTGAGGGAAGTGAATTTCCACGTAAAAACTTTTAAAACTCAAAATCAGTGTAAAAACAAACATTTGTCCAATATTTATTGAAATCTGAAAACACTGATTTTTTGGCTGTTCTGATACTCCTGGTTTCATTTACTCGCAAAGCTGAGAATACAATTTTACGCATTATAAGGTTAGGAAAAGGTCCAGACAGGCTTGAAAGTAGGCGTGAGGTTGCTGGGGATAATAAAAGTACTTTAACAAAGGAATAACAGGCTTTTCTAGTGTAAAACCCCCATAAGACAACGTACTGTGTTTAGCCGATACACATTTTCTTTAATAACTCGGTAAATATTTATGCTAGAATGACGAGAGAGGGCTTAAAACTTTCCCCTCTCTAATTCCCATCTTTTTACATGCATTAATTTTACACCTGGGGCTTTTCTGACCCTTTTTGGGCCCAAAAACTCGAAATTTGAAAGATTAATCCCCCAAAAATGGGTTTAGAGTTTTCCAATTGTTTTGCCCAACGAACTTGTCTAACAGATTATAGAAAGGAATGTCCCTACCAAATTTGAAGTAAATCGGACAAAAAATGCGACCGCTAGAGTGCATACATACATACATATATATATATATATACCTTACTCATATTAGTTACTCATATTAGAGTACGGGATATTGTGTATATATATATAAAATTTTGAACGACCCCCCAAAACGTGTTCAGGGGGTCACGTTAGGAACTTCTATGGTGGTCCCGGGCTTAAGTTTCACAGTGCGGGTCATGCTAATAGTTCACTTTCCAAAGGAAATTCACTAACAATAACAATTTATAACTATAAATTTAAAGTATAATTAATTTAATTTATTTTCATAACCATAAAATTAATTAAACAGAAGAAAATGTTTCACTGCTCTAACTTGTAAACTGTAACTGTTAAAATGTTGTGGCTAGTGTTAAAATTATTAATAGTTACAATTTGCAGTTACAGAATTATTAATTGTACTAGTGGCTTGAAGGGGCCAAAGCCCCTAACTTTGCTCCAATACTCTGTCTCATCTGACTCTAACACTTTCCATTTCGTAAACAAAGCAGACACTTAATCACATGTTTTAATGTAAACAAAGCAGACGTCTTTAAATTCCCAAGCTTTTCTTAAGAGGGATGTTTTACGTTATTTCTTGTTTGCTGGTAAGTTTTTAGAAATACTGCTATTTTTCCCGAGTCCCTGGGATAGACACCTTTAATTTGAGCCGTCTCCCATCATCCTGTAATTTTCCAAACTCCCACGACTTTTACTTAAAAATTTCGCTTACAGAATTATATAAAGACTAGTGGCTTGAAGGGGCAGAAGCCCCTAACCTTTCTCCAATACTCTGCATGATCTGATTTTCATACTGAGGAAAATAGAAGTAATCAAAGTAGACTCTTAATCACATGTTTTAAAGTAAACAATGCAGACATTTTTAAATCCCCATGCTTTACTTATGGGGGATGTTTTACGTCATTTATCGTTTGCTGGCCACTTTATGGAGATACTGATATTTTTCCCGAGTCCCTGGGATCAAGACCTTTAATTTGAGCCGTCTCTCACCATCCTGCGATTTGCCAAACTTCCACAATTTTGACTTAAACATTTCGCTTACAGAATTATATATAAGATATATACAGGTTTTTTAAACGTATCCCAGGATTAAGGAATAAAATACAGATATTTTAAATAATTCAAATCTATTTTTCTTGTATTATTTGATACAACTAATACCAATAAATGTATAATTGAAAATATATTTTAAGACAATGTGCTCAAAAATACTACCTACAGCATGTAACAGATCAGTTTTTCGGCTAATTTGAAAACCACATTTTGTACGAGTAAAAATATAATGAAAATAATAGCAAACCGAATGAGTAACATTTGCAACATAACTTGCTGTCGATAAATGCAACTATGTATGTGTTTTTGAAAATAAAGTAACGATAATAAAGTCATACTCTTTGAAATTAATTAGTATTTTCCACATGATCATTTAATGTGGTGTACGATTTTTGCCTGGAAACAAAGACTTATTTCAGAAAGGAGATAGAAGAAAAGAGAATAGGAATTCCTAATTATGAACTTTCCATCTCATTCAATAGCTTTCGGTTCTTGTAAATTGGGTTGTGTTAAACAAATTCCCTGTAATCTATTCCTCGTTCACCGTGCAGTATAAGTCCTATGGAAGATAGCCATGCACGTTGCACGGGTGAAAAACAGGCCGTCCATAAGGCTATTGCCAATTTCAACACTGGACTTTTTTTGGACGACCTGGTTTTTCACTAGTCCCAACAAATTGTACTTACTGATCTGTAATTATCATGTTTGTTGTCACGCGGGTTGCGTCGACTGTCCGTGTGAAGGCGCCATAAGTAGGGTGTATTGGACATTCCTGGCTCAGGAGGAGCCAGGAGGAGCGCCCCCCCCCCCCCCCGCCCCCCCCCCTAATTAGTATGCAAATTTTTTTTTAATTACCCTAATTAATATGCAAATTTTTAATTACCCTAATTAATATGCAAATTTTTTTTAATTACCCTAATTAATATGCAAATTTTTTTTTTTTTTTCGTTTCAGGAGGAGCCCCCCCCCCCCCCCCCGAGGTCTCGTCTGCGACACTTTACCCCCCCCCCCCGGTACATCAATCAGGAGGAGCCCCCCCCCCCCCGAGGTTTCGTCTGTGACACTTTTGCCCCCCCCCCCCCCGAGAGCTCGTCTGTGACACTTTTGTCTAGAGGCCCGCACCAACACTTAGAAGAAAATCTCCTCTAAGATTTCCTTCTAATCCCTAACATGAAAAGCTTTTGTGGCCTTGAAAAAGGCCGATTATGATGGTGGGATCAGGTGGAGGCTAAGGTGTTGGGAAACATTTATTTTTTATTTATGAAAAACTTTGTTATTTCATCTGGGTGGAGTTCATCCGTTCGACGATTCCACCACATTTCGACAAGCATCATGTACTTCTGCTCAAGTTCAATGGCGTAGATGTGCTCCTCTTCAATAGGGTAGAAATTCATCTTGTAGTCCATGTCCCGCTGCCAATATTCCCATTCCAAGTCGTCCAGCGGGCAATGGTTCCACATGTTGTTGATTCCCCGTTGTTTGGAGTACAGAGCGTCGTCAAGATCTTGGGTAGTTGAATACATTTTTGGCTCATGAACGTGCTTGAACTTTTTGTCATTGCGCCATAGCCTCTTCTTATGGAAATGCTTCAAGGTGCAATCATCGTCGTCTTTTCGGTTGTAGAATTCATCACCTTCAAAGTAATCATCTTCATCGTCAAACGGCCTCTTCTTATTATTGCTATTCATCGACGTTTCCGCCGCAACACATACATCCTCCAACTCGACGTCTGTGATGTCACATTCCCACTCGATGTTGGCCATGATCTCTTCGTAGCTGTTGACGCTTCGAAACTCAAGACTAAACTAAACTTTGCTGCTAGGGCCGCGCCGTGCGTGGTGGGCTGTTGATCGCAGGTGTTCAAACAAAAAACCTGGCGAGTCGAGACCGGTCTGGGATGCAGCTGCGCCCGACCCTTCCAGGTACCCATTATAGTCCACCCGTATCGAATTACATTAGAGGAGGGTTGCTTTTACCCCTGACAGTGGATGTGATTTATTGCCGAGGGGGCAAACGTCGACAAAGGACCCAGCACCCTGAAAGCTTTTAACGGAAATTCCCCGAGGCCTGTCTGGGAAGCAGCTGCACCCGACCCTTCTAGGAACCCATAATTATAGACCACCCGTGTCGAACTCCGAGCAATAAATCACCAGTTGGTAAACACCCCTGCTCTCATTCTTGTTCTAGTCTTCAACAATTCCTGAAGTATGGGGGAGCGAAAATCTCCCCCCTAGTAATTAATTAAACAGAACACCAGGCGGACGAGAAATTGGAGCGCGTACTGAGCGGTGGTGGTTATAAGAAGCGGGTCGCGACACGCCACAGTCTCTCGATAGACTTCTTCGAAGACGGACGTCTACCGGACGTATGCAAAGACAAAGGAGAACTATAAAGAGGGCAAGTAGGTGGAAAGTTTAAACGAAGAGCCATTACAAAGAGGATAAGGACCAACAGAAGGATAACATCGTTAGACAAACGTCGTAGAACTGTAACGAAACGACGCAGGAGAACAAGGGATATTTTCAATTAATTCGATAACAATGTCGTTTATTCATCAGAAATCGTGTGAATGTGTGAAGACTGAACTGGACTTGTTTTCGTTACCGCCTACGCAGACCAGCATCGAGAGCGGTAAATGGGTTCAATACAAACCGGTCTCATCGCTGACGGACGATTCGCCAATAGAGTTTGTAATACCCGGTCACGGTGACGAGTACACGGACCTGACACAAACGTTATTACACGTTAAAGCCGCTATTGTGAAACAGGACGACACTAAAGCGGACGGTGGGCAACCTGCTAAAGAGGTGGGCCCAGTGAACAATTGGCTCCACTCGATATTCAGTCAAGTGGATCTCTATCTCAATCATAAACTGGTGTCCCCACAAACTAACACGTACGCTTACCGTGCCTACTTGGAAAACCTATTGAACTACGGATGTAGTGCGAAGAATTCGCACCTGACTAGCGAGCTGTTTTTTGAAGATTCGGCTGGACAAATGGACGATTGCGACGAATTGAATGAGGGATTGAAAAAGCGTCGCGATCACACGAAAGAAAGTGATGTTTGCGATATGGTCGGTCGATTGCACATCGATCTGTGCAATCAGAACAAATTCATGTTGAACGGTGTCGAGATGCGATTGCAACTTAACAGATCCAGAAACTCGTTTTGTATAATGTCCAAAACGCTAACTACCTACAAGGTGACAATTAAAGAGATTAGTCTTTTCGTACGTCGATGTAAGATCAATCCGAGCGTATTGTTGGCGCACAGCAAAACTCTCGAGACCGGCACGGCCAAGTATCCGATCACGCGTGTAGAAGTGAAATCGTTCACACTACCCTCCGGCATAATGAGTAAGGCTTTAGACAGTGCATTTCTCGGCCAGTTACCGAAACGTGTGATAATTGGACTGGTCAGTAATCTTGCGTTCAACGGAGATTTCAAGAAGAATCCTTACAACTTTCAACACTACGATATGAATTATCTCGCATTGTACGTGGACGGTGAACAAGTACCGGCCAAACCGTTACAGCCCGTTTACACATTGAACAGTGAGACATATATACTCTCTTATTACACATTGGTCACCGGCACCGGAATCCAGTTCTCCGACGCAGGTAATGAGATCAAGAGAGGTGACTATCCGTACGGTAATTGTCTTATGGCGTTCGACTTGACACCGGACATGTCCGCGGCTGAGTCGAGTCACTGGAATCTCCTGCGCAACGGTAATCTACGTATCGAAATTGGATTCTCCAAAGCGTTGCCCGAGACCGTCAACTGTATAGTGTACGCCGAACTGGACAACGTCATCGAGATCGATCGTCACCGTAACGTAACAGTTGACTTCAGCGGGTGAATAAAAGCGATCGCCAAACAGAAATATTGTCTGACAGCAAGTGCGTACAGTTTACTTCAAGGGTGAGCAGACGCACCACCAGTCAGTAGTACGGTTGAAGTCACACGGTAAGGACGTTAACATGGACGCTTACGCTTCTGCGGACGACTATATCAAATCGTTTATTCAGGAGATTGAGGTTATGAACAATAATGCTAGTGATCAGACATTGGCATCACCTCAGACGTCATTTGTAAAACCGACCACTGCCTGCAAGAGACGAAGGAGGGCAACTCCCATCGAAGTGGAAACCAAGAAACCAGGATGGGTGCCGAAACCAACAGATGATTGTCCCATAGTGTCATGGATGGACGATGGGAATACTTTTGCTGTTCAAAACCCGGGAAACAAAGGACAAATGTTATTGAAAATGGAAATGTACGATGGTACAGATATGGTGTTCATGTGTGGTTTATTTTTGGACAAAGATGGTGAAATGCACCAAAGTGTTAAACAAGTAGTTGATAAAGTGGAAAACATGTGGATCGATAAATCAACAGGAGTACCGAAAATTACAGGCTTAACTCAAACTGTTACACAACGCAGTGCAGTTTCGCAGCCAACGTCGAAGAAGCGAGCTGTGAGGAAGAAACAACGAGTGGCGCAAGCATTCAATTAGAGCAGCTGCATCCCAGACCGGTCTCGACGCGTCGGTCTTTTGTGTGAACACCTGCGCCCGACCCTTCGGACCCCCCACTTAGAAGAAAATGGCGGCGAGGGTTTATAAGGCGGAGCCCCGCCCGATTGAGCATCATTCGCCACCAGACCACCACCTCACATAGACCTACTCCAACTACTACTAGAGATGTCGAACAGCAGCAGCACTTTCAAGCCAGAGTTTTCGATTTTGAACGGCACTGCAACAACCGCGGACCTGAGAGCTACCCTCAACAACTGCAAGTCCGACTCTCCGCTCTACACCAGGATAGCCGATCTCCGAGAGGAATGCGGCTATCTCATCACTGCGATGGAGCGAGCCACCACACCCTTTGGCGAGACGATCGTCGTGATCCTGGAGGGGCAGGTCGGGGACGACTTCTTTCTGCGAGTCTACCTGCCTAGGCGCTTCAACGAGGCCCTGAGCAACGCCGACATTGAGCGCTACAACGGCGGATTTGGAGAACGCCTTCGCTTGGTGAAGCGCAGCCCGAGGGGTTCCAATAGCAGATTCACGCCGTTGGAGTTTATGTAAAGCAAGACTTGAAGATTACGTTAATACCTTTGTAAATTAGTTTTCGTAGTCAATACTTATAGTCACGTTCAGAACATAACCACTGTGTTATTTATTTCACTTAACCCCAAAAATGTCCTTTAGTAGTAAGTTTCAGAGTGTGAGTATGGTAACTGTGAGGTGTTTAGCTCAGTAGTAATCATGGGCTTGATGTGGAAACATCCGTTCTCAGCCATTGTGGCGGGACCTTCGGGTTGTGGCAAGTCACAGTTTGTGTCAAAGTTTATAAAGCACATTACAGAAATGTGTGACACACCATTTACCAGTATAAACTGGCATTATGGTAGTGGTGGTGGTGGCGGCGGTGGTAACTCGAAAAATATCACCATTAACCACATAGAAGGTCTACCAAACTTGGAGGATTTTTCTGGTAACGAGCCGATACTTGTGATTATAGACGATATGATGCGTGAGGCCGACAACCGTGTGGTGGATCTTTTCACAAAAGGTTGCCATCATCGCAACATTAGTGTGTTTTTCATTACACAAAATTTGTTTCATCAAGGACGCGGGCAGAGGGACATCTCATTGAATGCGCATTACATTGTGTGTTTTAAGAATCCTAGAGATAGAGTTCAGATTAGGTACTTGGCCAGACAAATATATCCAGACAGCCCGAAATTCATCGAGGAGGCGTACGCTGACGCTACGAGGAATCCACACGGCTACCTACTGATAGACTTGAAACAATCAACAGACGAGAATATGCGAATACGAAGTTGCATATTTCCAGACGATTCTACCAACTATGTGTACTTGCCGAAGAAAAGGTAATTTCGCCATCAGTAGTAATCATGTCGTGCTTGCGGAAGGACGCAGCTCTGCTTACGGCTTTCATACACGCAACACCCAAGGAGCGGAAGGCACTGTTAAAGGTGTGTGACAAGAGCCGCATTCGCTCAGTGTGTGAGTGCGCATACAACGTGTTGCGCGGTAACGTTCCTCTGGCGAAGAAGAGTAAAAGTCAGTTAAGCAAACACAAGGCGACGCTACGTCGATTGGTGAAACGCGGCGAAGGCTGGTCAAAGAAACGAAAGTATCTCATACAAAAAGGCGGTGGAATCTTTATACCGTTACTTTTGAGCGCAGTACTACAAGCAGCATTGAGTAGATAAAAATGACTGGCATCAACAATCAGTTCTATTTGACGCTGCCCAGCAACAGTTCGATGCAGTATTATCCGAAAAATACAGTTGCAAATTACATAACACATTTGCCGAGAGCTATTCAACTGGACGCTGGCGACTGGGAAATTGCACTTGTGGAAGCGCACTATCCAATGACATTTCTATCAGTCGGTAATGACGAAACAATTGACATTTGCATACAACCGCAAGAGGAAGCAAAAGTGAACATAGAAGCGTTGGCGCGGGTTATGGACAGCACTGCCGATGTAACGCCAGTAGTGTCGGCTATTCCAAAACAAAACCACAGAATTAAATTGAAGACTGGTGATTACGCAAATATTCAAGAATTGTGTGATCATATCAATTCGCAAGAACTAGCGATTACTTTTGGTGTAAAGTTCACCGTTGAAAACTCATACAACAAATTCATTGAAGTATCGATGGGAACTGATGTTGTAAAAATTACATTAAGTCCAACGTTAGCGCTTCAATTGGGGTTCGATCCGAATTATTTGACGCTGGAAGGTGATGCAGTTAACAAAAGCATCCGTTCGCCCAACATTCGTCTTGGCTTACCGTCACACATGTACGTGTATTGTGATTTAGTCGAGCCGCAGATGGTCGGCGATACAGTCGCACCGTTATTGAAAATTGTCAATATATCCACGTCTACTTATGTATACGGTTTGCATAAATCAACATCATTCATCGATCCGCACTATGTGCCTGTTATGAATAGATCTTTTGACAGTGTGGAAATTGACTTAAGAGATAACATTGGTAATCATTTGCCATTCCACTTTGGAACGTCGTGCGTGAAGTTACACTTTAGAAAAGTAGCTAGTCATTAGTGAAAAAAAAAAAAAATGGAACATGCAAAGAAAATGGTAGTTGTGCCACAAGAGTTGATTGATCGACTGCAATCAAATGCTACGGATAACAGACCGACTAATCTATCCAGTGAAAACAGCCTCGACGCGGAGATGCAACAAATATTGAATAACAAACGCATGGACGATAGTGAAAAGTGGAAATTGTACAAACAAGCGTTACATCGCTTCTTGCATATTGCAGAGAATAGACGTCAACCGATTAGCATACCAATCGTGGAGTCGGGTGGGAATGAGCATAGTCGACGATCGCACCCCGCTGCGGAAGGCGGTCCAGTGGAAGAGATTGTGGAAACGTTTTCCAAAACTTACAGATCTGATGCCCGCAATCTTTTACGTTTCATGAAACGTTATGGCAGCTTAATCAGTTGGGACAGTGGCTATTCAGTGTACATCAACGGTGTAAAAATCCCAGACTCAAATCTAGTGGATATCTTAAATTGCATAGTAAAGGTGCGTATGCGTGATTACACACCGCCAGGATGGCGGGAAGTGCTCAACGCATTGAAAGCGATGAACGTGCCAAAGGACTATATGAATAATCTAAGAGCGCTTAAGGAAATAAATGCCGAATATCGATCATCATTCACAGGAGGAGAAGGATCAGACGATGACGTGGACACATCAACTGAATCAATACTGAGAACACCGCTAGTAAATCGGCTTCGATCGGCAAGAGGAAAATGTGTAACATCTACACCGGCACGAGCGACAGAGCAGTTTGATTTTTCAAATAGAAACAAGCCGTTGTCAAATTTGGACAAGTGGGAAACGTACACAGGATAGGTTTTCAGTATTATGGAGCGTTTGTATTACAATCCCATCGAACCTTCGTCGTATGGCGGTGTAGCTCCATTAGCGCGAGCTGCAAAACCAGTTTCAAAACGCAAAGTGATTGAATGGTTACAAACACAGGACACTTACACATTGCACAAACCGGCACGCAAGCGTTTCCCGCGCAATCCTTACATAGTGTATGGTCCATTTGAATTGTGGCAAGCGGACTTGAACGATATGCGTGGTCTTAGTAAACACAACGAGGGCGTCAACTACCTGCTGACTGTAATAGACGTGTTTAGCAAACACCTGTATGTGCGAACGTTGAGGCGGAAAGAAGGGGCTGAAGTGGCCAACGCTTTCGAGGAGATATTTGCCGAAGCGACCGACACACCTCGCTGTTTACAAACCGACAAAGGTACTGAATTCACCGGTGCCAAGACGAAAAAATTATTCAAACAATACGGAATCATCTATGTCACTACACAAAACCCAGATGTTAAAGCGGCCGTAGTGGAACGCGTGAATCGCACTTTGAAAACACGCATGTGGCGATATTTGACTTACAAAAACACATATCGTTATGTAGATGTGTTGGACAAACTGGTTAGTGCATACAACAACAGCGCTCACAGGAGTCTAGGCAATAGAATACGACCAGTCGATGTGACTGTTGACAACAAGCGAATATTGCATCAGGTATGGCGTCGCATGTTCGGTAAGATACCGCGTCGTGTTAAGGCAAAACTGAAAGTTGGCACCACAGTGCGCATATCTAAGGAGAAGGGCACATTCGCAAAAGGTTACGAGACTAATTGGAGTAAAGAAGTGTTTGTGGTGCGTCGTGTAAACACATTGATGCCTCTACCAATGTACACTTTGTCGGATCTCAACGGTGAACAAGTGACTGGTCAGTTTTACGAATACGAATTACAAAAAGTGACAATATACAACGGCCATCTGTTCAAGATTGCTGAAATACTAGACGCTAAGGGTCGCGGTCGCAGTAAGCGTTATTTCGTCAAGTGGGAAGGTTACGGAGACGAGTTCAATTCTTGGGTAAGAGCGCAAGATTTGCAAAATGCCTAATAGCAACCAGTTCTATTTGACATTGCCCAGCAACAGCTCAAAGGATTATTTTCCAAAAAACACAGTGTCCAAGTACACTACACATCTGCCGAGACAAATTCGATTAGAAGGCGATGGCGAGTGGGAGATGGCTTTGGTCGAAGCGCATTATCCATGTTCCTTTATGACTGTGGACGAGGAATCGTGTATTTGGCTCGACTATAAACTCGTTCTGCCGAGTATTCCCGTCACACTCAGTGTCGAGCACATTATGCTAAAGATGAAACCCGGTTATTACAAGAACATAACCGATTTATTGAAAATGATCAATAAAGCGAAGGATGTCACCCAGTACTTGTACTTTGAGTATGACAAAGAGCAGGACAGAGTCAAGATCACGACAATGGCGGACGGTATAAGCAAAGTACATTTCACCGAAGCGCTGTCTCTCCAGTTGGGTTTCGATCCGTACGAGAACGTTTTGTCAAATGACCTCACAGCGATATGGCCGCCTAATCTGACTATGGGACTGCCGACACACTTGTACGTGTATTGTGATCTGATTGAACCGCAGCTGATTGGTGACACTACAGCGCCGCTTTTGAAAATTGTCAACATTGACAGAGAGAACTACACACACGGCGCGCATAAGACTGTGCATTTCATCAGTCCTCATTATGCGCCAGTTATGAAAGGAACATTTGAAACGATCGATATTGACCTAAGGGATCACGCTAGTAAAAAAGCGTCATTCCTCTTTGGGACGTCGTACGTGAAGCTTCATTTCAAAAGAGGAGCTCAGCAATGATGAATACAAACGATCCCTACTTGGCGTACTATCGCCGCCAACAATTGCAGCAGACCGGAGGCAGTATCGAGAGGGTATTTCGCGGTGCACCCTACCAGCGAGGACATGGAATTGGCAGTTTCCTAGGCGGTATGTTCCGCACCATCACACCGCTACTCAAGTCGGGAGCCTCTGCTGTGGCCAAAGAGGCGTTGAAATCCGGTGTTGGATTCTTGGGCGACATGGCCATGCACCAGCGGGACCCCAAAGAAGCCGCTAGAGATCATTTCAGCCAGTTTACAGACTCGCTAAAACGCCGGGCGGACGGCAAACTTCAACGTGTGCTAAGTGGCGGCGGCGGCTCTCGCGCGAAACACCGTCGCGTAACGCGAAAGAATACCGCGAAACACCGGCGCGCTACTCCTGCGCGAAAGACTAACGCGATACTCTCGCGTAAGAGAAACGCGAAGCGCGCCATGTCTGGCGGCCGTCGTGTCACACCTCAGTCTTTGGCGAAACTCCTTCGAGGAAGGTCGTCGTCGTCGTCGTCATCCAAGAAGGGCAAGAAGAGAAGGACAGTTAGAAAGAAGAAGAAGAAGACGAGGAAAGCAGTGAGGAGAACGTCTATACGCGATATATTCAATTAACACACACACACACACACACACACACACAATGTCGTTTCTACATCAAAAGTCGTGTGAATGCGTCAAGACGGAATTGGACTTATTCTCCCTACCACCGACGCAGACCAGTATCGAGAGCGGCAAATGGATTCAGTACAAACCAATCTCCACACTGACTGATGATTCGCCCATCGAGTTTGTTGTGCCCGGCAACGGCGAAGAATACACCGATCTTTCGCAAACAATGTTGGAAGTTACAGCGTCTATTGTCAAGTCGACAGGAGCGGCAATCGCAGATGTCGAAGAATCGAATAAAATTGGCCCAGTCAACAATTGGCTGCACACGTTATTCAGTCAAGTCGATATGAGTATGAATCAGAAACTGGTCACACCACAAAACAACACTTATGCATATCGAGCGTATATCGAAACATTGATGAATTACGGCTATGATGCTAGGAAATCACATTTAACATGTGGACTGTGGAACGCGGACGACGCCGGCTATATGGACAATACTCTGGACGATAACGATGGACTAAAGGCGAGACGAAAAATGACAAATAAAAGTCGTGAAATCGATATGCTCGGTCGCCTACATGTGGACATGTGTAATCAGAACAAGTTCCTGTTGAATGGTGTGGAACTGCGTTTTAAACTGATCCGATCAAAAGATTCCTTCTCCATTATGGCGGATGATGGTGACTACAAGGTGCACATTGTTGATGCGAATCTCTGGATACGAAGGTGTAAAGTTAGCCCCACGGTACTGTTGGCGCACAGCAAGACGCTTCAGACCGGCACAGCTAAATACCCAATCACCAGAGTGGAATTGAAAACATTCACACTGCCGTTTGGAGTGAGGAGCAAAACTTTGGACAATGTCTTTCTAGGTCAAGTGCCGAAAAGAATTATTGTCGGACTGGTCACGAACGCCGCTTATAATGGTGATTTAAAAAAGAATCCATTTAACTTTCAAAATTTCAAAACCAACTACTTCTCGCTGTACGTGGACGGTGAACAAGTGCCGTCCAAACCGCTACAACCACACTACGAAACCGGCAAGGGAAAATACGTGATGGCGTATCACAGTCTGTTTTCAGGCTCCGGCATACACTTTAGCGATGCTGGTAATCTCATAAATAGAGATGACTACGACGATGGATATTGTCTGATGGCATTCGATCTAACACCTGATATGTCAGCAAGTGACACAACTCATTGGAACCTAGTGCGCAACGGCAGTGTGCGTATGGAGATTGCTTTCGACACGGGACTCACAGAGACTGTCAACTGTCTGGTATACGCAGAGTTTGACAACGTCATAGAAATCGATCGTCATCGCAACGTGTCTGCGGACTTTGGCGGTTAGATCGTCGGTGGCGGCGTCATCGTCCTCCTCCTCAGTCATCAACCAACACTCGCACAAGATGGATCGTTTATGCAGAGCACAGCGTACAAATTTAGCATCTCCGATTATTGTGGATTTTCAATGTTTCAAGGACAACTCAAATGACTACATTCTGAAGGAAGTGTGCGTCTTGGAATTGGCCAGTGGAACACTGCTAATGCATCATATCGCCAAATCACCATTCAGCCGAGATTTCCTATCACAAGAGAAACTGCGTGAAAGCTATTGGCTCACAAAACACTGTCACGGATTGGAATGGGACCAAGGTGATATCTGGTATCATGTGCTAGAGGAAAAGTTACGTGCATGTATCGCCAAACGACCGATTGTCTATGTCAAAGGTGCTGAGAAAAAAGAGTTTGTACGATACAATTTCATCACGGATCACTGTACTACTAATGTCATCGATATCAACGATATTGGCTGCGGATCACTATCGTCAATCAACTGTCTACTATCAACAAACGCAGTGCGATGTCGCCACCACAGAACAGCTCACACACGATGCGCTCTAACCAATTGTATCACATTGCGCGGTTGGATACATCTAAGTACAAATATCGATGACGCTGATGATAACGCTGACGATGGTGAGAGTGATACCAGTTCCTGCTTTTGTTTTGCTACTAGTACTACTCCTACTACTGACTGTGGCGTCGACACAGTAGAATGAATACCTTAGAGATACAAAAGTGTATGGCTAAACTGCCCCTACAGAATGTTGGTGTCTACGCTGCGGATCAATTGCCCCATTATATTTCACCATCTACTGCTATGATTGTGAACACTGATCCACACAATGAAGACGGCACTCACTGGGTCGCTTTCTACCTTAACAAAGGAGGAGGAATAATTGAATTCTTTGACAGCTACGGTCAACCGCCACATATTCAATTCTACCAAGGATTCCTGAGACGCAACGCTCGTCGCTACCTGTACAACGAGCATCGCATTCAAAGTGACAACACTCTGGTCTGCGGTCAATACTGCCTTGTGTTCCTGTACTGCCGCACCCACTACGGCATGAAGATGACGGACTTTGTGCAGCTCTTTGAACACTCTTCTACTGGCCACAATGATGCACTGATCAGAAGACTCTTTGCACAAATGTATACCAATTGAATTTTGAAATTTTTTTCTCAATAAACTAGTTGTGTACTCAGAATAAAAAGAAATATTCTTATTATTTCCCATCCTCTCCTCCTTTACCCCAAAGTGGGGCAGACCTCTCATACAATGGCATTAGCAGGTGCATTCTTGTCTTCAACAATTCCTGTAGTATGGGGGAGCGAAAATCTCCCCCCTAAGCCATTATGTGTTAGGGGGAGCGAAAATCTCCCACCTGGTAATTAAACCAATTGAACAACAGTTTTCAACCACCTGAGGTCTCATAGGTCTACCCCACTTTTGGGGTAGACCTAACGTACAATTATAGGCCTGCCCCAAAATGGGACAGACCTATCATACAATGATTCTAAAGTAACATTCATATCTGAACCTGGTTTATATGAATTAACATATTTTTGAATATATATATATATATTTTTTTTTTTACTTTTGTATCTTAAGACTATGTTAGGGGAGAAAAAAAAATACGAATGTATATACAAACAATTTGGCTATTTATTTACACACCTTATATATATATATATATTTTACATCGAGTATGTGCTCCTGAACATTTGAGATTGACTAGCAAAAATGAGACTCGACACAAACTAATGACTAGAACAAAAAGAAAAAGGAGAACATTTCTAAGTTTTACGAGACTCGATACAAACTAATGACTAGATTTTTCAAAATAATTTACAAGTCAAGTCAGGGTCTTTGGCAATATGACACAACCACTCAACGCTCCTCATCCTCCGCCTCTTCATCGTCTTGAGGGATGTCTTCGGGCTGATGTGGAACGTCAATGTGTCCCCACGGAAGTGTGTTGACTCCGTCCGGAAGGATGTAACGTTTGTCATCGTTACAGCTCAAGGATAGCTTGTCGACTTGGACTGTGAAGACGCGGTGGTTTCGGGACTGGAACCTGGTGTTGATGGTTCTCTTCAACACGCCGTTGAAGAGGCATTCCCGATAGTCGTCAGAGGTTAGTGTGTGTTTTACAACACCTCTAGCGACTCCCTTGGCGCGCTTCACTGTCATGACCTGCAACTCGTCATCTTCGGTCCTCTCCTCGAACTCGACAATGTCCATGAAATAAAGTTTCGAGCGAAGACCGAGGTACTCGAGCAGAGGAAGTCCGTTGCACTCATCCTTGAACTTTCCGATGACTTTTGCGTTGACGGGGCTGTAGCAGGGATGGTTTCTGGGGTACGCACTGGTGTCAAAATCATCCAGATGCTCCAACATGTCCTTATAAACATCTTCAGTCTGGACGTCGAACACGAAGCTGTCAGTGTCCATGTAGTCAACCTTCAGACGATCACCGTAGCGGTTCTTCATCTTCCGAAGGAAGTCGTACATGAGCCACTTGCTCAGATCGAGGACACACATTCCGACGTACAGCGGTTTGTCCAGGACGATATTGACTTTCGACATGTGGACAATGGCGACATCATCGTTGAAGTAGGTTCGGTCCAGGAAGTTTGACTTGGCCACATACTTCCTGAACATCTCCGGCGTACACACCAGCTTAGAGTTCATTCGCTTGCGAACATTCTCGATCGTCTTGCCGAAGACCGCGTTGTTCATAAGCTTGAAAAAGTCTTGTTCAAACTTGGTCTTGGCCTTCTTCCTCAGTTCGGTGTTCATTAGGATGTAGCTCTCTAACCACCGAGACTGACGGAACGAGATGACGCGATGCACGTTCACAAGCTCCAGCCCGTTTTCCAGTGCCTGTTGTAGGATTCTGTAATGACAGATGTAGTTCTTCTTGTCATCCAGAGTCGTAACGAGCTTCTTGAATTTCCCTCCTGGCGGACGTTTGGTCTCGCAGCAGTAAGGGAGATCTTTGTGAAGGTCGTGCAGGTGGGCGGGGTAGCGAAGGTCAACTTCCAAGACGTAGCCCGTGGGTCCTTCGGGGTCCAACGCTGCAATATCCAGGGACGCGATCTCCTCGCGGCTGAGCCATTGGAAGTGTCCCTGTGGAAGACACTGGGACATGGCCCAACCGTAAAGGTTGTTGGCGTCCAAGTATAGCAGGTGATGCGTTGGCTCTTCAGGTCGACGATCTTCAGGGCGACATCCATCATGGTTGGCCTTGGCGTGTCTGGTGATCGCCTGGGAAATACCTCCTCTGATGCCTTGCTCGAAGAAGAGGTACATGTCAAAGTCCTGTATCGTATCAAGCTCCACTCCACAGGTCCTTAACATAACATCCCAGGCGTATGACGGTAGGGTGTAGTAGTGCGCAGGGTCTAGTTCGTATTCAGCCATCGACGTGTCCCTGAAGCGTTCAAAGACGTCAGTCAACAGCGCAATGTCACAGCGCAGGTACTTCTCGGCGTAGTCCTTGAGGTTCCTACAACCGAAGGTTTCCCACACGTTGCGAGCATGCTCGTAGTCTGCATCCGTGATGTCCTCCAGGGTCAGGTCGTTGTGGAAATCTCGCTGCAGAGGCAGTTCCGTAGTATCTTCCAACACGGCGTTCGACGTTACAAAGTTGTACGGGAACACGCCTTTCCTACGGACTAGATCGAAGAGGTGGTCTTCGGGGAATCTCTTCCTCGTCTCCAAGAGTTGAGCTGGTGGAAGTGCGGCTGCGAGGCTGGCGAGGCTCAAAGCCAGGAACCTGTAGGTGTCGAGGAACCTGACTCTGAATCCTGGCTGTCTTTTTCCACGCCCTGGCATCCCAACCGGTGCCGCTGCTCGGTCGAACAGGAACCGCTTCGTGAAAGCGATGTACCGCTCTTCCGTGTGAGCCAACACCTCAACATCACCAGGGTCGACCGCCAACTCCCGCACTATGAAGTGAGCGTCGTAGTTGGAGAGGTTGTGGAAGTAGCAGTTGACTACTCGCTGCTCCCTGTAGCGTAGGTTACATGATCTGTGCGCAGCGCCACGAAACTCGTAGGGCGGCGCGTGGTTGTGATCACGAACCTTTGGGTCTTCTCTTGAAAATGGCGATCCACAGAGGTAGCAATTCGCTGTCGAGTTGTACTGCATCGTTTCCGCTGGGGTCAGGACAGGGCGCAGATTTCTTGCTTCGTACAGGAAGTTCCACAATCGCTCAACATCAGTTTTCAACATCTCCATAAATGTCTTTGACGCATCATCCCCGAAGTAGACTCGAGGCTCAAACTCCTCAAGTCCGTACGAGTCGATGATCTGGTACGCAAAGGCATATGGGATGTGGATGTGGGTGGCTACTCCTCCGTGCGGCTCGTCGACTTGTTCATCCATCTCCGCGGTCGGCAGTAGAGCACACTCAAAGTCCGCGTAGATGGTGAAACGCTCGCGTCGGGTGAACTCTGGATGGCTGAATTTGATTTCAGTCTTTCTCGGCGTATCCATGCGAATAGGGGCTGAAGCGGAGCAGTATCGCCTGTGCTCCTCCAGACGCTGAACACCCGTCAAACCGAGCTTGTTCGGACGGTTGTCAAAGTGCGCGAAGCACCGTTTACAGATGAATATGCTGCCCATATGTGCTGTGAGTTGGGGACGGATCAGTCGGCCAAGGTCTTTGACGTAGGCGTAGTGACTATCACCGTCCGTTGTCACGTACAAAAGGTCGCAATGGTCTTCGCGCTCCTGCCTACAAATCTTCAAGGGAAAGACGGTGTCCTGATACTTTGGTTGTCCGTTAGGTTTCTGACCCACGCGCGTGTGATCAATACCATAGACGTTGATGCTGATGTTGTTTGTCCGCTCAAACGTCTTGATACTCTTCAGAGCAACGGGGAATTGAAGGCCGGTCCAATCGTATCGGGCGATGATATCGTCGGTGTACATTGCCGGTCTGTCGGGGTTCTCTTGAACAAACTTGCCCAGGACAGCATACATAAAACACCGCTCATCGGTGTTCGATACGTTGACGACTGCTTTGGTGTTCTCCAGAGACGTAGGCAGTGGGAGCCAAGCTCGACCATCTTCACCTAGAGGAGTGTATTCGTTGATGCCGACCTCCAAATCACGAACGCGAAGGTATGTCCACCCGGAGCCGATATGATCACACTCAGCCTTCTCTCTGATAAGCTTCGCAAAAGCTGTTGTGATGTACTGGTTCAGGTCCGAGGTCACCGTCAGCGGAGTCATCTTCGTCTTGAAGTTGCGCAGGCAGGTGTTGTTGTGCACATTTTTGAACTCACACTCCAGCTTCAAGTTGACCTTTATGCTGCGGTGTTTCGCCAAGGTGATCTCAAGCAACTCCGTAAGGCTCACAATCAACAACGCCATCACTTCTCCGATTGTGACGAGATTCTCCATCGGTCGCTGCAAACGGTAGGTTAGGAGGCGGTTGCGGAAACCCCGTTGAATGAGTGAGAACACGGGGCTTGACTGTCCTGCTCCAGTCATCTCAACATCATCGGGTTGTTGGTGTGCGCTCGTGCCGGGTTGTGGCTCCGTGCTCGGACCTGGCTGGGGTTCATCCTGTTCCATGGCTGCTCGGTTCCGGATCAGGTCCTTCATGATCGGGCAAGAGATCCGCTCATGATGGTCCTTGTTGAACAGCTTGTTGAACTCCTGACCACAGTATGCGCAAGGGAATCTCCGTTCTTGGCCATCACCGTGAAATTGCTTGGTGTGGCGACGAAGGTTGTCTTCCCTCTTAAACTCGGCGCCGCATGTGACGCAAAGGAACCTGCGGACTCTGCTGTGGGTCGATTCCACATGTCGACGCAGGTTTCTTTCACGACGGAAACGGCGACCGCATTCATGGCAGGTGTGGTGGCCAGGACCCGGACCTTCATCTGAAAATAAAAATAAAAACAAATTAGGATAAATGAAGATACAAATTCCCCTCTCTCTCGAGAATCACATTTCAAAGTTAAGTTTGTTAAATCAAAATAGCAATCATTAAACAGGGAAGAAGTAATCTTCTGTACTGTTTGTCTACATTGATGATCCTGGGTTCAAAGCAAAGGATGTAGCTGCAATAATGAGCTACGCCAACCCTAAAGAAGCCTTTTGTGTTAGGGGGAGCGAAAATCTCCCCCTAGTAATTAAATCAATAGTACATCAGTTGGCACGGTCTCATTCTTCTTCTTCAGGAACCTAGTTAAATAGTTAAAAAAAAGAAGGTAAATAGTCACTAGGGGAAAAAAGTTATTTTAATGTGGATTCTCACCTTCAACGGAGTGTTGATTGACACCGGCAGTCGTCTGCGGAGCATCAATCGTCTCCCGGGGCGGAACGACGAGGTGATTCGCTCCCATGTGCCGCTCTAAGGCCCCCTGGTCTGCGAATGTGGCTCGACAAAGCCGACATGCTGCTTCTCCATCTGTAAACGTACAAAACGATTAGATTGAGAAATGTTTAACACCTGTCTTAGTTTAGTGTACTTGATGGGGGGTGTATCGATACACCCCCCTTCAAGTGCTCCAACCCAAAGCATTCACTGGTAGTTAACTTGTCCGCAGGCGCTGATGGGCTAGCTCTGTTGGTTGTAGCGTTACCCTGCTCAACTCTTGTATTAATTATCAAAAGTACGTCATGTGGGTACTCAAAATACTCGGCTTGAAGAGGGGATTCCGAAAATGCATTAAAAAAAAAAAAAAAAAAAAAAAAAGAGGGTCAAGTTCAAGTTAAAGGTCATCATCAGGTTAGCCCAAAGTGGTCGATGTGGGTACTCAAATGACTCGGCTTGAAGAGGGTATTCCGAAAATGCATTAAAAAAAAAAAGAGGGTCAAGTTCAAGTTCAAGGTCATCATCAGGTTTGCCCAAAGTGGTCGATGTGGGTACTCAAATGACTCGTCTTGACTAGACGAGCAAGAATGTGCAATCAGAATTCAGATCCGACCTATGGTAGCCCAGATCCATTACCCCCCCCCCCCCCCCCCGAGGTCTCGTCTGCAACACTTTTGCCCCCCCCCCCCCCCCGAGGTCTCGTCTGTGCCACCCCCCCCCCCCCGAGGTTAGGGAAGTATGTCATATGGGTACTCTGATGACTTGACTTGATGGGTCGAACAATAACATAAGCTATTAAAATTGTATAAATATAGTCATGTAATTTTAATTTTTTTTTTACACAGCTCTATATTCGCACAGAATAACTAAAGCTGTTAAATAAAAAGAAGACTTTTACCACACTCCGGTTATATACTGCATAACATATTTCCTATATTACTAACATTTAAGTCTGATTAAAACAATAATGTAACACACAATGACGTACCTTGTTGGGGTGGGACGAATCCACCGTGGAATTTTGCGTAGTGCTTCATACTGTGTCTGCGCGGGAACGTGCAGCCGCAAATGACGCATTGGTGTGAGTCGTTCATCTTGAATATGGATTATAAAGTTTCGATAATCACAAACAATACGACACAACACAACCGTTTTAAATAGTTCAACGATGCTGGACGAATATCGCAAATGAAATCAGCAACTAACAAAAATCGCGTAGAACGGAGCAGGATCGGACTAACACGTCTACACGCACTGAACTCTCGAACTGAACTGACGGAGGGCTGGCGATGTGGGGTGATTCTCCCCACTAATGGATTTCGGAGAAGGCCGGGGCAATAAATCTCAACCGCTGTCAGGGGTAAAAGCAACCCTCCTCTAATTGAATTCGATACGGGCGGACTATAATGGGTTCCTGGAAGGGTCGGTCGCAGCTGCTTCCCAGACCGGTCTCGACTCACCGGTCTTTTGTGCGAACATCTGCTGCGTCGACGTTTGTCGCCTCGGCAATAAATCACGACAGCTGTCAGGGGTAAAAGCATCCCTCCTCTAATGTAATTCGATACGGGCGGACTATAATGGGTTCCTGGAAGGGTCGGGCGCAGCTGCATCCCGGACCGGTCTCGACTCACCGGTCTTTTGTTTGAACATCTGCGTCGACGTTTGTTGTCTCGACAACAAATCACAACAGCTGTCAGGGGTAAAATCATTGGACAGTCGGGGGGGGGGGGGGGGCTCCTCCTGATTGATGTACCGGGGGGGGGGGGGGGGCTCCTCCTGATTGATGTACCTCGGGGGGGGGGGGCTCCTCCTGATTGATGTACCGGGGGGGGGGGGGGCTCCTCCTGAAACGAAAAAAAAAAAATTTGCATATTAATTAGGGTAATTAAAAAAAATTTGCATATTAATTAGGGTAATTAAAAATTTGCATATTAATTAGGGTAATTAAAAAAAATTTGCATACTAATTAGGGGGGGGGGGCGCTCCTCCTGAAACGAAAAAAAAAAAAATTTGCATATTAATTAGGGTAATTAAAAAAAATTTGCATATTAATTAGGGTAATTAAAAATTTGCATATTAATTAGGGTATTTAAAAAAAAATTTGCATACTAATTAGGGGGGGGGCGGGGGGGGGGGGCGCTCCTCCTGGCTCCTCCTGAGCCAGGAATGTCCAATACACCCTACTGCCATAGTAGAAGCTGAGTGAAATACCAGGCCGTCCATAAGCCCAATGTTAAAATACCCCCGTCGCAGCAAACCTGTGGACTCAGAAAATTTCCAATGCATAATATTTGTCTGAATTCCACATAAAGCCGCAAACCAAGTTTCATAAAAATATATTCACATATAAGCGATTTTAATTATTCTCCATAAGAATAACATTGGTAATGAGTATGTAGGTTTGCTGAAACAAGGAACAGAAACAATTGGTTTTTATGCAAATATAAATAGAATTTAACTAGGCGAAGCCACATACTAAGTTTCATCGATATTCAATCATAAATAAGCGATATATGACATTCTAGTTATTCTCCATAAGAATAACATGGGGGCTGAGAAAGCAGGTTTGCTGCAACAAGGAACAGAAAAATGTTTTTTTTATATAATTATCAATATAACTCAACCAAGTGAAGTTTTATTAATTTATGTTCATAATTAAGGGAGTCAGTACATTTTACTTATTCTCCATAAGAATAAAATGGGGGCTGAGTACGGAGGTTTGCTGCTACGGGAATAATCAACAAAAATCAATTTTTTGTGCAAATATCAATATACCAGAACTACGTGAAGCCATATACCAAGTTTCATCAACATACATTAATAAATAATCGAGATATCAAATTTTATTTATTCTCCATAAGGATAACATTGGACAACGTACTGTGTTTAGCACTTCGAATATCTCTGCAACGGTTGGGCGTAGAATCACAATTTAAACACCAAAATGATTGTTTTGTGGAACTGAACAGATTGGTAAAAGCAAATGTGAAGTTTACATTAAAATAAACTGAGGAAAAGCCAAAAACCTTTTTCCCTTAAGATTAACATGGGAGATTTTATGAGCAGGTTTTTTTGGATTTTCTACGCAACCACTTAACCTAGGTTAATAATTCAAAATACTAAATTATTTGTTTTTTTAAGCTCTATAACATGGTCAAAACCAAAATTAATTTATTTAAAAATTTTAGGGTGAAAAATGCAAAAAACTGATTTTTGGACAATTTAAAACCCCGATAAACCCCCCTTCCCACGGTCCGATTTTTCTGGTTTTCAAACTTAAAGTCATGAATGTCATTTTACACATTTGAGCCAAATTTCATCAAAATCGGACGTTTTTTACTCAAGTTATCGTGTTAACGGACACATATATATATACATATATATAAATTTGAACGAATAGTGTTTTTGGCATCTGGGGACCTCAAAACAAAAAGTTATCATGGTCTCGGGCTTAAGTCTTACCATGAGACCTACGGTAATAGCTTCTTCCCTATAGGGGAAATTCGCTAATAACACTAATCTTATGGATGGCCTGGTTTTTCACTCGTGCAACGCGCTACTTTCTGTACTTTATAACAAGCAAAGTCATTTGCGTTATCTATTGTGCCTTTATCGCAATATTAGCTACGAAAGAAAAAAAAAACTTACCAACAAACTGTGTTATAATTCCTAGTTAAGGGTGCGCCCTACCTGCCTTCCGCACGTTAAAATAAGGGTTTTGCATCCCCCACATTGTAGGCTCAATTGTTAACCAATTAAAAATAATTTGTTGTTATTTAATTACTAAATGTTCCTCTATGTATTATACGATTTAAAAATCGTAATTTTAATTCAAAATAAGCGCACCCTTTAATAAAACACGATTACAAAATCAGTTAGTTTAATGTGTTCAGCACCTCTCGGAAGATGTTTGAAAATGGTCTAAAATGAATAAAAAAACTCAATTGCCCGACGCCATAAGGCCAATGGGCCTGAGCGGCGATCTAAGGACAGTGAGGTACCGTAACAGTAAACAGTCACATGGGCAAGCTAGTGGCGACCGCTCGTGAAGGACTATCATAGCAGTTAGCCGGGGTCAGCCTACGCCACTGACTATAAATACTGAAGTAGACTTCTCATTTCCAATTCTAAAACCTGCCCCTAGTTCTGTGTGTGCCAACATTCAAATAGGACGTAGTTACACTAATCACCAACAGAGTACTTCTGTCAACTATTACTTTTACTCTCAATGAGGGGATAATACAACAGTTTGTGTATTTTGATGCAAACATAAGTTGATTATCTCTTGCTTTCTGGGGCGGAGATATTTTACAAGTCAACGTAAATTACTAAAACAAATATTTGACAGCAGCTCAACCTGTTGGTGACCCAATCAAACTAACTCCACTTCAAATTCTGGCTAACACCATTGACTATACATACTGAAGGGGACATCAGTAGGGGGCTGCCCCCTACTGACATCCCATCTATATGACCCAGATGTCCCACTTTTAGTGTTTGCTAGAATTTGAAGTGGACGTAGTTTGATCAGGTCACCGACAGATTGTGCTGCTGTCAACTATTTATTTTATCTGAAGTCATTTTCAGATTATTTATTTTAACTTTTAAAATTTCCCCATCCCAGAAAGCAAGTGATAATCAACTTATGTTTCCTTCCTGACACACCAACTGTTGTATTATCCCCTCCTTGAGAGGCTAAGTAATAGTTGACAGCAGTATACTCTGTTGGTTATTGGTGTAAACTACGACCTCTTCTGGCATACACAAAACTAGGGACACATTTTACAATGGCAATGAGAAGTCTACTTCAGTTTATAGTCAATGCTAACACTAAAGGTGGGACAGCTGGGCCATATAGATGGGATGTCTCTTTCAGTATGTATAGTCAATGCCCACGGCTGACTCACTCTATCTCTGAGCTACCGCGTCCGTTACTAACATGTGGACTTTTTGCAATGCAATTTCATTTTGTTCTACGCAAATAAAATAATTATTATTGCTATGTGAAATACATGGCTTATGGGCACCCCGTACCGCACGGTGAATATGGAATTGAAGACACATATAAGGTAGAATTTTGGCTTTCACAAACCCTGTTACCGGGTGTCCCATAAAGATCCCCCCCTCTTAATTTTTGAAAGACCGTAAATTTTCAAACAATCTTACAACAATCTACAGGTAAATGTCACTACCATAAGCCAAGTATTTTTTAAGGGGTTAAGGGTATCAACCATCGCCCCTAAATAGGAGTTGCTGGGGGTAGTTTTTATTTTTTAAATAACAACCCCTATTTAGGCCTGATTGTTGATACCCTAAACCACTTACAAAATACTTTGGCTTATGCTAGTAACATTTACCAACGATTGTTTGAAAATTTACAGTCGTTCAGAAATTAAGAGGGGGACCTTTATGGGTCACTCGGTATATCTCCCAGTGATAAAAACATATTTTTTTCTCCAAATCTCAAAGCACAACAAACAGTGATCCTACAGATCCTACAGTAATCGGATGAATACAATAAACCCCGACCCAACCCCCAACCCCTCTACCGCAGCGCAACCCCATCTGTGAATTGAGCATCGATATAAGAGCAATAAAATGTCGCCCGCATTCAGATGCGATATGATTACTAAAATAACGGGTACATAAAGGGCGCAAAACGTAAAACACTTTGATCACGGATGATAATACAATCAAAGGGGCAGTTGCGCCCTCCCCCCTCCCCGACAACCCCTAGTGTAGGATTAATGTGAGATGAATTGCCTAAGTGTACCCCCCTCCCCCGTCACCCTCTGGGTAATAGATATGCTAATAGGCACATGGGGTCTCGCAGCGTGATTTTTATACGCACAATTTTACACGATTGTGTTTCTTTCTGAATGAAGTTAGGTTGTTATGAGTTAGTGTTTAATTTGTTGATTGATTTTAATCTATTTTGACACCTTCTGATTAAACGAAAGTGTGTTGTGGTGTACTATATGCGGAGTATCCAGCTTTACGGGTTTTTCAGGTCAAAACACAACACAATATTACATGTGTAACGGGTTTCTGTCTGTGAGCTACTTATTTTTTCTTACAAATTTAAAAGTCACACAAAAATTTAATACCTCCGTAGCAGCAAACCTGCGTACTCAGCGAATTTCCAATGCATATATATGTATCTTAATACCACATAAAGCCACATACCAAGTTTCATCAGTATACATTCATAAATAAACGATTTATGACATTTTAAATATTCTCCATAAGAATAACATGGCAGCTGAGTATGCAGGTTTGCTGAAGCAAGGAAGACAAAAAATTGGGTTTTATACAAATATCAATATAACTCATGTAGGTAAAGCCACATACCAAATTTCATTAATTTATTTTCATAATGAAGGCAGATAACACGTTACTTATTCTCCATAAAAATAACATGGGGCTGAGTATGCAGGTTTGCTGCTACGGGAGCCTTGGTAAAAAATTGTTTTTTTGAGCAAATATCAATAGTCCACAACTAGATGAAGCCGTATACCAAGTTTCGTTAGTATACGTTCATAAATAAGCGAGATATAAAATTTGTATTTTCCTCCATAAGAATAACATTAGACAACGTACTGTGTTTAGCACTTTCAATATCTCGGTAACCAATTGACGTAGAGAAATGATCAAAATACCAAATTGTGTGTTTTTTAAGCTGGATCAAATGGAGAAAAATAAAATTTGACTATTTCCAAAATTATATGTAAAAAATTCGAAAAACCCATTTTTGGGGTACAAAACCTCCCCCAAAATACCCCTTCGGATAGAGCGATCTGGCTGGTTTTCGAACTTAAAGTCATAAATGTTGCTTTACACGTTTATACCAAATTTCATCAAAATCGGATAATTTTTACGAGAGTTATCGTGCTCACGGACACACATATATATATATATATATATATATATATATATATATATATATATATATATATATATACAGTTTCGAACGAATGGTGTTTTTGGGGTCTGGGGACCTCAAAACGAAAAGTTATCATGGTCCCGGGCCTAGGTCTTACCATGCCGACTACGGTAATAGCTTCTTCCCTATAGGGGAAATTCGCTAAAAGATCAAATAATGGTATCGGGTAGCAATACCTATCTAAATAGTTAATCAACTCTTTTAACCTTTGATTTGTGTGAAACATTCCGTTTTAAATGGTGGTAGTTTATAACTATTAATTTTAATAACGGCAAAAGTAACCGAAAAATTTTAAATATGTCAAGGAACCAATGTTTAGACAGATTTAAGACAAATCCAAGGTT
The DNA here is from genome assembly GCA_963675035.1 of Allygus modestus. Lineage (NCBI taxonomy): Eukaryota > Metazoa > Arthropoda > Insecta > Hemiptera > Cicadellidae > Allygus > Allygus modestus. The sequence goes on along the minus strand of OY776112.1, from coordinate 476,033,828 downwards.
TTTGAAACCGTAATACAGCTAGGTATTACCATAGCTGTAAAACACTCCTTATGTTTAATCTATGGTAATACTAAAATACAAATGTTTGTTCGAATTCGAGGAACTTGATTCCCTCGTCTTTATTAAAATATATTCAAATGATATGTAAGGACATTTCTCGACGAGGTACGGTTTTAATTTTTTTTAAATAGTCCTATGTTATTGCATGTCCATATTCAAAGAAAGGTAATAGTGAGTTTTAATTGCAATTTTATATCCCGATTTTTGTTACTGAAACCATTGGGTTTATGCTGAAACCAAGCACTAGACTGTATTTACCCGTTAAATAAATAATACGGAAGGGTGATAAATGGGAAATATTTAATACTTTTCAACAACTAACTAAATTAATGTTGTTTACTATCATAAATATAATGTAAATAATATGTTTGTGCTAGCAATAAAACGTGCTTTAAAACGTTATAACATACTTTCAGAGTAATGCAATAATCGGGACTGAAAAAATATGTTCAGTAAAAAACACATAAAAATACATAAAATACAAAAAAAAACATACAAATATGTGTCAACGGCATTCTTACATTGGTTTGTTGCATAACAGACTAAAAATCTGTGTAGAATTATACAGCAAAGAAACATCTGGCCGCGGGGGAGCGTCCCCTCTCCCGGCGCTCCCTAGGGACCTCAGTGATCCTGGATCGCGGCGCCGCTGCGCCACTGAATACTCCGGGACTTAACTTGGCCGCGGACCGCTCTCACTACCTCGACGAACAGACTGCGGACAAATCTTGAGTACTCAAATAAATGGAGAAACTAGATTTAATAAAGGCGAATATAGTTGGTCAAACGCGAGCAAATGTGTTTCTCTTGGGATTACCAAGCTTTAGTTTATAGTGTGATGTTCCAGAAGTCAGCTTGGGATTAAATGTCTAGTTAATTGGATTTATATTCATTCATAAGGTTATTAGAACTATTAATGTGAAGCCCTGAAGGTGGAAGTTTTCAAAACCGCCAAAAGCCACATATATACGCTAAAGGCTTTCCGATAACACATAAACAAACATTAAAGACCTAATAGTTTCGCAGTTAGCTTCCTCACAAAAATCGCCTTATTTTTTTAATAAGTAGACTGGTGGCTTGTTTAGTCCAAGGAGGTTTATGGATAATACTGGAGACAACACTAATGAAGACAATTGTGAGCCGTTCTCCACCATGTTTTGGTGAGACAAAGAACTACTTGCTGAAATCGAACGAGCCAACAAAGTGAATCAAACAAATAGCAATTCATGATTTTAAAATTAACAAACTTGTATTTGTTTATTTGCGCTTAGTTTATAACATTCACGGCAAGAATAGATACATAAACCAAATGAAAAAAATTATTTGTTCTAACGGATCCTTGATTACTTTTATTCCATTGATTTGCATGAGTAAATTCACTTATGAGAATAAAACAACCAATCAAGACAGTTCAAAGAACGAGAAATTTGCCTCACCTGACAAAATCACCGGCTCGCTTTTTCGAAAAAAAAAATAGCTAGGCAGTGTTTTCTTCGGTATTATGCAATAAAACTACTTGGTTTGGTCTTCGCATGTTCAGACGTAGACAAAGCCGGCGCTTAAATGTGGAAGTGTAAACAAAGTAAACGTTTTGCACAGTCCCTTACGCTTTTATTTTGGGAACAATTTCTCCCTATTCCTGTCTTTCATATAAAATTTAATAAAAACTACAGTTTTTCCCAATTCCCATGGGAAAATACCTTTAATTTGAGCCATATAAGACCAATTTGACATTATTTATGTACAATACTTAAAATTTGTGTATGTTTTCATTGGTTATTTTTTAAATTACATGAGCCAAAGTTAAAAATGTTCTGATGCCCAAAACCCCTCTTCCAAAGGTTTTTCACAAAATAAATTCTTCCGCAGGATTCCGTGGTCAATTTTTTAGACGGACAAAGGTTAGGATAACAAAAACATCGCATTATTGACTAATTAGGTTTAAAGTGTTATGGTACAGTTGTTAAACGAAGGCTCTCACCCACTACCTCACCGATTTGTCCAATGGGCATTGTTGGTACTCAACCAGTGCACTATAAAGGGTCCAGGACCACCCAATAAAGTAAACAAACAAAACAATAATACACCCGTCGCAGCAAACCCGCATACTCAGCGAATTTCCAATGAATATATAACATAACACATTAAAATACTTAACAGGATTCATAATAAATATATTCACAAACAAGCGATATTTAAAATATTAATTAATCTCCATAAGAATTACATTGGGGATGAGTACGCAGGTTTGCTGCAACAAGGCACACAAAATAATGGGGTTTTATGCAAATATCAATAGAACTTATCTTAGTGAAGTCACGTACCAAGTTTCATCCATATGCATTCATAAATAAGCGATATATAACATTTTAAGTATTTTCCATAAGAATAACATGGGGACCAAGTACCTAGGTTTGCTGCTACAGGAACCATAGGCGAAAAATTGTTTTTTGTGCAAACAACAATAAACCATAACCAGATCAAGCCATATACCAAATTTTGCCAGTTAATGTTCATAAATAAGCGAGATATACAATTTCTCTTTTTCTCCATAAGAATAACATTAGACAACGTACTGTGTTTAGCACTTTCAATATCTCGGTAACCAATTGACGTAGAGCAATGATCAAAATACCAAATTGTTTGTTTTTTTAAGCTGAATTCAATGGTATGAATTAAAATTTGATTTAAATTAAAATTACATGTGAAAAACCCAAAAAAACACATTTTTGGGGTACAAAACCCCCCTTCGGATGGTGTGATTCATCTGGTTTTCGAACTCGTTCAAATAAATGGTACTTTACATATTTGTACCAAATTTCATTAATATCGGACCTTTTTTACGAGAGTTATCGTGCTTACGGACACACACACATATATATATATATATATATATATATATATATATATATATATATATATATATATATATATATACATATATAACAATTTGAACGAATGGTGTTTTTGGCATCTGGGGACCTCAAAATGAAAAGTTATCATGGTCTCGGGCTTAAGTCTTACCATGAGACCTACGGTAATAGCTTCTTCCCTATAGGGGAAATTCGCTAAAACCAAATATTACCGAGACAACAAAGTAGATCAACACTCACAGCACAATGTAATGCAGCCAAGCGTTTCATGAGGGATAATTAATTCGCGATTGGTCAAAGTTGCCACTTGGGCCGCCGCGGGGGCTTAACCCCCCCCCCCCCGGCAGGTCTTAGCAAAAATAAATCAATCATTGGAGAGAGCTTAGGGGTGACTTTTGTGCATGTGGGGCTTATCCCCCGCAACTGTGCACCCTCTGCCCTCGGGCTTTCGGGCAGTGCTGCTGTTGACTCGAGTGTAACAAATTAGTAGGTAGGCCGTAAACGTGTGAGAGTCGGGTAAATGTGTTGTCTTTGGTTGTTACCGAGTTGTCGGGGGCTGTTTCACTTGCAGTGAGTTAGTTAGGCAGATGATTTGAAGAGCCAATAACTGAAGAAAGAATTATTCACCAGTGTTCCAACTTTTCGCAATATCGCCTTTACAAATTACGCCTTTGCAAATTGAACATCAGCTGTTGCCTCCAGTACTTAGTACTGAGCTCAAGATACCGATCAGAATTAATTAATATATCTGCACAAGTCTTGCATATCGATAGAAAACCTACACTGGTAAACACCATGTCTGTTGGTTTAAATAATTCTATGATATATAACTTTAGCACGCGATTTTACGTGATTTAAACTCACGTAGTTCGAACGTGCTCAAAATTATCAAAATTATTTTATATTAAATATTATAAGTTATGAAACTATTAGTGTTGCAGAAAAGATATACAATACAAAAACACGATTCAAACTTTTTTAAATTAAGTTTTATAAAACCAACAATGATAATAATAAATAATTATAATAAATTACACGAAGATATAGAAAGGAAAACATTCTCGAACAATCAATATAAAACTAAAAAATGCCTTCAACAAACATTTTACCATAGTGTGAAAGTGTGAAAGAATACTTAAAAGACTAAGTGGGCAGTGTATTCTAAGTTTTTATCTTTTATGCCTATGCAATTTTAAATTACCAATGGTTGGATAAAATTATTGCTACTAGTAGCCTGTCGCGGGTTCGCTCGCGATCACAACGTAATATTATACTGACATTCCCGTATAAATATTGTGTTACCGTTCCAAAGCCAACATGGCCTGCTGATTAACTGTGTTTACTCTATCCAGCTGATTGCTTAAAACTAATAGTTATTTCCCAATGTTAAGCTTATGGGAAAAACTCAACTTTAAGGGGCCCGAGGGCCTCACTCACAAATTATTCCTCTATAAAAAAGGTTCCCTGCACAACTTCACGTTAGGCTCTTTCAAATGACACCAAAAACATGAAAATCGGTTCAGTAGTTTAGGAGGAGTGATTGTCACAAAATACCTGCTCGCCTATTAAATAAGTATATATAGATTATTATTAGTGACAGTGACTGATATAAAACAGCACCACATGATCAACTTGGCTCGCAGCAGAATGTACAATCATAAATTAAGCATACTCCTTTAATCTATGGTACAATATTACAACCAGTATAACCAATAAAATAGGAAAGAGCTGAATAATTTATTTTCGTGTTTCGAAACAGGTATGGTTTAAACCACAGACAAAGGAATCTATATATCTATAGATTCGATTCTCTGTGGTTTAAACCATTAAACGCTGCGCCGGTCAGAAGTACAGTCGGTAATGCAGTGCATCTCCCAAGTTAGTTCCAGTTATCCCCGCATTGCCGAGCTATTATCGAGATGCTATAAGTTATAAAATTAACGGATAGTAAAAATATAACATTAAAAAAATTAGTAGATACAACTGCAATTTGTGTGAAAAAATGTTAAAAATAATTACTTAATTACTTAACTTGTCAGATTTTTGATCGTATAGTTGTAAAACATTCCCGCTTTAATGTTACTATTGTCAGTGGCATAAGTTCCGGACCCGCAAAGACCGCGGTGTGGGGGGCCCACGGGCCTCAGGGGCCCGCAAACTGAAGCAGTGGGGCGGCGGGGCCCGCGGTCCAAGGTAAGAGCTCTGGTTGGCCCGCATAATGGGGATGAAATTATTATATTTAATTTAAAAAAGCAATAATGTTGTTAGTCAAACTTTAAGAATTAATTTATGTTTAGCCTAGTAATAGATCTTTCATTCTATTACTAGTGATTATTTCATTATTAGTGATTGGTGTTTAAAATGGCACACTTTAAAACTGCAATAAGGTTTATTATTTTAATTTTCCTCAATTCTAACTACTTTAAAGTGAGCTATCTTAACAAACATTTCATCATTTTGCAAAGCAATTTTGAAACTGTTGTTAGTAGTGTCAGCAGTGGCGGATTTAAGCAATTGCCGCCTAAGGGCTACTAGGAAATCTGCCGCCCTTCCCCCTTTGTCCTTTTCGCCGCCCAGGTTTACCCACATGTTATATATCTTGTTTGGTTATTTTGTGACAGTACCTAAAGAAGTTACGAATTAGCTGAATGAATAAGTTTAAGAAATTTATGTTATTTCCTAGTTGAAAAAACAGTAAAATAATGTATAATTGACTTGATTCACATTAACACAGTTTAATATTCAATATAGCCTACTCAATAACAATCAGCCCTAGAGACAAATGTTGGTGTTAAAAGCAGTGAAGCAGTGCCACTTTTAATAAGAAGAAAACCATTCAACAAAGGCCTAAAAATCCCTTCTTATCTTCATCAAAATATTAATTTTTACACCAACGCATTGACTACTGAAAATTATAATAAATAACCTTTAAATAAGATATGATTAAAGTGTAGCCTTAAAATTCGTAATTCGGACCATTAGCCTCAAAATTCAGACTATTTTAATCCTGAATTAGCGCTTTTCAATACAGTTTTTCAGTCATTTTGTAATTTATACTTTTATACTAAGAATTGTTCATATGTTTTAGACGATCAAAATAGAAAATTAATTGATATAGGACGTAGGCCTAATCTTCAAAAACCTCTACACATTTTCAAACACTTCTTCTAGTTTCATCTCCATGATGTTGTAGATCCAGTGAATTAAAATATAACACTTACAGGAGTCACTACTCTCTGACAAATAACCTTCAAAAAGCGTGCCGTCATATTTGGTATTTTGTCCTGTTGTGGTGTCAACTTGTTGGTGGGACGGTGTCATTCGATGTACAAGGCGGCTTGTTTTCAACACTATTTCCAAAGCCATATTAAAAGGGTGTTTTCATTTAACTCAAATCATAACTTTGCTTTGAGATAAACAATAAAATCACATATAGAATATGTCTTAAGATTATAAAGTTAAGTTTAACATCATGATTCGCCTAAAATGCGACCAGATATTAATTTAAATACTTCAAATATCACAGTTTTTCATTTAATGAAATGGGAGATTTTGACACCGTCCCACCCAAAAAATATATACAGAGGTCTCGCCTGGAGTAAAAAACTGCAGCCTACATGCTGACCACCATTTTGACCCTCTATTCTCCCATGGCAACAGCCAATCAAATCCTATCTTCACAAATTATGTTAGTCTTTATTTGTCTTTGGTCAGATGGTTTGTTCTAAAAAATATCCTCCAGAATGAACGACTGTCTGTCTATGTGTGGTAGCCTTTGATGGTAAGTATAAGACGGCTGAAATAACTTTCTTTGTTACCTTGAGTTTGAAAATTAATCGACAATATCATTGTGGTCTAAATTTTGTTATTGTCATCTCAAATTCGATTGTTGCAACATTTCTCAGCCGTGTGCCATAGTCATTATTGATATTGTGTACAAATAATTTTAATGCTATGCGAATGTACGTGTAAACTTGGAAGTCCGTGAGTTGGACGTAGTCATAGTGGCGCAGTGCCTGGTGTAGTTCGTAGTTCGTGGGGATGAATGACAAATGCATTATGACTGTTTTGAGGAACTGCAGTGTGATGGACTGCAAGCGTGATACATTAGTCTCTGATTACTACGGTACCTTTACCTTTAAAAGGGCGGCACACCGTCATTGTCATCCGTTTTCGTCAAAATGTTCCCCGTTTCAACATTTCTTTTGTAAACAACTTATTAATTTTCTGTAAATTTGCCGCCCCTAAAAACTTGCCGCCCTGGGCTACAGCCCCTATAGCCCCCCCCCCTAAATCCGCCACTGAGTGTCAGTAAAGGTTTCTGTGTTTTTGAAGGCGAATCAGCATTAGGATAGTGATAAATGATAAATCGGGGGCTCAAGATAAGATCCTTTTCAAAACCTCATAGTACAATCGTAAACCGCTATTTCACTCCAAACTGAATTTTTCCACATTCGGACCCAAGGTAGCTTTCAGCCAAGGCCCCACTAAAAAAAATTTTTTAGTGGGGCCTTGTTTCAGCCCAGGTATGATCATTTGCATTAGAGTAATGTTCGCAGGAAAGATGTCTTACGAGAGCGTCCAGCTGTTGCATACATCAATATCATAGTATAAGTATTGCCAACCTTACAGGGGATAATAATGGTACAGCTATTTTTAAATTGCCACTGGACATGCAGAAATAAAGTTTAAACCCATAATCCATTTATCTAATAATACAAATATATCAAAACAATAATTAGTTTAATTAAATAACAGCTGATACAATTATGTAATTAGTTAAACAATGTTTATTTTAATTACAATGATGAGGAAAATATGGTACTCCTACGATAAATATCGTGTTTCCAGCAATACTGCAGATTGGATTGGTTATCACGTGACCTTACAGCTGTTTTTACGAGATCTCTTCCGGTTAACTAGAAAACCATAAACAAATCGTATGAGCAAACCTTTACAAAGTGTTTATAGACCTTGCATTTGGACAGGAACAAAACTCATTGCTGACCTGGGAACTGGACGTCTGGATTGACACTTGTCGGCTTAATTTTTAGGTATTTTATGCCACATTGACACGATAAAACAATTTAAAACATTATATCTAGCATAAATGAGAACCTTTTGGGCGTCATTAAATCACTAAAACTACACAATGCTGCAGGCTGGAACTGACTGAAGTTATGTATTTGGAGGTTAGGAAACGTCTGGATCATGCAACCTTATTCCAGAATCTATAATAATGGATAGGGATAGGGTGAAACTGTACGATTATGACAAATGGGGGGGGGCCTGAAAAATAATTTCACGAGGGGGCCTAAAAAATCAGTTTCGCCTCTGAGTATTGTTATTACAAGACTTCAAAAAAGGTACATTATAATCATACTTTCATTACTATTGAAGTCATCTATATAATTACTATTCTTTTAGCAATCGAAGAGTATTTTCTTTAACCTAAGCTTTGCTCTCTGTTTCATAATTCACCACACTTTCCGTATTACTATATACAATATAACGGCATTAACGTTCAGCTAATGTTACTCCTCTTAGTAAATGTATGACTTAAATCGAGTTTGACGGCTCACGATACTTTAACAATAATAATAATAATAATATTTATTCCGTGACAATGTTTAACGAGTTCGCACGCAGCACGCTGACGTGAGGGATGTGAATTTCCACATAAAAACTATAAAAACTCAAAACCAGTTAAAAATATACATTTATTCCAATTTTTATTCAAATCTGAAAATATTGATTTGTTGGCTGTTCTGATGCTTGTTGGGAATACAATTTTGTGCATTATAAGGTTAGGAGGAGGTCCAGTCAGGCATTAAAGTAGGCGTGAGGTTGTTGGGGATGGTAAAAGTACACCAACAAATGAATAACAGGCTTTTCTAATGTAAAACCCCCATAAGACAACGTACTGCGTTTGGTCGATACACATTTTCTTTAATAACTCGGTAAATATTTATGCTAGAATGACGAGAGAGGGCTTAAAACTTTCGCCTCTCTAATTCCCATCTTTTTACATCCACTTATTTTACATATGGGGCTTTTATGACCCTTTTTGGGCCCAAAAACTCGAAATTTGAAAGATTAATCCCCAAAAAAAGGGGTTTAGAGTTTTCCGATTGTTTTGCCCAACAAACTTGTCCAACTGATTACAGAAAGGAACGTTCCTACCAAATTTGAAGTAAATCGGACAAAAATTGCGACCGCTAGAGTGCAAACACACACACACACACACACATATATATATATATATATGTCTATATACATATATATATATATATATATATATATATATATATATATATATATATAATATATAATTTTGAACGACCCCCCAAAACGTGTTCAGGGGGTCACGTTAGGAACTTCTATGGTGGTCCCGGGCTTAAGTTTCACCGTGCGGGTCATGCTAATAGTTCACTTTCCAAAGGAAATTCACTAACAATGTGTTGGAATTTACAAAACAAAATATTAAATTTATGGGGAAATCTTTAAACCAGGTAAGGTAGGCCTGAGTCCTATCTTTCCCTTCCTGGCGGGATACGGCCCTTTTCTGGGAACCATTCCGGCATATGCCTAAATGAGATGAGAAACCGTACAAACTCTTCTCAGAATGACTTTGAATTAGGAAAGCTTGGTACGATTTGTGACTTAGACCTCAATCGTTCAAGTCTGTCCAGAAATATTGGAGAAGTTCTCTACGCGCGTCACCTCAAACACTTCTTGATACAAAGACACAATAGCCTATTATGATACAAAGAGTATAAGAGCAAATTCAAATAAAGCATATGTTTTTAAATAATTTAAACAACATTTTTTTAAACAGCCTCTTTTCTAAAGAGATTATATTTTATTATACTATATCCTAAAGTTGGGAATTATTTTAAAATACAATTATCTCCTATACTCTAATATGAGTAAGGTTTGCTTGTTTGCTTGCGGCACTGATCTCAAAAACGGCTCCAACGATTTCCTTCAAATGTTCGAAACAACTAATTTATGAGATAAAAATAAGTTCTAGAGAGGTAATCCCCAGAAAAATCAAATAATTTAAAAAACCTAAAATGAAAAGTTAAAAAAATTAACATTGGACTGACTTAAGGAGTTTCAAATCAAAACAAAAGAATTGTAACAGCTGTTCATAATCAACCGGGGAACTGTCAAAGTAACACTCATGTTGTTTATGATTATTAACATGTGGTTTCCTGAGAGCAGAGATTAAAAGATTTGAGTGAAGATTACATATATAGAGTAGTAAAATAAATCAAAGGGACATTGAACTATAAATAACAACTGGAGTGACCTTAAAAATGTAGAAAAGAGGCAAATGAGTTATACAAATCTGATTATCAGTAGGGGGAAGAGGTGAAATATTACTCCAAGTCATCTAAACAAACTGACTGGCCTTACCCCGAGCAAAGCTCGGCCCCCAGGTACTAAACTCTAATGTGAGTAAGGTTTACTTGCTTGCTTGCTTGATTGCAACTCTGATCTCAAAAACGGCTCCAAAATGTTCCTTCAAATGTTGGAAATACGTAATTTAAAAAACGTTCTAGACTGGTCTCATCTCCAGGAAAAATCAAATAATGTAAAAAACGAATATGACAAGTTGAAAAAATTAACATTGGGCTAATGGAGGTTAAATCAAAACAAAAGAATCATAACAGCTGTTTGTAATCAATCAGTGAACTGTCAAAGTAATAATTATGTTGTTTATTGTTAGTACCTGGAGGGGCCGAGCTTTGCTCGGGGGAAGGCCAGTCAGTTTGTTTAGATCACTCGGAGTAATATTTCACCACTTCCCCTACTGATAATCAGATTTGTATAACTCATTTGCCTCTTTTCTACATTTTTAAGGTCCCTCCAGTTTTATTTATAGCTTAATGTCCCTTTGATTTATTTTACTACTCTATATATGTAATCTTCACTCAAATCTCTTAAGCTCTGCTCTCAGGAAACCACTTGTTAATAAACAACATGAGTATTACTTTGACAGTTCCCTGCTTGATTATTAACAGCTGTTACAATTTTGTTTTGATTTGAAACTCCATAAGCCCAATGTTAATTTTTTTAACTTTTTATTTTAGTTTTTTTGCATTATTTGATTTTTCCTGGGGATAAGACCTGTCTGGAACTTATTATTATCCCAGAAATAAGTTATTTTGAACATTTGAAGGAAATCGTTGGAGCCGTTTTTGAGATCAGTGTCGCAAGCAAGCAAGCAAGCAAACCTTACTCATATTAGAGTATAGGGTAACATGCGGTTTCCTAAGAGCAGTGACTAAACCTTAGAGTGAAGATTACATAGAGTTGTCAAATCAATCAAAGGACGCGCGAGTATGACAACTAGAGTGACCTTAAAAATGCAGAAGAGGCAAATGAGCTATAAAAATATGATAATGAAAATATGAAGTTGTGAAATATTACTCCAAGTCATCTAAACAAACTGGCTGACCTTCCCCGAGCAAAGCTCGACCCCAGATACTCTATCTATATTAATTTGAGTAAGGTTTATTTGCTTGCTTGCCTGATTGATTACAACTCTGAACTGAAAAAACAGCTCTATAAGGATTTCCTCCAAAAGTTGTAACAAAAGTAATTTCTGGGTTAAAAATAAGTTCTAGGCAGGTCTCATCACCAGGAAAAATCTAATTATGTATAAAAATGAATCTATATTATTAAAAGAATTTCCTGATTTTTGTTCAGCGATTTTAGACCCCTAAAACTATTATTTTGTATACATGTTGGGTATCAATTAAAAGCTCTTACTCTCTAGATGTGCCTTTTGGAGGTTTGAAAAACCTACACCTTCAGAACCGCGCCCTGCAGGCTTCCAAAGTTTCAATGTTAATCTTATGGAGTTATATTTTATTTAGTTAGTCAGCTGATTATAATGTAAATACACTTTTAAAACGTCTTGCTCTATGCCTGCTAGATCCTCGTGTGGAGAACGGGACATCTGCTAGTTTTGCTTTTTTTTATTATTAATAGATTTATTTCCGGTTCAATGTTTACATCATTAATTTGACAATGGGCTTATGGAAATTGAAACAAAATAATCATAACAGCTGTTTATAATCACCTAGTTTAAGTATTAACATGTGGTTTCCTCTGAGAGCAGTGACTTGAGCCATTGATTACTTATATAGAGTGGACATATCGAAAATGAATCAAACGGGCATTGAGCTAAAAATAACAACTGGAGTACCTAACCTTAAACATGCAGAAATGAGGTGTATGAGCTATGGAAATCTGATAATCGATAGGAGGAAATGATGAAATATGTATTACTTCAAGTCACCTAACAAACTGACACCTTCCCCGAGCAAAACTCGGCCCCCGGGGCCCCCCGGAGCTGATTCTGTAAAAATGATTTTGAAAGAGAAGTCGTGGACGTTTGGTGAATCGCTGGATGATGAAAATATGGCTCAACTTAGAAGAATAATTAGTCCAAGGAGCTAGGGAAGTTTAGTTTTTTATTTACAAAAATTAATGTTAGCGTGAAATGAAGACAAATTGGCCCCGTAATAGTCTATAAGACCCAATGGCATTGTGGCACCATTTCAATGTTACCGACAAATATACGATTGAACTTTTCAATATATCGAACCAAAAAGTGTCGACAGAAAGGGATTTCGAAATAGTGTTAAAATTATTTGAGTGGTTGAACTAAACATCCAGTTGTTATTATAACTAGAGACCACTGGGCGAATTTTTTATCAGTGTCCACGATGGACTGTTATGTGTTCTACGAATAACATAGCTGTAAAACGGGATATAATAAATCAATAAATTAATGTCCAATGTAAGCACTGCAATATAAGCGTTTTTATGTCACATCCGTTTTTATTACTTTAGTTCCCTAAAACTCGACAACCTTTAAGAACACATTGTGTCGAGTTTGAGAGTTTCTACTGTACATACTTTACAGCAAATTTTCGAGTATCTAAATGTTTAAATTTGGTACAAGGCAATCGATTTCGACCACTTAGACCTGCCAGTGCCTAAAGATACATCAACATCCGGATCACCAATAGCTCCAATTATATAATTGTTTCCCCGTGATTTGATTATAACACTTATATGTTCATAAACAACTGTTGTTAAGATAATTAATTTCAAACAACCGTTTTGTTTATGAGTGAAGCTGGGTTATCATGTAACATAAGAAAAATAAATATCTCCTATTTTTATACCTATTCATTATCCTGTTATTTATCTAAAAGTATTTTCGATTCACAAGTTTGAAAATGTTGTTCTTTTGTAAATTTTCCTGTAGGGCTCAATTAATTTTCTTCAAACCAGTATTCTATTTTTATTAAGCTTGTTTGTTCCAACTATAGCATCGCCTAATGTATTGTAAAACATTTACAAGTCACATTCGTATACGTGTCTAGGTTAGACCGCCCGTGTTTACAGTACTATGTAAGCACGCGCCCCTCAAGTGACGAGGTGGCCGAGTGGTTAAGGCGTTGGACTGCTAATCCAATGTGCTCTGCACGCGTGGGTTCGAATCCCATCCTCGTCGAGATAATTTTGATGCATTTTTTTCCTATATATTTCTACGTAAGGCATGCTGATAGATATTACTACCTTTATTGGTATTTATATTCATAAACATTTTTAAATAATATCTTTTAACTATTTTTTTTTCGATTTTTTCATTGTCAAATTGAAGTTTCAAAACTAATTGAAATTAATTAGTAGGTATGGAATAATTTCAAGAAAAACACAGCATTGCGGATTTTTACGAAACATCGTTTTATTAGTTAGAATTTAAATGTATTTTATTATAATTTGTTAGTTTATTATAAATTGTTAACAGCAGTTCTAAACGGTGAAACAAAAGGCATATAAATAATGATAAGAATGTTGCGATAAATTGATTTATTCAATTATTAACTCTCGGAAGCTTAATACATTTGACAGACCTTCTTATTCTGAAGACCCGAATTTAAAATTAATTGTATTATCAAAGAAATTACAGGCTAAAACACTATAACTAAACAGATCGGGTGATTAATTAATGATTCATCTTTTCTAGGAAATAATGATTCCATCTATTAGACTAATAACAAAAGAGAAGTCGTAAAAAAGACGCTAACATGAAAATATCCTATCAAGATTTTTTAAAGCTTAAAACTTCCTATTACAGTTTTTATTGCACACTGTTGTTCTCACTTTCATAAAATATAAAAGGTCCTCGAAAAATAAAATGCCCATAGTAAAAATAATCATTGATCATCAAGTGATTCACTCAAAACCTACTATGCTACTGGTATTACCAAGGAGGTCTACTAGTAATACTGGAGGCAACACTAATCAACAATTGCGAACCGCCGACGCTGGCCGCCGCCATTTAATTTAGTGGTGAGGAAAATGAGCTGCTCAAATCGAACAAGTCAACAGAGTCAATTAAACGAATAATTATTTATTTTTGATTTGAAATTTAACAGAATGATTTTGTATGAAGTTGGCTGTAACTTACAATAATACCCCCGTCGCAGCAAACCTGCATACTCAGCGAATTTCCAATGGAGATATAAATGTCTTAATACTACATAAAGCCACTTACCAAGTTTCATAAAAATATATTCAAAAATAAGCGATATATACAATTTTAATTATTCTCCATAAGAATAACATTGGGGCTGAGTACGCAGGTTTGCTGCAATAAGAAACACAAAAAATGGGTTTTTATGCTAATATCAATATAACTCAACTAGGTGAAGTCGTATACAAGTTTTTATTCATTTATATTCATAATTAAGGAGACAGAGCATTTAATTGTTCTCCATAAGAATAACATGGGGGCTGAGTACGCAGGTTTGCTGCAACGGGATATTTTGGAAAAAAAAAATTTGTTGAGCAAATATCAATAGACCACAACGACATGAAGCTGTATACCAAGTTTCGTCAGTATACGTTCATAAATAAGCGAGATATTAAAATGTTATTTTCCTCCATAAGAATAACATTAGACAACGTACTGTGTTTAGCACTTTCAATATCTCGGTAACCAATTGACGTAGGGAAATGATCGAAATACCAAATTGTGTGTTTTTTTAAGCTGAATCGAATGGTGAAAACTAAAATTTGACTATTTCAAAAATTATCTGTAAAAATTCAAAAAATCCATTTTTGGGGTACAAACCCCCCCAAAATACCCCTTTGGATAGAGTGATCTGGCTGGTTTTCGAACTTAAAGTCATAAATGTTGCTTTACACGTTTATGCCAAGTTTCATCAAAATCGGATCGTTTTTACGAGAGTTATCGTGATCACGGACATATATATATATATACATATATATATATATATATAACTGTATAAATATATATATATATATATATATATATACAGTTTCGAACGAATGGTGTTTTTGGGGTCTGGGGACCTCAAAACGAAAAGTTATCATGGTCCCGGGCCTAGGTCTTACCATGCCGACTACGGTAATAGCTTCTTCCCTATAGGGGAAATTCGCTAAAATGAAGATTTTTTTTAATTCCTAAAGAAGGCTGGCTCTACAGTCACGGAACTCGCGCTTCTATCTGCTTCTCTCATAACCAATGTTAACTTTCAAAGCCCGTCCCTCCTCAACGGATTATCCGATATCGTCGATTTATAGTTCATTTTAAAGAACAAAATTATTCCTTTAGCGATGAGCAAAATTTCGATATCTGAAATAATAATCGTTCGAAGAGATTCCAAAATATTCAAAGTTACGATTTGTTATCTGAGTATTTGCTATACTGAAATTCTGCTCACTGAAATCGCTAGGTATTTTTATTTCTTTAAAATTAACCGAAGGTCATTTACTTCGGATAATCCGACGAGGAGGGACGAGATTTTAAAGTTGTGCCATATGGGAGAAGATGGTAGAAACGCGAAAGTTCTCGTTACTGGAGCAAAATACGTGATTTAGTGCATCTCAGGGAAAGAATCATTATAAATTTGCTGTGCGACTGATGGGGCAAATAAATAATCTTAGTACCTGGGGGGCGAGCTTTGCTCGGGGAAAGTCCATTCAGATTGTTCAGATGACTTGGAGTAATATTCACCTCTTCCCCCTACTGATAATCGGATTTTTATACTCATTTGCCTCTTTTCTACGTTTTTAAGGTCACTCCAGTTGTTATTTATAGCTCAATGTCCCTTTGATTTATTTTACTGCTCTATATATGTAATCTTCACTCAAATCTGATAATTTCTACTCTCATGAAACCACATGTTAATAACCATAAACAACATGAGTATTACTTTGACAGTTCATTGATTGATTATAAACAGCTGTTGCAATTCTTTTGATTTGAAACTCCCTAAGCCCAATGTTAATTTTTTTAACTTTTCAATTTCGTTTTTTAACATTATTGGATTTTTACTGGGGATAAGTCCTGTCTAGAACATATTTTTATACCAGAACTTAGTTATTTCCAAAATTTGAAGGAAATCCTTGGAGCCGTTTTCGAGATAATTGTGCAACCAACCAACCAATCAAGCAAACATTGCTCATATAAGAGTATAGGAGATTATGGTATTAAAATAATTCCCAACTTTCATTTTCATTTTAAGACCAAACCCAACGTTATATTGTTGATCATTATTTTTTGAAAGGATTACATTTATACAAATTAGTATTTTTTAGACCCTTTAGTATGAGAGGATCGCCTTTAAATAAGGGTATTCTGGCTACTTGTCTCCTACGTGAAATTCGAGTCACGCTCTAGAGGGCCCCACATTGGGGTCTATCATCCCTAGATGTTTAACGTCACCCTCCCACAAGCCTGGCAGTGCCTATGAGCTGTTAAAGGTTATTCTCTCCTCTAATACGAGGAATGTCCGTTGGTTTGTGGTTTGTTGCAAAAATTATCTTGGAATCTAGGGGATGGATTGTTCTTAAACTTTGGAATTAAGTTCTTTCGGACCTAAACATCGATTGGTGAAAACATCAACCCCAGAAAAATTTATTATTTGTTTAAAGACTCATTTGAAAGTTAGAAATGTTAACATTGGGCTTTTGGAGTTTTAGATCAAAACAAAAGGATTACCAACTGTGAATAAATGTCCAGTGAACTGTCGAAATTGCACGTACAATAATTGTAAAAGTGATTTCTCTAAAACCGTGAAATAAATATAATGTAGGACGTAAACAGCTAAAACACAATAAGCTTCACAAAAAATAGACTGTCAATTTCTAACAAGGAGTAAGAATAGATTCTTAAATAAAAGCATAGCCAAACTGTTCGACAATTTAAAGGTCTTAAATATTAGACCACAACTTCGCTAATCCGACCTCAAACGAACCACTGGGTACAAAATGGTAAAATACCTTTAAATGTTGTTTGCAAAACTTTAAAATGCGATTATATCCGGTGCGATCGTCCTTTTGAAGTCCAGTTTGTGACATTTTGAAGCTATATAATAGGTAACTTCACAATTATCTACAATACTAGTTGAAACCGTACCCGGTTTCAAACGGGAACACAACAGGTGTGTGTGCTGCATTCTTTGCTTAATCCATGGAACTACTAAGAATCATGATCAGCTGTTAGAATTCTCATCAGCTCGAACTAAAGCGGATGTCCATAAGAAAAACATAGGATTGGAACTTTTAATCCCCGTGGAGCGGAGCCCTATGAGAATATATTAAAATCCTTTCTTAGTGGATACCCACGTTATGGAAAGAATTTACGTGTCAAATTTCGTGGTTGTAGGTGTAGAGGTTTGGCCTGGGGAATGATCGGTTTTTCGTATTTATAGATTGTCCATAAGAATGTGTTATTCTGTGCGATTGAAACTTTGGCTCCCCATAGGTCCAACCACTGTTAGAATTCTCATCAGCTCAAACTAAAGTGGATGTTCATAAGAAAAACATAGGATTGGAACTTTGACTCCCCGTGGAGCGGAGCCCTATGGGAATTTCTTAAAATCCTTTCTTAGTGGTTACCTATTTATGGAAAGAGTATATGCCAAATTTCATAGTTTTAGGAGTAGAGGTTTGGCCTGGAGAATGATCGGGGTTTCGTATTTATAGATACAGATGGAAGAAGAAGACCAATTTAAGTAACAGGTCACTCTATGCAGATTATAAATTTAAGTTTGTACATGGAACGGGAAATGAATGTTAGGAACACTTGTCAACAATCTTTATTTTCACTCAAATCCCTCTATTCAAGAACTGTACACCCTGACGTTGTCCAGCATCCTTCAAAGAAGAATAAAGGAAACTGGAGCCGAGAGCTTCTAATGTAAAAGTGAGCATAGAAGAGCGTGGCAGAATAGATGTAACCTCGAGAAAATCAGGAGCACTGAGCACTACTGAGGATGTATGAGCACTGAGTCTACTCTTTAAATTACTCGTTTATGTTATTGTTAGAAAAATGTTTAGAACATTTGCTCGTTGCAAAAATAAATAAAAGCAAAAAGATATTAGCGTTGACTGTTATTATTTTTTTAAATAAAAAGGTAATTTGTACAAAATAAAATCATGAATTTTAAATTTTGAATTACAACATTTCCTTCTGCTAAAAAGTTCTATTTCCTTAAAAAAAATTATTAAAATCCACCACAAAATCAAACAGTTATCTCCGAATACTTTTGGGAAAATTACTAGTTTCTTATAATATGACTAGCTGCCTATCGCGGTGTCACTCGCGTAAACTAAAGGTAACGTGGGATGTGATCTGTAAATTATTCTTACACATGTTACGGGCAATATCGCCCGCACTTTTCACCATTTGTTCTGATATGGGCGGCTCAGCATGGCGAGCGAATTCACTTCTGCTGCAAGTGAAGGATTTTTATTTTTCATTGACATTTAACACGAGCGGAATTAGAGCTAACTCGTTATCCAAGCATTAACCACCAGCTTGAGCTAATTGCTACGTTCATTCGCCATAAAGTTGAGCTCATTTAAGTTAATTCGACTATCTGCACTGATCTTTTGTTGCTTCAAACCTGTAGCTTAATAAAACATTCCTGTAGCTTTTATTCTCTAAGTCATAATCGGACATTGACTATCAACGTCATGATATAGAGATAACACTGTGATATGTGCGATCTCAAAAGACGAACAAACTATTATCGTCCCAGAGAGCCTAGAGAGTGGTGGCATACCCAAGCTAAACTCAATTGACGGAGGAAACGAAAATAAGTACACTAGTGTTAAGGCCACGCTCCCCCTCCGGTCATATTGGATTGATTCTCCATAAGCGCAATGCTAACTAACCATCTATTTAGGACCCACATTTTAATTTCATTTTCAATCTGATTAGGTAATTTTTTTTGAATACTCAAAATAAAGTAGAGTGATTTTTGCGAGTAAAAATTTGTAAGTGTTACAGATTACCGGACAAAATTGTCAAACTTAAAAAATAATTAAATTTTGTATTAAATATTATAATTTATTTTCAAAATATCTTCAACAATAATCACCCGCGCGACAAGAATATCTTTCAATTGACACCAAAATCAAAATGTTATCTCAAGAGATAAGCAAAAAATTTGGGTCTGAACTTAACATTATTCTAATGGGCGATAAAACCAATATGGCCGACAGGGTAGCGTGGCCTTAAGGAGGATACAACGTGCCAGGAGTTTGCACGGACCGAGGTAGCTGAGTCAGGGGCATCGCAGGAAACACTGGAAACGAAATGGCTGATCCATTCAAGGTGATGGCACAGGTCCGTGTACCTGCTGATGGTCGTCTTCTTATCGCATTCCTTGGACTATTTTTCTTTGATGACACACTGGTCCATGTCACTGAAGGAGACGATGCCGTTCGCGATCCCCATAGCATTCTTTTCACACTTTTTTTGAAAACGCAAAAAAAGGATGAGGCAGCAGAGATTAAATTTAAACAACAAACCAGTGTGCCAGACTTTATCAGAAGCCTATGCCACGACTAAGAACGCAGCTGAACAGAAACGTTTATTTTCAAGATCTTCCTTGATGACGTTAGATATTCTGTGAACTTGCTCTATAGTGGCATGTCTACGTCGAAATCCAAACTGATGAGGTGGTACTATGTATTTTCATCAATTAAAAGCTGTATCCGTTGTAAAAAGAGTTTCTCGAAAACTTTAGAAATGACCGGGAGTAGACTGATGGGCCGGTAAGATGAAACTTGATTTAAAGGTTTGCCCGGTTTTGGAATGACTACGATTTGCGAAACTTTCCATTGCAACGGAAAGTATTTCAAGCGCAAGACTGCATTAAAAAGTAGCGTAAGAAAGAGAAATACTATACCTTTCCTTGGCAATTCCTTTAATACTTCACTAGTAATAAAATCGTACCCTGGAGCTTTCTTGGCACTTAAATCATCTTTGATAACGTTCTTGACCTAGGTGGTTTACATGGTTTGATTGGCATTTCTTATTAATTCTGAGAATCAAGAAACTCAGTCATGTTTTGTTCAAGATTCGAATGAATGCATGCGGCTTGAACACTTTTGTACACTAGGAAGCAAACATTTCAGCCTTCTCTTCACTGTTTTCGCCCAAGTACCGTCGTCTTTTAAAATTGGAAGGATACAAATCTGCGGGCGCTTATGGTGTTTCGTAGCTTTCCAGAGATAGTAATCACTTGACTCCGTTGGAGAAAGCTTTGATGTAAATTCTTTGAATCTTTCATTTTTTATGTTGTATAGTAATCTCTTTAATTGTTGGGTAGCCCGGTTTAGATTAGTTTTATCAACCTGGTTCCTAGAGTTTTGCCACACTCTACGAATGTGGCGTTTTCCGCGATTTTTATTTATCTCAACTGGATAATTTATTTGTAAAATGGGCCCATTCTTTCTTTCTGGAGTTGCTCGCCAAGCAGAATATTGAATTGTTTTGTTTAAGTGTACTTCTTGTGACCAAAAATGTATGCAGGTCCGTTAGTTATCGTAGGCCCCGGTACAAGCTAATGAATGCGGGATTTTTCGCCTTGGCCTTGGAGCACCAAAGGCGCAGTCAATTACTTAGGACTGACAGTTGACTCTATGCTGACTTGGAATGGTCACTTGAATAATACACTGCACAAGGCCGAATGGACCAAGTTTTATAAAGCAGTTTTCATCAACATGCCAATCCAAGCCAAGCCGATGAAAAGGTGGTTCGATAGTAACTCAAGAATTTGGGTTGTCCGGCAAGGTTTGTGTGTGCAAGGATAGGAATAAGGTCGCAGACCCACACTTACCATCCAACTGGGGTGGACACACAATTGAACACTCCACGTCCAGGAAAGGACCAGAAATAAAATGTTTACCCAAGAAATCCCATGGAAGGATAGTTACTTCAGCGTCGCTCTGATGCAGGTAGACCCACCCACCTTTTAGAAATAGTCAAGAAGGTAAAACAGTAGCACCTTCAACCTCACGTTGGTCTACGGCTTCAGTCGGACTCCTGACAAAGACGGAAGCCTGGGAGCTACGGAAGGATCTGTCTTGCTTGGAGAGACCTCCCGCCTTAAAGAAGACTATGAGCTTCTGGTCGTGCGACTTTGTTTGAGAAGCGATCCCTAAGACCTCGCTGGAAGTGGTTGCAGGTGGTTGTTAGGAGGAGGGGTATAAGATTGGGCTTTGGTAGGGACACCTCGGCGCCTTAACGGGGACCTCAAGTACAGCCAAGGCTTTATAGCGACCACAACACTTTCAGCTATAGGAGGACTTATTATATCAAAGAGTACCTGGGAGGCCGAGCTTTGCTCGGGGGAAGGCCACTCAGTTTTTTTAGATGACTCGGAGTAATATTTCACCACTTCCCCCTACTGATAATCAGATTTGTACAACTCATTTGCCACTTTTCTACATTTTTAAGGTCTCTTCAGTTGTTATATATAGCTCAATGTCCCTTTGATTTATTCTACTAATCTATATATGTAATCTTTACTCAAATCTTGTAATCTCTGCTCTCAGGAAACCACATCTTAATAAACATAAACAAGATGAGTATTACTTTGACAGTTCCCCGGTTGATTTTGAACAACTGTTAGAATTTGTTTTTGATTTGAAACTCCATAAGCCCAATGTTACTTTTTTTAATTGTCATCTTAGTTTTTTACATTATTTGATTTTTCCTGGGGATGAGGCCTGTCTAGAACTTATTTTTATCCCAGAAATTAGTTATTTTGAACATTTGAAGGAAATCGTTGGAGCCGTTTTTGAGATCAGTGTCGCAAGCAAGCAAGCAAGCAAACCTTACTCATATTAGAGTATAGGGTAAGGGGCCTCAGGAGTGCTGCAATGCGTCGACCTTCAGTATATTACGACAGTGTGTTATCATCTTGATGGGTCCACTCTTACGTTCCAGTCATTCTAGCGTTCTAGCATTAACTGTAGAACGCTATTCTTAGATTAGCGTTCTATAGTTAATGGTTATAGTCAGCAAACCTGCCTGCGACGCCGATTCAGCTCTCTCGGCCCTGCCACGGTGTAGTCTATTTTACATGTCTACGCCATAGTTTACTCGGTCAGTTGAGATAAGCTTGTCAGAAAGCTTTGGGCATCTCGCTAACCTGACGACGCTGACGGTTAGCGTCTTGGGCTTCAGTTCAAGGGGTCACGGGTTCAAATTCCGGAGTGTCCAAAAAAGATTGAAGGGTTTGGACCCCTTTCCCTAAAAGTAGTTTGTGTGCTCTATTAACTAAAAATGCCATTGGCTTTGAGATACAAAACAAGAAATGGAGTATCGTCCTTCTTCAAATAAAAAGAATAAATTATATTAAACTATATTTAACTAATAACTTGAACGCCACTTGAACGCATTATTTTTGACCGTTTCTTCACAGGTATATTGAGACCAACGGGCTTAAGAGTCTTCATCACCGGAAGTTGCCGGACGCCATCTTGGTGTTTTGTTCCATAAGGCCAATATTAACTTTGTGCCTCCGTTTCTTCTCACCTGATCGTCAAAAACAATTAATTTTGGTGTCAAATTAAAGGTTTCGTCGTCCTTTAGGGAAATACAATAGTCGAATTTGGATTTTGTTAGAAATTAATGAGAACATGTACAGTGTTTCGGTTCAAAATTAAACTATTTATTATGAAACTATGATACCCAAATTAAGGAATTCGGCATTGTATTTCCCTAGAGGACGACGAAACCTTTAATTTGACACCAAAATGAATTGTATGTGACGATCAGGTGAGGAGTAATGGAGGCAGAAAGTTAACATTGGTCTTATGGAACAAAACTCCAAGATGGCGTCTAGCAAATTCCGGTGATGACGACTCTTAATTATTGTATAGTCCGAGATGAAGTTTTGAAGTATCACTGGAGGATACTTTAAACTAGATCAAATAAACTCATTGCGTATTAACACTGATACTGTTCTTCTGTACGAGACGTTAAATATATATAAATGATGTACAAGGATACTTAAAAAACAAAAAACACAGGGAACAAAGGTTGTAAAAAGACTTATCTGCAACATATGATCATTGATATACACTAAATCTTTATACTCAATGGTATGGTGTTTTAAATAGAAATTTTGTTTTTAACCTTCTGTTACAACTTTGTAATGAATTTAATCTCAACTGGAATTCGTTATTCAATTTATATTGAACATAGAACTCTATTAATACACCTGGAATGCTAGCGCAGTGGAGTTTTTGATGCGAAAAACGGTCCTTCCCCCTCCACTTCTTAGGCAACTTCGTCAACTGAGCGATTTCTGCCGGCAAATATTTTAATGCGCGCACTCATTAACACGCTCCTCCATCGCACAGGGATCATCCGATTCTAATGAAACTTATATATTTATTATCTGGAAGAACTGAGGATTCTAACGGAGTAAACAACTTACAGATAAGTCAGTTAACAGAATTATAAAAATACAAAATATAATTAGCTAAACAAATTGGAACATAAAAAAGTTAGTAAGCGTAAACTTTTTTTATTTTTGGGGTAGAAACAAACTTCAAGCGAGAAAAATGTTGAAAGTGAGTTGAATAACAACTTTTATTTGAAACATTTGTTTATACAGTCTGTAGTTTTCTTACATTTAAAGGCTAAACGCGCGCTTTCAACATCGCCACCGCCGGCGCACGCCGTCGCGTCGGCGTCGTGTCGCTGTCCTGCGCCGGAAACATCCTTTATTCCATGATATCCGTTCCCATGTTTTTAAGTTGAGGAATATTTTTTGCTTATATCTCAGTATGTCTCAAACTCTAGAAGGTGGTTGACGACTATGTATTTATAAGTGATGCTGTTATTTCATCATGCCAAGAAGCTGTGTAGCATTCAACTGCAGCAATCGTGCGAAGAAAGGGAGCGGGGTTAAGTTAACTATTTTACAACTAACTTATATTATTTCCAGTTCGTAGACTTAAATATTAAAAATATCATCACTTAATTTTAAAGTGTAATTTCCAATGTAAGTAAATTGTGCGGAATTCATGCATTTGTAAACAGTGCAATAAATTACTTTGGTGGCAACTTTTTTTGTTTCTATCCGATCACTTCCCCTGACGATGATCGGCATGAGTTACAGCTTGTAAAAAAGATTTGCTATTTGTTTTTCAAAGTACGATGCCATGATTTAGCATGGAAGAAAATAAAGCAATGGGCCTAAGGCAGAAACTGAACAATTTAATTTTATTTAATCACACTAAGATCTCTAAGAGCAACTGTATAGTCTTATATTGTAAAAAAAATCGTTTAAAATTGGGTTTCAAATTAATTTCGAATATTAACATGTTCCCTGTGTAATTTTACATGCTACCGTATTTGTTGGTTCCACTTGTGATTCAGTTTATTTAATACAAAACAGCGGTAATGAAACAAATATCTATTTCCAAAATAAAAACAAGAGTGGCTACCATAGCACTTACTGCCTGTAAAATAATAAGTCATAGTTCAGCTTGTTAATACAATCAAATCCTTGTTGTATAGCAAAGTGTCGCGTCAGTTAGCTGGGATGAGTGCGGCGCGAATCGGTTTGAGCGCGGGAAACGTTAATACCTTATTTTCAGAACAAATAAATCAACTTATGAAAACAAGTTAGGGATAAAAATTGTGGATCAACTAATTATCTACAAGTTTTCCGCTGGAATTTTCTTTTCAACCACAAAACAAACAAAGTTTACGCTTAAAGACTTTTTCGTGTCACACTTTTAAAACACTAAATAGTTTTCATTACTACAAATAAATTAAATTACCAAACTACAAGAAGTTTATACAGTTAGATTCTGTAGTTCATGCAGATCAATAATATATACACTTTATTGTAATTACATGAATATGGCGAGGCGCAAAAGCGTGTAAACGATAGGGCGCACAATGCTGAAATCCACTGAGCGGGAGTGGGAGTGCCTAGGGGTGGGGGTAAAGACCGATTTCTTGACACAGCCCGAGCGTTCCAGGTGTATTAATAGAGTTCTATGATATTCAAGCTTGAAACATGTCTTTCTTGTTGTACTTTGTTTGTATTGAGCGTTATTCCTCCATACAATTAACTCAAGAACTATGACAGTCCATGTGGTGGAGACCTGGAGATGAATTGGTATACAACGTAGTTTTACGGGTAAAAGTTACCGGACGACAATCTCGTAATATAAAATAGATAATTACGCACCCCTACAAACCACCCCTTGTTCCAGAAGGCGTCCAGAGCTCGACGGAGGGCAGCTACTCCCCCACGTGCAGTCCGCACCCCCTGGCGCTCTGCCTGGGCCCCGTGTGCCCCTCCCAGACAGTGGTCCGCGCCACGCGGTCGCCGCCGGGGCCCCTCCCCCACTACGGCCTCCACGGCCCCGCCGCCGCCAAGATCAAGAGCCTCGGTCTCACCTGCGTCGTCTGCGGGGACACCAGCAGCGGCAAGCACTACGGCATCCTCGCCTGCAACGGCTGCAGTGGCTTCTTCAAGAGGTCGGTCCGCAGGAAACTCATTTACAGGTAAATCCATTTTCGATATTTGGACTCTATCGCTTATGGTGTTTAAAACTAAACTACGTTTTGGGAGGAAAACACTCCTCCCGTTATCAAGTGAACAATACTTCAAGTTTGAAACCGGGTTCAAACGTAGTTACTACGTTTGACAAAAATTAACAATTAACAAATAATTATTCGTTATTTAGACGTCACTTGATAAAGGGAGGAGTTTCCTTCCCTTCCGAAACACAAGGTGGTTTTAAAACCAGAAGCGATTTATTTGGACTCCCATCAGTTGAAGTCCAAAATAAACGATGATAAATTCAAATATATCGCTATTACGAGTTTCAAAAGTTACAGGTAATGTTACATGGAGTGCCGAGTCGGGGGAAGGGTGGGAAGGAAAAGTAATGAAATTGACCAAAGGTGAGGGAGTGAACGACGGAGGTAGCACAGTGGTGACGCTTGAGCCTTACGCTTGGGAGTTCCCCGGTTCAAATCCCGAACCGGCCATTCCGAGTTGAACTCACCTAGGCATGCAAGACCGGTTCCCAGAGGGTTGTATGTAACCCTACAGGTTAGATGGTCAAGACTATAGTCTTATCTATAGTTCACCTGGTAAAGGAAATCCACCGAACAAATTGATTCTGGATAATAGTCAGTGCAGTCAAGGCTTCTGACCAGTTTGCCCGGATCCCTGGGGAGGTAAGGGAGTGGGACACAACGAACTCACCTTTCCTACTTTCGCGCTTCATCCCAGTTGAAACTGTCTGTATTGGGGTTTATAAAATGTGAGGGATTGCAGTGTATTATAGATTTTACAAGCAGCCATTATAATAGATGTGGATTTATAACATGTTAATGCAACATTTCGAGGCCTGGTTATCCCGGTTATACCGGAAAGATTCCTGGAGAGCGAAACACATTTGTTTGTGCTGAATTTTGAGGGTATAATGAACTTTATACCTGCCTCACACCACTCGCGAATATGACCGAATATTCCGGCGAATATTGAATGTTCGGCGTCCTCGCGAATGGTGTGGGAGCTGCACGAACACCGAACACAGAATACCGGACATTACATTGTTGATAGGCAGTGACGAGTGCTCACTGCTCAGTGAACTGTCGGTGCGGGACAGGCTTTAAATACACATATTTATACAACCACCTGATCAAATAAATTCATCGTCTGCCGTAAATAAACATAGGAACTTTAAAGGCCAACAGGGCGAAGCCCTAAGGGAGTTTTGGATATTTTCTGAATCTTAACACATACTGGAATCCTAATAAACATTCACGATGATTGCATTAAACTTGAAATGGTGGATTCCAAATTTGATTAAATGCAATTAAAAATGAGCGTTTTCAATATATACAAATTTGTGTTGAAGTGTTAAGAATCAAACTATTTAAAAAACACAGTAAAACGGAATAATTGAATATTACCTATTAATGAGCTAGAGTGTAAAATAGCCCTATAAATATACATTCGAATTTCCTCCACGAAATCATACAGGGTATAACCGTAAATTTTAATTTATCAACCCCCAAAACCGCATTTTAATCACTGATGGCGAAAGTCCGCACCAACTTCGAGTTACAATTTGACATAAAATCTCAACTGAAAAGAAAACCAATAAAGAAACCTTGTTCCAACTAGAACTCGTGATCTCCTTTTATAAATGGAACGTCGGGGGATTGAACCGGGTCCCGGGGGCCCTCTCTCTCATAAACTTATTGGGGCGCTCATTCTGCTAGTTTTTGATTGGGCCGCAGCGCCGCCGCGTCGTGCCGGGGCTTTGCTGGAATTGAACCATCAAATCCTTCCTCAGATTGATTCTGATACCTCTCTCTCTCTCGCTCCCTCCCTTCCTTTGTGACACTTCCCCTCCCCTCCTCCAGCCTCCTTAATTCCATCAGAGCAAAGTTTCCCTCAAGAGTGTCATTCAAATAGTATTACGTCAACGGATTTTGTTTTTGTTAAGGGATCTGGAAATTATTGAACCCGAAAGTTTACGCTTTGTTGGGAAACAGTTGTTATAAAGGAGTTTGTATTTAACTTGAACAGGGGTTTGTTTAGTTGTGTGGTATTTCATTAGTTTGTTTACTGTGTGTAGGGATTTTGTGGTGTGTTGTGGTTGCAACGTTAATGCTGTAAAAGTAAAGATTTTGTACTGTTAATTTAAAAATTAGGTGCTTGTTTTAAACTACAAGGAGTTATGGCATGACATTTTCAGGGTAGGTTCCTTTACTTTTAGGTTACAGCTATTGTACCTGACTCAGTTTCCTCTAAATCCTCTAGGGCTACTCCCGGTGGGACATCCAAAATTCCAATGTTAATCAAAAGAGACCATACGGTTACAGTTTTCTGCTATTTATTTAATGTTATCCTATCCTATACTCTAATATGAGTAAGGTTTGCTTGCTTGCTTGCGACACTGATCTCAAAAACGGCTTCAACGATTACCTTCAAATGTTCGAAATAACTAATTTCTGGGATAAAAATAAGTTCTAGACAGGCCTCATCCCCAGGAAAAATCAAATAATGTAACTGAAATGAAAAGTTAAAAAAAATAACATTGGACTTATGGAGTTTAAAATAAAAACAAAAGAATTGTAATAGCTGTTTATAATCAACCAGGGAACTGTCAAAGTAATACTCATGTTGTTTATATTTATTAACATGTGGTTTCCTAAGAGCAGAGATTAAAATATTTGAGTGAAGATTACATATATAGATTAGTAAAATAAATCAAAGGGACATTGAGCTATAAATAACAACTGGAGTGACCTTACAAATTTAGAAAAGAGGCAAATGAGTTATACAAATATGATTATCAGTAGGGGGAAGTGGTGAAATATTACTCCAAGTCATCTAAACGAACTGACTGGCCTTCCCCCGAGCAAAACTCGGCCCCAAAGGTACTTAT